>OZ024854.1:60904837-60917337 GCA_964017155.1 Oasisia sp. SBJ-2009
TATTATTTTAATTGAGTGTAATGATACAGCACATTCATGGGCCTATTCCGTAATAAACGCGATCGATGTGATAATTTTGTTTCAAGACAAGTGGGTTGAAAACACGCATAGATAGTAAAGTTAAATTCCCATACAAGCATATATGCATTGTACAATTAAGACAAACAGAATATGAATATAGAGAGGTATAGAAGAGGTATTCACAAAATAGTAACAAGCCAAAACGTCCCAAATAATAATGTGTACAATTCAAAAGGTAAATGATCGTTACAGTTAAGTTAAAACGGTAAATAGTGTGCTTATAAACAAAACCGTTCCAATGGCGTGTACATAACCCAAACAAGACGGCGACTAATGGTTACAGTCCAATTAAAACGTTCCTATTTCTACTGTTCGACTGCTACTCAGAATATATGTCATAGATAAAACACACACCATTATTATGCCATAACCAAACGTCATGTTTTAATAATATTATATGTTTTAATAATATTATCGCTATAAATGGTATCTTGTGTACAGTCAATGGCCTCAAGTAAACATGGAATACTAACGTGACACTCAAAGCTCATTAATAAAAGTCAGGTGTAAGTCATAGCATATACAGAATGCTTGAAAAAGGTTGCTTTGATTTGATTTACAAAGTCAAAATATGACATTTGTTTAGATTTAGGTCTTCCAGTGTTGTTTTCGCACTTTACCATTCCAACCATGCCGAAATATAATGTAGATGTAGCGGCTCTTTGATATGATGCCGTCATATTGCCGATTATTGTACGTACTGTCATGGAGTGAGGCCGTGTGTTTTGCTGGATGCTGCCATGTCCATTTTCGTGCCTCATATTAGTTTCAGCGTCATTATGATTAAATAAATCTCTTATTATTTATATCGGACACTGTTGGGAAAAGGACGTCAACAAATTCGCAGGTAAATTATTTGTAACAAACTAAAATGAACAAAGCAACCAGATATTTCAGAAACGCAAACACAGTGCACAGAATTTCAGTGCGCCATAAACCGTGATGGTGTTGTAAACAACCGTGACATTTCTATTCGTCTAACGAAATTGCATTCCAATAATTCCAATAATGTAGGCGGAGGGCTGGACGTTTAGCCAAATGTTATTTTTGCAATGGGGTAGATGGACCTCTAACTCTAAGAAGAGCCTCTAGGTATCAAAGCTATTTTAAGGATATTTCGTGCGTAGCTTTAAAATGGTGGAGAGTCAACATATTATTATAAGGTTTTCACTGACAATTTGTTAATGGGGGGATGTATTTGTGCTCTAATCAGCAGCTACCTCATGAACAGGTAACAGTAGTAAAGCTGGAACCTCACTACAAACCATTGTACAGAGACTTATCCTTCTCAGCTTAGATAGTCTACTCACTGGCATTAATTTAAGCATATCAGACATCTGCAAAGCGTCTGTTTGACAAGGATAACTTGCAATGTTCACAGCTTTTCTAGCATAAAATGTCAAGAATGTCACACTAATGTGGTATTTTATAGGTAAACCTGGATAAAAAATGAAAATAAAAGAGGCCTAACTTCACTTTTTATCTACAATGATTATTTATTTACATATTTTGAGAACCATTGACATATCTCCATGAGAAAATTTTAAAATTCAATTTACTTCAAATAAATACATTTATTGTAGACTCAACAGAACTTGCAAATATAGATACATACATACATACATACATACATACATACATACATATATATATATATACATATATATACATATATATATATATATATATATATATATATATATATATATATATATATATATATATATATATATATATATATATATATATATATATATATATATATATATATATATATATATATATATATATATATATATATATATATATATATATATATATATATATATATATGAAAATGGGGTTCATATATTATTGTTAAACAGCATTTTAAATAAAGATCATACATATCATCATGTTGTGTAGTTGTTACATGTTATATACTCCCTGGTGTATTGATCTGGTGTACTAGTCGATCAACAAATACAATAAATACAGTGGAAAACATCGATGTCCAAGTTTTTCATAAATAATGTTCCCTGTCAAACCCGTAACTCGCAAGCACATGTACAAAATGCTACAATTACTAGACATTTACAAGTAAATAATTTATTTTAGGACACGCATTCATCAATATAATTTGTCTACTTATAATCAAACTGACTTGGGTAAATATATCTGTGTATTCCAAAATGTAATATGTCTAGTACGGAATGAATGGTAGGGTTTGAATGAATGAAGTAAACCTTTATCAACAACAACATCATAGTAATAGTGTTGCTAAGTGAAACAGTGTTGTAAAGATAATACCATTTCATGGTTTGGAAGTAGCTTGTTCTATTGAATGGACATAGCATACGTCATGTCAATACTATTCAACTGGAAACACATAGGTTATCTAGTAACAGAAATACACTTCGTAAGATAGAGTACAAAGTAACAGTAATTGTTTGTTAACGAAAAAAGTAACAAAGGCGTGAGTCTTTTCTTAAATTGTTGCACATTAAGTATTTGTGTTATTTCACTATGTTATGTCTAACATAGCGATTTCGATTAATTTGCTAAACACACTACCTAAAGTAATTGAATGATAGTGGTTCTTGGAGGATGTTTTTACGGTTTTGTTCTTCCTCACTGGAGTAAGTACCAATTATAGCATACCCATACCCCACCAAACAAACTTCGAACAATTGAACACTACAGCGAGTAAAAACTTTCAATTGCAATGGGATATGAGGTGAGCCTAAAGCCTAAGTCCCACTGTCATGGTTCTGGCCACGGTGTACCCCGGTGACAATGTCCCGGTGCTCCGGAGTGATCCGTGAAGATTTGGCTCACTTGTATATTTCTGTCCTACATATACGGTGGTATTACCGGTGTCGCCACGGTGTGAACCCCGGATCTACCCGATGTAGCCACGGTGTCAATCGGCCTTACACGGTGTAACCCCGGAGTGTCAAGGATATGCCGCCCCGGTTTGGTGCCGGTTTATCGCGGTTTCCCCGGTGTGACCACGGTCCTCCCCGGTGTGGCCAAGGTTCTCCCCGGTGTGGCCAAGGTTCTCCCCGGAGTGGCCAAGGTTCTCCCCGGTGTGGCCAAGGTTCTCCCCGGTGTGGCCAAGGTTCTCCCCGGAGTGGCCAAGGTTCTCCCCGGTGTGGCCAAGGTTCTCCCCGGTGTGGCCAAGGTTCTCCCCGGAGTGGCCAAGGTTCTCCCCGGAGTGGCCACGGTTCTCCCCGGAGTGGCCAAGGTTCTCCCCGGTGTGGCCAAGGTTCTCCCCGGTGTGGCCACGGCTCTCCCCGGTGTGGTCACGGCTCTCCCCGGTGTGGCCAAGGTTCTCCCCGGTGTGGCCAAGGTTCTCCCCGGAGTGGCCACGGTTCTCCCCGGTGTGGCCAAGGTTCTCCCCGGAGTGGCCACGGCTCTCCCCGGAGTGGCCAAGGTTCTCCCCGGTGTGGCCAAGGTTCTCCCCGGTGTGGCCAAGGTTCTCCCCGGTGTGGCCAAGGTTCTCCCCGGTGTGGCCACGGCTCTCCCCGGTGTGGCCAAGGTTCTCCCCGGTGTGGCCAAGGTTCTCCCCGGTGTGGCCACGGCTCTCCCCGGAGTGGCCAAGGTTCTCCCCGGTGTGGCCACGGCTCTCCCCGGAGTGGCCAAGGTTCTCCCCGGTGTGGCCAAGGTTCTCCCCGGAGTGGCCACGGCTCTCCCCGGTGTGGCCACGGCTCTCCCCGGTGTGGCCAAGGTTCTCCCCGGTGTGGCCACGGCTCTCCCCGGTGTGGCCAAGGTTCTCCCCGGTGTGGCCAAGGTTCTCCCCGGTGTGGCCAAGGTTCTCCCCGGTGTGGCCAAGGTTCTCCCCGGTGTGGCCAAGGTTCTCCCCGGTGTGGCCACGGTTCTCCCCGGTGTGGCCAAGGTTCTCCCCGGTGTGGCCACGGTTCTCCCCGGTGTGGCCAAGGTTCTCCCCGGTGTGGCCAAGGTTCTCCCCGGTGTGGCCAAGGTTCTCCCCGGTGTGGCCAAGGTTCTCCCCGGTGTGGCCAAGGTTCTCCCCGGTGTGGCCAAGGTTCTCCCCGGTGTGGCCAAGGTTCTCCCCGGTGTGGTCTCGGTCTCGGTTGGTTGGGACTGCATTCGGTTTTAATTATTTATGTTTCCCATCAAGGCGGTGTAATTGGAATTGGATGATTTCAAAGTGTGCCTGAAATTAAATAAATATACGAGACTATTTGAAATTATGCCATGAAAGTACTTTTTCCGTTTACACGTTTATTGTTTACAGACTGTATGAGTAGGTCTTAGTAGACGCTTAAATAATGCTGAATATTTAAAAGGAACTGCTTTACCATAGGCATGTAATTAAATTAACCAATTATCCTGTAATAGGCTGTATGATAATACTTTAATAAAACTCACAACATTACATTATGCATACATACCTGTTCATCCTCTACGCCTTTGCCACTGAATCAAAACCAAACTGCGAAACAGAAAAACATGTTTTATTTTCCACAAACCCCATTCATAATAACGACACCTAGTGAATCCTTTTCAACCAATAAATCAATTAATCAATATGTATATTTTACAGTCACAGGGAGCAAATCAATGAACGTCTATAATCATGTAACAAAGTAAAAATCGAGGCAAACCGGATTTTGAGAAGTACAAACACTTCACTGCGCCATAATCCGTGATGGTGATATACACAACCGTGACGGGGCTAGTGTGTTTTCTTGATAATACAATTTTGGATATTTTGTATTGTTACGTTAGACTTGTACAATTTATAGGTAGTTCAGTCTAAGTCTAACCAGTTTCAAAGTATAAATTCCTTATATAATTACATGAACGATAGGCATTTAGGCATCGTAAGGGAAAATGTGCCTTGTTTGTTTACACGAGAACTTTCGAATGACTAATAATCTATATTACTGTTAGTTAGTACTTGTAGTAGGCTCTACGGCTACATAAAATTATGTCGCCACCTACCTCGCACAATTTCGAAATTCTTGGCTTTGCTTTCCAGCCTTCACGATTGACATTACCTTTCCATGCTTTTAATATTTTCCTATCAAAAGGGAATCCATATAATTAAATTTGTTGTTGCTGTTATTGGAGCATCCCCAAGCAGAACAGTAAGGCATTATATGCTATACTGCTTTAAGACGCTTTAATTTAGACCCAAAATGGCGTCCACATCCATCGACCAATCAAAAATCGGTACGACAATGGCCAAACTCTATCTATCTAAGGCTCTCTGGCGTCACACGTTATCGCGAGGAGTTGCGTATCTTTGTGAAGCTATGAGAACCTTGATATTATTCTTAGCAGTGTATCGTAGTTTATTTCGTAACTATCATACGTGATATAGCGAAAATACGCGACGGAAATATCGATACTGTGAGTATTTGTACAGTTTTGGAAAAATGCATCCATTTCTCTATCTTGGACTTGATCATTGGCATTGCGCATGTATGTAGCCAATACATAAAATAACAACATATAAATAATCAACCACATAGGCAGTTCATACGAAAATACACACATATACACACGCGCACGCACACACACGCGCGAGCACGCACACACCTTTATCACTCATTTATTTTAACATATTCAAGCTTCAAACCTTTTATTTGGCAGTACCAGGAGGTTGGAGTTCATGGACAGAGTCGATCACGTGCTCGGTCACGTGTGGTGGTGGAGAGCGACGGCTAACCCGGACGTGCACCAATCCGGAACCCAAACACGGAGGCGTCACTTGTAGTGGGAAGAACACGGATTCGCGGACTTGTAATAGCAATAATTGCCCAAGTTAGTCAAATGATGTGTTTGTGCATGCATGCTTGCGTCCGTATGTGTGAAACATCCTGTCATGAGCGACCACAGTTTTTTTTACTTGGAACGGACTGTTTCTGGTTAAATTGTACCCGGAACAAAACCATTACGTGACAAAGACAAAGGCGACCAAAGACAGCACAAACTGTTTACGCAATCATTGTTTTCACTTTTTAGCAGCGCCGGATCTGATACTAAACTTCGACTAATGAGGCATATAGTTAGTATCAGTAATGCGACAACATAATAGTCTTCTCAATGGATTGGAATTTAGTTGGTGAATTATCACAAGTGACATAGCGACCAATAAAGATGACAATGTATTAATCATAAATCACATAGGTATTTCATATGAACATATAGTATATGTATATGTATTATACACAGACACAGGTACACACACACACACACACACACACACACACACACACACACACACACACACACACACACACAACACACACACACACACACATTCAGTATGCACTTATAGATACATACATGCACACGCAAGAACATGATCCTCGTACACCTGTGCAGTCATAGACATCAAAGTGTATTAGCAAAATAACATAAATGTAGCAGAGCATACACACCCAAACATACACGCAAACACAAGCACACATACACACGCAAACATCAGTATAAGTCGTATGCTTTACTGAAAGAAAGGATTCCACTACATTTACACTTTTCAACGACAATAACATACGTTTTTATGACTGATCCATGGCCCGACGCGTGACTGGAACAGATGTGATCAATTTTGATTCATTAATGCACATCTACATAATAACACCAACACGCACCACACGCGCGGACGGTCGGGACAGCGGGCGGGCGTAGTTCGACCGCCCAGCCTCCCGTCCGATAATCCGTCCGCCCGTGGGGTGTGTGTTTGAGTTAGTATTTGTATGTGCATTAATGGATTAAAAGAAAAAAATACATGTATGTTCTTATGTGTGTATGTATGTATGTATGTATGTATGTATGTATGTATGTATGTATGTATGTACGTGTGTGTGTGTGTGTGTGTGTGTGTGTGTGTGTGTGTGTGTGTGTGTGTGTGTGTGTGTGTGTGTGTGTGTGTGTGTGTGTGTGTGTGTGTGTGTGTGTGTGTGTGTGTGTGTGTGTGTCAGGGTTGCCACTGGTCAGGGAAAAGTCAGGGAAATTCAAGGTCAGGGAAAAGTCAGGGAATTTTATGCTGTGTCAGGGAAATTTGAGATTTTGAGAAAAGTCAGGGAAATACAGGAAAATCCCATAAAAATCAGGGAAATTTGACTTTCTCATGTCATACGCGTAACGCAGCGATGCTGCGAACTCAAATTCATTACGCATAACGATCCCGTGAAACAATGTTGATACCACAAACATATGCTGTTAAAAGGCAATCTGAGTGGGCATCGAACACTGATTACATTTTGTAACTTAATTCCTAATTATATGTACATCGCGCATACATTTTCATGATAATTCAGCTAGCATGGTCAAGGAAAATGAAACTTTGAGTCAGGGAAAAGTCAGGGAAAAGTCAGGGAATTTTGAAAGCTTTTGTGTGTGTGTGTGTGTGTGTGTGTGTGTGTGTGTGTGTGAGAGAGAGAGAGAGGGGGAGAGAGAGAGAGAGAGAGAGAGAGAGAGAGAGAGAGAGAGAGAGAGAGAGACATACAGAATGTCTGAAGTGTATGTAATGTGACAGTGTTTGCGTTTATGTATATGTGTGTTGGCGCACATACATTTGCGTGTTGTGTGTTTGTTATTACGTCGAGTGGGGTCAACTTGACGTATGGCAAAGGAAAAGAAACAGTATTTGTGTGTTTGTATATTTCTGTGAGTGTGTGTGTGTGTGTATGTGTATGTGTGTGTGTGTGTGTGTGTGTGTGTGTGTGTGTGTGTGTGTGTGTGTGTGTGTGTGTGTGAGAGAGAGAGAGAGAGAGAGAGAGAGAGAGAGAGAGAGAGAGAGAGAGAGAGAGAGACATACAGAATGTCTGAAGTGTATGTAATGTGACAGTGTTTGCGTTTATGTATATGTGTGTTGGCGCACATACATTTGCGTGTTGTGTGTTTGTTATTACGTCGGGTGGGGTCAACTTGACGTATGGCAAAGGAAAAGAAACAGTGTTTGTGTGTTTGTATGTTTCTGTGAGTGTGTGTGTGTGTGTGTTTATGTGTGTGTGTGTGTGTGTGTGTGTGTGTGTGTATGTGTGTGTGAGAGAGAGCGTGTGTGTTACAGAGAGCGAGCGGAGAGATATATATAGAGAGAGAGAGTGAGGGAGGAAGGGAGAGAGAGAGATACACAAAATTACGAAATTCCCAAACATGATGTCACTGAGAACTGTCCTGTATTCCGCGTACAAAGTTTAGGTCCCTTAAAATGCTTTCGTTTGATGTATATCTTTATAATTTAATTTGTATTTTTATTTCCATTACGCATACACGTTATTCATTGAACAATGTAATACCTACTATACATGATAGGGAAAGAAAAGCTCAGAAATGTCTACCAATTAAGTAGATCAGAAAAATATGACGTATAAATTGATTACACATGAACTAGTCAGCGTGAACATTTTGAAACTTGAATATAACAAAAATGGCGATGCACAATGTTTCAACATATCAAACTTTGATCTCTACCAACATCAAGTGATACAATGCACTTGCTAAACTGTGACCTGTCATCGACAAAGCAATCTTTATGTGGCTCAACATTAAAGAAGGCACATTTATTATCCATATTGCGACCGCATACTATTCTTAGCAATGTATCGTAGTTTATTTGGTGAGCTATCATACCTGATGTTGCGAAAATGCGCCAAGAAACAAATCTAGTCTGTGAGTATTTGCGCACTTTAAAAAAAAATCTATTTCTCCTTGATCATTACGCAGTTACGAAGCCAATAAATAAAATAAAAACATATCAATAATCAACCACATAGGCATTTCATACGAACACACACACACACGCATGCGCACGCACACACCTTTATCATTAATTTGTTTTAACATATTCAAGCTTAAAGGACAAAAAAAGGCAACGGTTTCGCGTCATACACCTAATAGAGTTTATACAAAGTAACAATTTCCACATATACTCAATGTCAGCGGTTTACTCGGAATGTGACTTTAAAGTCTAAAATTCTAACGAAATCCACGATGGTCTAGACGCCGCTATCGGTGAAGGGTTAACTTGGCTTGGCCATTCAGCGCGCGGCATTCTATGTCTCTGCTGAAGCCGGTCAGCTTCCTGCGACGTTGTTAAGGGTCAACAACTTCGAGTCTTCGACAGTTCGTTCAGTTGGCATGACTAGCAGCTGATTATAGACGTGTATCTAAATCGGTGGTTAAATCTATGGTAAACTTTAGTAATTATGCCTTACTGTTCGGCATACGGTTGCAATAATAGTTGAAACGACCGGTAGTATTGAAGCAATGGATTCACATTTGCGGGCGTACTGTTTGGAATCCCTCCAGTCCAAGTACAGTTCACTTTGCTCGGTCCATTTTGAGGAGAAATGCTTTGAAGTAGACATGTATCATCATTTGATGGGATGATTTCAGCGATAACAATAATAGACAACTTTATATTTACCGTCAACAGCATGTTGCCGAGTTGCAGCCATTTCATGACAACAGCCAAACCCCATGCAGGGAATCTGCGTGGAGAGTGTCTCACCGTCGTGACGTCATTCTTCGTCTAAGATGGAGTAGCTCACAGTGTTTGGATGGCTGGGTGTTAAAAAATATGTTTCGGGTAAACCGCTAGCGTTAAAACATTGAGTATATGTGGAAATTGTTACTTTATATTAACTCTATTAGATGTATGCCACGAAACCGTTCCCTTTTTTGTTCTTTAAGGGCTTTTATTTGGCAGTACCAGGAGGTTGGAGTTCATGGACAGAGTCGATCACGTGCTCTGTCACGTGTGGTGGTGGAGAGCGACAGCTAACCCGGACGTGCACCAATCCGGAACCCAAACACGGAGGCACTTGTAGTGGGAAGAACACGGATTCGCGGACTTGTAATAGCAATCATTGCCCAAGTAGGTTAGTTTATACAGTTTTGAAAAAATCAATCAGTTTTTTCTTCTTCATTATGAACTGATGTGACCAATAAAGATGACAACGTATTAATCATAAATCGCATAGGCTGCGACTTGTCACCGGTAAAGCAGTCTTTACGTGGCTCAACATTAAATAAGGCATATTTGTTATCACTAATGAGACAACGTAATATTCTTTACAATGTATGGTAGTTTATTTGGAGAAATATCATATGTGATGTAGCGAAAATGCGCGACGAAAATACCAAGTCTGTGAGTATTTGTAGAGTATTGGAACAATAAATCCATTTCTCCTTTTTCATCATTACGCACTTGTGTAGCCAATAAATAAAATAACAACATATCAATAATCAACCACATACGCATTTCATATAACATACACACACTGACACACACGCGCACGCACGCACACGCGCACGCACACACACACGCGCGAGCACGCACACACCTTTATCACTCATTTATGATAACATATTCAAGCTTAAGAACTTTTATTTGGTAGTACCAGGAGGTTGGAGTTCATGGACAGAGTCGATCACGTGCTCGGTCACGTGTGGTGGTGGAAAACGACTGCTGACCCGGACGTGCACCAATCCGGAACCCAAACACGGAGACGCCACTTGTAGTGGGAAGCACAGTGAAACGCGGATTTGTAATACGAATCCTTGCCCAAGTAAGTTAAATGATGTGTATATACGAGTGTGCGTGATTGCGTCCGTGTGCGATAAAACCTTAAATGAGTGACACACTTTTTTACTAAGTTCGGAGTGTTTCTGATTAAATTGTACCCGGAACAAACGACTACCTGACAAAGGCGATCAGAGACCACACAAACTGTTTACGCAATCATTGTTTTTACTTTTTAGCAGCGACCGGATCTGATACTAAACTTCGAACAATGTGGCATATATTTAATATCAGCAATACGACAACATAATATGTTTTACAGTGGATCATATTCAATGTATCCATTGGTATACCATTGGTTCTTTTTGTAAGGGATATACATACATAAATATAATTATACATACACACATATACGTACATACATACATATTTACTTACCTACGTACATACATACATGCCAACATTTCTGAGACACGCTGAAACAAAGAAATCCAATATTCGTATACACTAGCGTGTGAATGCCCATGTCCACTAAGCATCGCTGGATAATTGGTCATAAATCACCCACCAGACGGCACGATATTAATTGCGCACTAAATTATAAAGTCAGTAGTACAATAAATGTTTGTGGTACAGTTGAACTGAAATGTTACCACTAGTCTATCATTTGTATCGACTATTGTTAAACTATTCAATATTTGTTTTATGGTGATGATTTTAATTTGTTAGGATATCTAAGAAATACCTAATCACGATTAACTATTACTATATTATTGCATATCGTGTTAGCATGTATTATTTACTATGTAAATGTAACTTATGTATTTCATTTCCAATTTCATTGAGGTATTTTTGCTGTTTAGATAAGTTAAATAGTCTCTATAAATTCAAGGCATGTCGAAATGTTCAGTTAGACCTCATGTGAAATTGTCGTTTGGTCGTTTTTTGCAGCCCCGGCTTCTGGCGCAGGTGAGTTGACTGAGGTGAGGGATATCAGGGCTTTTAGGCATTACTCTGCCAGCCGAAATTACCGTAACGTACTCGGAATGCCATTATAAGTTTGTATTTAACTAATGTTGTGATTGTTTGTCAGGTAAGCGTGAGGATACTGAAGTGGAGATGATAACAAATATAGATGTAACTTGCAAATATCAGGTCACAGATATAGTTTGGTTATGTACGGTAACTTGTGTTACAAGAGTGATTTGAATTGGTAAAACAATTACATTCGGAGAAGTATTGCCTTACTTCACTCAAGTCTTTACTTTCCATATTTCCCCGTGGGAACTTACACAATCAACGATTCTTCACCATCGGACACAGTATTGGGCAGTCATTTCCAGTTCTTTCTCCGTCCTGTTTGTGCCATCTCCCCACTTCTCTACTCCATGTTCTTCTCTGCATTCCCACATTTCGTTTACCTTGCGGATATCTTGTTATCACATCTCACACGCACTATGTATCGCTCATGTTATCATCATCCGACCCAAGAAACCATGGTACTACAGTGAGTTGTCAGATGCGAAGCGACAACTCCTGCGAGCTGAAAGGTGTGGCGACAGACACGGTTACTAGTGCACGGAGACATTTACACGAGTTTGCAAGGCGTCTACAGAGAAAAAGTTAGGAGCTGCTAAATCTTCGTTTTTCTGTAAGAAAATACGCGAGTCTGCCTGTGATGTGAAGGCCATGTACCGCATAACGAAGGAGATCACCGGACGCCAACAACCGCCAGTGCTACTGTACCAGCTGAAATGAATCATGCGCTGGTCACTCCCTTGCTCAAGAAGACAGATCTGAACGCAAATGACATCAAGAATTACCGCCCTATATCAAATCTCAGCTTTGTCGCAAAATTGTTAGACAGACATGTCGCGGTTGACCTTCGACGCAATATTGTCGAAAACAAACTATTTAGCCCGTTCCAGAGTGCGTA
>OZ024854.1:60927337-61134837 GCA_964017155.1 Oasisia sp. SBJ-2009
TAAAACACTTTGGATGTAAGACTTATAAAACATGGACACAAGGGTGCTATCTAAGTTAGACAAGTAGCGAAGTTCCCTGAGACAGTACAGCGGTCCACGTCAATCTATTATCAATTGTCGTGCCGAGGTTTATATACTCGTCTACCACTTTTATCTTGTTATCGTGATAGACATTGTCAGTCAGGGGTGGAGGGTCTTTCCTAAATTCAATGCACATATCTTTGTTTTATGTTGCATTCAGGCACAAGTAAGATTGATCACGTCATTTTACAAAGTCTTCAAATTCAGGACCAACCTCACTGTTGAACAGCAGACTGATAATAAATAAACGCAATACCTATTGGGATGGGTGTTCCTGCTGTCATGCGCACACAACTTGAACAACAGAGGAGCTGATCTAGTATAAATAAAATCGATAGTAAAATTAGGATTAAGATACTATATAATGATACATTAATTCAGGTATATATAATGACAGATACATTAGAAAGTGGAATATGTGTGTACTGCAGATGGGAAAAATTACTGCTATATTGATAAGGCTCCGACTAAGGAGAACAAGCTGCTATTAAACCTGTTGGTTCTGCGTTTGGTGTATCTGAAACTGCGGCAAGATGGGAGGGTATCAAACAGATTATGGGCAGATATTACGGGCCCTCAGAGTTATTTCCGATTACCTAAACTTATTTTATCGGACACAGTATATTTAGCGTAATAATGTTTTAATACTAACAATGTGCAGGTAAATATTAATCAAGTAATAAACAATTAACGGACATAGAACCTTACAAATTATGTTACAGGCGAATGACGTCGGAGACGAGAATGTCGATACACAGGCAGATGTGAAGTTGGAACCACCGCCCTCAGTGCGTATGATTCAATCGAATTTCGAAATTAAAGAACTTGAACACTCCCGTACTCACCTTTGAAATTATGAAAAGTTTCGGGTTTCAAAACTTGGCGGACACTGTACAATTAGCGTACTTATTCTTATAATACGGACAGTGTGTAGTACAGGTAAATATTTATAAATGAATAAACAATCAACGTACACAGGACTTTCATATTCGGTTACAGATGGTTGACGTGAGGGAGGAGAATATCAATTCCGTGCCAGAGGAGATGTCCGAAACACCCCCTACTGTGGCGTAGTCGTGGCCCTGAACTATAATAGTATACCACCAAGCAATGCCAATATGAATGATCTCAAATATCGCCACACGTAACGATCTGTGAAGAACTCTGCAACGATGACACCTCAGTAAAGCTGCCAGATGCATTTGTGTTCTGTTCTAAGCACTGTATTGACCATTTGTGTTATACTAGCAAGTATACGTATTAAATAGGTTGTTAACGTACATAATGGTGCACAACCTGTTCTACTTCGAAAAGCAATGCAGTTATAGAGTGGCTAAAATGCCTGACTTATTATCAGAGGAGTAGTCATTTAGAGAAATACGTAGCCTGTGTCTTATGGAAAGGATACTGTCTGGCGGGGAATGAGAGGGATTGGGAATATAATTTTTAAAATAACGTTTTTATACCGCTGTTGTGCACTGCTGTAGTGTAATTGTAAATATAGTGTAAACCAGTGAAAATTAACTAACTTTGACACACGGGACAATGCAAATGGCTTCAGATGTACACTGTATGTCATAACAACTAACTCGCTGATGGTTTGCCATGTCGTGCCAAACAAATATATTACAATGTTGGATAGTTGTCAAATGTTAATGTACTAATACAATTCAAATAATTTGTTGGCGCACATCTGAATAAAATTAATGTGTGGCGTATTCAGAAAATTAATCAATATTTAGCAATAAGTTATCCACGACTTTTGTGAAATCTGGTTTTCCTATTGCGTAACGCGATATTTATGACTATGTACAACGTGCAAAGAAATGCAGGGTGGTAGCAGGTATTTCCCCGGCGGAAAGCCAACTCTGCCAAGCGATATATTGGGGTATAGTTTTCTCGTCTATCTAGATGAAATTGTTCAATGCCAACAGCACACACGCCCTCACGCACGCTCACGCATAGTAAAACGCGCACGCATGTGCACAATTTGGATTACAGTCAGACTATTGTTAGCATTGCTATGGGAGTGATATTATTAATGCCAGTGTTATTTATGTGTATATATGTTCTAGACTATATATATATATATATATATATATATATATATATATATATATATAAGAAGGACATCGACAAAACTGGAATATATTAAGTCACGACTGTGCTAATGCCAGCAATGTAAATATGTTTCAAAATAAAATTGACAGTTATCTGGCGAGGGCAGGTTACACACTAGTTGAATTTGTTTTATTTTGAGAAAGTATATTTAACCGAATTAGTTATTTATTCATACATTTATTTTAATTAATTTATTATAACCATTGTATTGTTATTGCATTAATACATTTTATGAATTTTTATTTTACTTCTTTATTTTTAGAGACCACGCATTTTATTTAGTAGCATTTTTAGTGGCATAGTAGATATTGTAAACATTTATATTGTTATATATTATAGTAATTCACACACTATTTGATAAGAAATAATGGCATTATTTTGAGTTATTTTTTATAATTTTGTTTAAATTATTTTGCTCAAATAATGTTGTTATATATATATATACATATATATATATATATATATACGTATATATATATATATATATATACATATTATACATTTGTTCAGTGTATAAGAGAAACGAAACGAATGGGGCATAACATACGTTCAATTTGATTATCTATCAGAAACGGCCACTCTAAAAATAATTTAAAACGGCCCGTGCATCAACGTTCTTTCGATATAGACGATGCGATTTTAGTTTTACCAGATGTTTGATTCATTTTTATGCGGTAATGTTAGTTTAGTCTAACAATGCTAAATGGTTATGTTGTTTATATATTTTAGATTATCTTGTTTGACATAGTATTTATTTATTTTATGTCCCTGGTTCGTCTGAAATACTGTGTGCGTCAACACCAAGATATATACCAAACTGACGTAGTATTTACTTTCGATTTACTTAATACTAACATCCATTGTTAACTATGCTTATGCTGGTTGTGGTGAACATCCAATATTCTCTCATAAATAACATGCACAGTAGGATACGTCGATTGTTCCTCCATGTGGGTAAATATATTCCAACAGCAGCAGTACATATTGAAATGGGGTGTACATCCCCGAAGTATCACAAATGTGTATGTACATAGATATATACCATGACAAAACGAGTGTTTCTATGGCTAATGGAAATAGCCGAATGATAGCAGAAATAAATTAATAACCTGTAAACATTTCAAATATGTTTTTGACAGAGCATTATGGTAAACAATTATGACCGTTGTCATGGGGACATGGTCATGGTCCATGCGTTATGTCTCGATGAAATTGCATGTGTGTCACCAAAAACAAGTTTGATTAAGCAGTTTAGGTGCGGGGAACAGAAATATTGTGTATTTAGGATAATCTCTGATGGTTTTTTAAAACTGTTGTTAAGAAATTATTGGCGTGCGCGGGTGCGAAATATAGTTGTGAGCCATTCAAATGTTTTGAAGTTTCACCATTGTCTTGACAATGTTAACCAGGTTAGGCAGCGTCGGCGTTGTGTCACGTGTGTGGCGATGACAATTAATCGTGTGCGTGTTACCAAATTATTGGTTTAAAGCTGCTCCCTAGAGCTCCACTCGTTTGCTAATTGCCAAACTGGTTCTTTTATGACCAGGTGTGTAAATACTAGTTTAACTAGTATGCACAGCCACAGTCAGATAATTTTGTTAATGCGTACGTCATTTTTAATCGTAAAAAGAGAATCGCCGTTACACCGGGTATAACTGGTGAAACAATCAGTAGCTGCCGACGTCCTGTGCTTTTTGGGTCACGTGCTTTACGAATACGAATACGAATACGAATACATTTATTTCAGGTAAAAACCCATATACAATTGGTACATACATTAGCACATCTACGTAGATGTAACACTTCAAATATGTTAAAAAATGAATAGATAAAAATATAAAGTTATAAGTTAGATAAGTGTAAAATTGTATAAAAAACACCAAATAAAATAATTAGTAATTAGCAGGATGTGATTGTATAATAAATATGCAATTAATTCAGGTAAATAAACGCTATTTGGAAAATAAGTTATATAAACAACTTACTGACTTTAAAAATATATATAATAATAATAATAAATAAATAATAATAAAGTTATATGCGAGACATAATGACTATCTTACAGATTAACCGTGTATAACGAATTGGCCAAGCTAATCCACATTGGGCCATTTACTATTTCAAAACAATTGTACATAACCCTAATCAAGTCGTTATTTATGTTTAAAATGCGTTTTTTTAAACCATAAATGTTCTTACGCAATAGGGCGTCAAATGTGTCTATAGCATTACTAGCAAACATGCCACTCGCGCTGTCCCGTCGGCTATATCCCAAAATCCGTCTATGCATATTGTTGTAGGCAACTTTAGCTTTTAAATAAGAGCCCTTATTACAGTTAACCCATAATTGGCAGCAATAAGTTGTACAACAATACGCATGAAACAGATGTAGTTTAACACCCACGGAACAGTGGTGACATTTTCTGATAATGCTATTAGACCTAGCATAAAAATTACGTAGATGTCTCAAAATATCACCGTCATCTTTCAGGTCATTGCATATTATCACACCTAAATATTTTGCTTCTTTGACATATGCAAGCTTGTTTACATTCATATATATATCTGGACATTTCAGTTTAAAACCACGTGGCTTGAAGACCATACATAACGACTTGATAGGGTTATATTCAACATCAGTTTCAAGGCCGAACTTTGCACATATGTTCAGCAAACCCTGAAGCCCACTAGGACTAGGAGCAATAACACATATGTCATCAGCATAGAACACGTGATTAATGCAACAGTTGTGTATATGGCAACCTATACCAGCACTATTTAGCATATTGCTCAGATCATCAATGTATACGATAAATAAATATGGGGACAAAATCCCACCTTGTCGAACACCATTTGAAACATTAAAAAACTCTGATGTTGTAGAACCCCATTTTATACAGAAAGTTTGGGTTCTGTACCAGTACAACAGGATACGTATAAGTATAACAGGCACACCTCGATTAAGCAATTTTCTAAAAAGCGTCCAATGGTTGACTCTGTCAAATGCTTTTGAAGCGTCTAAAAAACATGAATATACAGGGCTATTGTTACTTTTATAGTACTGAATAACATTTTTTAAAGCAAATATACAGTGGTCAGTGGAGTGTCCCTTCTTAAATCCAAATTGATTGTCGGTTGTATTAAGATATGGTGTCAACATCTCCAGCAATATAATTTCCAATATTTTTGAGGCAACGGTTACAAGCGCAATTGGTCTGTAGTTGTTTACATTGCTCGTGTCTCCAGACTGATTTTTTATCAATGGAATTATAATAGTTTTCATAAAGTCATCAGGTAGATGACCATGAGAAATCACTATATTATAAAAAATGGACAACAGTATAGTTATGCGCCTATCTGAATGAATAAAATGTTCGGCAGATAGCCCATCGTTACCACATGCTTTTCCACATTTTAACTTATCAATAGCATTTTTTACCATGCAAGGAGTTATGACTAAGTTATTTTCATAACACAAATATTCTGTGTTATGTACACGCTCTTTCACATTTTGCATATTTGCATCTGTGGTTACATTATTTAATAAGGACTCAAAATGTGTTTTCCACATGGCGGATATGGCCGTAGGTTCATTAGCGCCATTGACAGTTGTAGCATTGGGTAAACCTTTTTTGTATGTTTTGGATACGTTTTTCCAAAAACTGACTGCATCTTTAGCTTGCATCGATTTAGCCATGGCATCTGCTCGAGCCATATCTTCGCGTTGTTGACACTGTTTAAGCAGATATTTAAAATGTAACCTAGTTTTCCGCATTAGTTCACAAAATGGGCCATGCTTAGGTTTTCCCATATCACGCCATAAAATATAGTAATATCTAGCTTCAGTGTGCGCTTCCTTAACATAATCATTCCATCCAGGTACTATGTAGTCTTGGCACAATGTTTTTTTGCATGTAGTAATCGTTTCAAGACTAGATACCCGAAGCGCATTACATATATCATCGAATAAATTGTCAATGTCACTTATATGCTGTCTGTTTGAACAGTTAGGATTAGTGCACGTACACAAGTCTGTAGTGTGTATTCTGTCTAGATGAACAGCACTACACTTTCCATATTCTTTGATATTACAATCTTTTGCATTAGACCATCTGAAGATAGGAGGCATTTTGTTAGCATGTTTCTCATTATTAACACATCTTTCTGCAGTTAGAGCAGTAGAGATCACTAGTCCTACAGGGAGGTGATCCGAACTAGGACATTTATCTAATATATATAAATCAGTGATCATCGAGTTTACACTGTGAGAGCAGATAAAGTGATCTAACCATGAGGTAGATTTGTGAGCATCACTTACATATGTATACGTATTGCTAGCTCGACCAAGAATCTCATAATCTGAGATAACCAAACCAATATTCTCACACATAGCAATTAATTCAAATTCAAAAGGAGTGTTAACAGCAGCATTAAAATCACCAGTGATAACAACATTGGTTGTGTCCTTTTCTTCAATTATAGACGCAATTTTACCCAAGTAGTTACAAAATTCCTCAAAGTTGTCAGATGACTGGTAAGGCAGGTATACATTTAAAATAAACAATTTGCCATCCTTTGTATCAATGTCAATTCCAAGTAATCTATTATCTTGTAAATCACAAATTGTACGTGCATGTGAAATCGATTTTCTCCATAAAACACCAATACCACCAAATGGGCGTCCAACTTGTATACCGAGTTGGTCATTCATAGCACTGACCGCATATGCTTCAAATGCTTTATGAATAGAACGCAATAGAGAGACATCTTCACTGGAAAGCCATAGCTCTTGCAAAATTATGACATCAAACTGTTCACAAAGCAGTATAATATCATGAACAGATGACTTAAAACATGACAGTTAAACGTTACAATTTTCAATCCATTAAGTATTGTATGATTGAATGTTAACTAGAAACAATGCAATCTGGGTTTCAAATATCCACTTATTCAAGGAAAGCACGGACCATAACACCAGACGGCCACACCCTAGAGTCTAGCAGTAGGTGTTGATCACGAGGTGGCAGTCTAACACAGAAAGACGAGTAGGTGTCAAATTTCGTTCTCAAAGGTTCGCATGACACAGACAAGCCAGTCTCTCGCTTGACGTGTGTCGCCAGGTCTTTGGGGTTAGTCGATCTTGCGAGTCGCGTGATGAAAACACCGACTTGTTTTCTGGCTTTGGATGTACTCGCGCGAGATCGACTTACTACGGCACAATATTGTCAATAACAAATCGCACGTGCTTTTGCGCTTCATGACTAAGATTCCAAAGGCAAAGACAAAGTGATACTTCTATGAAGGTACGCGATTAAGTGCATTAACGCAGTTAGCAACAAGAGCGAGTAGTCGGGGGCTAATTCGCTCTTGAGACTCTTGTGAACTTGTAAAATTATAATAAATATAAGGCAATAAGTGTGACAGTGTCACTGACAAGGCAATATATATAATATATATAGTCATATATGTTTAATTAAACATATTTTCTGTTAATTAACCTAATCTGTGGGATTCATGTTAATCGGTGATGAAGAAATCTGTGGCGTGCTTCAGGTCGAAATATGCTTTTGCGCCATTCAAAACTCATGACATGGCCGATCTGTCATGACTGTGGCTGTGGCTGTGCTGTCAGGTTAGACCAGCCCTTGGCCTAGGTCTATGCCCAAGCAGGCACAGGTCTTCCTTATAGTTACCTTATAAATGGACATGGTTTTGACTCTGATTTGGAGCACGCACTCCTACAAAGATCATCTGGAATATTGTCCTCCACCTCTGCATGGTATGTCTAGTTTCGCATATTTTACGTCTCCCTCGAATGTTACTAAAATGTCCATGAGTCCAGGTGATCAGGTAAAAATATGGTTGAACACGCATAGGTCTATCTGAAATATTTACAAATTCGTAATTATAAGGCTTGTGTGCTACGTCTGTGGCAGAAAAATATCGCAGATTATCTTAAAGCAAACAATTACAATAGCTGCTTTGCGTAACGTACATACAAACATAAAATGATGAAGTCTTATCTGCGCCACATATAAATAATCCTTCGATAACATTTAAATGACACAGATTTTTGACCTGTCAAATAGTATGGCATAAATAGTAACACAATGTGCCGTGAAGTTGTATTCACTTGTTCGTCGTGTCATATAGCTAGTTTGTGATACAGCCAGTTCTTGCGAGACACCCACAAAACTCAGGCCTTTTAACATGAGATAATGGCGGCACAACAAAATAAATTTTTAAGAGTACAAAATGCCCAGTGCATTGCGCCGGAAGGGCATCTTCAGATAATGACATGATAGTGCACAAGACTTATGTCATGTGGTATGTATGCTTGCTTCTGCCCACGTGCGCTCAAGTCTACCATATTATTATAGGCCTTAGTGCCATATAATGTTTGCGCGTGCATGCGTGCGTATATATACCAACTTCAGATTACGAGGATAAAGAAATAGAGACCCAGACGCCCATGATATGTTGTTTGTACAAAGTTCCTACACATGTTTAGTGATATCAATTTAGTTATTATATTCTTACTTGTCTTATGTATTTATGGTCGTTTCTCAGAGAAGTGTCACAGCATGGTTTTAATACCATACATCCGTTAGCAGATGGACTAGAACCCTGAAATGAGCTTGCATGCAAGCAACTGGTTGAGGGCTTTCTGGTGAGATCCACTTTGTGGTGTCGTAGAACAGTAGCCCCAAAACGCTATTTTCACTCTTTTATGGGGCAAATTCCAGGTCATGCAAAGTTTAAAACGGATTTTTATTACAAAACAATGTATATGTTAAGGCATTCAGCTGATTTAGGTTTGCTTATAATATCTCGGCAATTATTCACCCTCAAAATTAAATGCTGCCATTCAATATTTCTATGCATCTGCAGAAGTTATAACCATAATTGGAAATAATCGATTTATGATGACTTCTGCCCCTAGCTTCAAGGCCCTGGATGATAGATTGCATCACAAGCGATTGACATAGGAGATGTGTATGTTTTTGTCTGTGTGTGTATGCATGTTAAAAAGGAACGGCAACAACAACGTTTATCCTGCAATCAAAATAATTTATTGCACTTTTCAAACATTCCTGTCCAAGTATGGTTTTCTCTGGTTATCTTACAATACGAAATACTTTTAGAATGGGAAGGTAAAATGCATTAGATACTAGAGACATGATCGCTACAGGTGGAATACCTCTTCGCAACAAAGAACATTAAAATCACTTTGTGGTTATTCAATCAATAGCAATTTACAAAGGAACATCTCATCCAAACTCCCCCGTGCACCCCACTGCAGTCTCACTCTTACTCAAAGACGAGCAATTTCTGCATAAAACGCACTATTCTCAAGCCTTGTCCTACAGTCCACAAAGATCACATGAACTCGTGGAGTTTCCCAACAATGACGCCTTCATAAGGCTAACCTAGCGACAGCTGTCAGTCATTCGACTGACAGCTGTCAATCATTGAACTGCCAATGTATCACACTACGCTGCCAACTAACTGGGGAAGAAAGGGGTTGTTGTAAAACAACAAAACACAGTGATACCCATCGAATGACCCTAATGAGAAGTGTGTTCCACCTTTCCAGTCCGACAGCACCTTTCATTCCCAATTACCACATGCGGCACCTGTCAATCATCTGACAAATGTCAATCATCTGATATGTATCGGGTGCGATATATCTACAATTTCCAATGCCACCCTTTCATGACGACACTGTCTCCGTGTCCCCTGTGAGTGCTGTAGCAGTCCCCTGTTAATGTATTCGAGTTATTTCATATGCGACTCTTTATCCTAAAAATCGCTGAAATTTAGCTGACAACAACGGTTTGATGATACGCACTTCAGATTCTCTTGAAAAAGCTCCATGTTGCATGTGCAGTCATAGTACATTCAATAAACCATTGACAGGGAACAACATGTCGGTACAATACATGCATGATTAGCAAAATAAAATAGGTATTTTACACTTTGATACATGATACATATACACATTGTCAATGTAGAAATATAGGACACATTTGTAACTGTACATGTCCAAAATTACCAATTTACAATCCAGCTTGCATAAAGACTACCAATATGATTTTTCTCACAGAATTCACATGTAAATACGTCATCAAATCATGTACAAATTTAATAATAAACGCACGCACAAACACGGAGAAATAAAATAACACTAGATACATACATACACCAAAATGGGTGAGATTCACACCTCTAAATTAAAATGCAAACTTAAAATGTATCACACTGGTTGAGATTCTTGATAGAAGCCCGTAACGGAGACAATAATCGCACAGACACACTATAACACGCGCTCCTCAAAATCATCCTAAAGTCATTATCTTAGTTAGTTCCAGCACTCCAAGAAGTACACGTTTTTGAAATGGCCTGTTCAACCTTTCCTAAGTCTAAACACTGTCTGAAATAAACATCAGTGTTGTATACATGACAATATGGCAAGACAGCTTCAATTCGCCTATCCGGTCATATGATAGAAATTGCAGAACAGTGAATGAAACGTTTTCATTGGCTAAATGATATAGGTCGGCAGACATACATCAATGTTTCGTCATAATCGAGTGCCAACATTTCTACTTAACAGTACACAACTGATTACACACACACGTATATAAATACAGATTTTTGTACAAAGGAAAACACGTTCTGCATTTAAATGGGGTTGTTTCTAATGGGGCCACACAATTGAGCTTTCATGTAGGTTATTAGTCATTCGCATGTACAAATCTAACAGCACCGTTTTGGGGTGGGCAGGGTAACAACCAACATGTATACACCCCTCAAGAAGTAGACTACAAGAAATAAATTTCTCGAAGGTTGTGTCCTGCTTCATAATTGTTAACGCTCTTTTTCTACATTATGAAATGGCCTCTCGGTCAATATACACTCTTACAATCATGGGTTGCAGCTCTTCAAAACTCATTTTGTAGCACAGCATCAAACTGCATTATCACAGTCTCTGGAGAAACAGAGTCTACAAGGTAATGTGAACTCTCAGCAGATCGGAAAATAATATCCCATTCAAATAATAAACAATTTAAATCCCAGAAAGTCAATAAAATATCTGCCGCTGAATAAAACCTTGCGTAAGACACACAGTAACAAACCCGTCTATAAATAAATTAAACAGACACGAGAGCCGCCCATACAATTCATAAAACTGTCGTTTTGCTGTCAGGAAAAATACGTGAAAATGAACAAACCTGGCTGAACAGTTGATATCATGTGCAGTTGTGTGGTTAAACAATTTACACTCTGAACACTGTCCTGCAAAAACATGACTGTTAGACTTCTGAACTGACACCACTGCTTGAGCAGCCAACAGATCTATAAGGCATCATGAGAGATGGGCAAATACTGCAAAGCATGAATGGTGGGAAGACTTGAAACACACTATTAAATGAATGTCACATTTTGGCCAGTGCTATATTAGTTAGTAAGGTTTCTTCTTGGAGAAAGTTTCTAAATACAAACTTTGTATTAATTGCTGATTATTTATGTCCTAAAAGGCACATTCACTTGAAACAGTTTATACTTCAGATTGAACAAACCTTGTAACTTCTGCTGGCTGTTTGTAGAGCAAAATATTCTTATATAAGTACTGCCCTATGTAAGCAACGAAAGTTCATCAAATTTAGCTCACACAGAAAAACTAAGTTGGGTAAAAAAGACTTACATAGGCTAAATGCCTCATTTATTCTAGTCTTGTGAATGAATTGGCAAATTTGTCACGAATATAAACAACCATTTAAAGTGTTGTTTGGATAAAAACAACTAAAACACCTAAAAATCAATTGTACATGTTGCTAACATTGTAATCTGTGGGAGACATTCCATTTGATGGAAAAACAGCCAAGCAAAACAAACTATCGCCGTGGGAAATTTACAGCAGCAGATTCAACGTTTCCCAGCATCCACTGAGACAGAGCAACTGAACAGTATCCATGGATACGGTATCCATGGATACGGTATCCATGGCAACATCACCCATACAACGGTTTCCAATGCATCATTCTGGCTGCCCAGTGAATCTGCGTGAACGTCAACAAAACAGAGAGCACACCAGCATGTGTTTGCACACAGATCTTGTTATGGTAACCACTGCCCGTTGTTATGGTAATTCTCTTCTTGCCAGGCCGTTGGTTTCACTGTTGAAGGCACGGAAGTAACGTGACGTTACAGGCAGTGGCAGTAACGACAACAGGCTATTCACCGAGAATACAGAAACTTGTGGCCTCCAGTCGAACGGTGTGTCGTTGTCAAGTCCCGACACACCCGACACTGACGGTGTCAGTTAGTCGGGTTTATAAACACACTGTGTCGACGTCATTCACATCAACACACCTATGACAAGTCTGCTGTGATGAGACCAGCGCATAATCCTGTGGTAATGCCGCAACCGCAGAACGCAGTCACACACAATTCTGATGCAACTTGTGCGTCAATCCACAATCCACCACTACTGGCACCAAACGTGTCGCGTTCGTGCACACCGTCGAACGAACGGCACAGCTACAACGTCGTTACATACACCATCTCGTCGGCGTCCGAATAGTCGTTGGTATAACCCTGCTTCGACTTGATGTCGTCGTTGCGTGAATACTGGTTGTAGTCCCGGAGCTCGTCGGCTGTGTACCCTCCCAGGTGCTCGTAGTACGGCTGACGGCCGGGGTTCGGCGTGTTGCCAACGCCACCGTGTCGCAAGGCATGCGCAGCCTTGTCCATGTCGGCGTCGGTGAGGTCGTGGGCCTCCGCTACCTCCCGCTGCAAGTAGCGGGCATCAACGTAGCTCTCCAGGCCTTGCGCTTCCAACACCTGCAGCAGAATGCGCACACATTCAGTATGGAATAGGTGTGTATCAGGTCAACCGATATATCTGTGTGTATGAATATGAATTAAAATTAAGTGTGTTCATGACGTTAAGTATGTTTGCAATGTATTGATAGTTAAACCTATAAGTTATTCATCGGTTAGAAAATAAAAGTGCCCTTTTACATGCATTTTATCATAAATCGAAATTCTTTGAACACAATCATGCAATGCAAGAAAAATTGCACAACAGTGTCTATTAAAATTATATAATCTTTTTTCAAAAGAAGTGTTTCATGATGACAAAGATAACATCCTTGTGCAGACAAAGCAGCTGATTAGTTTTGCCAAAAAACACGATGCATTCACAAAATATCTAAGAGGGTCATAATACAATAAAATGCAATAAACCTTTATTATCCCAGAAGGGAAAATCATTTGCAACATTCACAAAAATACATAAATAAAACAGATCAAAAATAAAACATAAATACATTATTAAAACATAATATAAACCTTAATCATGATAAAAAAAACTAATCTAATATATATAATGGAAACGTAAGATTTCTGCTCTACTGTGGCTGTGTTTGCGAAGTCCAAAAATACATTCAACATCCTGTACCTGGGGTGGTTGGCATGTCACCCCACACTACTGTGAAAATACACTGCCCAATTTTGGACTGTAAAAATCTCTCCCGCATCACACATTAGCTCTCGCAGCCAGCTCTATGCAGTGAGGTTGCTGTCTATTCCAACATTTTCCAGATCTGCGTATGGGAGATAGAAAGGTGGTACCTTTCCAAATAGATTTTCTGCGCTGCCTCGGACGTGGTCAGGAGCGACATTGAGCCGCTGCTTGCGAGGCGACCTTCCAGGAGTGAACACACAGTCGTCGTAGTCCTCCTCCTCTGGCGGATATCGATCCAACGTTGCATGTGGAACGTTCTCGTCGCTGCAGTTCGCGTTCCGATTTGACGTCATTGTCAGTGGTCGAGCTATAAGCACACATGGGACAATTCACAATTACGCCATCATTTATACTTAATCAATTACTACTGCTGTGACTGTATTTGCTTGGATAGTGTATATTTTCAGACAGCCCAAAAATCTTACAAAAATGATTTACAAAATTCTCTATAACTACGGTAATAACTATAATTGTTTTTTTTAATACCTTGTTAATTAATAGATCAGTATTATCACTACAGCTTTAATATTAATAAAACATATTAGGTAACTTCTATTGTGCCCAAATCCTTACAAACCAAGCGCAGAGGCAAATCAATAAACAATTCCAGTTGTCATCATATTGACTGATACGCCACGGAGCTATTGTGGATAGGCAAGGTAACAATAATGGTAGTCAAGCTTGTGTTGGTACACGTAAAACAATATAGTAAATATCATAGCAAAGATCATGACACCTGTGCAAAGGTTTTGTCCTTTGAGACACACACCTGGAGTGTGATATGACGACCGCACCCTATTAGGAGAACAAGGAGGTGTTCTCAAAACTCGGGGATGATCAATAGACCTGTGACCACCGTCTGGAGCCATACCAGCTATAGCCATGGCCTGCAAAGAAAGGACACTGTCAGTGAATGAGTCAATCTGGAGTCACACAAACCCGTGAATCCATTAAAACGTCAAGCACAATGTGACGAGAGTCGGGGGATCAGAATAAGGTCTTCATTTTGGCTTGTGCAAACAGAAATTTGGCTTGTAGATGAGGCAAAAGCAAAACTGTGTTGATAATATAAAACTGTTTGATGATCAAAGTTAGTTTTGTTGAAGTCTTAACAAAACTGAGCCATTCTTCTACTAGAATGACTGGATAATTTTTTTTTAATAAAACATTACTCTCACACCACAAATCTGACCATTGATAAATCTACACGTGGATTAAAACCACATTGCACAATCAAGGTACTTTACAAAATAGTAACACAGCATTAATGTAATCAACATCATGGGAAAGTCAAAATTCAGAAAGGCCCACATTTCATAGAAAAGCTTTATAATACACCATTTCAATTACTAACCACTGCATATATTACAATGAATAGTTACACTATCATTTTTTTCGTTCACAAAAAATCAGCTGCTTAATTGTAGTTTGATATTCTTACCCCGCAACGAAACATCTTATTTCTAATTGAATTTAGCACTTCCCAAATGTTCATACTTTTTGGTTATTGTATCACTGTTCAGAACCCATGTATTAGTTCAGAAAAACACAACTGACTTTCAGTTTTACAATATCACAATAAATAACAAGGCAAAGACATGCAAAAGAAAGCAAATTGTGTATAGAAAAATGGTGACTGATCAGTCGTTGATGACACTGTCACGTCTAACTGTTGCCGAGGGTTCTAGCTACTACCAGTACTGGTGGAGGGTGTATTTAAACTTACATTTGACCTAGAAGTAGAAATGCTTTTTAAAAAGAATGGTGTTGTGCAAGGTGGAATATGGGAACTATTAGGAAGTCAATTATTTATAGAGACATAGGAAGGAAGTGAGGGAATATGCATATTTTCTAATTTTACTATTCTCATTAAGAGCATAAACTTTGTGTGTTTCAAATTGTTTAATTTCAAAACGTTTCCAGATTTGTGTTTCATAATTTTTTTGTCTCACTAATTTTAAGGAATGATCTATTTCAACCATTGAGGGGGCAAACAATAACCCAGATGAATTAATGGTGATGCTAAAACGAAGAAGATACTACGAAAACTGGTGAATTGTCGACACCTTTGATTGTATTGTTGTTGAAACTGTCTACATTTAAATCCAAATTTACAAAACTACAGTAACCCAGGTAAGGTAGTTGTGATATATTGTAGTGATAAACAGATAATGAAAAATATTAATGAGTTAAAAATACAAATTCATTACAAGTCTACAAGATATCTTACAAAGATAATAAAAGCCACCTAAATGTTTCTCATACAGTAGTTGTTATTAACACAACAGAGTGGAAGTTTAACAAGATTAAACATTGCAGATGTCTAACATGATTACATCTATTGTTCTTCAGAGATATTCCATTTCATCTTTAAACACTCATGCTGCGGGCAGGCCAACTATTGTATTTATAACAGAATGACTTGACATGTTGTCCATGAAACTGTTATTGAGCTACTACAATATATTAGTATCTGAAGACAAGTAGACATGCATATTGTAGTCACTGGAGTTAGTACGCGGCACATAGCAGACGCAAGTGTTAAGTACATTCAATCCTGACATGCAAGACCTTGCAAAGATGTTACTACACGCACACACACGCATGCATGCACACACATACAGGCTACACACAGACATACAGGCACATACAGACAGACAGACAGACAGACAGACAGACAGGCACACATACCCACACACAGGCACACACACACACACACACACACACACACACACACACACACACACACACACACACACACACACACACACACACACACACACACACACACACACACACACACACTGCAGTTAGTTTCTAAAAATCAGTTAATCAGCTGTGGTCAACCAGCAAACAGAGCACTCTTCCATTCTTTTCATCCTTGTGTCAATATCACAAACTCTGGTGTCACCTAGTCAATGGCAGTTGGTTCCATGCATGGCACAGTCGGTATTTAATAGAACAGATAGACCTTGTGGTGCTTTACTAATACAGGAGTAACCATTACAGGGTGGTTGCAATAGGGAAGTGTCCACCCTATCTTCATACAACACGTAAGCGAAAAGTCATGCCCACATCAGGTCAGGTCACATGACCACTTACTCTTACCCGCTTGGATTTTTTCGTGTGTTTCTTAGCATTTCCCTGCAACGTGGCATTTATCGAGACATTCATTTACATGTTTGTAGAGTTTCTAACATTTCGTGTAATGCATGTTTCACTTTAAAGATTCCTCCTCAATCCTTTTCACCCATTGTGAATCTGGCTCTTTCATGTCCAAATACGTCAATAAAAGTAATAAACTGCACATGGTTCAATACACAAGTTTGTTCTTTTTCAAATATTCGAAAGAACTGATTTTTGTCATTCATTGTTTCTAGCAATTTGAGTGCTTGTTTGTACAAATTGGTTTTGTTTGTGGGAAACAATCATGAAAATGCAGCCAAAAGATCTATTTAACCACTGCTTGATTTCAAGCAATTAAAATAAAAAAATTGTTGGCTGTCCACAGACGGGGTTTGCTGATTTTAGCAAAGGCACATTTATTTATTAAACTGACTACCGGGTATACATTAATTTTTCACAAACACCTTGAAAAATGTATGAACATGATTTACAATGGGTTAAACTGCATGAGGTGGGAATATTGAAACAACCACATTACAAATATCTCTGTGTAATGGCTACTACAAATATGTCTTTGTAATGGCTACTATTAATTCACTTTTTTAATAACTATTTGAAGCTTCTGCGACACATGAAACAACATATAGCAGTCTGCTCAGTAGTTTCATATTCACGACATCTGTAACAGCCACAATATAATTTTATGTCATTGTCAAATTGAAGTATATTTGTCAAAATAAAAAAAAAACATTGCAGTTTCAGAAAGGACAATAATCCAGTACCACATCAACAAAACTATCCCAGTGACACGTCTTAAAGTCGACCCTGTTCAGCATACACGATCACTGTTTTTGAACGAAATCAATACTAACGAGCTGAATCACACCTAGAATGTTCGTGAAGTGCTCCCCAAGTGTCCCTCATGGCCAAGATGCTTGGATATTATTTGCATGACAAACAGGCAAAAATGGCCCGGTGGGACATCTTGGTGTTGACAAAATTCAGTAGAGTTTATATTACCATTAGGAGCTAAATTAATTTTATATAAAGATAAAAAATTATAAATTTTGTGGAAGTCACCAGGTGTCCATTATAACCAGGTGTCCATTATGGCCAGGTGTCCATTACGGTGTAATATACCCAATATTAATGAGAACATAGTACCACACTAACCTGAGCCTGGGCAAGCTTCAGTGGAGCTGCGATTCGTTTCATCAGTGGATTCTCGTCGCTGTTTTGTTTCCCTATGCAGGCGAGTTTGAATGACGGTCCCCGCCGGTTGAACTTGCGAGGGGGTGGGGGTGTTGGTGGGGTCATCTCATTGTCCACGTCGCTGTCTTCCTGCGGTAAACTGAAGCGAAACACAGAACGATCAAAAATCCTGTGATCACCCGACTATAATGCTAAAGGACATTTCATTTGCGCAGTATCTATTACTGCACAGATTGTACCAGATTTATGTCGGACAGGCATCCTGACATGATAAATGTTTTATTACGTGTATTTTATCCGTTACGTTGACCAATATGTAACTCATAAATGTATTTATAGGCATTCATATACCTTCAGCTATAACATAAAATTACCGGTAGCTATAGTCTTTTGACAAGATATCCGCCCCCACAATCCCTCTTGGATAAACTTCCTAAAACACGATAAAAGACACGTACTCTCGGTAAACAAAGGGCCCCTTGCGGAGAGTCCTTTCCCCCGCCGGCTGCGGACTGCCTGGATCGTCCAGGGACTCGCTGTGGCCGTTGCGTAGAGGCCTCATGGGAATGCTCTCGAGCGAGTCGTGATGGTCGCTGCTCGTGTAGCTGGTCGCGTCCAAGGCTACGTCGCCTCTGTTGTAGCGCGGTGACATGTTACTGTGGCACAAACGTTGGGGTTAGGATCGCGACAAGCTTGTGACAGTTTGGTGACAATTGGTGGGTGTCCTCGGACGAGACCGATGTGAATCAGTGACGATGTTAGTGACTAGGGAGGCGCAGAAGCTTTGAGAGGGCAAGAACATTTCATTCCGTGTGATGCTACCTCTCCCACCCCTCTCCCACCCCACCCCATTGGGCTTAGGGATAGCTCCTTCCGATTTGCAATCTCGCATTTTAACAATTGTTATGTAAAGTTTGTTTTCAGTATTAAAATAAAAACTGATCACAACTCCAGGTGACGGGAGAAAACCCACGGGAAAAATGTGTAAAAATCCCTAAACTCAACAATGAATTCTAAAACAAATCCACAATCTCCATATTACATATGGCTTTCATACAGTGCTTTGCACCTCTCACACGCAAACACAATGGATATAGAAGAGATAGAAAACAGACGAATAAGCAGAAACGGGTTAAGTGATGGCTGATGATACGACATGGCAGGATTAGGAAGCACTCCATCGTTGAAAACAAGGAAAAGTGTTATGGTGGTAAAGGTGATAGAAAGAAGGCAAAAGACGGTGAGAGGATGAATGCACGAGGTTTTAGTGGTGGTAAGACGAGGAGGGAGGGAGACATCCCTAGATCCTTGTCTCAGAAGCTGGAAGAGACAGACAAGCGTGTTACAACCGAGGACAAATAACTGACAATTCATTATTGGCATCTGGCAACTTACAAGACAACTGGGTACATTGTACGCTGATTACGTCAGCCTGATTACGAAGATGTCTACCACCAAAATAATTCCCTACCGACTAAACTCAAGAAACCTCAACATCTGAACATTTGTTACGTAAGCTTACAGACGTTGTTAGAATTCTGGAATGTTTGGTAAATGTAAGACTAAAAAATTTACAAATGATTTACTGATTGGAATTTAAAAAGAGGAAGTTTGTGAAAATAGAAAACTTCTTTGTGAAAATAAACACAGGAATATTTTGAATACACAAGACCTTCTGTCAGCATAATTGTACATGTGTATATATATGTATATATATATATATATATATTTAAAAAAATATAAAATATGATTTTTTTATACTGGGATTGCAGTATATGGTATTCAATTTGAATTTATTAAATATCTGATTTGTATAAATAAAGGCAGGTATTTACCCTGGTCTGTAGGAGTCGTTCCCAGAGGACGTCACCGACAGTGGCTGATGGTACGGGGAGTTGGGTATGTGTCCGTCATCGAGTTGCCGCGGATTGTCGCGGTATGAGTTGGCACGGGGTTGAGTGGGTGTGTTCAGCGAGCCCTGTGGTGTCAGGTTGGCATGACGTGACGGTTCGACTGATATCGGTGTTGACGGGGAGTTGACCCGCAGTGAACTGGTGCGGTTTGGCAGCGTTTCTCCTGGCGAACTGGTGGTTGCTTGGCTCGACCGCCGCGGCTGTAGGGCTGACAGCACGGTCCCAAAGAGACTGTGATTCCTCTGTAAGGGGGGTAAATATACAGATATAATATATATATATACCCATGGTAATCTAAATTCTATTCAGAAGACTCAGTCTCCTAATTCAGGATTTTTATATTCCATATGAAACTAACCATTTTATTTATGGGAATACACTTTCTGCTTTGTCACATCAAATAAAATGCATGTGCCATTCATATACTAGATGTTAATTTTGTCTATTACCTTTTGTTACAGTATTAATGTGATTTCTGCGATTGTGAATTTGATATTTTTGCTTAGTTTGTCACAAACAGGCCTATTGAATGGAATACACCAAATAATGTCCAGAAATATTGTATTATCCAATCTATATATATATATATATACTTATATAAAATATAACCAAACTGCATTAATTTGTAAATGGGTATTTATGTGTTCTCTGCTACAAAGATCTGCCAAATAGATTCTCAGAATCTCTGAGATGTAGTTTGCTGTATGTGCTAAACCGAAATGTGTATGGTTTCTGAATTTGGTAGGCATGTTACCCCATTATAACAGCTTGAATAATGATTCAACCTTGACGGAAGAATTTGACAGACATCACTGTCAACTACATTCACTCATGCAGCTACCCAGCCTCGAGTTTAATGTCACAGTAGTGTCATCATGACATTGTACTGCCATGGACTGTGATGTCACAAGGCCTGACACAAGAGTTGATAAAGGACATGTACCAGAGCAGAGGATCAAAGTACTGTCAAATTACAAGTGGTTTATATCTATACGAAACCCAGGCGAATAACTGTATGAACTAGAAAGTAGTCATGCAGACAATCAACTTATTTTGATTTGTTCATGTGGCCAGGCGATCTTAGGATGATTACGGTAATGAGCTCATATTGAAAACACAATATCATTAAAGACAATCTGTTGTTCAAGTTAAGGATTTCATAATGCAAAAAACGAGCACTGTATCATAGAGGACAATATTTCTACTGCACACCGGCCAAAGTATACTGGTGACACGTGCTGGTGTTGATAGTTTTTGGTATACAAAATCACCACTGTTATGGAGCAAAAGTAATTTTTATTATTAAAATTGTGTTTAATTTAGAGCTCATGTGAATACTAGTGAAATGGTCCCAAAGTTATTTTCCATCACTTGCCAGTTGGTTCCATCAGAGACAACGACAAAACACCACAAAACTACTGAGGACATGCACATCAAAAGCAGTGGTTCAGCCAAGCAAAACAACACAAACTTTGCACAAATGTGGCCTATTATTGCAAAATGTGCTCTATTTCAATATGCACTAACAATAGCATATCTTCTTTCAAGAAGTGTCTCATTTTGGCATGTTGGGTCACAAATCACCACAAACACCATACCGTGCCCACTTCATTGATCCTGGGACATCTGTGCCATTAAGGCATCTGCCACCAAGACAATTTTGGTTTTCGGATAAATTCTAACAATGACAACAAATATAATGATGGAAAAGCTTAGCATTTCAACCATGGTACAGCCATATTAGTGAATGTTTGAAAAAGGACCCCTGTGCTGTGTCCTTTTTACCACTGTAAGCAGTGAGCCAACAGAACATTTCCTGTAAATGCTACACTTTGAAGATGAAAATGCAGTCACCTGAAACGTGTGCTCACCATTATTAAATGGTATAACAATGGAGAACAAATAAATTATTTCCAAAGGCAACGTGCAACTATTTTTGGCACATCAGCATCCCTATACAGCATGCACAGGTAACACAACCATGCCAATCCAATGACATCTACTAAGAGCATGCCAACACAATATAACCATGCCAGTGCAAGACACCTGCATAAGGGCAATTAAACCATCCTCTTACAAGTACAGGATGTGAAGGATCTTTCTATGCCTGCACAAGATTTTTCTGATTCTAAAAAGGTCAGGATTGTTTTGAACTCACATATTTCTCATAGCACATTTCCTCTGTTCTTTGTTGAATACCTACTTCATGTCTTCCAGTTTTACTACCCACATTATAGATTAAGTAAATAGTTTTACCAACTTTATAGTTCGAGGCCCTTCAGTCATTTCCACATATGTGCTCATTTGTTATATTGGAAGGATATTTTAATCATACGATTTTATTATATATTTCATTTATTTATATTTATGTTAAACCTACTTTTACAAACTATTCCTCAATGCAACACATGTAGAATGGCACAAGTGAAACATACCTAAATTACATCCCTTCTGCAATGTGGATGTGCTCAGACTAATAAATAACATAGTTTAATCATTCACAGCTGTATTATGTATTACTTGGGTTGAATCAAACCATTCTTCACCGTCCTCTTCTTCTCACATACAACAAATATCTAACTCAACCCGCTGCAAAAACCCATGCACGGCGGTACAACGCTGCATTCCTCACACGCACATGTCGGCAAGCAAGCGAAACCATCGAAACTGCGCAAGCCAACACACAGCGCCATCTGGTGGCGGTTCCTTTACCCTGTGTATCGGCTCCTCGAGTTCCAGGCTGACTTCGGGGAACTCCTCGTCCTCCAAATTGCCAGAAATCGCACGCCGGATCTCCGGACCTAGATCATGCACGGCACGCAGTCCCGCCTACGGGAACGCAAGAAAGCAACCGGTCTAAACCAGTCTAAACAGGAACTCCCTCAATAGTAAATACTCTCCAGTATTTAGTGTTAAGTGGATCTGAATTTGTTTCGCATTGACAATTATTTAAGACAAATAGTAAAACGATCTGTGCTGTAGCCATTAGCCTGACTCCCTTCAGAATTTCACATCACAAAATAATCAACATTTAAAAAATGATACTTATTCTTATAGTCATAATTATTAGTTTGGTAATGCCTTTTGTATGTATTTCCATACGTCCTATGTTAAATATACCATGATGGAGACAATATGTTCCTAGCAAATGTCATCAAAGCATGAGAAAATAATGCTCATCAAAACAACCAATTTCTCAACTGACTTGAGCATTAAGCCACCCACCTAATTACCCCATTTCAGTAGCAAAATATATTTGAGATATTTCACAAAAGAAAAAATCAAATAAGGAAAGGGCATTATTAAGCACTTATATATTATATTTATACTTTAGTTAAATACTTTTATGGTATGCTTTCGATTCATAATAAATTAATAAATATTCTTATGACCCAACGAGGCACATCTTCAACAAAATAAAATACAGAAACACACAGAACTCTGGTAGCAAGCATACTAACAACGATAATGAATGGCTAACAAAATGTTCACTTTCAAACAGATTACACACTTCACTGTACAATTCACCTAGATACTTACTGACACTCACAAAAGCCTTTCTATGCACATCACGAGTAGTAAATATAAACAATACAATCGCTAAGATACAAAACGTCGCAGTATATGCCCATATAGCGTTGTGCAAGGATCAAACTTAGGGATATACGTCTGTGCCCCTACATCGCAGTTACAACACCGCAGACTGAAAACGTCTACTCGTGAAGCTACACTGGTCTAACTAATGTGGCAACTAGACGATTCACTTCCATCAGAATGACACATGGGACGCCATGACAACATCGGAATAGAAGGAAACAAAAGTCTACACCATATCTCCTTCAAAGACCTCATTGAAGGTGATAAAGTGTAAACTGGGGGAATTGTGAAGAGTCGCTAAAATAAAACATAAAGGCATGTCTTCAGTTTGATTTTTGGTCATTGCAGTCATTTTGTGAAAAATGAAACTGTTTAGTATCCCCTGTGAGGCGCCAGCTCATTTGGGCAATGTTCGATTATGCAGTTTGGTAAATCATCAAACAAAAAAGTTCAGTTGTACCAACAAATTTACATGTTTGTTCAATGATGTCACCAAAAATTAAACAGCATGAGCTTGCACAGAAAGGCTGATACCAGATAGGTTTGGTATTTCCACAAAATGAGATGATTTTTATTATTTATATGTGTGTATATGTAACTGGGTGAGTTGTGTTTGTCTGTATATGAATGTGAATGTGTCAGTGAGTATGTGTCTGTGTGTGAATATGAAGGAGTGTGTGTGTGTGTGTGTGTGTGTGTGTGTGTGTGTGTGTGTGTGTGTGTGTGTGTGTGTGTGTGTGTGTGTGTGTGTGTGTGTGTGTGTTTCGTGTTTGTTGATTGCATGTGTATCAATGCACTAATTTTTGCCTGAAGTAGGGCCTGTTTTAGTTCCAATGTGGCTTATGTCGGTTAGGTTACCTGGAGGGCGCTAGTGTGCTCATGCCCGCCAAACTGATGCATCTTCGCCATCTGTTCCTTGCGTTTCTTGAAGCGGCGGAAGTAATCTTGAATGAGGAACGTTGCGTAGAACTTGCCAACCGTGACATCATCGTCTCCTGTGAAACATGCATAGGTTACTGATTAGACTCGAAGTTATATTGTTTAAGTTGCACAAGTTGAGAAACGTCTCTTGAAGTAACAGAACCACTAGAGTGATCATGTCAGGTATATTTTATTGTAAATTCTAGTTTATATCTGGAAGTATTGTTTATCATACTGATATTTACTCACACGTATATACAGGAACACACACATACTTATCAACAACTATCCTACTAGATTTGGGGCTGATATTGTATATACATTATGTACATTAGCATTTGCATAAATACTACACCTACATTTCTGTATGAAAATTCAGATAAATTATTAGTCTTTTATGTTCGAAAATAAAATATTTTTCAACAAGCATGTCATTAATATTGTAATTACTGTTACTAATACTAATTACAAAGCAGTAGATTGACACAAGTAAATTCTGCAAATTGGTAATATAAAAACATTCAAAAGTGTTTAACAACAATTTGAAATTTGGGATTGTTTAAAGGTATGACACACTAGAAAGCATGTACAACACAGTATATTTGAGACAAAATACAACAAAAATAAAAGTATTACCATACTATATACATACATACCTTTTACATGTAAATATATAAAATAAATAAAAAATATAGATATAAATAAACTCAAAACTTTTTTTAGAATATAACCAGAACTGTTGTGGCATTTTCAAACATTATCAAATAAAAATGCACAACAATGTACAGGTTTTAGCATGACCCTAACACTGACCACAAATCAATAATATATATATATATATATATATATATATTACTGGTCAGTGTTAGTGGTCAGTGATATATATACATACATACATACATACACAATATAGCAAGCACAAAAGACTGTTGCAAAAGAAGGAATAAATAAGTTGTATAGTACGTCACCCGGCAGTCACATGACACAAGAGCTGCTCTCTGGCAGGTCGGAGGTCATGCAAATGACAGTCTGCATACAAACGTTATATCGGCCTGACATCTGGCGGAGAGTAAGCGACAATGAGACATGAATAACGGCAAAGACAGAGGAGCTGTGGACACCGACTGCTACAGAGGCTGATCAAATGTAGTTTTATGAAGTCATTGAAAGAATAAATCATATTTCCCTTAACCTTTCCGCTTCCTATAAATACACATAGTGCAGAAAAACATATTTGCTTGCAGTATGTACCAGAGCAAAACAGTATAAATAATGTATTTTTGAATGTCATGTTAAAGAAATCCATTGCAAAAGACATTTAATAAAATGTTGTAGAATCTAGAAGATTTTTTTGTGATTTGGCATTCCGTTCCATGGATATTAATTTTGCATGCCTCCCATCTGCAGAACTGTGTTCACAACTGGTCTGTACATATGTAAAACTACCAACTACACAGCCCGGTGATTCCAAATTGGATATTTCTCAGGGACATTGCCCTGTTTGTGATAAGGAGATGGTAATAATTACAACAAACTAGCAATAAGGTAATGGTTGCAATTATTACAATAAAGCACTGATTTCGTGTAATGGATGTAATTACTATAACCAGAATGATATGGTTTAAGCTGATGATTGTAGACTTTGTTTGGTTTTAATCAATATGTAAGAATTTATATTTCAGTAGGGTTATGGTATATAATCTTATCTTTAATGCAGAATGACAAGCATGATAATTTAGGCGGTAACATGTTCTTTTAATTATGTGATTGATGTCATTATTATAAATTAGGTTTTCATTTACATTACTGGTGATCACAATAGATATTTTGTTGGTCAACATTAATGTACTAAACTTTATTAGGATGTTAGCTTGCATAGTAAAATAGAATAAAATAAACAGCCGCGTAGAAAAAGCCGGCAGACGTGATCATTACAAATATAAAATATGAAGTGTGCCAAAGTGATTTCATACAAATAAACTTTTAAACTGTGTGGTTGGAGACACCAAAGCAAACCACACTGATGATCAAAAATGTGGTAATATAATATTTGCTGATTTGTATGCTAAGTTTTCCTTGTAACAAGAACAGTTGACTAATATTTTGTTAAATTAACCCAATGTTCAATACTCATAAAACATATTGTCTCATCTGTTGCACATGCAATACATTTTATGAACGGTTGTCAGTGCTTTGAGTGATACAAACTAGACTATATGCAAACTATGCTGCGTGCAAACTAATAAGCAAACTAAATAGATAGGATAGTAAAGCATGCATGCAAATAGCTTTTGTCTATCAGCGAGGTGAAGCTCATCTACGTAATCTAACAGTAAGAGTGTCATCGCTGTGTAAGTCCACACCATAGCATTAATGGAATCTTGAATTGTGTGGTAAAATCAAAACATTAGAAGGACTTTTGCTGTAAGACGACAGAACCATGTGGCCCAGAATATACTGATTGTGACAAAAATTGTATAGTTAAGTAGTAGTATCATACATACATTTCGGTCTTGATCTTTCTTTTGTACACAGATTCTTTCATTTGCTTTGTTCTCACTCCACTGACCAACTATTGGTTAATCTCTCCATGCAGTTAGTTCAAATAAATGCATTTAAAATGTGTTATGCTTTAGGTACAACTACATATGACTTGTCATTCTATCAACGAAGAGTGCCCTGAAGAACTTTGAAATAGAAATAGTGCAACTGTTACTAAGAGACTACATCATGTCATTTAATTAGACTATAAATCTATTACAGAAGTAAATATAATGTTAGTAATAAGTTACATGACACAATTGATAGGAGAAACAAATTAAAAGTGTGCTTGACAAAGACCAGTTTAAAAAAATTAAATGATGTCATTTTAATCAGCTAAAAACCACTGTATGTTGTGCCAATCCTAACTGCAAGATAAATGTTTGTGTTGTGTCAAAAATAAAAAAACAATGCAAACAAAAATACTTTGAAACAATTATATTTATCTGGGGGGAATTTGTAACAAATTCTAAATACTGTTTTCAGACACCATTTTAAAGGATCATTAAATTTGCGTTTTATATCAAATAATGACATTAACATTGTTACAATTTAAAACATCCTACACATGGACGCTACAAAATCAACCGACCTTTTGACCCCGCCTTACAATGCTGTTGTTTTCAGGGTCTAATACAATGTGATCCTGGGAGCAGGTGACCCCTGCGGGCTTGGAAATCCGAGTAGGAATCACTGAACCGTAAAGAGGAAAAACTTACTACCGGCGGGAGGGACCACTTGGTCAAGTAGCTTCATGTTTGTCCTCTTCCAGATCTTCTTGATCACCGCTCGCAGTTCCTCATTGGCCTGGTCGATGTTACCTGTGGGCAGCAAGACAAATGTTAACTTCGAGGCAACAATTATACTAACGTCATCATTGTTTACATAATTTTGTACATTGTGATATTATCGCAATGTGTACTTTTAATCTGCTGATCTGTTGTAGTACAATTAACACATACCTTCTGTTTTAATTCGTAACGAAGTCCGTACAAGGGCAAATAACGTAGCGTTGAACATGACGGTTCCATCACTGTTCAGTGGCATGTTCATTGACACGAGTCGCTGAAAATCATCAAACAGTCATATATTTCTATTCAGTGGTAGTGATCAAATAAATGTTGATAATTATATCTGTTACGAAATGATAATCGGTGTCTTCCCATTATAGCTACTTCCCCTTATAGCTACTTTTTATTCCCGTTATAGCTACTCGTTAAGTTTGACAGGCAAACTAGTCCCGTTATAGCTACTTTTCTATTTCTCCATTTTACAATATAACAAAATAAGGGAGCATTAACTATTTCATCTCCATCCAGCTGATGTCCATGAGGGGTGGACTGCTTTTATGTAAGTGTGTCCCACTGAGGAATTTCCACAAAGTCCAGTGATAATTTTTAACAAGTACTTTGTGGAGACATGGCTTGGTGATGATTCAAAAATCACCATGGACACGTGGGATGTTTACACAGAATCTGACAAATGAACAAACAACCATATTGAGGGATGGAATTCCAAGTTTGCAAAAGTGGTGGGGAAACACCATCTCAACATCTTCCAGTTCATGGTTGCTAAACATGATGCCACCATGTAACAAGAATAATTGATGACATTCATTACTTTTTGATAAATGCAGTTCTGTACTCAGTACAATGTAGTTGTCTTTTGAAAACAACATTTTGCACAAGTGTTTTATGGTATATTTTCAAATTTCAAATAACTGACAGTTACATCTATAATTCTATATACCATTCTTATGACTTTTAAAATGTGTCCTTCAGTAATACATTTCATGTAGAAATGTTATAGTAATCTGAAACAGTTAATGCTCCCCCTTGCTGTCCCCTCCTGAATTGTGTAATTAAATAAGTAGCTATAGCGGGACTAGTTTGCCTGTCAAACTTAACGAGTAGCTATAACGGGAAAAATATGTAGCTATAACGGGAAGTAGCTATAACGGGACGTAGCTATAACGGACCTAGACCTGATAATCTGTACTATAGATCATGGCCTGCTATTGACGTTGTTTATTGTAGCTTATTATCCACACAATATTTACAATATCGCAAACTGATTGGCAAATGTTGACACACTTGTTCAAAACATGTGAAACAATTTACACAATCAAATAACGTCAACCAGGAATCCCTCAAATCAGTAAAAACCCTTAATCAAAAAATAATTTCAAATAAAGATGTTAGGCCCTAATTTTTGTTCCGTCTGTATGTCAACATACATAACACATGCTAGCTGGATTATTTCAGACTTTTATCTGAATTTATTTCAATTTACCTTGCAGGCAACTCTGTGTGGACATAACTTGCCAAAGCCCAGTGGAGGAGAGATCTTTCTCAGCAGTGTCACAACGTCAAGATGTTTGATGCGACCTCTGATAAGATGAACAAACAAAGTGGTCACAAACACAATGACAACAATGTTTATTTGTTCTACATGACAAAAATCTACTTGAAACAAACAGTGTGATCTAAAATGTCACTAGAATTTTTCTTAATGTTTGTAAATGTATACAATGTTCACTTAGACCTTTAACAATATCTGCTGTCCTGAATTAGAAAGCAAGCTCATTTTCAATAATAAATCATATCGGCGAACGAACGAACGAACGAACGAACGAACGAACGAACGAACGAACGAACGAACGAACGAACGAACGAACGAACGAACGAACGAACGAACGAACGAACGAACGAACGAACGAACGAACGAACGAACGAACGAACGAACGAACGAACGAACGAACGAACGAACGAACGAACGAACGAACGAACGAACGAACGAAGATCCTGGAATATTCATGAAATATACACCACACATCCAGTGTCTTAATATGGGCCACACACCCTCCTAAACAACCCCCACTTTCTATCGAGCAAGGAGGAATCAAACCAGTAGACCTACTTTGCTTCAGGGTCATATTCCGACCAGAGCCGCACGAACTCATCCAGATGATGTGGGCCAAGAATTGACCAATCACGCGTCAGGTAGTCAAAGTTGTCCATGATGACAGCGACAAACAAGTTGATGATCTGTGAACAATGTCAAAGGTCACATTAAAGATGACAGATCAATTTTTAACAGCTGGTTATACTTATGATACTGAGATAAACATAAGTTGTTATTTCATATAAAATTATCTGTTGTGTTTACCCTAAAATGTGATATGAGAATGAACAGAGCACTCACGAGGAATGAGCAGAGGACGTAGAAGGTGATGAAGTAGGGGAAGGCGAAGCTGGTGCCACACGTCTTGCCGCGGTCGTCAGACTTGTTGTCACACATCACGTGGGGCTTGTTGGTGCAGGCCATCATCACCTCCTGCCACGCCTCACCCGTCGCGGACCTGTCACGACACAGTGACACGATGACACACTGACACCGACATGTGACAACTAACATCAGAGACCAGGAAATTGAGAGATCAGATGTTTAAAATTTGAATGGTTATGAAAATATTGAGAGAAATATTTGTTTCTTATTTAAGGAAGATAGGAGGACGAGAGGACATGGTTACATGAGCAAAGGAGTTTTGTAGATTAGACATTAGAAAGTTCTAATTTTCATAAAGAATCATCACACAGTGACAAGGTGACGTACAGACACTTGGCTGATTTATCACATCGCACAAAGGCAGTGATGTACTGACTTGTCTTAAATATCACAGTGACATACTATGTCATCATAAAATGAGTAACACACTTGCATGTCATTGTGTCTGACATGTCATCACATGACGTCATGATGAAATACTGACATGTCAACATGAAGACAGTGATTTAGTGACACTGACATGACACAGCAAGATGTCAAAACAAACATAATATGAATGAAAGTAATCAATTACTGTACAAATGTAACCGTGTGAGCATGATTATAATTCCTTAGAAAATGAGTAGTATAGATTCAAGATTCAAAAAACTTTATTATCCGTTTAAAAACATATTAAAAACGGAAAATTTTCTTTAGTCACACATAAAATGACAGTAATAAAAACATTGGTGAATCATATCTACAATTGTCAATACAATATAAAATGATAGTAAATATAGTCATCACTAAAATAGGTAAAGTATCAAAATAAATTACGAATAAAAATAGCTACTAAGATAAATAAATAAATAAGCATGTATAATTTCTTAAAATGGGTCTCTGATTGGAGACAATAACATTAGCAATAACATAATACTAAAATTGATAAATAAATAAGATTAAATAAAGAGTTACCATAAGAATATGAACATGATTACATTTTTACATGCAACCATCATTACAATCACAGTTTACTGTTTCTTGTTGCTACCAGACCTGAGCTAGTTTTTACTAGGAAACAAAGCATAATACAAATGTGTACTTCCTTGATAACCAGTTACCCACCTGAACAGCACCATGACGGCTTGTGGGAACGTCTGGAAGTTGTTATTCCGGTGGATTGGTGTTGTAGGATCCAGTGCAATCTTACCAAACACCTGTGTCAAACAGGAGGCAATCCACGTGGTCATCACACAGCCACATTACTAAATTACAAGTGACAAAATAATAACTTGGGAACACTGGAAGTAAAACACCTTGCCCCTATAAAATATACTGGTACATAGTATATTTAATTACTGTCTTTTAACTTACACACACACATAATTTTATACTTTCACTATATACATACTATATATAATATATATATAGTGTTGGTAAATATATATATATATATATATACCTATGTATATAGTGTATGTATATTCTACTTTATTGTTTTTGTCAAAAAAATAAGGACACTTCATTGCAGCATAGTAGGCTGCACTTGCTGTGAAGAATACATGTTCGGAGACTGTGGGTTGAGAGAGGTGACCACGTTACTCTCATCACTTCAGTGTTTCCAGACTGACAACCCAGCATCATCCAACTGCCCGGGCAATTAACCCATTTACAGAGGGAGAGTCTACAACATATGCATTGGACACAGTGCTATTTTTACATCCGCAGTGAGGACAAGAACTACGGAGTAGAGAAGGAGTCTGAAGACAAACCTGCATGCCAACGACGGCATAGATGAAGAAGAGTAGGACAATGAGTAGAGCGACATACGGCAGCGCCTACAACAGTCACCTCTCACGTCAGTAAAGCAGTCTCAATGGTGAGTCCGTCACATTCACAGTGAAGGAAACTTACTTTTCAATCATTTGTATTATTAGAACAGTTATTCCTTAATTTAAAATATCAGATGTTGACTTTCTCATAACATTCGTGATGCGATTCCACAATACTTCAAAAGTACACATTCTCAACAGAAAGCGTAAACTGTCACTAGCTAATTATTACTGAATATTAACTCTCATCATGGATATTTTAGGTATTCTTTACACATTTATTTTTAGGTATGTTTGTAAAGCGCCTGAGAGCAATTTTAATTGATCGGGCGCTATATAAGTATTGTATTATTATTATTATCATCGGTGACAGCTCATCTAAGTCATTCTAAGGTATGACAAATGAATAAAAATCACTAAAACGACCCTTGACAGCAATCAGTAATATCATGCTAGTAGCTTACCAGAAGACATAAGATTTTACCTGATTATTGCGATAAAAATCAACATTTCTAATTGTTTAGTTTTGTGAATAACCAGACCAACTGAAGAATTATTGATTTGTAGATCTTGGCCAGTAACCTGCCTAGCTTACAATACTGGTTCCCTTAAAATCGACCCCTGGCTCCTTCTAAGGTATTGCGCCATGCCTGGAAGGACTTGATGAAGGTCCAGAGCAGGGTGCGGATGCCCTCCCCCCGACTCAGCAGCTTCACCAGGCGCATCACACGGAACAGTCGGAAGAAGTTGATGCTGATGATGTTGGTTCCCTCAGCCTGAGACACAGACACAGATGGACCGACCACTCACAGACAGTCAGTGCTGATTGGGGACAGCGCTCACTTATTCACTAGACAGGGGTGTTGGTAAATATACATGTCTGTAGTGGAGTGGTGGTACAGTACATACATGTATAGATGTTTATTTTAAATAAATAATAATGTTAAGGTGTGTGTGTATTTGTGTGCATGTATGTGTGTGTGCATGTGTATCTATATGCACGTGTGTGGTGTGTTTGTGTGTGTGTATGTGTGCATGCATGTATCTATAGGCACTTGTGTGTGTTTGTGAGTGTTCGTTTGTGAGTTGTATGCACACATTTTGAATAAAACACAGGTATAATACAACTTTATCATATACATATTGTCTGCATGAACATACCAGGCATCACAACATATTAGCCGCATGCACATATATACTAGTAATATTATAACATATAGCTTCTATACGTAGCCTCACCTTTGATTAAAGCTACAGCCCTGATATTTAATTTTAATAGTGCAGCACAATTTGCGTACTTGTGACATATTCAAAACAACTGTTTTCATTTACTGTTAATATACATATATATATTTTTAAATAAAAAATGTGCTTCTTAAAAGCAATAAAAAAATCTCGTGAGAAACAGTGAGTTGAAAAAATAAGGCGTTTTATGCTAAGAATTCAGTGAAATGTATGTCTTGTGGCATAACTTACGCCAAGTGAGAATAACATAAGCAAGAAGCTGAGGCGATGTGGTTGCGTGCAACATTTACCGACAAAATGCACCAATGTCCATCATGCTACACCACAGTTGGTGAACAAAAACTACTGTTCTGACTACATGCCCCTGTTCTGCAGCAAATAGCTGACAAATGTGTCTCCCTGTCCCAGCATGCACCACTGACTTATGACTGGATCAATGTTTTGGGTGGTTGAGGACAACAAAGCCACAGGGAACATCGACACAACATTGGATTGGCCAACATACCAATTAATTAAACAATTGTTGAGCAATATTCATAATTGCACTACAGTTATAGATTATAGATATATATTGTGCAGCGGCTCACAAAATATACAGCAGAAGCACAATCAGGTAATTGCTCTCAGGTTTGGTACAGAACTGGCTTTTCATGAAATGTGTATCCAACTGTACATGTTTAGTGTTAAGAAATACTCTCAAGTTACCAAATAATAATTTTTGACAATATTATTAGTATCAAAGTCACAGATTTTTAATTACCAAAGGTCACTAGGTATTAAAACAATCTGTAGAGAATAAATACAGGACTGCATGACTAAAAGGGGCATAAATTTGGATTACGGAGGAGACCCTCTCCTCCGTAAATAACAAAAAGTTATTCAAATAATGCATAACCCTTATGCATTATTTGAATAACGGGACCACATTTTAGAGTACCAAAGCAATTAATAATAGTATATACATATAGAGTGTATGTACTTTTTGTTATTTATTTTATAATTTTACAATTAATGGTGAAACTGAATTAAAAAAAAATTAGAATGGATAATAAAGTCTTATGAATCTTTGAATATATACAGTTATGCACCACATAGTGACATACTCCTTTACTCCTGCATATTCTATTACAAACTTACCAGGCCAAAAAATACAACTTCCATACCAGCTCCACAATATAAAGACAAGGTTTAATCTCATGTCATTACGTGTGATGGACAACGTTGATGGGGTAACAACTACTTGTGTCTAGACACTCTACCACATGCACTGACAACAGCTTCCACCAGGGGCCGACCATTATATACCACAAACCTCGTGTATTTCGTCTGTCTTATGGCGCTGAATTTGCAAAGCGCAAAAACCAACGATGGAAGGCAAACAAGCAAAAACAACATTCGGTTAGTGAGAGGCATTGCCATGCACCTGCCGGTGTTAGACTAAATTGTCACTAGGATTGTTTGGGGATCATTCATTTGGGGATAGTAATAAACACATTGCATAAAAGAACAATATATGTAAGCAGCATGATTTCATATTGTAATCATGGATTTTACTGTCTAACTCGGCGTATAGTATATTGGTAACTAATAATTTATTAAATATGTGATATCTTCATGGTTTACCAATCTAAGTTTCAAGACTATATACCCTGAAGCTCTATATGAATCGTCTAGATATAGATCTTGTTCTAGATGTTCAATCAGTAGCACTATCAAACATATTCCTTTTTGTTGATTCTATTATAAAGCTAATCCCTTGGTTTTAAATAACATTAAAGCTCTTTATGTTTTGATATTACTCTTCATATTTTTATAATAGCTTTGAAATATATACAGTCACAATAAATACTTAACTTTATTTTCTACAATGTGTCTTTAGACAATAATATGTTTAGTCTCTTTGATGTATGTTTAGCCTTTCTGTGAAAGCAAATAGTGGGCACTGAGTAGCAGTACTTGTTTGTACCACACTATTCTGTACAACTAAATACAATCAGTTAGTTTATAAATAAATACAGAATACAGTTAGCTCTGTCACTCAGGCAGTTAACAGATGTTGTATTGTCTCTATGGACGCAAGAAAGTTCTATGTAAAATATTTGTTCAGATAACAACTGATTATTGTTTATTTTCTGACCCCGCATTTATAATTCACGCAAAATTATGTTTTTTTCATAATATAATCCCTCAAACACACATTAAAAAGTTTGATTGTCTTAATTACATGTCCAGAAACGTTTTTCTTGTGTCTATCAGTGTATACATTAATGTTGATTGTATCCTAAAACTTCCCTTTCCATTCCTGCTAAGACATTCACAAAATAAAGCAATACGTATATTCATAATGTGACAATATGTTTTGCAGAAAACATTTTGCCTGCATTTAGCAGCACATGCAGCGCGGCATGGAAAATATGTCAATATTTCACACATTCCAAATTTCGACATTCCAAGCATTTCAGATGTTAACATTTGAAACATTCCAGATATTAATCTTGGGCAACAAACCATGTTTTCCGTGTTTAAACGTGGCCTATGGAGGCATCATTAAAAACACAAACAGACAGAAAAATAAACATCTATTCAACTTTCAACATGCACAAATTCAACTGCGTCAATCACTCTAATTAGCAGAAGCTGCAAACCCAACTATTTCCATTGCAACACTAACAGACAAAACACAACTTCTTTAGATGCTACACTCGTCAGCAATTGCATTATGTAAATCTGAATCATCTAAATGTCAATTTCACACATCGGAGTTATTCTGTTGACAGCTGGTATACCCAATTGTCTGCTTATGATTCTATTTTGTCATTCTAGTTGGGGACTTTTGCCAACTGATAGGGTAAGCAATCCAATAATGCACTGCTATTGTTCATATAATTATTTCCACAAAATCAGTGTATTTAGGAAGGTAGATATCTCAATTCATTCTGGAAATGTGACAACAGTTTTGGCCAATGGCTGCATAGGGCAATTCTCCAAATGTGATCACGAAACACTGGCAATTCTATCATCCATCATTAGAGTATGCCTCCGATGTGTCAAATTGTAATTGTCAATCTCAAGAACGTATTGTTTTCTGCTCTTTTTATTTCCAAGTCTTACTGGAACATGCGCCTACAAACAAGCATGGAGCTTTTCGTCTCTTAAATTTCTAGCTATTCTTAGATGTACTAAAATATACATCGACAATGATCGACAAAACTTCAAGCAATATAAAAAAGACAAAAAGCATTTCATAGATTTTTATCTGATAAATACTGCATATTCCCTATTAGACATGCAAAGGATAGATGGTTTATTAGAGAAACTAAACAATATCTTTGGATTATTTATGGATGTGTATATAACTTCCATGCACACAAATATGTTGTAAAATGTGTATGCCTTATTTCAAATAAAAAAATCATTTATGATTTACAAACAATTGTCAAAAACTGAAAGATTAATATACTAACACCAATATTTGTTTACTAAAAATGCATGTTAACAATATATGGTGCATGTCTAATAGGGGAATGCCACTTCTATGCCTATCAGGATGCAATTTCATGTTTCAAATCTATACTTAACACTACCTCTCTTGCAGAAATAAATTAAACAAAGGAAATTACTCCTGACTGAACAATAAGGGGAAAATAAATAAGTAAATATTGAAATATATGGGGAGGTAGGTCAACTAGATGACTATACCTTCACCTGTGTCATCCAGAAGGCAGAGCAGGAACAGGGCACATTCAAAAATGACACACAGGGACAAGTAGTGGCTACCTTCCATTGTTACATTACAGCAAGGTTACCTGTTGGTTCTTAAAGTTCATATCTTTCTGGTAGCAAAATTGGCCAGTATATTCAACCAACCCTGACTCTATTGAAGGCATGGCTTGATTTTCTTTACCAAATTATTCCAAAACAGTCAAGAAATGCAAATTAATTTGACCTAAAATATAAATATTGCATTTCTTTTGCAAGTATTACCCATTGAAATACTGCCATTTTTATGAAGTGTTGAATTGACATGACATGCATATTACATTAGGAGGTAATTTGGGAGATGATGTGTAAAACGAAATGCAGAATGAATAAGGTCTTTAGCATTGTGTTCCACGGGTGAAGACCTTTTAAAGTAGGCTCATCAGATAATTTAAATTTTCCAGTGTACTTCGGCTTATACCCCCACCCCCATACTGGCATAGTGACCTTATGGTGTTGGTCAATTATCATACAAACATAGTGACCCCGAGGACATGACTGAACCTCGGCACCTGCAGGGAGATGCACTTACAATTCCAATTTGTTTGGTTCCTCAAGAAAAATCTAGTCACTATTTACCATGACTACAACACCTGGTGACAATGCCACAAACGAGAACAGCTGTAACTATGTAAGTAGTTAACCTGGCCTGCAGTTATCTACGATAACAAGCAATCACACGGATGTAAGCCTTAAACGATCATGCAACTCTTAAACATACACGTTTCACTTTCAGTCTACTAATAATGTGAGTTGGTATATAACATTATTGTCCGTCAATAGGATGGATTTACAGTTGCACTAATAGCATCATGTGAATACTGACAACATTCAAATATTTGTTACTTCGTTGAAAATGTATTATAAGGAATATTTGAAAATACGATGTATTGAGCATACTTGGATGCCATATGTTGGATTGGCACGGACGCACTTGAGAAATTACGGGAAGATGATTGTTGAATAAGTTAATTACATAAAATGCTAACATAAGACATATCTAAACCGTACAATCCAAGTACTCCCCGGAATCGGCCGGAATGAATACATGCACCTCACAACAGACGGCGCCACTAGCGCATAGTAAGAAACGCCTCGAAAGCGGCCGGTACTTACGTTCACCTCTGTATATATGATGTCTATAAAGCTTCCAAGCACAATGATGAAATCAAACACATTCCACGCATCACCAAAGTAATTCTGTGAAGAAGAAGCAAGCATCATCATAGGCCGGGGCCAAGCATCGCACTCTCCCGCTGCAGAGGCTGCTTCAGGCATGATGATGTTGGGGAGGAGGCTAAGGAGGGAAGGATGGGAGAGGGGAAGTGGTGGGTGAGGGTGGTGTTTGTAGTCAATAGAAGGGGGGGGGAGAAGGTAGGGAACACTAGGGTGACAGCAAGGGTTGTATGATGTGATATCGTAAAAGAGTGAGGGATAAAAATTGGGAGGAGACATGGAAGACGAAGGGTTAAAGAGGGGTGAAAACAAGAGAAAAGATATGAATGAGGGGTGAGAAAAATATGTGAAGGGTGGCATGGATAGAGTCGGCTTACTCTAAAAGGTGAGCAGCTACAAAGGTGGCAGTAAATGTGGGCTGACAGGATGACAAAGGGATAGATTGGGAAGGAGAGCAGATAGTCGGGGGCGACACCATGGGGTGCCAGAAACAATTCACATGTAAAAGCACATGAATGAAGGGGAAACTAGGTAGGAATATATTACAATTTGAGGGTAACTAGATTAGGGTGCATTGGGTTGGATTATAGAGGGTCGGATATCAAGAAAATATCTGAAGAAAGGTTTCTGATTAGCCTCAAAACCTGTATGGCAAAATCATGAGATGGGTAAGCAAATGGTTAATACTGAATTTTGCAAGATTAAAATTCAGACCAAACATGGAAAGGCCATGTTTTGAAATACCTTCTGTATATGAATTTTGGCAATTTTGATTTGTTTTTGTTTTTGTTTGAAAAATAAATCAACTGTATTGCAATTTGATGACAATTGGAAGCTAAATTGAACTAATTTAACAAACGAGGATATTGCTGTGGTAATAATGAAAACTGAAGAAAACTGTTGCCAAAGCGTGTGTATTAATACAAAGCACTATCTTATATTCAGTTAGTAGAGTTTCAAACCAGCTCCATGTTAAATGTGTACGTTCCCGTTAACATAACGGAACAAGACATGAAGAACATTTACACGTTTAAGATGGAGCCAGTGATGTTAATTTTCTAATCACATGCCATGAGAACAGCTGAAAACAAAGTTGATTATTGAACGAACACACACAAGAATTAACAACGAACTAAACACAAACATTTAAGTTGTTAAAGGCAGACCAAAACAAACAAACGAACAACAACAAACATTAGCACACTCACGGGGCGGGCACGAATCAGGTGGCTCCACACTGTGGCCAGTAACCAAACTACCAGTCATTATCACTTACTGCCAGTTTGGACGCGGCTATGTCAACTAGACTGCCCACTACGATTATAAAATCTAAGACGTTCCAAGGGTCACCAAAATAGTTCTGTCAAGGACGAAACAGAAACCAGAGTGAACAAAGAGTAACAGTACAGACGGAACACGAACAGGTGTGATAACATCAACCAAGTAACCTTCTACTCTTTGGAAAAACACCGGAATCGTGTAATGGCTTCAAAATCTCAGTAGTAGACAAAATCAAACCAAAGCCAAAGCACTGGCCTAGTATAAAAGTAGGGTTCTCCCAAACTCCTACAGGCAAAATAAAACTAACTCTACAAGAACGTAAAGTTGAAACACGTACATACATACATACATACAACTAACACTGTTTGTACAACGAAAATGCAGCGTACGGTTTCCAAGGGAACTGAAACGATGTTAATTTAAAACGCGGTTATTTTCAAATGTTCTACGACAAAATAAGTTAACGAAACAAAAGAAAATTAACGTAAAATTACAACATTGATACAACATATAAACTTTGCAACGATTTCTACGCACAGTCGTAAACAACATTTAAACATGAAATACATATCACAGCAAATATTACACAACTTACAAGATAAAACAAACTACTGTAGTCAATTGTATATGCATTTATATCTAGCAGGCATGACAATTCATATTTACTTTATATTTTACAAAGGCTTTAATAATTTCCATGATATTTTATATAAACAAAATTTATAAATGGATATGTCAAACATGGCTAAATAATTACTTTAAAATACGCTTCTGAAACAAAATATAAATGTGATAACATCCTTCATTATAACAAGACAAAGACACTAAAAATATTGGTATGAACATGACAATAACATAAAAGTTATTACATACACAATTGCAGCAATATTTAATTGCAAAATACTGCATTTTCAAGGTTGCAAATTTACGTTTTAACCGTAACGGGAAGGGAAAGTTAAGGGACGGTACCTTGATGCGGAAGGCCACAAGTTTGAGGATGAACTCAACAGTGAAGACGCCTGTGAAGATCATGTTCATGTAATCCAAGGCGTTGGCATACTCCTCCCCCTGACCGTCAAACTACACAGAAACACTCATGGTCAACACGGTCGACAGAGCCCAGCCATACTACATTATTACAACTGGTGTACATCCCCTTGTGAAGGAACAGTGGTGCCCCCTTGCGAGCGTCTCTGATTAGTCAGTTCATGTGTCCAAGGGTGTGAATTGAGCATGTTGATAATAATATATTTGATCTGATATAGTGCCACATCCAATATCATTTGTGGCACTTCGCAACATACTGAAATATATAAAATTGTAGAATCGCAATAATAAAACAAAACTATGAACTACAAAATATGAATATTGTTCTCAAACTAAAGTTCCACACCCTAAAGGAGTTGGACAGGCAATCTCACAAAATATTATCCACGTTGTTTATTCTACCTGCAGGTTCAGCACAACTACGCACCTTCATGGCGAGTGTGATTGTATTGAGCATGATGAGGCCAAAGAGGCAGTATTCAAACGGCTGTGACGTCACAATCCACCAGATACGATACTGGAAGCGGGCCTTGGGTATGTAGCGACGCTGGGGCTTCACTTTCAGTGCAAACTCAATGCACTTCCGCTGCAAGATATAAAACGTAATGCTTCATACTGGTGAGTAAATAGCTATCTCACACACACACGCACACACGCGCACGCACGCACGCACGCACGCACGCACGCACGCACGCACGCACGCACGCACACACACACACACACAAACACAAACACACGCACACACAACAAACTAACTATGAACTCCAGTCCAGAGCTGAAACAAACCTGCATTGTTAAATCCAATATGATCTGGAATGCACAAAAGTTGTCACTGAACGGCAATTTTTTAAAGTAATAACCCTTGAAATATTTGAAGAAGGCACCTAAAACATAAGACGATTATCATGTTTTAAGTTGGTCCTTGCATGCAAACCTACACATACTTTTTTCATCTAAACAATAACTTATTACACACACACACCTTTGGGACAGGTACTTCTGACCCTGGTCACATGACACCCACCTTTGGGACAGGTACTTCTGACACTGGTCACATGACACCCACCTGATTCTTGTCGAGCTCGCAGTTGACATACTCCTGTTCGCCTTCGTTCTGGAAGGTAACGATGACGAAACCAACGAAGATGTTGACCATGAAGAACGCCACGATGATGATGTAGATGAAGAAGAAGACGGCGATGGCCGGGCGGTTGTTGTGCACCGGACCCATCTCCTCCGCATAGGCGTCTATCGACCGGTACATGAGGCTGCAAACATCACACGGCACGTTGAGAGCAGCGTTGCACAAAGCTGTGAGTTCATGGGTGCGGTTGGCCTGTGGGGTTTCTGGGTCTCTGTGCTGTTATTGTCCCAGTAGTGGGGTATACATGTAGTATATTCATCCATTTATTTTAATTAATTAATTATTACATAGTTCTACTATTTTATCTATTGATCACATATTTATGCTATTTTAGTTATTTATTTATTAATACACTGTATAGCTGTTTGCCAATTTATGCTGGTAATTTAAGGGAACGTGATTGTCTTTATTAGCTTGTCTTATCAAAGTAGTATTATATTAGCGTTTTATTGATTTATTATTATTATTTTAACTAAATTAGGAAGAATCATTGTAAAAGTGCCCCAGAACAATTACTTGGATGGGGCACTATATAAGAAATAAATCATTATTATTACTAACTGGAATGCGTCATTCCAGTTGCATTGACTGAAGATTAGTCTTGATAAGATCGAAATAATACTTTTTGACACCAGAAAGGGAGGTTTGACTTCTGGGTATAGTGGGCCTTCAAATTCATTACTGGGCCAGCATGTTTTACAGTACATGCCTGGTTGGCTCCTGATAATGCTAGCCATACTTCTTTTGAGTAGCATGATTGTAAATCAAATGATATACCTTTAGCGTCTTATTGTACTGGAATACAAAGATGCTATGAATGTCTTTCTACAGCGTACATACTTTGGCCAGCCTTCAAATGTCTATCTACAGCGTACGTACTTTGGCCAGCCTTCAAACGTTTGTCTACAGCGTACGTACTATGGCCAGCCTTCAAATGTCTGTCTACAGCGTACGTACTTTGGCCAGCCTTCAAATGTCTATCTACAGCATACGCACTTTGGCCAGCCTTCAAATGTCTATCTACAGTGTACGTACTTTGGCCAGCTTTCAAATGTCTGTCTACAGCGTACATACTATGGCCAGCCTTCAAATGTCTGTCTACAGCGTACGTACTTTGGCCAGCCTTCAAATGTCTATCTACAGCGTACGCACTTTGGCCAGCCTTCAAATGTCTATCTACAGTGTACGTACTTTGGCCAGCCTTCAAATGTCTGTCTACAGCGTACGTACTATGGCCAGCCTTCAAATGTCTGTCTACAGCGTACGTACTTTGGCCAGCCTTCAAATGTCTATCTACAGCGTACGCACTTTGGCCAGCCTTCAAATGTGTATCTACAGTGTACGTACTTTGGCCAGCCTTCAAATGTCTGTCTACAGCGTACGTACTATGGCCAGCCTTCAAATGTCTGTCTACAGCGTACGTACTTTGGCCAGTCTTCAAATGTCTATCTACAGCGTACGTACTTTGGCCAGCCTTCAAATGTCTATCTACAGCGTACGTACTTTGGCCAGCCTTCAAATGTCTGTCTACAGCGTACGTACTATGGCCAGCCTTCAAATGTCTGTCTACAGCGTACGTACTTTGGCCGGCCTTCAAATGTCTGTCTACAGCGTACGTACTTTGGCCAGCCTTCAAATGTCTATCTACAGTGTACGTACTTTGGCCAGCCTTCAAACGTCTATCTACAGTGTACGTACTTTGGCCAGCCTTCAAATGTCTATCTACAGTGTACATACTTTGGCCAGCCTTCAAACGTCTATCTACAGTGTACGTATTTTGGCCAGCCTTCAAACGTCTATCTACAGTGTACATACTTTGGCCAGCCTTCAAACGTCTATCTACAGTGTACATACTTTGGCCAGCCTTCAAACGTCTATCTACAGTGTACGTACTTTGGCCAGCCTTCAAACGTCTATCTACAGTGTACATACTTTGGCCAGCCTTCAAACGTCTATCTACAGTGTACGTACTTTGGCCAGCCTTCAAACGTCTATCTACAGTGTACGTACTTTGGCCAGCCTTCAAACGTCTATCTACAGTGTACATACTTTGGCCAGCCTTCAAACGTCTATCTACAGTGTACATACTTTGGCCAGCCTTCAAACGTCGACACGGTGAAGAGAGTGAGCATCCCACGGCTGACGTCGTCAAAGTTGAAGTCGCTGTTCCGCCACTCTCGCGGGCGGACCTCTGGCTTGTTGAAGTCTCCATCTTTGAACACGATAAACTGGCCTCTACAAGACAATGTGTGTCATCGTCAGTCCCTAGCAGTACAAGGATAGTATCTGGACGCTTAACATAATAACATTCTCGGCTGTCCGTAAACAAAGAATATAATCCACAGACTGGATTTCTGAGTATTTACAAGCATTTGTAAACATTAGCATTCTTAACGTTAGCATTTGCTACAATCCCTACAGGGCTTTGTACCACCACCACCACATTACAAATGAAGATCGTGAATCCCGGGTGTCTGATCATGCAAACAATAATTTATACAGATCTATCTGAATCTATCTGACCAACATGATGCCAACAGGTATTTTCTGTTTAGTTGACCTGTTGTACAAGAGTCTGCAAGAGTTACACGGTATAGAAACACTTACTGGCACGCTGCTTCGGTGGCTTTTGACGGGTCACTGCACTCATGGAATGAGCCCTAGAATAACAAAATAATATTAGCTGACAACATATGACTGGAGTTATAGTATAGGATGTTAGTTTAGTTTTCTTCTTCTAATGATGCAACTTTCTCGATTGGCACCCATTGTGAACGCTTCCATTCAAGCATATCTAATGTGTGAACAGAAAGTGATATGTACACTTTTGATTTAATTCTGAGAGTGCAAACTTTACGCATGGACAGTTGAATGTGATCATTATATTTGGTAATCGGCAAAAACCTAGGTTGACATTTAACCTTTAATATCAATCCATTGAACAGGTCAGCCATTTTGTTTTTCACTATGAAAGGAACACTGGCACTACAAATCGTGGAGGGAGAAAATACACAGTGGTGTCACCTAGTGAGTGAAACGTGGATTAGAAAACTGAAAATAAATATGAAGATGCCTTTTGGAATGTAAATTTTTTTAATTTTTAAATACCTGCCACCCACTCATGGGGGATGCAAAATACACAAGGTTTCTATACAGTTTGTGCAACCAACTCTAGGATGTTTATATAGAGACCACTTCTAGGCGCAAGGACATTTTATATATAGGCCACTCCTTGGATGTTGCATACCTTGAAGAGCTGCACCCCAATGACGGCAAACATGAACTGAAGCAGGAGTGTGACCAACATGATGTTGTAGATGGTCTTGATGGCCACTATCACGCACTGAACAACTCTCTGTCCACAACACAAACAGCAGTGAGAAATCATTTTAAACAAATTTTCTTCATGTGTATACAAGTATATTTTATATATATATATGTGTATATATATATATATATATATATATATATATATATATATATATAATTATATATATAATTATATATATATATATACATATATATATATATATATATTATTTGATCGAGTTCTTGGCAGCTATTTTTATTAGTTATGAAACTGGAAACTGGGTCTTGTCAGTTGTTTGTTGCATCTACTGTTGTTCTAAATGTAAACGAGGTAGTTCTTAGTAATGTGACTGGCCAGTTCAGAAGTGGACAATATCACAGATACATTCGTATAGTGAGAGGTTCATGATGATCACATAGTCTCAGTAAAATCCTACTGAAAGGGCATTTAAATAACACTTAAATAATATTTCTCTACCAAGTGAAAACACCGTCAGGGTACATACCTTCAGGCCCTTGGCCCTGTTGATCGCCCTCAGCGGCCTCAGCACCCTCAACACCCTGAGAATTTTCACCACGCTGATGGCCCCATTGCTGGAAACATATGACAGATTGTAAAGTCATTATAGGCTATGTACAGGACACATATGACAGACTGATGTCATTATAGGCTATGTACAGGACACATATGACAGACTGATGTCATTATAGGCTATGTACAGGACACATATGAATATGAATGAATGTTTATTTAACAACAGCAACACAGGAATATACAACATAGTATGAAAAATAATGCAATACATAATGGTAATGACAATACAATATAATATCGGTGCTGTTGTTAAAAGGACATAGCAGAAGTCATATGACTTGTAAGGCGCTATGCCCTTCTCAACTAAAATGCGTAATAGTTATAGTAAAAGTTATAAGATTTAATACAACCAACAATAATATTTTTTTTGCATTGTGTTAATTGTTCATAAATACGAAGAAAGTAACGTCGACTTTAAACTTTTTTTAAATTCTTGTAAACTTGGCAACTGTCTTATATTACTTTCAAGACCGTTCCATACGTGTATTCCTCTGACAGTAATTGACAGTAGTCTATGGGTGGCAGACTGATGTCATTATAGGCTATGTACAGGACACATATGACAGACTAGTGTCATTACAGGCTATGTACAGGACACATATGACAGACTGATGTCATTATAGGCTATGTACAGGACACATATGACAGACTGATGTCATTACAGGCTATGTACAGGACACATATGACAGACTGATGTCATTACAGGCTATGTACAGGACACATATGACTGACTGATGTCATTACAGGCTATGTACAGGACACATATGACAGACTGATGTCATTACAGGCTATGTACAGGACATATATGACAGACTGATGTCATTACAGGCTACGTACAGGACACATATGACAGACCGATGTCATTACAGGCTATGTACAGGACACATATGACAGACTGATGTCATTACAGGCTATGTACAGGACACATATGACAGACTGATGTCATTACAGGCTATGTACAGGACACATATGACAGACTGATGTCATTACAGGCTACGTACAGGACACATATGACAGACCGATGTCATCATAGGCTATGTACAGGACACATATGACAAAACTACATGTCATTACAGGCTATATACAAGACATCTACCACACTGAAGATCTTAATCATTGCTTTGATGGCTATTTTGTTTATGTTTTAGGACAGTTATTTATGTTTCAAAGTAGTCATTCAAGGGTTGATCAATATGAATCGGTAAGTGTTGACAATTGTGAATGCTCCCTCAGACGGGACTTGTTGAAAGTGGACTTACTCAAGAAAGAATGAGATGAGGGCGACAGCAACGACGAGAAGATCGAGCAGATTGAACGCACTGCGACAGAACGAGCCTTGATGTAGCGCCAGGCCATAGGTCACGACCTGCACACACAAAGGTCAACAACGTGGAATCGACTGGGTCACCGCTACGAAACATCGCTAAATAAAAATACAACATGTCTATGTTACAAAATATGTTTGTACATCCATATTGCCACCAATTTCCACGTATCGGGCTGATATATCGACCTAGCATTTGCCGTCTGCCTGTTGCTGAATACATAAATTAGAATGTGTGTACGACTTCTGGCAAAAGGTTTTCTTTATAACTAGGCCACTGACAAATTACAATTGATTAACGTGAATAAGCTAGATATATTTCAGACGGGTTTGGGATTTGAGGGACACATGATGACCTTGTTTTCTCTGGGCAATGCCGAGTAACACAGCTAGCACATTGATAATTACGAGGAGTCAAACTGCTCCCAAGTAAACCAAACTAAGTGTGACACGTACCTTCAGGCAAATCTCAACTGTGAAGACACTTGTAAAAAAGAAGTCAAAATACTTCAGGATCTGAAAAGATTTAAAAGAGAAACATTATGATCAAGACAATAATAACAGCATAGAAACAAGCTGACTTGTAGAATACAGATAGTAATACTAAGAGCATTAATAAGGTCGTTAAACTGTTAACACACTCTAAAAACTTCTTACCTTGTCTTACCCTGAACTTCAGGAATAATGCTGAAACGACACTTCTGCATGATTTGATATTCATGAAAGCAAACTGGAGAGAAGTCAATAGAGTTGGGCAGCCATCTGGTAAGAGTGGATGAAGGCAGAGAAACTATAAGGAAGATGGAAAGGGGAAGAGCACATCTGTGACAGGATGACTGAGGATGAAAAACCTTGGGTAAGCTTGTTTACACTATGTTGCTCAAGTTCATTCAGCTGCATGAATGAGTACTTGGCTATAGAAAGTGGTGGATATTTGTGTATGAATAGTCATTCTCCATTAGTTGTGGCACGGCTGAATTCTTCAAAGAAAAGTCAAGTTGGTATTCATTTGGACTGGACTTATGAACTGGATACAGCACTGTATAAGCATATAACAGTGACATTTTACAACAGAAAGTGGTATGACAATATCACGCCTCGCCTGCAACTGTGAACATAAAACAAGGACATCAAGAGGACAAGCAGGAGACAGAGCCAGACTGACCTGGTTCCTGGGTGACTTGGCCACCAGTGGGTCCTCAGCTGCCAACATGGTGCTGCTGACCAGGATACACGCGAGGACAATGTTACTGAAGTAGTTGTGACTGATCACTCTGTGGCAGAAGATCCGGAACCTGCAACAGCCAATCAGAGCCATGTTAAGAAACAACCAATTGCAAGCAAGGTAAACAATATGTAAGCTACCAAACAGTATGAATGTTGTTTTTGAAATATTCAAGAAATAGTGCAATGTCTTTGCATTTAAAAAAACTCTACTTACATTTAACAATATATTTTATTCGATGATGGGCTTCCATATGAGCTCAGTGCCATTCAGAGTCATGTTAAGAAACAACCAAATGCAGCAAGGCGAACCAACAATCTGTAATCTATCAAGCATATGAGTGAGTATGAATGTTGGTTTTTAAATATTCAACCAATAGTGTCCTCAGCGATAAGGATTTTTTTGCATTTAAAAAAATGCTACTTAAATTTAACAATACATTGATGATGGGTTTCCATCTGAGCTCAGTGTCTCAGTGAGGTAGTTCCCAGAGGAAGACGGCTGCCTACTTGTTCGTGGGACTGAACATGAAGAGGGAGCTGGAGTTCGGGATCGGCTCCTTCTTATCAGGGATCTTGGACGTGGACATGCGGCGGGGACATGCCCCCGGTGTGTAGTCCGTCTTTCCCTCCTCATCCTCCTCTAACATCTCTTCATCCAGTTCTGCATCTTCTGCATCCTCATCATCTGGCAATGAGATCAAAGGTGAAGTTATGTCACGTGTAGCACAGTTACGTCAGTATCAGTTTCTTGGTTGTAGTTAAGGTGTTTTTATAGTCCACCCCCCTGGTACATCTGTGTTTTCACCATATCAGCTCTCATGGAAGTATTCAGCAATCCAGCCATTAATAACATGTTAGCTATATGCAATTTGATGTGTATTATGGCTACTAAGTATCATAAAAAAGACTAGAGCTTGTGAAAATACTTTAAAATGACTGGGATGAATGTTGCAGTCAGCAGAGCATTATGCTTTCTTATATGTCTGATGGGTCAGGATATCACACAAGCAATGATATCGTATTTACTGTCCATTTTAAATATCCAAAATGAGAAGTAAACAAGGTTCCTGTGAGAGGTACCCTTGTACGCAGTTGTGACAAATTCATACAACTAAGACATGTCAACTTCCTGGGATTCCAGCCCAGTTTTCATTTTGAACATGTGCATTAAGTGCCATCACTAGGGGGTGGTTCCACATTCTTTGAGTACAACAATGTGTTAAGTACAACAATGTGTTATGTGCTGTCAATGGGACAGTGTTCTTCATTCCCCGATCAACAAGTCCAGCAACAAACAAACCTGGGAGTTTCTTTGTGAAGCCGTCCTCCATCTGCGCTGAGTCCATGTCTATCCGGTGTTCGTTCATCATACTGTCCCTATAGAACAACGTTTAGCATTCGTATTATACAACACCAATCACCTTGAAGGTCATCAGTCAAGTCCAAAAGACCAGCGGAATCAGACACTACACTCAGATATACATTTTTCTGAAGGAATTTGTGGTATTTGCAATAGTAAGAATTCGTCAAGAAATCTATCGGGTAAACATTTGGTTGTCAGCTGTCTGTTGTTTGATAATTACAGTGCTCAGTTTGTTTCACTTCATTCAGGACACTGACCTCCCATCGCCAGACCACAGCAGACGATCATCATACAAGGACAAAATTATTTTGTCTCTTTGACAGAGAAAAAATTGTTTATATTGTATAATAATAATCAAAGTTCATTATTTTGCACAATGCTTCTTGTATTTTCTCTTTAAAAATATTCACAGATTGTAGTGTGAAAAACAGCACCGTCTGACCATTCAATAGTCCACAACGTCCATTACAAATCAATGACAGATTTATCGATGTTGGAAAATATCTCAACCTATCTGTAGCCGTGTAATTCAAACCAATTTAGTAGGATACAATCCAGAACGTGGAGAAACCTGACTGACCTGGTCATCTTGAGTGACCGGTGGTTCATGGCGGGCAGTGTGTCGTCCTCGTCGTCCAATGGTTTCTTCAGGTCTACTTCGGGCTCCATCGCGTCCTGCTTTGTGTCCTGAATCAACCAAAGTCATCTCATTATATAGCTTATTTTGTAAACTTCACACAACACAAAGTGCACTAAATAAAAGACGATTGTTCACCTTGGTGGCATATCGAGAAAAATTCAAAACAATACCCATCACTTAGCATTAAAACGTAGACAACAGTTTTGTTAAAGAACTACTTGCATTTCTAACAAGTTGTCATCCTTATTACCAGCGTGGGCCATATGACTGTTATGTAATGCAGACAATAAGTTTAGTAATTACAAAAGAAACTATTATTAAGTAAATAATGCACCAGTATTTTGATGTCCAGATTGTTGCCGCCATCGTCAAGCGGAGTCTTGCTGGTTGACCGTCGCAATGACCTTGACTTCTCCTCTTCCTTCTCCTTCTCCATATCCGACAGACTTTCAGCGTCAGCCAGGTTGTCAACAGCGATAGCCAAGAAGACATTCAGGAGAATATCTATGACGCATGGGTTAAGGTCCGACCAGCAACATGTATACAGTGGAATATTATGATTCGTGTAAATTACTAGTTCTCACTTAAGAGAGAAACTCAGCATTTGTTTAAACATTTGTAAATAAAATGTTGCTACTAACTTTGATTTTATTAGTACACAATATGTGTTATAATTAATTTTTAATATTGTAAACATTTAGATATGTTATACAAACAGATAAATAGTCCAATAATGCATTAACATCATCAATTCATAATAGCTTTCATTTATATCTTTCCTGTATGTATATAATCTCGCTCGCTGAGTAAGAGCTTCAAAAAACAAACCACTCAACACACAAAAATGAAATCGATTCTTGCAGCTGACGACTATGCATGTAAATGAATGCTTGTTTGATTCAGATCTGCCACAATGTAAATCTTGATGGATTATCAAAAAAAGAAACATCCAAGCAAGATTCGAAAGAATGCTGTCAGAAATAAAACTGAGCCCTTAATGGCCCATGATGACATTTGTTTTTTCAAATATCTGTGTCACGTTTCGAGGAAATTCGTCTCGCAGTTTTAAGTGGTATTTGTAGAAATAAAAACAAACGTAGAATTCTTTAGGTTCATGGAAATCACGTGGACTCGGCTGTGTTCAGTCAGCAAGGATACAGTTGCCGCATATGAAGAGGACGACAAAGTAGATGCAGATGATGACGCCGTATGACGCAACGCCACCAAACGCCTCGATACCGTCGTACATGACAACATTCCAATCTTCACCGGTCAGGATCTGCGGGGGAAATTGTACACATGATGAGGTAATTAAGACATCACCCAGCTAACACGACAAACCACACTACCATTATACTACCTCCCTCAACACCAGGCCACAAACCTCAACCATACTGCATCCTCTCACCATAATCCCAGGCCCAGACCAAACTCCTTATGCCACACCTCCCGAGCCTCAATCCTCCTAACATAGGCCACACCTTCCCCAAACCCAGGCCACACCCCTAACCTCAGACCATACACCCCACCCAGAGATTAACATTAACCCCCATTCAGACCATACTCTCCAAATCCCATACCACCATCCCCAAACCACACCTCCCAACCCTAGACCAAACCTCCCCAAACTACTCCATACCACACCTCCCAAACCCAGACCACACCTCCCAACCCCAGACCATACCTCCATAACTAATAAACCACACCTACTGACCCCAAGCCATGCCTCCCCAATCACCAAACCACACCTACTCCAACCATTGAAAAACATGACAGTGCCCACCCCAACTCCACTGTGGACAAGACGACCGTGTGACACGCCCACCCCGTGACACGCCCGCCCCGTGACATGCCCGCCCCGTGACATGCCCGCCCCGTGACACGCCCGCCCCGTGACATGCCCCCCTGTGACACGCCCGCCCTGTGACACACCCACACTGTGACACACCCACCCTGTGACACACCCACCTTGTGACACACCCACACTGTGACACACCCACCCTGTGACACGCCCACCTTATGACACACCCACACTGTGACACACCCACCCTGTGACACGCCCACCCTGTGACATGCCCACCTTGTGACACACCCACCCTGTGACACGCCCACCTTATGACACACCCACACTGTGACACACACACCCTGTGACACGCCCACCTTATGACACACCCACACTGTGACACGCCCACCTTATGACACACCCACCCTGTGACACACCCACCCTGTGACACGCCCACCTTATGACACACCCACACTGTGACACACCCACCCTGTGACACACCCACCTGAAACACGGTCAGCAGCGACTGCCAGAAGGTGTCAAAGTTGTGGCGCGGCTTTGTCTCGGTCGGGTTGAAGTTGAACTTGCCACCAAACACCTGCATGCCGAGGAGGGCGAAGATGACGATGAAGAGGAATAGCAGGAGCAGGAGACTGGCCACTGAGCGCATACTGTTGAGGAGAGATGCCACCAGGTTCCTCAGGGCTGACCAGTACCTGCAACGAACACAAACACATTTATTTCAGGTAAACAAAACATGTACAGTTTGTACATACACATGCATAGCCTCTAAATGGTAAATATGTTAAACAATGAGTAGATAAATTTAAATATGGTTATAAGTTAGTAAGTGTAAAATGTAGTATAACAGATAAAATAATGAGCAATATATCTGATTGTATAACAAATATGCAATTTATACATGTAGAAAAACATAATTTGAAAAGAAAAATGTTAAAAAGGTAAATTGAAAATTAAATAAATTGATAAGTTGTATAAACAAAATTAATAACTTAAAAACCATTTCCCCCACATCCATTTACCGCGTGAACTTGAACAGCCTCAAGAGGCGTGCGCATCGGAGCACACTGACGCCAAGAGGTGGCAGCACGTTTGTGTAGATGAAAATCGCCTCGACGATGCTGAAGATGACGATGAGGCAGTCGAATCGGTTGAAGAGGGACACGACGTAGCCCTGGAGACCCAGGCTGTACATCTTGATCAACATCTCCAGCGCGAACACAATGATGAAGAACGAGTTGGCGATCTCTGCGGGCGACACATGTAAAGGTGTGTTAGTTTACACACAACACATGTAAAGATGTGTTAGTTTACACACAACACATGTAAAGATGTGTTAGTTTACTCACAACCACGTCCTCAAGATGTCACTATGTGCCAGAGGGTGCTACACTGATTAAATGCCAGGGATAGTTTCAGGTAGTGCGTCTACTTCGTAATGCGGATAACTGATATAAAATGCTTATTGCTTTTATGTCAAACTCATCCATTATTTATTGCTCTCAGAGCACCATTTAATACACCCTGCAGACATACTCACATGAAGCCATTTCAAACCATGGCCTAATTCTTTCACTATTCATTGCTCCCATTCACTCAGTTACATGAATAAGTGCTTGGCTATAGACAGTGGTCATTAGTTGTATATGAATAATCTTTGCATATTAATTACAACATGGCTGAAAGTTTCTCGGAGAAGTTAAGATGTTGGCCAATGAAACAAGTCTGACTGGAAGTATAAATATTTTAAGCATTTGAAGGGATTGAATAACATGCTACATAAGAACTCACCTTTACAAGAATTGACACATACATGCACACATAAACATAATAAAAATTATATCTCAAACACTGATGTAATAACCTGGCACCCTCACATGATCACCCACCCCGGCACCCTCACATGATCACCCCACCCCGGCACCCTCACATGATCACCCCACCCTCGCACCCTCACATGATCACCCCACCCTTGCACACTCACATGATCACCTTCACATGATCACCCCACCCCGGCACCCTCACATGATCACCCCACCCTGGCACCCTCACATGATCACCCCACCCTGGCACCCTCACATGATCACCCCACCCTGGCACCCTCACATGATCACCCCACCCTGGCACCCTCACATGATCACCCCACCCCGGCACCCTCACATGATCACCCCACCCTGGCACCCTCACATGATCACCCCACCCTCGCACCCTCACATGATCACCCCACCCTTGCACCCTCACATGATCACCCTACCCCACTGACCTTGGAACTTGTCGAGCCAGTCGGGCTGGCCGTAGTGCTCGGAGGTGAGGACGCAGGTGTTGAGGAAGACCATCATGATGACCAGCCAGTAGAAGGCCTGGGACTTGACCGCCTTGCGACAGATCTTGCGACACCGACGGTTCCACTTCTCCAGTCGACGTCTGGCGACACAGACAACGGTTCAACTAGTCGCATAGTTGACACATAGTGCATTTCAATTACACTGTGATTCACAAAACAAAACATCTACCTTAGTATGAATCTGCTAACTTTGGCTACAGTAAGTGCATCTCCTCCCACTCACCTCTTTCTTCTTGAACCTTTGACCTCTGATTTAGCATTTGGTGATGTATTTTTTAAACACTCAACAATAGTTACTTACTTCAGAGTTTTCATGTGTTATGGTCTTCGTCAAGGCGTTTCTCTTATCTTAGAGAAACAGTTGGTGGATCACTCTTCTCCAAATAGTGCCGCTTTACTTTAAAATATCACCATACAGCAGTAATTGTTGCCGTAATTTGTTGCTAAATATGTGGGGATAAATAAGTATGATCATTAAAAGGCTAACCTTGGGGGCAATCTGGCATGGTTCATTTGCCTCTTTTTGTATCAGTTTGTTCTGTATGAACATTAGCCTCTTCTTAGTAATTAAACATGACACATATATGGATTAAACTATAAAAGAAAATACACTGCAAACACTGCTGTTCAATGACATCACTGTCTACAATGCTAAGTCTACAGACATGGGCTACTTTATTAACTGCACCCAACAACAGTTATTTACTCAAAATCACAAAACTACAGACATGTCATCACAGCATTCTAAATGCCATGGTATTTGTATTTTTCATCAATACATCATCATCGCACCACATATATAACATGGTAATTTTACCATAAACAACATAATACACATTACATAGACCCAGCCACCAAAAAACATTATACAACACGTAGTAACTCTTATTACCATTCTCTTCGCTCACCGAATATGGATTAGTTAGTATCCACAAATAATTGTTTTATGAAATCATAGAATCACTGACAGTCAGTAAAGTATCTTGTTTGCCCAGTTGTTAAGTTGTGCCAGTTCCATTAATTGCAGACTAAGTATCTAAAGAGTCAAGTATGTCCTACTCAGGTATATTACCTGACAATCCAGCGTCCTGGCAACATTCAGACACTCACATGTTCATATCGTAACATACCCTCTAAAAACATTGCTTAAAACTCTTCATTACTTTTGTTTAACTGTTGCAATCCCAAGCATTGGGAGGAAAACAACAATAAATATGACAAAAGAAACATTAAAAAAGTACCAACATGCAGAAGCCTAGAAGTGAGACAATTCAAATATTTTCAATAAAATAACTATCATTATACACTCAAGAATTACTTCTGTGAAACATTCAGCAGTTAGGAGAATCAGTTTGATCACCACAATCAATGAATGACCAGTCAAACTGACTGATGATCGAATTTGTTTGTGGGCACTGGCCATGCTAGAACTTGTTTGTTCATCCCAACACAACATATCAGCGACCACTAAAGCAACAGTATGATTTATTATTAATTTTAAAAAATTGAAATATATGCAATTATTTGCTATAACCACCAAAGAATTTTGTTAAATGTTATTGCTAATGTTTTTTGTACATTCGTATATATGTACCCCTGGTAGGTGAAGCTTTTGTTAGCATTGGTGTTTTTGCAACATAGGCAATTACATACACCTGACATTGTTCACTCAAAGTTCAGTTTTATATAACCAAAATGTTCATCAATAAGTATTTAAAATAACTAAAACCAAGGACAAAACGGATAAATTGGAAATGTAGTTTAAATGTAAGGATACCTAAATGAAACATTCACTTTGTGTATCATTCACTGTAACAGTGAATTAACTAGACTGCCATACTATGTGAAACGTTATTCTGCCCATTCAGTCAGGCTTGCTCAGCTGGCCATCTGTTGGTGGCCTGTGGCATTCGGTTTTCCTTAGGGGTAAGCTAGCCATCACTATGCGATGTGGTAAACCAATTTTCCCATCACAGTTACATGCATGCTGAAGAAAATAACTGTGTACTATGGGGGTAGGCGTGGCAGTGGGGGTGGGGGTAGGGAGTGTGGGAGCGAGATAGGGAATGAAACAGAAAAAAACGTGTAAAGAATTCTTAACCCATTAGACCCCACGCGTCCGAAAGCGTCCGGGTCGCTCCTCCCCAGAGCGCCCGAAAGCGTCCGACACGGAAAAAGCCTCTAGCGGTGGCACCATCTTGCGGATACTTATGAGACTAATTCCCACTGATTCCTTGATATCTTAGCTATGAATCCTGGGTAATTTTGACATGGGTTCACATTGAAAAAATTCGAGTTTTTCGTGATTGAAGTTCATCATCTGTGGATCTCCAAAAATGGCGGCGTCTTGGACATCGTAGCTGTTTACTACTGATTAAGTTTGTGCTTATATATCGTTGGATTTGGACACTTCTGGCATTGAACTGAAGGTAAGTTTACATTACGTTCGAAAAACAACTGAATGAGCGATAAAATGAATGATCGGAGCTTTGTTTATGTTTCGTTGTCCAAGTTGGGTGAACACCAGTCGGGTTTTTAGCACCGAAACTGTTGATTATGTCGTGATATATGACAATTAGGTGTTTTATTATAACAAATCATTAGGTAACATTGTCAATTTTCGTAATGGTTGACATTTCGTTGTTTCAGGTTTCAAAATGCCAGTGATCCACGATGTCAACATACACATTGGCATGACACAGACGTCACATATAGGATGATGACAACCAAGATAGAAGTCTTGCAAAGCTGTGTTTCCTGTCCATATTCAGACAAAATGAACTGATTTATATAGTACTATGTCTAAACAAGGCAGAGCATGTGCAAATAGAACAATTATAATACATTTTATGTGAATAAAACGTGATATTCTACTATATTGTTGTCCAGAATAGTAATGTTCTATGTTTGTCACCTTCATATTACAATATATTTTTTTCCAACATACACCATAATTACACCATTTTAAAGATAATTAAATGAACATCAAAATAAACACAACTTGCAATTATAGAAAATCAGTAGTTTTGAAGATACAGCTTAAAATGTGCAAGCACCCCGAATTGGTGAAATCAGTGGCTGCAGCTTGGGGAACAGGAGCACAAGTCAATTTAAACGGCTGGGGTCTAATGGGTTAAAAAGTGTCATCAAAATAATTACCATAGGCCAGTGTATAATGACATACTTATGAAGTCATTATAGTATCATTAAAATAACTGTGGAATGTACACTTTGTATGGTATGCCAAATGTGTACACCGTATGATGTACACTGTACACATGGTATAACATAACGTACATTCGTGTGATATTGCATGATGTATGCAAATAGTAGCTGTAGAAATTAAACAAATGGTTCCGCATGCATGGTACATATAGTACTGTAGTAACTCATGTACACAACATTGTATACTATCGTTCATTACTGTGCTAAATGTTCTACACGTGGCATTACAGATAACATGATATAATGTACACAAATGTACACACCTACAACATGGTATCTATCGTATAGTGTTGTACATATGGTGTGTACATCATTGTACAATGACTTATGTACAAGACACGCAAGAAGAAAATATAGAAGGAGTGTGCACGACGAATGTGACAACGTTGCTATAGTTACCTCTTCTCAGTTGAAAGCCCAAAATACCTTTACAGAAGGTGACAGGAGAAACATATGTAAGATGTATGACACAAATATACAGAACAAATGACATGTCACGACAATGAGACGTCACAACAGTGACAGTGATGTGTCAATACAAACTGAGAAGTGTCATAAAGATAAAACGTTAAATTTTGTTAGTCCATCTTAGCCTGATGTGAGTAATAGTGTATTATTTATTCCAAAATATGCTGACACAATTGTTAAAATGTTGATTTCAAATTTGTCAGGTTATAATTCTGCAGTAGTTTTACACTGACTTTTCAGACGTGTGGTACAATTTGTAAACACTTTGCAAGTGGCACTTCATACAGGTTAATGTGTGTAAACAACAATGTTAATATACTCTGAGGACTTCACCACTAACAATAACCACTTTATGTGTATGTTAATTATAAAATGTATGCCTGAAATCATGTTGCTGGCATCCTTATCTTAAAAATAAAATTTCCATTCAGTGACACAACAGCTAAGTGTCTGCTTCACTCTCTAAACAGCACAGCATGGCGGACCAGTGGATTCACTAGACGAGTCTGAAACATACCAACTCAACTAACGGGCCTGACTAAACTACCACACTGTGTGAGTAATGGTTATTACGACTAAAACGCAATGTGAGTGATACGAATGCGACATGACTAGAGAGCACCCTTACTTTTTCTTGAACCACCAGGACTGTGCCGCAGTCTGTCCACCCTCTTCCTCCGTCTTCTCCGAGTTGGCATCAGTCGCAGCTTTATCTGATTACAAACATATACCAGATGTTGGTAACTTATTCACTGATACATGGGGCAGACACGGACCACACGCAAACACGGAGAAAACATAGCTCTGGGAATGAAGATGAAAAGACAGAGATGGTGTGTGTGTGTGTGTGTGTGTGTGTGTGTGTGTGTGTGTGTGTGTGTGTGTGTGTGTGTGTGTGTGTGTGTGTGTGTGTGTGTGTGTGTGTGTGTGTGTGTGTGTGTGTGTGTGTGTGTGTGTGTGTGTGTGTGTGTGTGTGTGTGTGTGTGTGTGTGTGTGTGTGTGTGTGTGTGTGTGTGTGTGTGTGTGTGTGTGTGTGTGTGTGTGTGTGTGTGTGTGTGTGTGTGTGTGTGTGTGTGTGTGTGTGTGTGTGTGTGTGTGTGTGTGTGTGTGTGTGTGTGTGTGTGTGTGTGTGTGTGTGTGTGTGTGTGTGTGTGTGTGTGTGTGTGTGTGTGTGTGTGTGTGTGTGTGTGTGTGTGTGTGTGTGTGTGTGTGTGTGTGTGTGTGTGTGTGTGTGTGTGTGTGTGTGTGTGTGTGTGTGTGTGTGTGTGTGTGTGTGTGTGTGTGTGTGTGTGTGTGTGTGTGTGTGTGTGTGTGTGTGTGTGTGTGTGTGTGTGTGTGTGTGTGTGTGTGTGTGTGTGTGTGTGTGTGTGTGTGTGTGTGTGTGTGTGTGTGTGTGTGTGTGTGTGTGTGTGTGTGTGTGTGTGTGTGTGTGTGTGTGTGATGAACAGAGATCAATCAGACTACAACGGTTGGGGAGAAGATGCAATGAAGACCACACGGAGGCTGCTAAGAGAGAGAGAACATCATTGATAATCTAAACAAAAACGTAATTTTTAATCATTAGGCAAGAGCTCGTTTAGTATCATGACACCCACTATTTGGAATACTCTACCTGTCAGTTTAAAAAATGTTTTTATTGTCTCAGTTTGAAGCTCATTTGTAATTAATTAACATTAATGTGTTTTGCATAGGTGATCCATGGTTTTCTGTGTGTAACGGTATTGTTCATGGTATGTTTAATGTTGAATGAATGCTATGTGACAACAGTTAGAGCTTTTTATATTTTCTATACATGAATATGGTGAGAAAAGGGGTTGTAGAGGAGGACACGATGGCTGTACCAATCAATATCATCATCGACACATTCACCATCAGTTCATTCTTTACATCTGTTAAATTTATTCAATACTGTCACTGCATTACTCCTCGTGAATTCTTAGTCAAAAACACTTTGAACAATTAAAAAAAAACAGCCAACCCAATCTAAATGAACCGTATGTAGCAAGTACTTATGCACCTATCTCACCTTATGAAATGAATTCTTTGACATCTGAAATCCACACTTAATGACAGGCACTCTGATAGCATAACAACACCCAACAAAGCTTAACACTACTTTCAAACCTGGTCAACTGGAACACCTTAACTAGGTTACTGACTGTTAGACCAATTACTCAAAGCCATTCAGGCTGACCATACAAGCTGTCATGCCCACTCCGTCAGACCTATTCTCAATGGAGCAGCCACGAACTGGTCAGTTATCAGCCACTAACTAACAATCACCTCCCCACGGACATGTCTGTGGCCTAGACATACATACAAGCAAGTCCATCAATCCAGATTTGCCATCAAAACAAGACCAAAGAAACACCCTGCCAGTAAGGTCAGTAATCAAATCACTGTCCACCACTCCGTACCCTGTGGGGCAAACCACCCTCCCTAAAGAGGCAGGTTTCCATTTTCCAATTTCGCCTATCTCTGTGATTTCTGATGATTTCAGCTGGAGTTGTGCAAGCAATGGCACATGCACAGTGTCAACGCAAACACTGATACACATACATTGCCAAGACAAACACCAACACATGTACAGTGTCAATACAAACACTGACACATGTAGCAAATCAAGGCAAACACTGGTTCACGTATAGTGTCAAGACAACCAGTGACACAGATAAAATGTCAATACAAACACAAAATCACGTACAATGTCAAGACAAACATTGACACAATGTCAAGACAAACGTTAACACAATGTCAATATAAACATGGACACACATGCAGTATCAAGACACTCACACATGTAGTGTCCATACAAACACTGACACATACAATGTCAAGACAAACACTGACACATCAATATGTACTGTGGCCAGACAAATAATGCATGTACAGTGTCAAGACAAAAACTGACACGTGTATTGTCAAGACAAACACTAACATAACACTATCAAGACCAGCACAACATGGCTTGGCAAAATGAATCCGTGTTGCTTGACAAACTTATCTTTGATGCGATTGGCCTTGCTGGATCGCCACAAAACCAGTGTAATAAATAATTCACAGAGAGCAGCATGCTGGACTCTCGCATGAAAATCAACTCACATGCAGATGTTTCTGCACAACAAAACGCTGCTTCAAAGGTAACCAGCTTTGAAAGTGCACATCCCTTGGCACCAAAGGGCACTTGTTCCCACGGGGTAAATACAAAAGGCTACTTCCACACATAATTCTGTCGACATTCAACCTCTGTTTCCCTGTTCTGCTCTGGCTGGCGGTCTTGTTGAATCTTGTTATATTTTCTTACAGACAAGATGCCCCAAAGTCACACAACAAGAGAAGACATTGAATGGTTATTGATATATTTCTTAGTGAAATAAATATCTACATCAATTATATTTTATGCTATTGATAAACTGCTACAATGTTGCGATATGATACCCTTCCATTAACGCCAAAGAAGCATATCACAATGTGGGATAATTAAAAAAAAATTAAAGTCTGACTTTTATCGACCAGCTCCTGCGAAATACTAGTCTCAAAACAGCAGCAGATATCAGAACATGTATGGAGGACCGTGATGTCTGGCGTGTCATCGTTGCCCGAGGAGACTTGACCAGATGATGAAGCATGCCTACACATGTCAATACTACGCAGGTGAAACTGACGAAGACCTACTCGGACAGATACAGTGAGGTAGGTGTTGATAGACTTACGTTTCTTCGAAGGATCATCATCATCTCCCTCCTCTCCTTCTACATCTATGTCCTCTGTAACACCATCACACAAAGTAACAGGTTATTCACTAATCGGGGACAAGTACTCTAAAACAGAACAGAACAGACTAGAAATTGGTGAATCATATTCAACGATTCTTCAATTAGTTTTGTAATTACATAATGTGATTTTACTGCTTTTGCAATTTTAAACAAGCTGATGTATGCAGTTGGTTGTCACACAAGAAAGTGTAACTTTGTTGAACTTAGCAAAATAACATGTACTGATTGTTACATGAGGTATCAACTGACAGTCTATACACAATTACTATTGTCATTGCTTTAACAAATATTTATCGCATTTGTTAAACAATAATTGAAAAGTTTGTCAAATGGTTTCGTCGTAATTAATTTTATAAATTGTGTTAATGAGCCAGCATGTCAATTTATATTGACAGGTTCAGTCTGTTTTCAAACTAAGTCCAACACAAAAGCATAACAAACTGAAGAGATTAAATTATTTTTAACAATCACTCCGTTGAATAGTTTTAGTCGCTTAGCTTTTCTGTCTAAAATACTTCCACTCCCTTCAAATTGTGTGTTTTAATGTGAATTGTCTTTTATTGGCAGTGGGAGAGAGGGGGGCCAGTATTAACCCACCTGCTTGTGTGATCCAGTCTAAATAACCCCGAAGGTCTTCTTCTATCTGTTGTTTCTCTCTAAGCTTCTGGAAATCACCCCTTGCTTTCGCTTTCTCACCCTCTTTAGAAAACTCTCTGCAACAGAACAGTAGCAATAATTCATGTGTGTGTTCATGTGTGCATGTCAGTATGCATGCGCGTTCACGTGTATGCATGTACTGGATTGATTCAGAATCCAACAGGTCCACCTTGTACATGTATTGTTTATGTTGTTGATTAAATAATTGTGCCGAGGACTAATACAACAAGCACAAACTAACACTACTAGCACCTACACAAACAGATTATCAGCTGATTGTGTAGGTGCTAGTAGTGTTAATATATTTAAAAATAAAATCGACATATACCTAAGACGGGCGGGGTATACTTAGATAGATAGGTTGGACTCTCGATAAGCCAAACGGCTTCCTTGTCCACCTGCCATCTAGAGTTGATTCTCTAGGTGGCAATCTTGTTAAATCTTGTTAAACAACCCTTAACACGATATACTTTCCATGGGGCCTACCTACTTATCAGCCTTATATCCACATCTAATCACGTCCCGATCTTTCCAACTTGTTCGAAATAACCCCTGTTTGATCCACACATTACCAATTCAATGTTTATATTTTATTGCACTGAACATTAGATTTGGCAACTGGCTAGCAATATACCTTCACGCAACAAAAATTGTTCTATAAAATAGCAGTGACTGTTTAACAAAAGGTTTAACAAGTTGCCGTCCAGAACCAAGCTCCAGACGGCATGTGAACAAGGAAGCCTATGGCTTATCGAGTGTTTACTTAAAAATTATAAATATACAATATTATAAAATGCACTAAAATGCTACTATTTAAAATATGTTGTCTCTAAAAATACATAAGTAAAATAAAATGTGCACGTTGTCTCAAAAAAATATAGAGTAAAATAAATAAATACATAAAATATCCTACAATAACACAATTTTTTATAATAATAAATAAATTAAAATAAATATATGAATAAATAATTTAATCAGTACTAAAATAATTTCTAAAACATTTAAGTGTTCAACCTAGGTATAGCCCGCCCTTGCCAGATAATTGTCAATTTTATTTTATTTTTTGTTCCATTACTGGTTTTAAATGCTACTAGTACAAGTGAATGCATCCTGAGACTACAGAAGAGAGTGATACGTACCCACTGAGCACACCAAGAACTAGGTTAAGTACAAAAAATGAGCCTATGATGATCATGCTGACGAAGTATATCCATGGCCAACTATTCCCCATCGCGTCATTTATCTGAAAACAACAACATCACAATTGCCACAGTTGTCACAAGTACATGTAAGTGTTTTTATTGATTGACTCCGTGGAATGGCATAATATGTAGTAAAGCAATCTCTTCACTTATATTGCCCTTGAATTCTCTTCAAATGCAATGTGTAACGCAGAATGAACGCAAAACAGTGCTTAACAATCCCACATGATTGGTAATAACAATGACTCTGACCTACTTTTAGGTCAGTAGCCATGACAACAACCTATTTTCAGCTCCGTAATCATGGCAATAATCTACTTTCAGCCCAGCAGCTATGACAATGACCTACTTTCGACAAAATAATCATGGCAACGACCTATTTACATACCCAGCAACCATGGCAACGACCTACTTACATCATACATGACATCCGTCCACCCTTCTAGTGTGATACATTGAAACACAGTCAACATGGCAAGTCCAAAGTTGTCAAAGTTTGTGATACCACTGTTGGGTCCACCCCAGAACTTGCCACCCCCACACACCCACCCCTCCTCGGGGCAGTGGAAACCCTTGCCGCAGGGGTGGGGGTCCTGCAGGGCGAATTCACCTAAAACACAACATGACCAATACAGTACTCAGTGTATACAACCATCTATCATGTAAGATAACTAAATAACCTTAAAACTCCCCGCATTAACATAGTAGATCATATATATGAGAACGGCACATTGAACTTAATAGGTGTGGGGGAATCTCTGCATATGTCCGATTACATTTGTCTAATTTTTTATCAGTGAAAATATGATAAATTTATGCATCCTATTGACTGGCAACGAAACAGACATACACATCAAGATGAAACACTCAATCTCTGTACTTATTTGTACCATTAACATGTCTGAATAAACGCTTCTACATTTGAATATCGGCAGCTACTCTAGGAACGAAACATAAAGCAGTGAAATAACCATCACTTTGGAAGAATAAGCTAAAGCAAACCAGAAGATTAAACAAAACAAATTTTATTACAAGGCAACTACGAACTGAAACATAATTTCTATGTTTCAACCAACACAAGCAGTCTTTATAAGGAACTGTCTGCTCAGTAGATTGCATGGATCACAGTGTATCCCACACATGACTGTATCTGTGTATCTGTCTCCCTTCATCTCCGTTCATGTCAGATAATTACACAGAGTCAGCCATGAGTAAGAAAGCAGCATGTCACATCATCTGACAAGCGGTGGCTGAACCGGTATTTGCACTTGTCTGTTACCTGTTTCATTGACGACGCATGTCCTGTGCATGGTTCCTGAGAAGAGTTCCAAGCCAACGATGGCGTAGATGATGATGACAAATATAACTAGAAGTGCAATGTGTAGCAGGGGCACCATTGCCCGCAGTATAGAGTTGAGCACCACTTGTAAACCTGCAAACAACGACCACAGTATAGAGTTGAGCACCACTTGTAAACCTGCAAACAACGACCACAGTATAGAGTTGAGCACCACTTGTAAACCTGCAAACAATGACCACAGTATAGAGTTGAGCACCACTTGTAAACCTGCAAACAATGACCACAGTATAGAGTTGAGCACCACTTGTAAACCTGCAAACAATGACCACAGTATAGAGTTGAGCACCACTTGTAAACCTGCAAACAATGACCACAGTATAGAGTTGAGCACCACTTGTAAACCTGCAAACAATGACCACAGTATAGAGTTGAGCACCACTTGTAAACCTGCAAACAACGACCACAGTATAGAGTTGAGCACCACTTGTAAACCTGCAAACAATGACCACAGTATAGAAGTGGGCACCACTTGTAAACAATGACCACAGTATAGAGATGAGTACCACTTGTAAATCTGTAAACAATGACCACAGTATAGAAGTGGGCACCACTTGTAAACAATGACCACAGTATAGAGATGAGTACCACTGGTAAATCTGTAAACAATGACCACAATATAGAGTTGAGCACCACAAAATATAATTACGCTTAACTCAGTACTCAGAACAATAATCTCAGCACCTTACTGGGTATGTACATAAAACATTACTCTTACTGATGTGCACTGACACAGTACACAACCTTTAAACAGCAATGTAGCACTATGCACAGATATTGATCATATTGACTAACTCACTAATCCAAATACCCGTCTAACAACTAACTTGGCAATCCAGACACTAATCTGATAACTTTCTTGGCACTCAGGACACTAATCTGAATGATTTACTAGGTACTCCAGAGTACTTGTTACTCAGTAGTTTGAATGACTTGAGACATTCGACAAATGGACACTAACGTGACACTAACTGTAGTGACTTACTTGGCACTCCGGACACTAATCTGAGAGGTCTGAGGACTCGGAAGGCTCGGAGTGCTTTCACATCGAACCCCTTCTGGTCCAGCGTCGATAAAATTGTACTTACTAATCTGTAAACAGAAACACACTGAAATCAAATAACAAAGTCTCCTTCGTATGTGAATCTAGTGTAGACCCTTTCATAATGTCGTGAAAAGTGGCTTGGAATTTGACTCTCTATTAATAATTTGTATTTAGACAGGTTTCAATGTGACAATTTTAAGTTTTACATGAAATTAATCAAGAAGTATTGATTTTGATCAATACAGAGGGGCCACTGCAAGTTTTTGCGATACAGAATACAACAATGGTGATATTAACAGTGTGATACAATTTCTTCATATTTCAGATCAATTACATGCAGAAAGGTGACACTTGAGTCTAGTGAATTTAGCAAAACTTATACAAATGGGTTAGCTTTATCATAACTTAATGCATACATCTTGCTATACTGTCTCAAGAGTCATCATCCTGCTAGCAATCTGAGGAATGGGGAAATAGTATTCTTGATTCACTGCATACAAAGTCAATACAATTGAGACAGTGATACCCAGTGACATCTGGCATCTATTAGCATTGGTTTGGAAACTGTCCTGGGACAGTCATTTACGGACGGAGGTGTGAGATGGATATCTTCATACAGGCCTGAGAAATAACTCTTATTACAGGAGATATATTCACTATCTGCAAAGGTGTCCGCTGGATATGGCAGTGGCAGATTGAGGGGGTCTTAGGTATCCATCCCTTGAAGGGGTCCCAGACACCCCCAGTGAGAAGAAGAAATAATTTTAAAGTTATTTGTGCTATTACCATGGATTGTACTCATGGAATACTAAATAGTGTAGCCTAAAGCTTTGACTGATTCTTGGGAAACAAATATAGTGTATTAGTAACCATTGTATATGCCCAATGACTGGTCGACTGAGTGGTATTAGATGAAGAGAAGATTTGTTTTTGCAGTCTTTATATGAATTAGAAATGAACTGTACTTACTCAAATATCATATGAACGATCATAATGTATCACAATGACTAAAAGTATTCAATTCGGTATCTATTCTGGCACCCTAAAAATCGACCAAAATAATTTTGTTCTGTATTTATTTTGCACACATTATTTTTACACATCCAAACACATAAGTCCTTAATGACCACATTTTTGGACACCCAAAAGTTATTATTTTTGCTTTGTAAGTGTTCGGACAGTGTTAACTATTCTATGTCTCCAAATAAATACATACTGTAATGCAGTCATCACTGTACTATCGTTTATCCAACCGAGATAATATAAAATAATAAAGAAAATTCAGTTGTGCTGTGTCACAAAAAAGAATTTCGCTTAGTTCAGTCAATGAAAGTCACTGTAGATTACTTTTAAGTTGAAGCCCTGGACCACTTCAATGCCGCACAGACACCGCGCTTGTGTCTGCCTGGCTGGATGCATGCATGAATGCTTCACGGCACACATCAGTCGTATTTTTAACGACAACTCTCCGTATCTGCACAGCACACAGCTAATTTGCATAACCACACTTCCATGCAATCGCATGATCTCGCATGTTCTCGCATGATCTTGCGGCCTCTTTAAAGCAGCCAGGAATCGAACCTGCAAACGCTCGTTAGGGCCGCGGAAGATCTTTGTCACGTGAAAAAATTGTCTGTGGTTGGGGCCGGGCGTGTTTTTATCGTGCCAAGAAGCACAAACTGCCCGGAGAGCTTCATAAGTGGCCAGTGTACATTCACCTTGGGGAACAACCGGGTCACATAAAGTGTGTTATCCAGGTGGGGCTCGTGCTAAACTGGCCACTGACTGCTGTATGTGAGATGTCTGGTTTGTTTCCGACAAGTAATGACAAGATAACTTTATGAAATTTGTTTAATGAGGACAACTTCATATGGTGTTTTAAAGTTGCTTCATTTCTATGAAGCATCATCAGTGTCTGATTCTGGAGTGACAGAGATCACAGCAGCCGCAGATAAAGCTACAGCTTCTACAACCACAGCAGCTACAGCCACAGCTGCAATGCAGCTGCAGCCACAGCTGCAACAAGTACAACTATGATAGCTACAAGCACAATAGCTACAGCCACAGCAACGTAGCCATGGTAGCTACAACCACAACAGCTACAGCCACAGCAGCAACAATAGCTACAGCCACAGCCATAGCAGCTATAACCACAGCAGCCACTCATTCTGCCGAAGCAGCCACCACTCAAGACACTAATTGTGGTCTGCTCCCAGTTGAACTAATTGTGATCTGCTCCCAGTTGAACCAGCCACATGACACAGCCTACAACTGTTTGAGGGGAGATGTGACGACACACCTGTGAGAGTAGCCACATGACACAGCCTACAACTGTTTGAGGGGAGATGTGACGACACACCTGTGAGAGTTAGATAGAACCTCCACCTGTGCCAAGCTATGGGGATAACACTACACCTGGACGGCGATTATTTCCACCGCTGCCAGGGACGACACCCGAGCGGGCTGACCCCAGAAATCAGGGTAAAAATAGGGCCAGAAATGTGGGAGCTTCACAGGTGAGGGAATAAATAGTGTGGCTGATGTGTACTCAGTCAGGTTATTTCTAAGCAGTGAAATATGGGACAACCTCTGAGACACGGGAAATATTGGAACTCAAATCTCAGGTGGTTTCCTCCAAACAGCTCGAACGTGGGCTAACGCAGGAGTTGTTCTTCTCTAGAATTAGTGAATCCACTACAGGTTACACATTTACCCCCTGTGTGGGATCTTTTACTTCCCCTGGCATAGACACCAGATAGAAGGGACCACCGGCTTTTAATGTCTCTTCTAAAAGACACAGACAAATGTGGGGTTACAAAATTGCCTAAGTTTCGAAACGGCGGTAGGTGGGATTGAACCACTGTCCCCTCGATTGACAGTCTGGCGCTCTACCGCGCAACCACCACACCCCACATAATGTGGACACATTTAGCTGTGATCCCTATTAGGTGCAGGTACACTGTACTGGTGATGGCTGCTATCTGTATGAGTTTCGTATTTGTAACAGTTCAGGTGGGCTTAATTGAAACTAATATTTATGGCGTAATACTGTTTTTATTGAACATTCGAGCTGTAGGTCAAGGGTTTTATTATTTTTGCTGCACTACAAAAATACTTGATCACTCAAGTGTGTTATCTTGGGTCACTTAATTCTTGTATGGCTGATATCAAACGTGTATTTTATATCTGAGTATCACAAACGACATACTGGGGTCAGCCTGCACTAACTTTGCACAACCATAAACAAGATTTACTTAGACAGCAGAACGACAATGCTGATATTCGTATGCAAATGGATGGCAATAATTTGATTAAGCTTAACATAAATTTGGCAGTCCTTATAACATAAATCAATATGTTACAACTAGACTTCACTGCATAATCACGAGTTTACAATAAAGATAATCAGACTCTGTTTTTCTTTACAGAATTACATCATAAACATTATATGTTATGTTATGTTATGTTATGTTATGTTATGTTATGTTATTTTATTTTATTTTATTTTATTTTATTTTATTTTATTTTATTTTATTTTATTTTATTTTATTTTATTTTATTTTATTTTATTTTATTTTATTTTATTTTATTTTATTTTATTTTATTTTATATGATGTTGTCTGTTGTTTAACTGAATCAGCCACAGAGTTAATTATTAGCCTTGGACGTGGGCCCCGCTGAATGTCAAAGAGCTTTGACCAAATGATGGGTGGCTAAGTCTCTAGGTAGAACTGAAACCTATGTTAACAGGACATGTTTACACACTGAAAGTGTATGTTTCTGGCATATTAAACATAATTTGGCAGGAATAAATTTGACACATTTATCACAGTATTAAAAATATTTAGATTAATATATAGATAAATAATTAATACTAATTGGTAGGAAAATATTTAACATACGTTTTGTTTAAGATAAATAAAAAAATTATGTGCAAGTTGTTGACGGAAAGAAAACAATCATTTTTGTGTGAAGCGACAAGGTTCAGGAACTCGACAATTTATTATCGAAGAAATGTCGAAGTTGACCCAAGCGATGTCCGCGCACTCAGGGTGCATGTCCTCTCGACTGTGCCTCTCTGCCAGATGCTTCCTGTGTACGGCCACTGATTTAGTCAATTACTAGGGACTGTCACTTGTATCGATTGCAAGGGCCGGACCACAGATAACTTTTGCTGTTTGGATTCTGCGACATGTCTCATGTGGGGCATGATTCATGCAGCCCTGGTAGGGACCTGGTTATGACGATCATAACACAGCTTGCTCATCATTTAAACCTTGCAAAAATGAAAAAATGTACTAGTTTTCTTTATGTTTCAGCAGTTTGCATTTATAAATATGTGTGAACTGTATGTGAAAAAAATATAATTGGCTGTGAACATGTGGAAATTATTTACGATTCCAGCCCAAATTTTGAGAATTTTTTTTTTTGAAAGAACAAAATCCCATTCTAGATATTTTCATATTGAACATTATTTGGTATTCCAACTACACTCTCTCACTCAGAGTATTGTCATGAGACAGTAACATTAACTGTAGCTGTCCCAAAAGCATTAAACTGTCCTCTCTCTCAAATGACACCAGGTCCAGTTGTTCCTTTAGTGGTTCAAACAGAGGTGAAAAAGCCACCTTATTCATGCAATATTTGGTCCCTGACATTCACAAAACATTTGTTTTTACCATTTTGTTTTAAATATTTATGCATCTGCAAGCTGCCAGATTATATTTTTAGAACACATACATAGCATATTTTTTTATCTAAGACAGATTACTATGTATTTTCTGTGTTATGAAAACAGTGCATTGGTTGTAATATATAATAAAAATAATTAAGTGCCTTGAAACCATATAACCACTTAGTAAACAATGCTGTTTATTTATTTAACATCGAGATACTAACAAAACTTGGTCTACCAGTGCCTAATTTATATTAGTCACATTGTTGTGATTTTGTGTAATTGTTATTGGATTGTGTTTTGTCTGCGGTTTGAAAGATGTGCAGGCTAGCAGGATCAACAGTCACACAATTAATAGACAACAGCACATAAATAGCATTTTCTCCGAAATGCATTATATCTTGGGAACCAAACTTTCAATGGTTAATAGTAACACTATATTCTTTTCAAAATCCTTTGATTTCTAGCTGTTTTAGGGTTCATGCTGGATGTTAGATGGATATTAATTGATCAGTCACAGTGTTCATTATGCATGTTTGCCTTTATCAGCTGCTTAAGCCATCTGCCAATCAGTTAAGGATATTTCGTGGAACAAAGTTCAGTAACGAACATTTTGTGAACATATCTTCTGAGTCTGTGTATAAAAGTATTATATGGGGATTTTTTTTACAATAATAATAATAATGTGGGTGACATGCGTAGTACAGAAATCCACCTTGACCTAGTAAGGTGGTCAGTGACCCTACCACCAGTACTTCGTAGACCTCTGGAATTCTGAATTAAGTGCAGTCCTAAGCTAATGTTCACACATAATAAGTTTCTGTAGATCAAGACCAGTGGCTCTGAGTTAGCAATGCTTTTCCATTTTCCATTTACGAGACATTTATTTTGCCTAGCATAAAAACACCCGGTAAAGGGGGGGGGCTACGGGGGGGGGGGGGCTACTGGGCACCCAGAATGGAAACCTCTTCAACAGAAAGGTGGACATGTTTGCCCCCTGTAACAATGCCATCTAATACACACATTTCTGATGGCTGACTGGCAGGTTACAAAAAGATCAACAATGGAATGATCCCGTGTACATGTAGATGAAAATCATTTAAATTCTTGTTTTGGTCAAATCTAATGAGAATCAAATCTGTAGGATTTTTGAATGAAAACTATACATTCAAAACAGGCCATTGAAAAAAAAACGTGCACCATTTTGATAAATCTGAATTATTGATTTATAAACAGAACGAAAAACATGTTAACAGGATCACATGTGGGGACAAAATGTTTCCTTCTCTTGGGCTGGCGATGTTTAGCCAAATCCACTCCCAATAAAACCCGACTGGATTCAAATTCAGTTCTTGATATTAGGAGACATTTGCATGGATTTACTTGTTGGTTGCGTGGGATTTTATTTAAAGGTCAATATTAAGATAAATGCCACATTCAGCGAACCCCCATTATTAGAATCACTTCAGGCTGGATCAATTTGAATCACTTACTTAATCAGCGCATTTTAGTACACAGGGAATCGGTAATGTTTCCGTCCAAGCCTACATATTTGATTGGAATTCCTATTTGAATTTTCTAAACGACTGCCTCTGAAAGAGTACGTGAAAATTGTATTGATTATACTACATAAGAGTAATGATTATTTATATTACCAAGGCATCATGCTTTAATATGTGTATCCCACCTACATGACCCTTAGTTCGCAAACCACATCAGGTGCATGCACGTACTCGTGTACTCACCCTATGAGAACAATAATAAAATCTAGTATATTCCATCCGTTGCGTAGGTAGGCCCCTGGATGAAGCAGGAATCCATATGCAACGATTTTCATGGCACATTCAGCTGTGAAGATAACTAAGAAGATGTATTCGATTTGCTCCTGCAAACAGAGAAAAAGTTGTGTTAGCCACAGTCTCATCAGATTTTCTCTGACACAATTTGACAGGTACATACAGCCAGGGCAGTAAGACAGATTATGTCACGTGAATTTGACATGTCGTAGCAGACTGTACATCTGGCAGATGGTTGTCACAGATTACCTACATTTGACACTCGCTGTAAGGACTCTTGATCATAGTTAATCATAACTGTATTCCATTTTGAGATCATAAGATTTAATAAATTGTTTTAGTAGACCATTTTGTGTACATGCATGCTTACAGAAAATAAAAAAAGGTTTACTAGAGTAAGGTACAGATAAAACAGTTAACATATTATAATTATTAAATACAGTAGATTTAGCAAAGAGGAATGTTATAGGGATATCCACAGTAAAGATAACTTTAAGTAGAAAAATACTGGCTAGAACAAACATGTCAATGTTGTTTGTTTTCACTAGATGTTCCATATGAACATAAGGAGACCTGTTAGTGAGAAAGTAGTCAATATTCTGACTTGGGAACAGACTAACAGTTTCGTATAAACCAACTGTTATCATATATTTGTTTAGCCAAATAGCAAGAAACCAGAAAAGAATTGCAAGGATAAGATATAATATAAACCACTGTAGTTAGTGTAGTACGGTTTAAGCCACCACGTCTACCATAAGCAGTAGAGGTATATCACCAGATAGCTAATATTATTAGCTACATAATTGTTCCATGCATGTATCCACAGAATGTTTAACATAACAAATCCTAACTTAATTTCTATTTTCACAATATGTGTCATACTGTGTGACTGCTACAAGCATATGGACATCGTAAACAAGTGTCAACATTTAGCCCATTGCACTGGACCAAACAGACACATTGTTGACATCTCGGTTCATTGGACCTAAGATGGCTGTTGGTCATCAACAAAGATAACGTCCAAACGGTCACTTCCGACCATTTGACCATGGTCAGTCAGTTACATACCACGACGGGCCCTCTCGTCAGCATCATTTATTGTAACGAGACACGGAACCGATTTACTGCTTTCCATGATAAGGTCATATCTGATGTCGAAGATGGCAACTGGCACGTCACAGTATTGATTGGTTGGGGCCACATCTCACTGCCCGCACCACAGCACAAGTGAAAGTTTAAATGTCAGCTCCTTTAGACGGTGTTCCTGTAACACCTGGTGGTCTCCACAGTTGCACAACTTGTTTACAGTGTAATCAGATGTGAAGAATAGGATAACAATCTGTCCAAATCTTCTCATTTGATGACTGATGGACTAATGCAACTGATAATGTTTGTTCTTTTATGACACATTATATTGATGTAAATGTTCCAAACATGTTCTATGCCGATCAATTAAAAATGAGTATTATCCAAAACATGCTATTTTGGATTATAATATTATTTGTGACAAAAACATTCTATCCAACATCTTATGACAATGGGAATAACCAATGCGAAAAAGGAATCAAATTCGCAAAAAATAAACATTCTCAATTAGAAAACCTCTCACAAGACATAAAAAGTGTAGCAAGATTCCAGAGAGCATAGAAATTGTCGTGACATGATCAATTAGGACTACAGCAGATACTACAGCTAGACAAAATTTTGGTGTTTTTATTTAAGTTTACATATTCATGTATTTTTACTGCCTGTTACGTATCTGTTTCTGATAATGGTTTTAAATCTTGGCTTACACATTTATTTGTCAAATCGACTTTTCCTATTAATTTTCGAGCTACAAACAGACCTCACTGTCATCATATATTTTGTCAAATATTACAACGCCATCCACACAGAATGCAATTATGTTCTTTTGGAAATACATATTTTAGACATTCAATCTCAAAGATGATTTCTGTTAGTCTAACTGGGTGGCTGTATGGTAATGTGGGAACAATTTAACATAGGCTGTCAGAGAATCATCTTTGATACTTGAGTGACCTTGTGATCATAGCCACACGCTGAGTTATCAGAGCGGAAATACTGGTTATAGATATCAGTAAATATGCATCAATCATCGGGCTCGCACAGTAGGCAATATCCACAGTCGACTCAACATCCGGAGCAGGGCTGGCGATCTGGGACATGGCCAGGCACGGGAACCTTACTGCCTGCTGCATACATATTAACTGGAGTAGGTATGACAATGTGTGTGTGCGTGTGCGTGCGTGCGTGCGTGTGCGTTTGCATTTGCATGTGCATGCATGTCAGTGCATATACAGGCATGCAAGCTTGTATGAGTGGATGTTAATAAATAGATAATTTATCATGCTAAATGATATTTTAGATATATAATATTTATTTAATATTCAATATTTATTATTTATTATTTATATCAACTGACATGCATCTGGAAATAGTGAGTACATATTCCACAAGGATTCAGATAAAGATGATTACTAGACTTTACACACAGTTAAAGTATTCCTTTGAAGCAGTGGATTAGCTACTTCATACCTCACCTTGTGAAAATGGGAATGGCAAAAACAACACGGAGGAGAACTGTAGTAGAGAATTACAGGGAGGGATTACTGCCCTGGATGCAGCCCGCCCAACGGAAGTGGCAATGTCTTGTTTCTGCCTTACGCACCAGTGGGCACGAAGAGGATTAAGTGTACAAGTACAACGCACTCTCTATTTCTGGGCCATTCCTGTAGCACTTTTAGGAATTCCTGCTACCACATCCTGGAGAGAAGTACGTTGCATCTTGTGAAAAGAACATTGCAAATTCATGAGCGACATCCACTGCTTTTAATTTAAGCCACAGCGGCACCATAAACAATGCCCACTAATGCTTCTAAATATAAACTAAATATTAATCAGTTTATTAACAGCTGCCTCTTGGTGTCTGGGGAGCAATTGGTTAATAATTAATCTGTATGTTCAGAATACAGTAACATCAAGAGGCACTGTCATCATTTATCCCAAAGTGGTTACATTTGTAGGGCCGGAGACCATTTCGCTAACATTTTGTGAACTCCTAAACCCAGTGTTTTCATCTAAAAAATTATTTTGTCCTTCACGCTGATCTTGTATACTGAAAACTGTTAACAACAGGATGTGCCACTTGGATATTTTGACCACCGTCTCATGGAACTGGTGTCCTCGGTGATATTGTGGTAGCTGTTTGCATTTTGAAGAACCTCTTCAAGTTTGCCAAAATATTGTGTTTAATGGAGGATTTTCTTTATGAGTTCATCATCCTTGTCATCCAATCTCCTGGTAACAAAAATCACAGATACCCACAAAATGAACCCATAAAGTTATCTATGCCACACAAACAGGGATCATCCTTTGATTGGACTGATCAGTTAAGCAGCTAAGTACACGTGTGAGTGCTCGAGTTGAAATTTATCAGGCATTTTTAAATGCGTTTGCAGATATCTTTTGCAGCCAACGCCAAGTCTAAGTGCATTTTTATTACAGTGATTGACAAGAAGACGAGAGGAACACATACATCATCATTGGTCGGCCGGAGCCAGCCAGAGCTGCGCAACTCCCTCGGATAAAGGTCGACTGTTCATTAGGAATGGAAGGTCAGCCACGTCAAAGTCTAGGCTTTCGCAGATCTGTTTGGAGTAGATTTGTTTTTCTTTGCTCTGCTCCACTTTACTCGCCTCACTTGAATGGGGAGGGCAAATGACCTAGGGAATTTGGACGAATGTGGTAATGGGATGGAGGAAATGTCAACTAAAGGGTGATGATTTAGTCACGTATGACCTGAAGCTGGAAGCATGGAACGTTGAACAAGGCGAGAAGCAATGAATACATAAGAGATGACTCAGACAAGGTCTGAACAAATACAGAGTGCATCAGTCGAGCGGTGGAACACAGGAATGCTGGTTAAGAGGACAATAGGTTAACCTGGGAAATTACATTCAACCAACTAACTTGTCGTTGTCCTTCAAAAGAAACACCTACAGATGGTCTCAAAGTCTCTCAGTATAAACAAATTCATACTGGCACTGTATTAGCTGCTGTCAAAATACGTACGGTGTTGATGGAGTAAACATTATGAGCCCCTTCATGGCAACACCGATGCCATAAAGCACATTATTAGTATTACTAACCAGCCTTTAAACATGAACAAAAAAGCAAAGAATAAAATTGTTTCAACACTTAGCCATGATGGGATGTGTGTACATTAAACCATGACAACACGCAGCTAGAGAGCAGGGGCGGAAGTGAAAGTGGTAGTATTATCCAGCAGATCAATGGTGCTGCTGTGACTGTAAGAGACCACATGCTGACCACACACTGTCTCCAGCCCACCTTGTTGTCAGGTGAAGGAGGCAGAGACCACAGCTCACAGGCCAACACCACAGGCAGAAGGTCAAGGAAAGACAATAACAGCCAAAACACAATTAGTGAGTTAGTTGTTATGTCGGACTACAACTGTGTTGTTTGTCGAGTGTTCAATACAGGTTGGTAGTACCCTTGTTTTGCATCATACTATCACCCACAGCATGGAGAACAATCCACACAATGTTGTCACACAAGCGGTGCATAAATAATATGTGAAACCTTCTTTAGGATGGTTGGTTGGTTTCTTGTGTACTATCAGGCACTGAGTTATCCCTTCAAGATGATGATTATGTGTGTCATACAGCCACTCTAACGGCTTCCCAACTCTGTTGGACTGGACACATCATCCATATGAATAACAGCAGATTTCCAAAGGCCTCATGGACATGATGATGACAGCAAAGAGAGAGAGAGATATGTGTGTGATAATTTAAACAAAGCAACACCAGGTCAGATCTCCCATGTCATCATGGCAAGTGTAGGTATCATTACCCTCCATTCAAGAGGTGGTTGTCACTTTGTAGTGACCACAAGAAATTTTGTTCTGAAAGTCAGCAGATGTAATACACCACCGCTGGGCATTGCAAATGGCCATAACTCTGTGTTGGTAATTAACTACGAAATTAAGCAGGAAATATCGTTAATATGACACAACTGAACCCGCCTTCATCAATCAATGGCCAAGTCAACTAATGCGTTTTCTCTGTCTTGCGATCTGGTGACCCAGAAAAGCGGCCAGCACAAAACGACAAATCACATATATTTGTCTTCTCTGTCAAAAAACTCCCTTCTCCCAGGTACATGTTCTCGCACAAGGCACTTTATCTCAGTAAAAGGTCACCTGTCACTTTCGAAGTGACACTACACAAAAGAGTGGCAAGCAATGCCAAAATATATCCCAGGCGAGATACATCAACACTTAGTTATATTAAATTACTCTCTACTGATTCCAGATTCAACTGCACCACACAGACACCGACGAGGATAGCTGGACTACGAGGAGTGATCAGTATTTGGCGACTGGGGAGCATTCAATATTTGTGAAATCAGGAGCAGTCATTATTTACCAAGTCCCATAGGAACAGTCAGTTTGTATATATGTAATGGTGAAAATCAGTATTTGTCAGGTGGGGAGCATTCAGTATTTAAAAATCATGAGTTTTAATTTAATATCGTTACTTAATTACTGCACCATAATAATCAAATCATAAGTAACAACACTGGGACATACGAAAAGTCTGCATTACTAACAGTTGTCAGTTACAGTTGGATGGACACAATACTGAAACACAGAATGATACAATGGACAAACTCTGACCCGGTCCATGTGGCTTACTACTTGCTACGACAAGTTTTACTGCAGAATAATTGACCATGTACGGCCACATCGTGTCAAAGTACTGGAAGATCTGCAGGCCTGTGTGTGACATTTAGGAACACTAAATCTCATGAGATCAGTCTATTTGAGTAGATGCACAGCTACTAAGGGAGTGTCATAACTGTTTCTATTCATTTGTATACTCACTGTGTAAACTGTATCATGAAAACAATCACTAGACGACATTGAATTGATAATTTCTTAAGTTTGTACCTATAGTACATACACATATGAACAGGTTCAAATTTTGGCTTAAATATAAATTTTGTTCGACTAGATACACAAGTACAGTCAAACTTTCCCTTTCACCCAATTAATATAACCCCAGTAAAACATCTACCCTGGTAATACGGCCACCCCTGTAATATGTACACCCCTGTAATACATACATCCCTGTTATACATACATTCCTGTTATACTTACATCCCTGTGATATATATATATATATATATATATATATATATATATATATATATATATATATATATATATATATCCCTGTTACATCTCTATAAATAATATGTACACCATTGTACAACAGCCACCTTCCTATAGGGGTCACTTGCTATAGGGGTCACTTGCTGCAGGGGTCACTTGATACAGGGGTCACTTGCTATAGGGGTCACTACAGTCAGTCCCTCCAATAAGGTTCCCTCGGTCAGTTCAGGTCATTTCGACCCAGTCCCGATGGTAATCTTAACGGTTAGGTTCCTAGGTATTTTGGTCACATTCTCAGACAGGAAGGCGTAGTGGGAGCTGGTAGGTGCAATGGTTGATGGGAGCGGGGTAGACGGAGTGGGTAGGGACTAGGGAGAGACCAGGAGCTGTGGACGGCAGACAGATGGGAGGGAGGGACAAAGACAGGCGAGGGAGGATGGCCAACATTTCACATGGTGATCATGCCACATGCCATGAGGCCGTGCCACATGAAGACGATCTAGTTTAAAACATTTACACTGACTATGTAAGCATTACATGAACACTATGATAGACTTAATGTAATGCAAAGGCCAGGCATTTTTCAGTTTACCGTAAACTGAAAAAAGTTTACCTGTGACAGCTAAATTAGCTTCATTACTTATTGTGATGTCATGTCATTTTTTTCATAATAAACATAGAATATGATATGTGTTGTGTGATTCCTATGTCACTGATTTTCTGTTATGTCACTCCTTCCCTTACTGTCACTGTTTCCAGAGATGCCTAACTTTCTGTGACATTACAGTTTCCTGCTATCATACAAGTAATGTCAATTGTTCATTGATGTGAATTCACTCTTTCCATATGTAACATTTCTATGTGTGTTCACTATGTCCCTAAGGTGTACATTGTCTCCTATGTGTTCATTGTTTCTTGTGTGTTCAATGTATCATGTATTCATTGTTCCCTGTGTGTTCACAGCTACTCCTGTGTGTTCACGGTATCCACTGAGTGTTCAGTGCCACCTCTATGTTCACAGTGCCTCCAGTAAGTCTCTGGTGTTCATCATTATGTACAGTGTTCACTGTGTGTTCACACATCCCCTTGTGTTCAGTGGTCACTTTGTGTTCAGTGTCCACCACAGGTTCACACTGGCCCCTTACCCCTGTGTGTTCAATGTCCCCTGTATGCTGACAATGCCTTCTGTATAGTCACTATCCTAGTCATTTCAACATCAAAACAACACAGACAGCTTCAACATTCACAAATGCTGATATACATTACAATACATTCTTTACTGCGCAACAATCTGTGTCCAACATTTTGATCATTAATAAACAATTTGACAATCCCTTCAGACACATTATGTTCAGCCTCCAGACTTGTGCTAATAACCCAAACAAAGTGTTAACCAACTCTCCGGTGTCCGTCAGTTACAGTTCGCAGAAAACCAACAACACGGTCCAGGCCGCAATCGCCAACTGGAGCAAAGACAAATGGTTCGTGACTGGGCCCCTGGAGACATTGAACCAGTCACGGCCAAGTCACACCAGTCAATACCGGCGTTAGTAAATGGCTGATTGAATTTGGCAAGGCAGACCCGCATCAACCTCTTAACCACGACGCAGCTATGTGACAGGCGCTGGACCATAATGCCATTACCCGCTTCCATTTCACAGGAACGTGTCGGCAAGACGTGGCAGATTCTCCAGTTTTTATTAAACGGGACAAAAACGAATCCAAACCGCATTACGGGCCTGACATGTGACAGAGATACGGCGCGGGATCGCGGCGTATCAGATTTTTGGCAAGTAATGAAGAAAACCGATGAACAGAGGGGAGAGTGGGGATGAAGGGAGACTGGAGAAGATTGATGGGTGGGGAGAAGGTGAACCAGGGCAACAACACAGTGCCTGATAGGACACATTGGAGAAAGAAGACCAGCAGGTCCACAATGGAAATGAGAAGAATTATGGGAATGTCTACACTGTAGGCAGGTGCACTCTTGCAGTTATGATCTATAAAACATTGCCCGAAGACAGGAACAGATATTGTCAAGTCTAAACATATTATATATTATGTATTTAACATATCTATTACCAAACTCTAAAATGTCCACAAAGCAAATGGCTTAAATGGCTTATATATATATATATATATATATATATATATATATATATTTTTTTTTTTTTTTAAATTTTTTTTTTTTTATTATTATTAGTTATATACTGTATACCTTGAACCACTCAGTTGGAGAAGGCTTGTTAGAGAACTGCCCATGCTTGAATCCGAGCTTGAAACTTAAAGGACCAAGCAGGGCAAATACGTTTTTGTGAATATAAAACACCAGACACCTCCCTTACAAAGCATGAATGGTACACTATGTAAGAACCAAGTACCAGTGAGAGGCCATCTAACCACGTGTTTGACGCATCAGTCCACTGACACAAGTCCTGTTAGACCTACCTACAGTGTTTCAATTTTAATGAAGCCGTCTATTTTTACCCGGGTCGGTCCTTGGCGTATGGCAGTTTGCCACCCTGAGTTGTCACATCATTAACTTCAGCCACTGATATATCGGTCAGACTTAGGTCAGCATTGGTCGGACTTGGCTGAGAAGATGGGACTGTTAACAAGCCTGTCTGTGCGCCACAAATCTGTTCCAACTAGCGCTACGGGAAAATAGGATTCATCCACGGTGATGATGTTGTCATAAGATACTGAAATTTGTGGGTTTACAACATACAATGTTTGGAAGGTTTAAATGATAGACAACTTACAAGACAATCTAGACAATTAGTCAAATGGTTTGAAACAAAAATTGTATTAACTTATGGCTCATTGTAACAGTATCTCCACTCAAACACCAATGTCCACTTGCCTTTTTCTATCTATATTAATTTCCTCAGATCATTGACATCTGATATGTCAACTGGTAATGTATTCGAAAAATATAACATTTGCTATATATGGTACTTACTTCAACTTTATCTATAGAGACCTTTCTACCCATCATTTGGGTAAGGTGTGTTTTTGACAGGTAAAAATGTGTTTTAACGGGTAAAATATTTAAGTGCAAAAGCACATTTCTATACATTGGTGTCACAGTTGTGTATGCTTGAATTGTTTTGTTTATTTCTGGTCATATATAGTATTATATGCACATATGGACTGATGTCTATGTAGGTAAGTTTACAAGCGTGTGCCTATGAGAACTTTTGTGACTGACAAAATTGGATCCTACCTAAAGACCTGGTACTTTTATATGTTTGCAAATTTTCTCTAGATCACATGTCTCATTCTTTAAATAACTGCTGTAACTGAGTTTAATATGAAAATACTGTAACAGTGATAACTGACATTTTGTTATTTTTTATGAGTGTGTATAAGCCGACTTGTTTTGTGTCTGCCTGAAAGTGCCACATTTCAGTGACACCTCGACTGTTCAAAGTTCCAATACTGAATATATATTCAGCATAACCAGACATGGCCCAAACACCACACTTACACACAAGACTTATGTGCACCAATAACAGCTAAACAGCGGCTAAACAGGGGATTCGCTTGCAAACTGCACGGCCCATATACGCCGCCTGATGTCACAATTACGCGGCCGTTCGGAATGAACCGAAAGCCCGATGTGGGTGACTGCTTGGCATCACATCGTGTCACATGCTGACATACGCTGACAAAACGGGGTCCAACATATTGAACTGTGTGATGTACCTAGTCTTTATTGGCGAACCCTCGAGGTGGAGAAGTCCTTGACATGAGCGGTCCGGTCCATAAAGCATAAACTGCGCAATCTGTCGGTGGCATGGCAGAGGCCACGCTGAAAGGAACCAATCAATACCCACCGGCTGTGCTAAAACATAAGCACTTCTGTCGTGCCGAACCAAAGTGGCAGCGGTAGGCTGCAGATGAGTGCACGTGCACGTGTGCACGTGTGCACTTGTCAACATGCGCTGTACGTGCACGTGGTCATGACCACATGTTTTGTTTTACTCGCCAATCATTTTTGTCACATGATCACAATCGTGGGTGCCACATGATTGTGTCACATGATCCCAGGTGTCTTCGACTGGTCCTGCTTTGTTGTTTACAAAACACTCTGCAGGAATTTCGAGAGTGTTAGTGTTATGCTGGCTAGTTATGGTTCATAACTCATTGATCTGGACATGTTTTAATCATCCTGTCTCATCAAATCATTTGCAGGGTTGATTCTTAATTGTGATACATGATTTGCTTTTACTATTAAGTGTGAATTTACCTCAACAATGTGATCCCAATAGTGCATTTTTGTAGCCGTGATGTTTTATGGATGATAAAACATCGGACTGTTAATTGAAAAAGTGGACTACACTATCAGCATCATTACCTCCTTTGATACTGTCACTACCACGGCTACCAGTACCACTACCAACACAGTCACAGTCACCAACACCTTCACCACCACGACATTTGCACCAACACTGTCACCAACAGCATGCTCACCATCAACAGTGCTATGGTCACTACCACCAATACTACCACCACCACCGCCAGTGACACTGCCACCTTCATTACCGCTGACATAACCACCATCATCATCTAGAGTGCAGTCAGTGCATTCTTATGCCAATGAGAACTGGCAGCATTCTGGCATTTCACCATCCTCCTGATACAAATGTCAGAGAACTCATTACCATCAACAGCTCCTACTACTGTGCATCCAAAATTCTCAATCATCAGAGCAGGCAAATAAATGGGCATTTCCTTCATTTCTCATGTGGCTTGCTGTCATCCTACTCCTTGGGCACTGGGACAGCCGCACCCTGGCAGGTGTGTCCATGAATAGACAACGGTTTTCCACTGAAGGTAGATGGTTGTATCCCAAGCAGCTCTATTTCTAGGGTTCGCCAATAAAGACTAGGTACCATTATATAGCTGCAGGTTATACACTTTCTGCTATAAGCACCCATGGACCGTTTCAAAAATGTGAAATGCATCACCATGGACACAACTTCAGCTACACACTAACAAAATGTTTCATTTGTTGCTGTTAAGGAATGAAATTTATTTTAAAGAACAAAATCAGGTTTAAGCATGAATAAGAATGTCAGTAAGACGGTCCCCTAGTCTTTCTCCAGTGTGTGTAGTATACTTGTCCCCACCATAACAATTCACTGGCTCGAACACAGCAGTTACACATACAAGTGTTGACACAAAGACCGTCTGCAGGGTTCATACCCAGAAACCTGTGGTCAAGAGGTGACCCAACTGAGCCACTGTCGTCCCTAACATGGCCGCAGGAGTGACCATCACTCAGCGATCCCATGTCAGCCCGTGTTATTAACTTATTAGCAGGACAGAGAAATCACTATAGATGTCTACAGCTGCCAGTGATGCAGTAATCAGGCACCAGGGGCACTTGTGGCAGCCATTACGTCTGTAATCAGCCGGGCTGACAGTTTACAAGCAGGCTCTTGTCAAGCAGGGCAGGAGACAGCAGGGCCAAGCTGCTCACCTCTCTCTCTACTCTCTCTACTCTCTCTACCCTCTCTACCCTCTCTCTCTACCCTCTCTCTCTACACTCTCTCTCTACTCTCTCTCTCTCTCTCTCTACTCTCTCTACTCTCTCTCTCTACTCTCTCTCTCTCTACTCTCTCTCTCTACTCTCTCTCTCTCTCTCTCTACTCTCTCTCTATTCTCTCTCTCTCTACTCTCTCTCTCTCTACTCTCTCTCTCTCTACTCTCTCTCTCTCTACTCTCTCTCTCTCTACTCTCTCTCTCTCTCTACTCGCTCTCTCTCTACTCTCTCTCTCTACTCTCTCTCTACTCTCTCTACTCTCTCTCTCTACTCTCTCTCTCTCTACTCTCTCTCTCTCTCTCTACTCTCTCTCTCTCTCTCTCTCTCTCTCTCTCTCTCTCTCTCTTGCTGCCATTGCTTGGTGCCTGCTCATGTTGGACAAGTCCACCTGGTCAATTCAGAGGGGCTTGGTCATTGGCAGATTAGTGGAGGGGGGGGGGGTAAACTATCATTGCTGTCATAGTTGTTATCATTGTCTGATATTGATACCATTTTGTCAACACGACAATAATAGTCACTATCAGCATAATCATCATCGTCCCTGTCATCATAACCATTATCACCATCATCATAACAACATCATCATCATAACCATTGTTGTATCATCCATCATCACTATCAGCACAACGACCATTGTCACTATCATCATAACCACCATTGTCACCATCATCACCATCATTGGCACAAGTACCATCAATGTTATTGTCACTATTATTTTCACCATTATCATCAACAATCATCACCATTAATTGCACTACATAAATGACAACCATTATCATTGCCACTATCATGATCACTTTTATCAATGATTCTATCATCAACATTATCATCGCCACTACCACTATTACTTTAGGATATCATCACAATTATTGACACTACGTATCATTATCATAACCATTATCAATACTACTTACTATCGTCACCACTGTGAGCACCGTCATAATCGTCACAGTGCTCGAACTCTGGTAACATGATTACTCAATGCTGTTCAACCATTTTAGCTTCAACTGGTTAACACTGAGCACCCCCAGCAATAAGTGATGAGGCCAGAATTGTGCCTGGAAGGAGCACTTAGTAATATCTGCCAACCAACTCCATCTATTGCCACAGACACATTTAGGAGGGCACACATTTGATATGTCAAGATAAAATGACAGATACAGAAGTAGATTGCAGTACAGCTAGTAGTTATTCTGCACCACCAGAGAAATTCAACCTTCTTCTGTGTATAACTGTTGACTAATCCACAAGTGGAGGAATAACAGAGGCAGACCTGTGTGTATTGGTTAAAACATCAGATTCTCAGTGAAGAGAAACTGGCCTGTTAAAACGTTCTTACTGTGTGGGGAGCGGTGGTCGCATGGTAGAGTGCCGGACTGTCAATCGAGGGGATGGTGGGTCAATTCCACCTGCCGCCATTTCGAAACTTAAGCAATTTAATCCACCCCACATTTGTCTGTGTCTTTCGGGAAACACACTAAAAGCTGGTGGTCCCTTCTATTTGGTGTCTATGCCAGGGGAAATAATGGAACCCACACAGGGGGTAAATGTGTAACCTGTAGTGGACTCACTAATTATGGAGAATTACATCACGTGGTTTAGCCTAAGTTTGGGCTGTTTGGAGGTAACCACCTGACACTTTACTGCCAAAGTTTTTTGTGGGACCATTTATGCCATACTGCTCAATTTTTGTATCAGTGAATATTAGCTACAGACAGTGGTGGGTATTTGTGTAGTAATTGTGGCTAAATGATACCACAGAAGTCGAGATGGTGTTCAATGAAGCAGGTCTGCTTCAGAGTAAAGTGTAAAGAAAGCGCTTTGACAGGCTACTGGGCCATAAATTAGCTCAACTTCATACGACAACGAATTAGGCAGTAATTATGTGAACTTTATTAAAATGTACCCAGTAATACACACTAACCGCCTTCTCCAACCATAAACAAAGCAGAAGTAGCAGGACTCAGCCCACTCAGTGACTCTTCATATGGAATGTACATTATGAGGGAGACTATCTGACCTCCATGTTCACAAACAATAATGATAAGATCACAAGATCAGGCCACTGAGCAAGTGAGAAGTCAAGGACCTAAGGCAAAAGGCCTAAGTGAACGTGGATAAACCACCGTGAAACTCATGCAGTGAAAAACCATAGTCAAATCTGGATAAAATGTCCCAGGAACAAATGAGTGGGACATGGTACCTGGTCAAAATGCAACAGAACAAAACCCCATGATATACATTATATATATATATATATATATATATATATATATATATATATCACCCATGCGCAGGACAGAACATTCTGGAAATCAAGAATTCGGGCCGCTGACCCCACCTAGTGGGAAAAGGCGAAGAAGAAGAAGAAGATATATACAGAGTTGCATGTATATGCTGTGATAAAATGTACTGTGACAAAAATAATTTCCACTTCTGGCCTACACAATTTACTGGAGTCATTTTCCAGGCCAAACCTCATTTTGTATGTGTAAAGTGTATGACGGTTCTCCACTTGTGCCACTGCCAGGTACATCCCAGGTTCGTGGTCGCGGAACACACGGTCTGAGGACTGAACCCAACAACTGGCTGGAAACAGTTCTCCAATGTGACAACTCAACCAAAATTGATGGCTGCCAATATTTTGATATGCAGAAAGTGATGTAAGGTAATGGGTGAGATGAAAGCGAACTGACTGGGGAGTTCTGGGAAGGCAGCGGACCAACGAGTGGCGAGTGTTAATTGGACGGGCGAGGGTCCAACGGTAAGTCATGCCTGCATCAAGACAATTGTCACTGCCGACTCGCAGGATCAATAGTGCACCCAGAGGTGTCGACACTCGAGTACTTGGCAGTTTTTTGCACTGTTGCCTAACCAGACGGTTCACCATTTACAGGACAGCGCCGATAAACACCCGAGTGAACAGCTTAGCTTGGTGTAACCTGTGAATGATCCTAACCAGCAGAATGCCAACAAGTAAGATAAATCTACATACTAAACCACCAATTTTGGGGGCATTTTGTGGGCATCCCGGTTTCTGAGGTCTGGTCACATCTATCTACGTTCATATGAACAGATGCCTCTGGTCTAACAACTGCTACTGTAATTAAAAGAAGGTAGTTATTCTGAGTTATTTACTTTTATGAAAATCTAACCACATGGCACTGCTATGAATGGGGTTTAAATCACAACATTGTCATGGCAATGTCGTACACCCTTGGACGGCTGCCCCAGGACTAGGGGTTCCCTGTCAGGTTAATAACTAGTGTTGTGTTAATTAAACCTTCTGCTCCTCAGTGTATATAATTGCCTAAAACATCAGATAAATTACTCATTGATACTAAATGCATTGTTTTTATTATTTGCAGTGACATACTGACATACACGATTGTGTTATGTAATAACCATGCACTAAAAACCCAACATTTACTGTCTAGTCTGTCCATGACAAATGTGTAACGTTTTGGCTAAAATCACGACATGTACTTGTAAAAGAATCGTCACCTCCTTTCTAGAATCTCTTGGCTACTACCGGGTAGTGATTTTAACCCACCCTATGATTTGTACCATTCAGGCATCAGCTTATCACACCAAGGTCGAACGTCCTAACATACCGCAATAGAAATGTCTGCGCAATCAGAACGACAAAGACACCGTTCCCGCGGTCAAGATTGACCCGCTCGAGGGGGGCACGGTGTTCAAACGGTCAACGTATTAGCATCGTATTAGCTTCTCGAATCAAAGCGTCCTCTTAACACTCGAGTGTGACACTACCTAAACCAATTTTCTCCCTCATTTCACGAAAGTGCGCCGTCGTTCGGGCCCTTGGCGATGCGCCCTCTATGGGCATTCCACCTCGCCGGGCGCCGACCAATCAGCGTTGCTTCTCGGCAATTTCACCTCTTGCAATCCAATTATGCCGAGAGTCTGGCAAATGGCTAAACAAGCAGTATTTCCTCGAAGGCTGCCCCTTGAATGGCGGCCCTGACAGAGGCTTGCTGTCCGCCAGTGTGCGATATATCACTCTGCACTAATGAGGTGCACTGGCCACGTAGGTTGTGCGAGGCTGTAGATCAGGACGGAGCGGCAGAAGCTGGCTGTGATCTACAGCCTCGTGTAGACGACTACACACGCACAGGCTGCTGGGTGCACGTAGAGGGTGGACCAGTTACATGCCAGCCACAGCAACATTTCTCCTGTCCATCTGTTGTCATTACATCTTGTATTCTAATATGTTCTTCCTCCTGGTTTCTTTGTACAGGGGTGAGGTCTTACTCGTGCACTGTTTCAGTGCTCTTGCTGAAAATGCTCCCCATTGCCCCCTATGAGCAGACCCCTCCCACAACCTCGCTTTCAATTTCTTCAAATTCATTTAGGTCAGTGAACCAACATGGGATATTCTCAATTTCTTCTGTGTACCAAGGATCTATACGACATTTTGGGTCACCAAATGAACTCCTGCCCCTACACGACGAGTAAGATTGTCCGGAATACACGAGTGAAAGGTTTAAACAGTCTTTCTACTAAAAGGCTGAATATTGTAGCGAATTTTAGTAATTTCTGTGGTTGTGTATATCCATCCAACAACACACATTTGTACTGTTACTTTGGTAACATGTGAATATGATGTCGTAATTGGCTCCTAGAAGTCATCGCAATAAAAAGTTGCAGTACTTTATATCCCAGCATGCAATGCCTGAAATGCAGCCCAATGCTGTAAAACTATTAAATTTGCCATTTGTTAGTATTTCGCAAGTATAAAAAATACAACGATATAGCAATAAATCAAACTTTCGGACACTGACAAGTGAATAGAAATCATTAATAATGAATGAACACGTTTTGCCAGCTGACACACATCTCGACTGCACAAAATACTGTTGTTGTGATCAGTACGGTGGATTATAATGAGACGTGGAACTGATATACGGTTTTCCTTGATAAGGTCATCATATCTGAAAAGAGCATATCTGATCATGAAGACTGCAAGAAATTCCCATAGTCAATTTGGCCATGCCTGTGATTGTATTATAGTAAAACTGACTAGTTTATTCCCGGTAGTGACATTATTCCCGGTAGTGACAGAGCTATTAAAAATTACTTTGTCATACTATGAAACCTGGGTCATGGTATTGATCCATTGTCAAATATTGGGTGCTAGTATTTATGTGACAGTTCCATTCCAAGATACTGATCATTAAACTACCCCTCTATATACAACGCTGCACTGAAAAGAAAGGCCAGACAAAACGTGTACGATCCTTCCTACCCGTCCTCTGTCATTGGTGCTTTTCAGAAACTTCCGTCAGGGAGACGTCTAAAAGTTCTACTAGCTAAAAAGAACCTATTCAAGAAATCATTTATACCCTCTGCCATTTTTATTTTGAATGATAAATTTTAATGTACTGAATACTTCTTTTATTCGATACACTTATTGATATAATCTTATTTATTTACTAAGTTTAATAAATATTATTAATGTTATCACATTGTGTCTTATCAAAGAACTTTTTAAGAAACGTGACTTGCTTATTTATTTATTTATTATTTAGCGTACTTGTTTATATACTTAATTTATTTACTTTACCAATTTTAGAGCTGATTAGTATTATTACAATTTTAATGTGTCTTATTAACGGTATATATTATGGCTCACCAATCTTATTACTGTCATTTTACTGTGTAACTGAAGAACAATTTCCGTTTTTAATGTGATGTTTTAAATGAACAATAAAGTCTTTTGAATCTTGAATAATAGTTCCCACCTTCTAGATGAGATTTTGTTAGATGGAAACCTACAAAACTTACAAAGGAGGTTTCTGCTGTGGCAGTTATATCCGTATTCAAAATAAAACAGATTGTTTGAATCATGAATGAAAATGGAAAAATGGCAAAAAATAATGGCAACAGACAAGACCCGTGGGCCCAGTTATGTCACATAACATGACACAGAAAACAAAGCAATTACTTTGAACTGGTTTAACCTAGGGAGAATCCTCAGTGCTCAACACATGTGATTGGTTAATTGGTGTGTGAACTGGGTCAAAGTGCGCGCCCACATTTGTCAGGTGAAAGTGTCATCATGAGTGGTTGACACGACCGTGGACAGGGCCATAAACCAGTTATGTTAAAAATGTGATTATCACTGACATGAATGCATTATGGAAATAGTAAATGGTTTAAGACTACGAATGTGCCACAACCTATTCCCCCGACAGTGAAAACATGTCAACAGAGGCACAGGGATCGATAGCAGAGCCCTAGCGCCAAATGAAATACCCCAAATTGCCAAAAACCTCATCATGCGTTAAATTTCGCGCAGACTTTGCCCCAGATGTGCAAGTTGACCAGAAAATTAACTTAAAACCATGCCGGATTCCTATTTTATGGAAACCCAAGAGAAAACATTTAGAAAAAATATTGTTGTTTCATAAATGAATGATGACAAATCAAATTTTTTCTACCAGGCAGTTTCATGATAATGGAATGTTATGTGGTTTTAATGCTTGTCTTTTTAAAGAAACATCGTGATTCATAAACAATCCATGGCTGCTATGTTTGTGGCTAAATGGCAAATGTTGTAGAATGGGAATGAGGCTACATTTCTATAAAATGTGTTGTTCAAAGTGTTTATTTGGAGACAAAACAATTATTTCATGATTGACAGCCAATAATAGTAGCTGCCAATTATTTGTATGGTTCTCTTAGAACACTCAAATAATTTCAAAAGGAATTGATGTTGGCTGTATATAATGTGCATTGCAATGATTTGTAATGGATCTTTAATACAACCATGTTTTAGTCCTTATTTTAAGTTTAAGATTGCACTCAAGACACATCTTTTTACAGATTATTTTGACATTTGACGATCATAGTTAATTAGTCAGTTATTCATCCATTTATTTTAATTTATTTATTATTTTAATTATTACATATTTATACTATTTTAATACACTGTAAAGTTGTGTGCTTATTTATGTATTTTATTAAGGGAACATGATTGATTTTATTAGCAGGAATGACTGTAAAGCACCCCAGAACAACTTGCCTCCAATGCATAGATGATAATGTGTATTATTCTAATAGATTGTACGTTACATATTTAATGCATATCATGAATGAGATTGTAGGATAAAACAGTATGTTTGTCCATCAGTCTGTCAGTTTGCATGTATTGGGGCTGAAACTGAGTACGCTGTGGTAGTTAAAATTCAACATCCTAACAAACCTCTTATGGTGGTTTGCATGTAAAATAATTCGTGGAGTCCAGGCTACCAGCATCTTGAGCCACACTGCGGTCAGCAAACAAACTTTGACCGTTGTGCTAACTTGCAGTTTGACAATGTATGGTGCAAGCTTGTAGCTTGGAATTATATAGCAACGTCTTTGAATTAGGGCCCGATTTAACCAGTAAATGTTAACTGCTATTTTTCTCTGCATGAATTGTCAGCGTAATTTAGTGCACTATATATAAGAATTGTAACAATTTTATAATAACAATTTCTAAACTTATCTAAACACTAAAACGAAAGACAAGTGAGCACTTCGAGACAGAGGCACAGGTAGCACGCTGCATGACAACACACAGACTGAAGCCCTTCCTTCTACACTTACACAGGTAGAGAGAGAGACAGCCACTTACTTACACATCCTATTCCTACTACAGCCTAATGCCTCAGCAGAAAATGGTGGGTAATTAATTATAATAATACTAAATCTCTTTTATAAAAGGACTCATTACTGGTGCAACTATCACCGGGTTCCACAGCCCGCCTAAATGTCGGCTCGCGATTCCACGCTGCCATTAGTCGTCATTCGACGTAACTTCTGGGTAAGACCGAGTGACCTTTCTGACTGTTGACAGTCTCCAGGGTTGAGAGACTACCTAGACATTTGACACACCAAATGACAGCGTCAAGAGCGAAAAACAGAGACAATGTCATTAGCTAGTTGTTAATTACGCCCTGACTGAGATATCCGAGGTCCTCACTTCCTGTAATCATATATAATGTGTGAGAGAGAGAGGCAGTCAACAAGACAGTGGCTACCATGAGCTGTGAAAACACACGTCTAGTGTTGTACTCCCTCGTCTACACAACTCTCATATACTGCTATGTGTATAATGTGTGCGCATACATGCTTGCACGTGTGTATTAGTGTCAATATTCTTAATTAATGTGTGTGCATGCACTTGCGTGTGCGTGCACATGTGGTTGTGCTTGTAGCTTACGTGCATTCTAGAGATAAATGGAATGTTAATATTAATTCTCAATAAGATTTATTCAGTTTCAAAGACACAAGTATAATATGATACAATGAGTTATTATAGTGTACGTAGTATAGTCGAACTCATGTGATTCAAGGAAAGCTGCTAAGCCTTCCAATGGGGAGACAACATGTGATAATCGAAAACCTGTATTTAAAATATTCAATAACATTTCTCACCGCATCCAATGTATAATCTACCAGAAGTATTATAACCTTTCATAGATTGAGCTAGGAACCAGCATACATATGCAACATGACATCTTACAACAAAGAAGTAAGTCAAACTGAAGAAGTCATCATGCCAAGAGGCAAATCTATAGTATACTCAAGTACAGGTGTAATACTAATAAGTACACATAAATTACCCATTCAATATGTCCAGAAATAATTCAATAAAAATCATCTATTCTAAAGACAGTTCAGTAACCTGCTCATAAACAGTTTCCCAGAAAGAGAAATCATCTCAAGATGACATCAACATCCATTGTATTTTATTCCGATACCACAAATCCGATACCACAAATCCGATACCACAAATCCGGTACCACAAATCCGATACCACAAATCCGAAACAAAATGGTCACATGACCCCGACCACGGAGAGACGCACTGTTGCCACTTCAAAAGTGCTCCACCTGCATTATTATCATACCAGCCATCAAGTGTGTAGGCCAGTGTTCCCACCCACCACTTCGCACTCGAAAGGTCATGACCTCAGGAGCATGGGTTCCCAAAATTCACACAGCACTTGTTTTGTAATTTCAATGTTGCTAGGTGTGGTGATGGCAGTGGCACTGGCAGTGGCAGGGGCAGCTACTAACAGCTGCACTAATTGATTATCCATAGCTCCAGGAGGCTGACTTGAGATGTTGGTTATGTCGGTACACCATATCTACTTCACCACTACACTTGTATAGCTGGCTACAATCTCAGATTCAGTCAGTGCAAGAAATGTTCCCATGTGCTACATCCTATATTTAGATCTACCTAACAGAGATGTGTTTGCCTATTTGAAATTATCTTCAAAACCTTGGTTTGATGTCCTGTTAAATACTGTTATTTTCGCTGTATCCTAAAACTGGTTTGACAACACCATAAATACAAGGCAAGTATAATTAAAATGTCTTTCACGTGTTAATTTAATCACAACATCCCCAGTCTCAAAGGGATTGCTTAAATTAATTTGTGAAGCGCAAGCATTAATCGTTGACTATTAGTGTTACAACTTCTATATGTAGTTATTAAAACATGTGACAGGTACTTAACATACTGGTACCAACATACCTAGGGTTACCAAAAAGTATACACTAACCTATAATATAATATTATAAAATGTCAACCATTCCGCACGTGGGAGGATAGGTATTATTTATCTTCCAGGTTTCTCACACATAACTAATTAGATATTCAAATACGCTTAATTGTTGCATCTAACTGTACCAGACGAACCAAAGTGATCTAATTTGGAGAATGGGAATATCTGGTAAATATTCATCACACACCCATGTAATAATACCAACATGTTGATAAATTCACATTTAAAATATATATAAGGTCAAATTGTGTGAGTAAACAACATGTTTAGCAGATGCTCCAGATCAGTGCATCAGGATGCTGACACTGTCTCCAGCAGGCGATTCTGTCTGTCTCTAAGATAGTCTCCCATCCCGCTTGTTTTGATTAGAACCCCAGGGTGAGCCATAAGGCAGCTGGCAAGGTCAGACCTAGACTGTCTGGGATGTGGGCCACATTCTCATCAAGAAAGGCCAGGGATTTAATTACAGTCAATTACACAAATTTCATTAATTTATGTAAAAAGATATCTGTGATGTGTGACAGTGTTTAGCAATAAATGTATATTTTTGTCATATCAATAGGGATACATGTATGTTTGCATGTGTGCATGTAGGCATGCGTGTGTACGTGCATGAGTGTGTGTGTGTTGTGAGTAGGACAGGTAGAATATTCTCGGTGCATTTTGTATCATTTTCTCAAGGCAAACCATAACATTTTAGACACTTTTTAGTGTTTTGTACATATTAATTATTATAATATGTATTCAAATTATAGGAACAATTTCAGGCACATTGTTCCATTTCACGTATAGTAAATTTTAATATATTTCGATACAAAATAAATATTGATAAATGGGGAATACACAGGGTCATTAAATAACAATTTGCAGGGATCTGCTGACCCAGTTGGACTTGCTAGTTGATTGTCTTAAATATTCTCTATCTATGGCAAGGAGGTAGACCGCAAGAGTATCTCCGCCATGTTGGGAATAGCATGTTAGAAGGTCATCAATGTTCATTTTGGCATACAATTTGCCACATCTCTAGAGAAATTCCCGTGGACTGCAAAGAGCAGCCATTTACAGTGGTCAGTGTAGGTTGGCAGCCAACAAGGGACATAGACTGACCACCAACTACACAGCATAAGAGACCGTCTCTGGTCATCAACCTTTACAGTACTTAACCCATTAGACCCCACGCGTCCGAAAGCGTCCGGGTCGCTCCTCCCCAGAGCGCCCGAAAGCGTCCGACACGGAAAAAGCCTCCAGCGGTGGCCCCATCTTGCGGATACTTATGAGACTAATTCCCACTGATTCCTTGATATCTTAGCTATGAATCCTGGGTAATTTTGACATGGGTTCGCATTGAAAAAATTCGAGTTTTTCGTGATTGAAGTTCATCATCTGTGGACCTCCAAAAATGGCAGCGTCTTGGACATCGTAGCTGTTTACTACTGATTAAGTTTATGCATATATATCGTTGGATTTGGACACTTCTGGCATTGAACTGAAGGTAAGTTTACATTATGTTCGAAATACAACTGAATGAGCGATAAAATGAATGATCGGAGCTTTGTTTATGTTTCGTTGTCCAAGTTGGGTGACCACCAGTCAGGTTTTTTAGCACCGAAACTGTTGATTATGTCGTGATATATGACAATTAGGTGTTTTATTATAACAAATCATTAGGTAACATTGTCAATTTTCCTAATGGTTGACATTTCGTTGTTTCAGGTTTCAAAATGCCAGTGATCCATGATGTCAACATACACATTGGCATGACACAGACGTCACATATAGGATGATGAAAACCAAGATAGTAGTCTTGCAAAGCTGTGTTTCCTGTCCATATTCAGACAAAATGAACTGATTTATATAGTACTATGTCTAAACAAGGCAGAGCATGTGTAAATAGAACAATTATAATACATTTTATGTGAATAAAACGTCATATTCTACTATATTGTTGTCCAGAATAGTAATGTTCTATGTTTGTCACCTTCATATTACAATATATTTGTTACCAACATACACCATAATTACACCATTTTAAAGATAATTAAATGAACATCAAAATAAACACAACTTGCAATTATAGAAAATCAGTAGTTTTGAAGATACAGCTTAAAATGTGCAAGCACCTCGAATTGCTGAAATCAGTGGCTGCAGCTTGGGGAACAGGAGCACAAGTCAATTTAAACGGCTGGGGTCTAATGGGTTAATGGATAAAGCATTCACTGTGCATGCACGTAGAATATAAACATTTTATATATAATATTGGTTGCATCTGCATACATACAAACCAAATATCTTGGTATTAATCATATTTGTGAGTAATAATATTGTTCTATTTAACCATCTTGTCTACAGGTAAGATAATATCAGATGAAGAGATGGAGATATGACATCAAGAGGGTGAAACATTGCTTGTGATCTGTTCCCAATGTCACAAGGGATTTTTAAGAGGACAAGAAGATTAATAGTCGACGTGCCATGGGACTATTCCAGCTGGCTACCAGTAATGACAAAACCAATTCTGCATAGTAACAAACAGTTCATTAGCTTCAGTTTCCCCTGCCTTATCAACCACATTGTGTCATCTGATGTCTTGGTGACATCCTGTGTGGTCTCCTGAGCCATGGCAACTGTAGATGACATAAAACAAACCAGGAGCCAGCACTGCGTCGACACGCCAATCTAAATAGTCCAATCACAGTGAGGCCAGTTTCTCTGTCCGTAGTTATCATAAAATCACATTAAAATACACTTCTAATATCGGTTTTAGATTTTACAGATTGTTATTATAATATAATAACAATCTGTGGCAATATCATTGATAAATTATAATATGCTGACTGCCAAAATGTGTTTCATGAAGCATTTTTTCCTGTTGTTGAAATGTGTTTCAGAAAAAAATAGGTTTCCATGACTATCAGCCAATTGTTGATTTAACAGTTGTTGTTTGCTGCATTATAGCATATTTGGGTGGTCACTATATTGAATTTACAGTATGGTATACACTGTATAATATGATTTTATGATTAAATAAAAGTCAAGCTACAAAGTCTGATAATTTTGAGTTATTTTATCATTTGTTTATAAGTATCAACGTGACTTTCACATCACTGTGAACATGGCATTTGAGTGAAATTATGATAAAGTAACTACTCTTTACTTTTAATTAATGCAGGGTTCGAAATAGTGGTAACCCGGTTTTCTGAGGCTACCAGATTTCTTGTCAGGCTACTACAGCAGCTGTAGCCTGGCGGTCTACCAAAAATCTGGATCACTGATGGCCTAATCATTAGTGCAGATTGAGTGATTGAGATGACTCAACGCTTCCATAGGGCTGAAACAATTGTATCCAATTAACTACTTCAAAGACATTGGTGGCACAATGGGGCCAGTGTCAATTAACTTACACACCTGTAAGACCACTGTAGAAGCCAACCGTTATTTTGGTTCTATGATTGGGTGATGTTATAGAATAACCTATTAACAGGACAAGGTAGTTTCAAAGATTGTTGTAGGTGGGTCCGGTTGGCTGCACTTCCAAATACTGGGAGGTCAATTTCTGAGAAATCCACTGATCTTGTATTAGATATGAGGGTATGTTTCTGAGAAAGTTGTTTCTTTTGTACATGACACACATTTCTGTAATGTATCCGAGCCAGGGCAATCTGAAGCACTGTTCAAATAAAATAGACGTTAAAACATGTTAAAGAATGTAATTATAATAAACAATAATGCCTGTGCAATTTAAATAGCATATTTGAGAAATAATAAAAAAAAATGTTATTCAAAACGGTTTTGTGATATGGATAAAATGTACACATGTAAATTATATTGATTTTATGTTTTATAATAATAACTATCAATGTTGTATTCAAATTTCAAAAAAGAGGAACCATCTTTGAACAATATTTTGTTTGAATGTACATTGTTGTGTAAGTTAATGTTATTATTATTTAATCTGGATATGGTCATATGCCACATTATTTTAGTGTGCAACTTAACAAATACAGATACTTTTCATCAATATAATATTTGTAAACTCACAAACACATATAAATTGCGGAATATTTGCTTTTGTTCTGCTAACTATAGTAGAACTTTTATATATTAAAATAGTTATTACAAAGCAACACAAGTGTTTCGTTTTAGGATATTTGATATGAACTGGCAAGAAATCCCATTTCATGTCAGTTTTCATTCATTCACGACACCACAAACCAAATGCTGCAGTTGACATAGTTTCTACTTTCATTAGATGCAGCAGTACAATAATTAGTTATCTGTAATTAATTACACATTTACACAATCTAATTTACAGCCACACTGACAATAATTCCACTTGCACAGTGCACACATTACAAAACACTTGACTCTCAAAAGAAAGTGCGAAACTAAAGACAACAGAACAAGAGGGCAGTAGTACCGTTCAGTGATTGTTTTGAAGACGAATCAGTTACCACGGCAACGAATCTCTTCATATCTTGCCACCAGCACAAATAAGATTTCCACACTTCTTTATGCCTGAGCCGGTTGTGCAAATGAGATTTGCCAGGACGGCGCACCTTGCGAGACGTGCAGGGGTTTCAGGGATAAATAAATGCGATCATCACGCGGCCATTTCACGGCAGTGTTTGTCAATTGAGTTAGCGCCAGTGTATCTTTAGTAATCCGATTGCTCTGGCCGACCCGACCTTCCACTGCAGGATTCCCGTAGCTGTCATTGTCCGAAGATGGTCAAGCCGGTCACTGGCCACTCATAATCTACTAATGACCACATTATCCTCTGGCTCAGTAACAAAGTTTCAGTAATTTCATAGACTAACTTAAACCGAGAAACGGAAAACCATTTTATAGGTGTGAATAGCAATATTTTTTCCAGAGTAATATTTTATTTATTGTATGCAGTAAAATGCCTTAATTACTAGTTTTTATATTTGTTATTTTACCCTTTATCAAATGGTCATAAACCACCCATAACTCTCAGAATTGGAAACGGTACTTGTGGAGCTAATTAATATGTTAGGCAGTTTAATTAAAATGAATGTTTCAGTTGAAGATAGAAATGTTGAATGTAACAGTTCTACACTGCTAGCTTTATGATTAATGATATATACAAACCTAATATTTTATCATTTTAATTAACATTTTAAAATATATTTTGACCAGTATCTGTTCATAAATATTTGCCATACTCCTAAGCAAATATTGTAGACAAGGTATACACCCAAAATTATTTAAATTAAACTGATATGGCAACTGTTTTAATATGGTTAAGGAATACATCAATTTGAGCAGTTCAGGTTTTACAAGAAATATATACAATACCTGTATGTAACATAGCTTAAAGAATATCATTAAAACGTATTACTGTATTAACAATATTCTATAAACTATATACATGTATTGTATATATTTCTTGTAACACCTGAACTGCTCTATTAATAACAATCAGTTTTGTTCATCGAATACACAATCAAAAGAAATCATTCCGTGGACCAAAAGTCACATGCATAGTGCATAATTCATCAGCAATAGCTGATCATTCCATCAACATAATCCAGCTTCGTTCATGTATAATCCATGTTAATCCAAACTAATCCCTACTTCGAGTCACATCAGCGTTAATCAAAATGAGCTGCCTTAATGACTTAATTACTGCTAACCATCAATATTTTAAGTTTGAGTATTGCTCTCTATTCAGGGCTGTCACACAAACGATGAATTGGTGATCAAATATAAATTAAATTTCTTCCTGGGTCAAAGGCAGTCGCTTCAATTCAAATATACTGTATTTGTTTCCTGGGTGAAAGGAAGTCACTTCAATTCAAATACTTTGTATTTGTTAACAAATGAAGTCCTTAATGCTTGGTTATTATTTGTATTCAATACATTTTTTGTAGTAAGTCTAATTACAGTAAAACCTTATGTTGTTATGTTGTTTACTGAGCATTGCATGGATAACACAAACAAGTTACTATCAATAGTGTCTATTTTAAACATTACTTTCTTGTTGTGGACAGGTATTCGCAATTTTCACTCTAAACAGAAGCCTGAAAAGTACGCTTAATACCAATGTCTCCATTTCTTCGTTAAATTAAAGTCGAGAAAATACATTCAATTCGTCCACTGTGCACTGCTTATTATGATATTTACAGTTACAGCAAAAAATGTTGTGTTTATCAAGAGTCACAAGTCATCTCAGTCTACTGATTTGGTTTTCTTTACTAGATACTAACTTCTAATGGTTACATCATGCCCTATTTTAAATGTGTCCAGTTCCAGGGTTTCGTTGCTTTGCGGACTGCAAATAGCCCCGCCATCCTCGCCATTTGTTTATGGCGCGGTCGAGTGATCCTTGCGAGGGATGCCTTTGAGACGGAATTAGACGGGAGTTTACGACCTGACAACACATGGCACTGACATTTTTCCACTATCTCCGGCAACAAAAAGGCTGTCGACGCATTCACAAGTAGTGAAGTACCACGGTAACCATGCCAGTCTGACCAACGTACGCCCGCCCGCAGACAGCACAACTTATGCAGATAGAATGTGCCACAGCCACGGTAAATATACACACGCCTCGCGAATTAAGTATAAGTACATCCGGCTGGAAATAAACAGCCCGTTGAGCAGAAGATCAAGGAAAAGCAACGCAGCCCACTCCCCATGTCGTGGGATAAACAACTATCAAGAAATAGGTCCCAGAGAATGGTAGTCTAGGTGGCTGGATAAGTAACAACGTGAAGTGTGGGTGGACGAAATCGTTGGCGCTACTTTGTATTGTAAAACAAAATAAAGTAACTGCTAGATAACTATGTGAGAATACATGACTTTAGCACACCAAAAGGTTAGTTTATCGTTGTTGTTGTCATAGGATCCATGCTATCTGCTAACATATTAGTTATTAATATTATCTTATTGTATGCACTGTATGTGGGTGTGCTTGAAATTATGAATGCAAGCATGCATGTGTGGGAGCTTGTTTTCCCAATGAAATAGTGGTAATCTTTATGTATTCTTTGTAATAAATTCACACTTTTATGGTGTACACGACAGTGGGTAGACATGGAAGGGAACAATAATTGCTAAGAGTTTCTTATTGTTTATGTTTAATTTACAGTTCATTTGTTATCGCTGTGTGTGGCCCTCACGCTAGCAGCTTTTTACCCTTAGTGGAGGTCTCCTGACATAGACCACCTAGTTGTTACATTTGCATTTACTATATGATGTTGTTCTGTGTGTTTATTGTCGAATGAATTGGAACAGACATTCTAATATCCCCTTTTCCCTTCCTTGTAAGCTGCTACAAATACAACTTCATTACTTCCAGACTGAAATCGATTGCAATGTACGTAACATACGTGGTTTGAATCCAATGTTTTGTGACATATCTGTATGCTTACTACCTGCTATTGATTTCCTACTTTCAGTTTCACCTGAGCACCACTGAACTATCTACCACTCTTGTAGCGACCCAAAATCCTCCCTTCCTGGAACTACTGAGGTCTGAGTCTTCCCTGCAGTGGTGACACACAGCCTAGCACCCACGGGAGCAGGGAGGCTGGGAAGGAGACCCATGTATGGGAGGCAGGCCCCATTCATGTGGCTGGGTCGCAGTGAGTCAAGAGCCTCTGTACAGCCAGAGCCACAGCTACCTGGCCAGGCTTCCTAGAAATGCCAGCTGCCTGCACACCCAGCCTCCAGCAGTGGTAATTAATCATGGTGAACTGCTAGAAATATCCCCAAGGGACTTGTATCTCTAGTTGCCCCAGGGTGGCAAGAGCAAGGGTGTGGAACTGTATCTGTGATACTGATGGCTATCTCACTTCCCAGTTCACTTCAGAGGGTTCAAAAAGCACTGATTTTCATAAAACAAATCTGGTAACTGTTTTCTCTGAAAATGCTGTTACTTTACAAGACAATCCCCTGCACAATATGTATCCAAGTGAATCTACTTTCTTTATTTCTATGCAGTGACTATTTATTGGGGGGAAACATAAATTTACATTTTATTTTCCACACATCAATGACAAATTATAAAATAGATAATACAAAAATAAAATTTGATTCATAAAAAAAGAACACTGATATAATAAAATGAATAATTATGATTGTCTGCCAACAGGATTCAAACAAACTTGTGACGATAAAAATGATGTCGCTTTGAGAAGAGTGGGCATTTAAAACAGTAAGTGTACTCAGCATAACACAACTACCCAACCACCATGCAGTGATCAGGGTTCCCCGAAATAAATCGGGTTTACCGAGAAGGGCATGTCAGTGCAATCATGTAGATGTCCGTCACCTGTGACTAGCCACAGTGGTCGGCCTCGCATTCCGCACACACTTAGTTGACCAAGTAGTTACCATGGTTACCGCAAAGCAAAATATCACGGCTACATTGGCAACACTCTGTTGTAAACTTGTCCAAGCAGGCAAATTTTGGCAGGGGCTGATTTTTATGCTGTGATTTTATTTTAATGTTTCTAACTTGGCCAGGATATTTCTACCGAGTACATCTATTGTGGAAGTACTCTTGGTTAGCTAGGGCAGGGCCCGGCTGCCTGAGGAGGTAATTAAAGGTGATCGCCATGTACCTGGTGTACAAAGTCCTACAATTGGGCCAAACGTATAACGACAGGTGTGGGAGAATTTGGCAAAACTTCACTGTTGTTATTCTACGTAATACGCCCACAGTTTTCTGAATGAAATATGCACCTATTGACATATGAAACACTTCCGAAGTTGGCAACACAAAGACATGTGACTTACTGGATAGACTGAAAGATGGATGAAAATATAGAGAATCTTAGAGAATGATAGGCTTGACAAAACGGAGAGTACGTAAGATGTGGTACAGTGGTTAGAATCTCATCTTGCCAGTCACTTACATTAACCTGCACATGATTGTTTATCATCTATTATTCACCCTGACATTCATTTATTATTTACCCTGACCTGCTAACGTAGTTTACTAAATTTAACATAAGTATTTGGGTCATTATTGTTTTCGTATTACACAGGAATATAGTCTGCCAGTAATAATGAGATTGTATCCTATTTTGATAGTCATGTTGTGCATGGAAATATCTACAAATATGTCATACCTTATTTATTACAAAGACAACAATAAATGAAGGACTGTAGAATTAATCAGCAGAACTGGGCAAATAACAAATACAAATAGTAGCATTTCCACAACTGCCCAAGAATGGGTGTGGTTGAAGATGCCACAGTTCTGGGCCCGACTAAAAAAATAGATTACCCATAAGGTAAAAGAGGAATGAATAATGGCTGACTGATGTGATTGAACCTGTGTGTAAATCTAGGCCAGACAGATCATTTCTCTCCTCCTTGGTTTCTCCATTCAATATAGACAGGTGTCCCAATATAGACACAGCACAAGATAGTAAACTAGCTACTAGAGTTTTGTTAATATTATACTAATACTTTTCCATACAATTATGGATGTCATGTTTTCTAAAACCACATGTGTCACTAACCCCTTGCATTATGCTTGGCATGAATTCAATAAGCACCTACAACACCTACAAGTGCTCAGCACTTTTCACCTGATGTGGTGACTGATTTTTATTGAATTGCAAACCAGCTTACGTTACCCAAATCTGTGTGACATCCTGTCAGTGTCAGAGACATTGTGTAACTCATTCTGACGTGAATTCATTTCTGAATCGGTTCCAAAAAAAATTTCAAATCAAAATGCAAAATTCTCAAGTGTTATCAAGTTGTGAACCAGTGTATGTTAGTATTCGACTGATAGATCTGTAAAAGGTGTTAAAGATAAGTTCTTATACAGCACAGTATCCAGTTCTCAAAGTGCTTTACTTCCCTGACAGTGACAGACATGTTCAATCAAACACCACCTCAACTTCTCTGGGAAGCACCCAGCTGTATGCTACAATTAATGTGCGAACGCTGCTCATACACATATCCACCTCTATCTATAGCCAGGTACTCATTTATACAGCTGAGTGAACTAGAGCAATGTAGAGTGGAAAAACCTGGCCCAGGTTTTAACACGGCAGCACAGGAATCGAAACTGGATTCTTAGTCGAGAGTCCAAAACTCTACCCCCAAGCCACTGCGCTCTATGAATTACTCTCTACTGTATCAAGTCAATACAAATATTTGATTCCCAATGTAACAATATATCTAGCAAACTGGTAGGTTTCAAAAATGTCAAGTCAACTATTTTCATAACTCCAACTACCAAGAGCAGTTTCTCTTTACGTCAATACACTGGTTTAGTGGTTTAATGAAGCAAAACTTCATACTACAGCACTGCTTTCTCGTGGAAAAAGCAAAGCACTTAGCAAAGCACTTTGTTGGTTAACACATCAACTGGGCTAAAGTTCGGACTCTAAAAGAGCAGCCACCTAACAATGATGTCAATCTATATGAATAATGCAAGTCTAGTTGAAAGGCTTTCTTTATTACAATTGACATATCATTATGGAGGTAATGCCACATGTTTTATTTGTAAATAATTCCATATCATTCATTTCTCCCTTTAAAATATAAGTTCTTTTGCTAGATAACACGCATTACATGAACAGTTGGCAGTTAAATTACAGCCTCCCTAGTTTCTATCATATTTGGCTAACAATGGCCAACATTTGGCAAACCTATCAGACCTCACAAATCCCAATACTGTGTTTATTAAAAAAAATCCTCTGTTATTATTGTACTCCATGGTTTCAGGGCACATGTCAAACAATACTCGATATATATATAATTATTCTGATACCAAATATTGTCATGCAGACATGATGTATGTTGACAGGCAAGTGTCATGAACAACAAGTCAGTGTCATCTATGGAGGTGACAACTGTCATGAATGCACTATGACACTGGGCTAGTCAGCTATTTGAATTGACGTAGGTAGCCAGCCACACAATGATATGTCAATTACCGGCAACACAGATGCAACTCAAGATACACTTCCACGGTGAGATCATTCAGGATCAATGGATGGTGTGCAATGTATACACACCGTCATACGCCACCACCATCATACACCATAATTACCATCGCCTCTTTCTACCACTACCTTCACTACTACCACAACCACCACCACCATCATATACCACCACAACCACCACCTTCACTATCATCATTACATCACAACCGCAACCACCATCACTACCACCATTTCTGGTCTACAACGATCATCACCATTACTACCACCACCATCACCACCACCATCACCACCACCATCACCACCACCATCACCACCACCATCACCACCACCATCACCACCACCATCACCACCACCATCACCACCACCATCACCACCACCACCACCATCACCATCACCACCACCACCACCATCACCACCACCATCACCACCACCATCACCATCACCACCACCATTACTACCACTATTACTATCACCATCACTACCACCACCATCGCTACCACCTTACTACCACCATCACTACCACCATTACTACCACCTTAATACCACCATCACTACCACCACCATCACCACCATTACTATTTGATCAAAGAAATATATGTTCCATAGATCTGAAACTCTCCACAGATCTACCTACGACACAAACAAGTCTAATTCAAGTATGTGTGTGATGTCTGACAATGTTTGTAAGTGTCCATGTCCATCAGGTATCCAAGGACATAACAGCTCAGCCAGAAGGCAACATGTTGTTACGTATTATTAGAAACGTCACTGGGCTATAAATACCTGTGGTCACCTGCAATGACGTCAGCTAGTGGCCAATGCAAGAGTAGCCAGCAATAACAGTTACACTCTACGGAATCTTACCAAGAAAGGTCTGACTGTAAACTTTCCGTTTCAATAGTTTTTCTTTGAAGAGTTACATCAGCCTATTTATAGACAAATGAATAACTCCAAACATTATTTGTTTATACATTATTAATAGCTATTCTAAGTAGTAGACTAGATATACTTTGTCATTATGATGAAATATAAACAGAAGCACTAGATTAATACTTGCATTTATCAAGATCATAACATTTGGACAACCCAATGCTACATTTGGTGATCAATACATGTGATTCGTCGGTACGTTTTCATGTGTTCTTCAACAAAACATAATCTGATTGTTTATCTTGAACTGCATTTTTGTTTTTGTATACATGTCACAAAACCTGCCATCCAAAAAGCACTGCCCATGTGTGATGAATTCGACTGCATAAATTCACATCGGCAGAACAGAATCAATACTAAATACATCACTTCCAGGAAATCTTACAGGATTCCACAAGCAACAACTGATGAATGCCATGACACATTCAGCCCTGAGCAGCTCCAAACAAAACACGTAAACACTATTACTGATACCAAGGGAACATTTACATACTCCAAGCTATGACCTGATATTGACTTGTCAAGGTAGCATCATGTAAATTGCAATAATTTAAACAATAAAAACACAGCCTGATCATGTTTACTTCGTCACTGGCTTAAAAACTTTGTTTTAAGCATTTATTTTAATTAAATAACCACGACTGCTAGGCAGTCAATTTAACAATATGTGCAAAATGCATCGAGGTCCTTTAAGACTAGAACTTGTACAATTATTTTTCTTAAAATCTCTTTACAGTTATAAAGTATAAATGGCATGGATAATTCTATGGATACACCCTGCCTTGTTTGATGTAAAACTGTAACATGGCAAGTTTCAGAGTAAGATATATTTATTGAACTAATAACTTTATTAAAAATCAGTGGGTTTTTTTCAGAAGTAAATAATAAAATGAGGTTGCACTGTTGCAGTCAAATAATAAACAGCAGAACCAGGGAAACAAGAAAGATTTTACATGGCCTAACCGCTGAACCACCCTGTCAAAAGACGAGTATTTAGAACATAAGATATGCAGTGCTTAAATGAAGAACATTAGAAACATGGTCTTGCCACAACAACGCTGAGAAGTGAGGTGGATGAGCATAATAGACATGGTACTTACCCCCACAGTGGTGGGAGAAGATTGAAGAGTACAGTAAACGTGGTACTTACCAGCGCTGCATTCGTGGTGTTGGAGTCGCCGTCGGGATATGGAGTGTAGACGGCCAGCGCCACGCAGTTGGCAAAAATTGTAACCAAAATTAAATATTCAAACGGTCTGGACATGTGGGTTAAGGCAAACATGAACAGCAACAAAGACGCAATGTTTCAGTCTTACTCTGGATATATACGAGTGTATCTAAAGCAATATATTTACACACATGTATTCATTGATACATACATGTGTTACTGCTATCAAACTGATTAACAGTATTTAGAAAGCACCACAATTAGTACAAAGAAATAATTGGACTAGGTTATATGTTAGAAACACACATGATAAAAGGCAGTTAATGTTAATAAACATTTATACACAGAATGTAATAAATAAGGGATTTACTAATTATATTTGTTAGATCTAGATTTACATAAAAAGCTATTGCCTCGTGTTTTGACTAATTACTCTAGCCATGCATATATGGTGAGCTTAGCATTTGAAGAAGTGAGGTTAATGTGTGTACAAAGAGAGATTTAGAGGGATTGGAAGGATTGGAGAATGACAAGAGATGGAAATGGCACAACAACCACAACAACAACAACAACAACAACAACAACAACAACAAGGAGGGAAACTTCAAAGACAAAGATGGGGAAAGAAAACAGAAATCAGTGAACAGGATTAATTCCAGCCTGAACATTCTGGTGAAATGACAACAAATCTTCTGCCGGGAAATCAACAAATACTACACGTTTTATGATGGAACATAACCAACAACCTGTCATACGTCTGATTTATTACCAGGTAATTAAATTTAAAAAAAAAATTCTTTGCACACAATGCTGCAGTCCCACAGATACTGTTTAACTGAACAGAAACCTGGTAAACACTGGCACTATAAAACACCAGCCATATCAGCAGCTGAACACAGCCCTGGCTCGTATCACGCTGACGACAGGCCAGCACTGCCAACACATCAACAAGCTGAAGCAAAAACCCTGCCAACTTGGACATACCACGACCAGACTACCTGAACCGCCTACGCTGCAGCCGTGGCTGCTCGCTCGCTTGCTCTCTCCCCCTCCCTCCTCCCTCCCTCTCTCCCCTTCTCTCTCTCTCTCTCTCTCCCTCCCTCCCTCTCTCTCCCTACCTCCCTACCTCCCTCCCTCTCTCTCCCGCTCTCCCGCTCTCTCTCCCTCCCCCTCCCTCCCTCCATCCCTCTCCCCATCCCTCTCCCCCTTCCTTCCCTCCCCCTCCCTCTCCCCATCCCTCTCCCCCTTCCTTCCCTCCCCCTCCCTCCCTCCCTCCATCCCTCTCCCCATCCCTCTCCCCCTTCCTTCCCTCCCCCTCCCTCCCTCCCTCCCTCCCTCTCCCCATCCCTCTCCCCCTTCCTTCCCTCCCCCTCCCTCCCTCCCTCCATCCCTCTCCCCATCCCTCTCCCCCTTCCTTCCCTCCCCCTCCCTCCCTCCCTCCCTCTCCACATCCCTCTCCCCCTTCCTTCCCTCCCCCTCCCTCCCTCCCTCCATCCCTCTCCCCATCCCTCTCCCCCTTCCTTCCCTCCCCCTCCCTCCCTCCCTCCCTCCCTCTCCCCATCCCTCTCCCCCTTCCTTCCCTCCCCCTCCCTCCCTCCCTCCATCCCTCTCCCCATCCCTCTCCCCCTTCCTTCCCTCCCCCTCCCTCCCTCCCTCCCTCCCTCTCCCCATCCCTCTCCCCCTTCCTTCCCTCCCCCTCCCTCCCTCCCTCTCTCTCTCTCTCGATCTTTTTACCCATCCCAAATTAAATGACGAGTGGCCAGATCTCTACATAATGCTACATAGCTATGCCCATCAAGATCAGATCTGTAGAGTTCTTTCAAATAATGTATCATCTAAGCTGCCAGCACAAACACTAGTGGACACACTTACTGACCAAGTCTGAAAAAAAAAAATATTTCTTTAATCTGACCTTCATTCTAAAATGTCTAACTTGATAACATCAGCACCAGTGAATGTCGGTCCAACTTTCCCAGTCAGGCAGTCCAGTCTATTTCATGGACTGTGTTTACATAATTGAGCAAGTGGCATCACTACATTACACAGTTGTGTGTACTCATCCTGAAAGTGTTTATTTAGGAGATCTAGATGCTGCTGCTTCAAGCGAGATCAATGGACTGATATATGGTGATCACTGCTGTGATAGGGGACATGTAGTTGTTTAGTATGGATGGCAGCGGTCTTGCCAAATGGCAGAAGCTTAGGGACAGGCAAAAGATGGACAGATCCGAATGATTTGCAACACCAGTGTCAGAGAACACAACCAGACAGGGATGGTTCACAACTGGCAACGTTTATGGGTTATTTGACCAATTCATACGGATCAAAGTAATTCTCAGATTCCTGTTAGTTCCTCCCATGAATTAGCAGTTTAAGACATTTCCAGATTTGTAATTCACGTGTGTAGTTATGGCATGGTACAAGCGCACAATGAACAGCCCTATAAAAGTAACAACCACCACATTTGCCACATGATATTTATGGTCACAAATATTTTTCAATAACCATGGCTAGGCAACTCAAATCCAACAGTTTATGCAAGCCTAGTCCCCGCTCTGTAATAATGTGTATGCATTGTGCATTATTAGATCAATGTTGACAATTACTTACATTTACAGCCCCTAATTAAACTGGTTCCTATTTAAATTTCTTCCTATTTCATGGTATACTGATAAAATGTTCGGACACTTGTATAAATATGGGGTGAGCACCACATCTTTATGTAGAGACCCGTCCACCCGTCATTTGGACGGGTAAAAACGAACATGGACTGGCAGAAATATGGGTGGATGGGTAAAAAAGGAAGGAGCAAAAAAAGGTCTTCCAAAACCATAGATATTGTTATATATGCCTTCAAAGTGAGTGTAAATGGTGTCATAGGTGTGCTTGTAGCCCATTTCAGGTCATAAAACACATTTTAAAGTTTGTAAACTGGCTTAACAGTTAACATCCATGTGTCCACCAAAACATGTGTGACTGGCAATAACTTAATCCTGCATAAAGCCCTGGTGAGCACCCATCACTGTATTCTCATAGTATTGCAGGTAAACTGATCAAACACTAGGCCCTGGCATAGCTTTATTCAAAGACCCGTCCACCCTTCATTTGGACGGGTAAAACCTGTTTTGGACGGATAGAAATATGACTGGACGGGTGGAAAACATCTTCAAAAATCATAGACATTGTCAGTTATGCCTTAGAAATGAGTGTAAATGGTATCACGTGTGTGTTTGTAGTCAATTTAAGATTAAAAAAACACATGTCAACTTTGTAAAAGGTTTGGCTTAACAGTTGACATCCATGTGTCCACCATAAAATGTGTGACTGCCAAATAAATTATCCTGCATAATGCCTTGGGCCCTGGGATTCTGAGAATTTGTGAAATCACGGTGATCTTTGATTAACACAGATAAAGTTATTGGGCAGTAGACAACAAGACATATTTCTAAAGTCTCGCGGAACAGAAAGTTAGCAACACATTACATTCCACTGAAATGCCACACCAGTATGGAATAAATGTGACCACCAGATAAGTGAGCCAATCAGATGAAGGGATCTCTTCCTGGCCTCAATCAACACACAGTTTTCTTCAGCTTCCTGGGCTTCCCACGAATGCAGAGAATGTGTAGTGGAAGAAACGCTCATGCCCTGTCCACGCCATACCTCGCCAGGACGTCAATCGGAAGAAATTTGCTCACATTTGACGTATACGGGTCTTGCGATCTGTGCAGGGCAGTTGTGGACGGCATCGCAAACCTTATAAGTCAAAGACTTGCAATATTTTGAAAATTCTCCTGTCGAATCGTAGAAATCGTTAGTCGGTAATGTGGACAGGTTCATCGCAAATCGCAATAAATGTAAGTCGCCTCGAGGAATTACGTGAAATGCTTCAGCCAATCTGCGTGCAAGTATCGAATGACGTCTTGACGTATAACATCACAATTGTTGTAGTTTTCCTTTGGTACACACCAGATGGCGTGTATGTTCACTCGCGATGAGAACGTAAATCTTTGCGGTGTGGACACGAAAATCGTAACTCACTCAGGAGGTAGATCGCAGTTGCTTTTGTCTGCGATGCGGTTTGGACACCCTTCGTCGTACATCGGATCCAGTGTTGACCGAGCACCATCAGCAATCCTCAAGTCAATTTCCCCTTGCCTTCTTGTCCCTAATAGGTTCCCAATAACTTTCTTTTTCTTCTTCTGTACTCATACTGTCACACCGCTCATACGACACTGACATCAGTAACATCCCCCAAAAGATTCTGTAGCATGAAAAGAATTTAAATGCTAAAACATTCCAGTGTGGTTGCAAATACTACATGTTGGCCACATATTACTGAAACTGACTTGTTCCCCATGTATAATGTTGCCACTTGCGAAGTGTGTCATATTTAAAAATCATACTTTGCATTACACTCTGCTAATTTCAGTATGTTTCAAAATTCGAAGGTATGCTGAAGTGTTGACACTTGACACCTTGTAAAAGCAGGTGACACAAACCCAAAAGGGCAAATACCACAGGCAAAACTACAAAATCTCACCCACTATATAGACTGTAAACGTGCAGAGGAAATCGCTGTCTAATAAACCTTGTGGCATATGTACTGGTTCTGTTTAACATCCCACCAGGAATGCTTGTATGTCTTTAGATCAAGATTGGATTTAGACACTACTCTCAGCTGGGAGTAAAGATGTAGATCTGCTGGGGCTGGGAGGACAGGCAGAGACAGGTTTATGGGGATTTTATAGGAATTAACTACAATATACCATTTCCAAATGAATAAAAATACCATGGGTGATGGATGTTTGCCATAGGCTACAAAAACCATTCAGGGTTTGCAATCTGCCAGACAGATTACAGCAAGTATGGGGAATATCACTGGGTTGGTGCGGTATATACTGAGGAATTGTAGATCTATCCCTGACGTACCTAGGAAAAAAGTTTCCGTTTCTGTAGCAGCCTGTTGGATATGTTGTAAGCAGTTGACAAATTAAAAGCATCCGTGAGTGAAAAACTTCAGTGACAAACTTGAAAGATATAAATTTTATCTCAATCAAAAGACAGCAGAACTGTTCCGACAGGTTCATTGTTTAATTTTTTCGTAATGTTGTCAACGCCGTTGTTTTACAGGGCACACAGCAAATGTGAATAAAATCAGAATAAAATAATATTTTCAAGTTTACCAGATTATCCTGCGAAAACCCACATTAATGCAAACCTATCACCAAGATGAAAATGCTGCTTGATCTGGCAGAATACACAGATCTGAGTCAGAGTGAAACTGAAAGAGCTGTATAGAATACACACAGTGAAACAGTGTGAGAGAAATAAAGCACTACACGGGAAATGGTCCATTCCAGTGATTATGCTGGCTGCAGCCTGTCATTATATGTGCATACTAACAGTGATTGCACACTGCAGTATGGCCAGTAATGATGCACCAGACAAGATGCATAATAGGATGGCTAACAGGCCTCTCTGGCCATACAGCTGGACATCTCCAAGCCGGGTCAGGTCAGCTCATTTACCACTCCGGCCATGCACTGCTATTAAGTTTACATCAGCGCTTGCCACATCAAACAAACCCTCACATTTTACATCCCGAATGAATTAATTAAACTGATTACACAATTTGTAAACTACCGCAAACATGAGAGCAGAAATCTTCCATTCCCATTGCATCTTTGTTTGTGATATTTTGAAGGTCAAAGCTCCATTTAACACTGCCTTATATTATACTGCCTGCAGGAAAATAATTACATGCTGAATTTGTAGTAAATTACCTATTAGTTAAAAATATAGTGCAAGCCTATAAAATTGTAGTTGTAACCAGTTACTGAGTGTATGTACAAATTTGCAATGGACTATTGGAAATCATACATGATGTGGTTAGTACCGTGAAATAAAGTCACTCAAAACACAATTTAAATTTACATACTCTCAAAAGGCGCAGCTTTGTGTGAGAACCTAAGTACTGATCCACACTTCTGGTCCTGAGTCAACTCCTAGAATTTTAATGGCTGAAACCTTAGCCATCAGTTTGGAATGTACTGGACCCAGTAGCCAATCTATTTACATATATGTGTGTAATATTACAAGTGTATTATTAGTATTCCCTTCCCTGCAACCCACACCTGATTATATACATATTCCTGACTAGTACAAAAGAAAAATGAATCCACATGTATGTTCATTATTTACACAGTGTAAGTACATCCTGTAAAATAAACAATCAGACTCTTCCTATCCTAGCAAATCGCAGGAAATCAGACATTAAATGCAGCTCCCAGAGGGTTTAACAACATTTGTGGAAACATAATACAGCCAGGAGGGACTGTCAGAACCTCCAATCAGTCCCTAACGTGTCATTAATGAATGTATTCCCACCAGGTGAAAGTGGTGGGAATGTCTGACTAGGCCTGAGACCAGGCTTATTCAGCCCTAATGGCCCTCTTATGGCTAGAGTCAGTCCAATTATCTGTTACTACCCACCACCCAATAGTTCACTGGTAAAAATAAGCCCTCATTGGGAATCTACATTCAGTGAAATGTTGCCCCTGTCAGAAAGGGGATAGATGCAGGGGTAAGCAGTGAATTGAAATATCTGACAAAGATAATACAATCTCTGATAAAGATACAACCTGGCTATGAAAGATCATATGTCAGAACTCAGAACTTATCTAAGACTTAGTACAAGATATCTGCTCGTCAGGGTTTTATGCAGGACCAAATTATTGCCAGTCACACATGTTTTGGTGGACATACGGATGTTAACTGGTAAGCCAGTTTACAAACTTTCAATTGGGCCTGATGACCTGAAATGGACTACAAACACACATATGACACAATTTACACTCGCAAGACATAACCAGCAATAGCTATGGTTTGCAATATCTATGGTTTTGGAAGACTTTTTTTGCTCCTTCATTTTTTACCCATCCACCACCCATCCACCTACATTTCTACCCGTCCATATTCGTTTTTACCCGTCCAAATGATGGGTGGACGGGTCTCTGCATAAAGCTGTGCTGCCCATGGAAAAGGGTCAAGCCCACCTACACCTGAACTGACGTCCGGAGCAACTGATGGTGAAGAAGTCTGCTTTAGTTACTGCTAATAACCAAGTGACTGTAGACATGTCATACTGCTCACTATGTTTTGTATGACTTCATGTCACAGTCTGAGTGGTAACCTTACTCTGGTCCGAAGGATGGGCACTCTTTGTCCTTTTAGAGCAGCGTCTGGAGACTATGTCATATATGTATTACCTTTAATAGTTGCCTAGCAACATGCATTATGCAGTACCACAAGAGCAACTTCATGTATAGTATCCGACTTCTGCTCAACGGGACACTCTGTTCCTGAATGTGCTTTGACTAACATACCCATGGAAATTGACAGTAGCGTCCTGATTGATGACCTATACTATGATGTTGGCAGTGATATATTACAAGTGGTCTGGGCCTATGTGGAGCTTTGAGAGGATGTTTGTGAACAGAATTTATATGTCTAGTGTGATTACACATCTCACTAAATGATGACGATACACCACTAATTGTATTGTAACCAAACACAACCACGTAAATGTGGATCATGTGCGTTACTGTGTAATATGGAAATTATGTTGTCAAATACATCAGTGTTTACCTTTATCACATTTAATTATGATAAATGCTGTGTCAGTACCTCATTAAATTAGCTTTTGAAGACAGAACTAGTGTCCACCCACTATCACTGATTGTGATATTTTGAAATCCTGAGCATGATTTGTCCGTCTTCTTACATAATCATATTATATGAATGTACTGGTATTACAAACATTACTAAATTATTCATAAATGTATATACCAGTACATAGATGATTTTGTGTGCATAGTACTACACGGTGATCTATACCACAGTTACGCATCCTCTCTAAGTGTTATTCCTTAATGTCACAACTCACAATTGTACCTGGTCAAGCTAACCTTGACCAGGTATGTACAACTGGATCAAGGGACATGATCAGTTGCCCCATTTAACCCTGCATGCAGTGTGCTTGAGTCCTATCTTTAGAAATGGTCCTTGGCCCGTCTTTTATATAATTAGCCAAGCACGTAAACACCCCGTTTAATAATGTCACTTTCTGGATTACAAGCAGGTAGGTTGTAACCAAGGCAACCAACTACTCAGCAGTCAGCAATGTTGTGGTCATCAGTGACATCAGGTAGTACCAACAAACACTTTAATAAAGTAACTTATATTTAAAGGTTTAAGTTATATAGTATGTACACACAATACCATAGCAGGTGACCACTCAGTGACATCACAAGTCACGTCAATGTCATCATCACTGAATGAGTTTAGTCAGTCAGCTACAAGAGCTAAGTGAGTGATTTATATGCATGCACAGTCAGTGGCATCACAGTTTTAATTTGTATCATTTACGAAATTCAGTCAATCGCATTAATTCACTCAGCGAGCATTTTAGTTTAGCCATTGACATCATCACTCCAGTTGCTAAGCTGAGTGAAGACAGTCACAGAAGTTTAGTCACTGACTTTAAATAGGTACATCAGAAGGAACAACTGAAATGGTGTGGGCTTGTGATGAAAAGGAACGAAGAGTATATAGTGAAAAGAAGTGACGACGACAAGCCAGGAAGAAGAAAGGACCAAAGTCCAGGTGGAAAGATGCCTGGAAAAGAGACATGAACACAGTGAGTCTCAGCACAGGTGAGGCAGCACATAGGGCGACATGGAGGAACGGAATCAACAGCTACACAGGCAACCCCACATGAAAGGGAACAGCCAGGGATGAAGAAGTGACAGAAGTTCTCTTACTGATGTGAGTTCTGACACTGACTAAGTTCAGTCATTGATGTACGAGTTAAGTCACTGGTATGAGTTAGTCACTAACATGTGTTCATTTCCTGGTATGACTTAAATCATTGCTATGACTCGAGTCACAGGTCTGCAATCTGCATGTGTTTACATAGTTCACCTAGTCAGTGGCACAAGTCAGCAAGTGGTATTGGTTCATGCAGTGCCTCTGTGTCTTGACTTCAGCTAACTCAATAACTGACATGCATTCAAATCCATGACAGTCAGTTCAGTCTGTGGCATGAGTTCAGTCGATAGTATCCAGTCAGTGACATTCCAAGTTCAATCATTGGTTTTGTTTTTTGTTTCAAATCTTTCTCATCAGTAAGTGTGATAAAGTATTATTTTTAACAGTTAACGAAACATATAATTCATGTATTATTGCATTGTATGTGTTCCTGTTTGTGTGAGGTCATAGACTGGTCCTCAAAATTGGTCCAGGAGTTAATTGTAAAAAAGGGCATGTGGAATTGGGGATGTGGACCCTCAAAGATGATGGGAGTTAAGATTTGAGAGGTTAGAGACTTGTGCTTCACATCCCTCGCTACAAACATTGCCAGACAGGTTGAAAACCGTCACTAGTCATTCACATGGCAGAGGTACAGTTGAACATTAGTACCTGGGCACCATCCAACACCTGCTGTGTCATTATTTACTGCTGTGACATGACGTGAGCTCACCTGTGCCACACTGCTGCTGGTTCCTGCACTCTGTAGCGCATAATTATCATGGTCTCAAATAAATTTATAAATTTCATTATGCTACAAACTCATGGCTCTGTCTTATTGTTTAATTGAATCCTGATCATTATGTAACGATACCAAGGACTGTCTAATAGTCTACTGTTGACAGACGGTATTTGCTTACGTTCAGCCTATGATCACGTTGATGTTGTATGAGTGGTATTTATAACTGACGATAATGAGCAGGCAGCAGCAGGCAGCGTGGGGAGGTTAACACTACACGTATTGATCCAACTAACAGGTAAAAGGATACTTCCATTCCACCACGTTTATGCACAGTTTGCGCAGCGGATTCTTCAGCCCCATGCAGAACAGCGCCCTCATGGGACGCGGGTTCAGATTGGGGTTAGGTTTACGGGCATTAGTCCGCCGTTTCGCCGCTGCCGACATGGTCGCTACTGCCCCTGTCGCCGCTAGTGCGGTATTCCAAGCAGAACTGAGGGGTTTGTCCGTCGACGGGCGAGGTGTTGTGCTAACGGTGGGCGCCTGTCCCGGCCCGTTGTTATCCGGCTGTCTCTGTGCGGCAGCGTTCGCCGGCGCTGAGTCGGAGAGCGACCGGTGTAGCGGCGACGCCGGCCTGGTCGCTTGAGCACGGAGGTAATCCTGATCGCGGTCGGGGTTGTCGTCGCCGCCGCCTGGGCGCAGAAGGCGCGGAGATGATGCGTCTGGGCTGGGCACGTTCTGGTAGCCTCGCCGGTCATCGCAACCCGCCCCTGAAGCACAGACAAAACAAACATATAAACAGGGTTATAATTGCAAGCACTCGTCGGCGTTCACAATTAACAGATGGGCGTCCGTCACAATACTGAATTCGTCGTTTGTCATTGGACCTGATTGGTCAAGCAAGCAGGACATACCCTCTCCGCCATTCATCTCGACTGAAAGGGTATAGACATTCATTGTGTCGTCCGTCGTACGATATGCACCCGGCTAAGGTAAACGCGACCGACAGATCGCCGTGCGCCAGTGAGCCATCGGTCGCGACCGCGGTAGCAGCCAGCCGCCGACGCCGCCACGGCACGCTCCATCACCTTCGCCGATCGCGAAAAATCCTGTCGTCGCCGCCGCCTAAGCCGCTCTCGACAACACCGTCGCGACCACACTGTCGCGACACTCACCTGAATACTGGGCCGACATTTTTGGCGACTGTGGCGGTTGACCGACCCGTCTGAAACGCTGGTCTACTACTCTAAGATGCGGGCGTCCACGCCAGTCTTGTCTGCCACAGCCTCGTCCATTTTTGTACTGCCCCAGCCTCCGCGGCTGATCTCATCTCATCCGGGCATTCGATCGATATCGCGACTCGTTCGGCTAATAGCGCGCGCCGCGCACCGTCGCAGACGACATTTACGCCGCACGTCTCGCAACAAAACGCTCGGTTTCGTCCGTCCTTGCGTGTGACAAACCAAGAGGAGATGTGCGACTCGAGTGGTCAGCACCAACAATGACCGCACGCCGGGCTATTCAACGTGACGACGTTGTTATGCTTGGATAAAGATCAACGCAGCCAGCCACTGCTCGGGAATTGGGAGGCGCGGCCGCGTTCGCGTCCAATGGCAACGACTTAATCGGCGAGGCGAACCTAACCAAACTCTTGTCAGACATTTCTTCACAGTCGAGTTTGTGTCAGCGTCCTAGAAGGAAATTCACTAGACAACGGCGCCTGTGGGAGACAAGCAAAGTTAGAACGCCACATATGATATGGGGCGTGGGTTTTTATTTTCCCAAATGCCTTTTACTTTTAGTTTTTATTCCCAATGCGTAGGCCCTAGCCTTAGGACTAAGACTATGTCTAACTCAGTTTAGGCTTCGCTGCATAGCCCAGGCCAGTGTGTCAACGCCCTGACAACACTGCCTCACGTATCATGTACTGTTTCTCGCCGTGGCATAATTGCAATGTATAATCAATGCGCATTAGTTGAGACTACTCATTACGACGCGCTGGCGTAAGCCGCAATGCTTGCACGTTGTACCGCGGTCGCTAAAACAACCCTACAATGTTAATAGCCGCTATTGGCGCCTCGAGGTCAACTACCAGGTAAGCAAGAGTGCATGCGTGTTGCTCAATGACAATGTTTGACAGTCGCACAAAGCATCAGCTGAAGTGTCATTAACATCAAAATCGTATCCAGGGGCGAATCTATGGATGTGTGGGCGCAAACACCCCGTTTTCCTTGAATGAATCGGGTCTCAACGGGGTCAAATATGATGACTGCGGGGGTAGAACTATCCACTAGTCCGCTAGTCCATACAATAGTAAAGATAAGGGCAGACTAGTAAACCTACCAGCCACCTAGTCCAGTGGTCTTGTAAAGTTCAGTGTGTCATGCACTCCACCCTACAGTTGTCAATCAAACGATAGCAGTCACAGTGACCCTAACCTTAACCAATCCACAGGCCTGTATGTAACGGAATCACAAGTCATTAAAACATTGTCATTGATAAATCGTTGCTCTTGAACCATCATTTACTGATATATGATGATGTTTTCTTATGCACGGCATCTGGGCATGAACTTGTCTGGGCAGTGGGCAACATTCATGAGATCAGCAGTTCTTTGACGTGTATAATTGTTTACAGTGTTATATTTTTATTTTGCCATAATACCAGAGCAGTTTTCATAACACCATAATCTGAGACTATGACACCATAATCAAAGGTTATAGAAAATTGCATTGGTAGGCTGCCCTGTATCTCACAGAGTGGTACCGGTTAATGAGCGCGATTGTCATCCATTTTCAATCGCGCAATTTTTAAATACAGATCATATTTTCAGTTCTTCTTTAATTACTTTGTTATTTCTTTATTATTATTTTATTACCTTTATGAATATTGCATTGCTATTTAATTGGGGTTGCAAAACATTTTTAGAGATATAAAAAAATTCACTTAATTGTTTTTGTGTTTTTTATATTTGCAGGACTACTAAGCTTTTTGGCGGACTAGTGAACGTTTGTCTTTACTAGTCTTGCTGTTTAGTAAAATAAATGCTGAAGTTCTACCCCTACAGTGAGTGAAAAAGATGCAACGTCACTCTGAAAGAAAGTTATTTTCCGAAAGTAACTTGCTGGTTCATATTAACCCAGCCAGCCAAATACAGAGTCTGTTACAGCATTGTGTTGATTAGACTTGTCAACACGTTGAGCACCACGCGAGTTGTTTATTTCCGTATATCACAGCAAATCAGTACTCTGCTACTAAGCATCTTTGAATGGAACAGTCTCGTGTCTATCGATATGTTTGTAACACTCTACGTGTGTTTGAAATAGAGAAGCTCCGTCATCAGAAGGAGAAAGTGATTAGAACTCGGTGGTGATGTGGTTTTAGCACTGGAAAGTTAACAAATTATTATTGACATCCGAAGGAAAAACACCCAAGATATATGAAGTGAACAAGCTAACTGGGTTATCAAATTTTGTAAATATTAGCAGCTGCAAACGATATCGATAAACAACTGCATACAATCGTAGTAAAGGTCTTGTGAACAAAAACATGCATATGCAGATTATGCATAGCCTACATGTGTTCATGCTATAGACAGAGGAGTGTATGTAACGGGTATATGTATTATGGGAACGCATGGCCTCCGCGCTGTATTTGCTGCATGATTGAACATTTCCGAGAAACGTAGCCTGGATAGTGTTCAAAAGAACAAATCTGCCAGACTGTGACATGTAAAGCGATTTGAACAGTAACCTTGAACAGTATTGGATACGGCGCACTATAGAACTTTACGTTTGATATCGGCAGTACTAGAGTTGACAAAACGTTTGCCAACTCTGCTTGACGTCCCATGGTACGGGAGTTCAAGGAACTCATCGAGGTCAATAAACACGTCCAGAGTACACAACATGCAAACACGGTGATCGCTTAACGGATAATGATAATGAACACAGCTCGTCTTGCCCATCACAATCATCGGGGAATTGTGGCCGCAGGACACATTATTGGTTTCTCGACGAGCTTAGGTGGTTAACCTCCAGTACCCAGTCCTCTGGACCATTCAAAGCGCTTTACACTTTACTTCCCTGAGAGACCTGTTCACTCAGACGCCATCTCGGCTTCTCTGGGAAGCATCCAGCCATATGCTACAATTAATGCGCGAAGGCTGCTCGTACACATATCCACCACTGTCTATAGTCAGATACTCATTTATTCAGCTGAGTGAACTGGAGCAATGTAGAGTGAAAAAACTTGCCCAAGGTTTTAACACCGCAGCACAGGATTCGAACCCGGGTTCTCGTAGTCGAGAGTCCGAAGCTCTACTCCTGAACCACTGCGCTCTACAAATCTACAGGTTACACATTTGCCCCCTGTGTGGAATATTTTACTTCCTCTGGCATAGACACCAGATAGAAGGGACCACCGGTTTTTACTGTCTCTTCCGAAAGACACAGACAAATGTGGGGTAAACGAAATTGCCTTAGTTTCGGAACGGCGGTAGGTGGGATTGAATCACCGTCCCCTCGATTGACAGTCCGGGACTCTACCACGCGACCACCGCTCACCGATGATGTTGACATTCTAACGTTGGTCTACACTGGTGTATGGTGTTATAAAGTGTGGACACATTCAGAAGGAAATTAACTGAGACTAGGAATGTTCGCGACGTGGTCTGAACGAAGAATGCTATACACATTCGGTCAGACTGAGCGAAGAACACATACCTTCTGGCAAACATTCTAACGCAGGCTAACTGTAATAATAAAGCAACTCTCCAATGAAAAAAAAAACTAAAATGTCACAACCAAAGGTATTCAAATGGAAATAATTGTGAGAATCGACGGTAGAAACCCAAAACCGAATGCATTCGCCACAACTGCGCAAGATCTTGGATATTCGCTGAAATTGCAGTAGAACGAACGAAGAGGCCCGGTTACGACCAGGGCAAGCTTAAACAACTACAGAAGACACGTAGGAGCTTGTGGCAGTTGTCCGAAAGAAGGTGTTTTGGCCTACATGGAACATGAGATACAATGTATTGGTCAGAACACCACAACACGGAGCAGATAAGTGACCCGTGAAAGACGACGATCTTTGGAGTGGAGACGACACCACCATTGTACGGTGTCATCTATTATCACAGACGTCAGCAACGGGGAGGGTGGGGGGCTCTGTGCTACATCTCCCCAATAAATATTATATACGGTGGATGTTTATTATTAGACCCACCCACCACTGAAAGCGAGCCGCAGGGCGGCCACTGGTCTAATTTTACGTATATCTGAAACGCTTAATTGAAGGGGTACTGTGGCGGTGTCTTCCCGTTATAGCTACTTCCCGTTATAGCTACTTCCCGTTATAGCTACTTTTTATTCCCGTTATAGCTACTCATTAAGTTTGACAGGCAAACTAGTCCCGTTATAGCTACTTTTCTATTTCTCCATTTTACAATGTAACAAGATAAGGGAGCATTAACTATTTCATCTCCATCCAGCTGATGTCTTTGAGGGGTTAACTGCTTTTATGTAAGTGTGTCCCACTGAGGAATTTCCACAAAGTCCAGTGATAATTGTTAACGAGTATTTTTTTTGTGCCCCAAGTTTGTGGAGACATGGCTTGGTGATGATTCAAAAATCACCATGGACACGTGGGAGGTCTACACAGAATCTGACAAATGAACAAACAACCATATTGAGGGATGAATTCCAAGTTTGCAAAATTGGTGGTGAAACACCATCCAAACATCTTCCAGTTCATGGTTGCTAAACATGATGCCACCATATAAGAAGAATAATTGATGACATTCATTACTTTTTGATAAATGCAGTTCTGTATTCAGTACAATATAGTTGTCTTTTGAAGAAAAAAAATTGCACAAGTGTTTTATGGTATATTTTGCATTTCAAATAACTGACAGTTACATCTATATACCATTCTTATGACTTTTAAAATGTGTCCTTCATTAATACATTTCATGTAGAAATCTTACAGTAATCTGAAACAGTTAATGGTCCCTCTTGCTGTCCCCTCCTGAATTGTGTAATTAAATAAGTAGCTATAACGGGACTAGTTTGCCTGTCAAACTTAACGAGTAGCTATAACGGGGAAAAACTGTAGCTATAACGGGAAGTAGCTATAACGGACCTAGACATAGGACCCTCCAGCTTTGAAATTTGAGATTGTTTGTGGTGTGCTAGTTGTTGGAGAATTTCAAGGATTTTTGGCGACAATACTAACGTGTAGCTATTGATACGTGAGATTTGCGCGGAAGCTACCGCAATGCGCTTAGCCCAAAATTATTATGACAACAGAACCGTTAGCCAATGAGATGCATCTTCACGAGGACGGGTATGTATAATACAATCAGTACTACGTCTATACTACGACTGAATGCCGTTTTCATGATATTAAGTCCGACTGAGTCGTAGGTCTTACGGGTTCAAAGACCTATCATCTAGGAATTGGGATCATCGAATATTCACGCATGATTTGGCAATGTTATTATACTTCGAACAGTTTCCATAACCATTCGTATATCGCATGGGAAAGTCAGTGTTCGCAGGCGAATTAATTTCGTGTAATTGGCGTAAAATCATAAAACGTGTTATTTTATTTTGTTGTTTTGAAATCGTCTTAACAATTTCCTCCTAAACAAAAGAGCGAATGTCTACCATCCAATGCAATGTTGGTGTAGAATACCCGATCAAGCATCCTTAAAAGTTATGGGGTAGTGATGCAGATTTGCTGCAGTGCTGATGAGGAGGGTAATGTTGCACATGTATCGTGCCACTTGACGCTCAGCAAAACATCAAACTGCACCCACTGGGAACAAACTATCACTTTCCGCCTCTTATATGCTGTAGGTATGTCACAGTCAACATACGCACGCGCGCATGCACGCATGCACACACACACACACACACACACACACACAATCACACACACACACACACACACACACACACACACACAATCAGACACACACACACACACACACACACACACACACACACACACACACACACACACACACACACACACACACACACAATCACACACACACACACACACACACACACACACACACACACACACACACACACACACACACACAATCACACAATCACACGCACACACGCACACACGCACACACACACACACACACACACACACACACACACACGTGTGTGTATCTAACTCTTACAACCCCAGGATGATATATATGGCACAGTCGTCGGTACCTATGTAGGATATATGTTTAGCCCCATTATTTAGAGCGTCAAGTTCTCTTGGCGTTTCAAGGGGTTGCAAGCGGAGGTTTTGGAGTCTTGGTGTGCTTTCATGAGCCTAAAGTGGATATTTTGGCAAGCTTCGCGGAGAGGGTGCATTTAGAACTTTGTGCCGAGCTTCAAGGATGATGCATTCGAAAGATTTTGGAGAACGTCCATATTGAGCACATTCCAACGCCAATGAATAGTTACTAAGTATGTCGGCACGTCCTGTACTCTCAATTCTAAACACGGGTCTTAGACGGGTCTCCAACAGACCGATCTGCAATGGATCTGCAGGATCGATCTGGTATGGATACACACAGGGCAATCTGAGACGGATCTCCCGTAGATCGATCAGCGACGGATCTACACAGCTTTATCTGCGATGGATCTCCACAGACCGATTTGCGATGGATCTACACAGACCGATCTGCGATGGATCTACACAGACGGATCTTCACAGATTGACATGAGATGGATCTCCACAGACCACAGAGTTTATATCTATGCCACAGACCGATCTTAGTCAATGTTTACGTCACTTCACATCCCGCTTCGGCGACATCTCTAATTGTTATTCAAATCATGTCAACAATGTCGGGACTTGCTAAATTACTTTTCATTACGTCTCATTCAGTATGTGATAATTGCTGTTTAATCATGGTTGTCGGCGTCGTTATCATCGTCATAATGAACTATTGTGTAATGTGGTGGGGGCGGTCATAACAAAAATATTCACAGCTTTTATCACAGGGATTATAGACCTATAATAATTTATTAACCTATTCACATGTGTGGTTAAAAGTCGCGTGTTCTAAATTATTTCTCAAATCAACACATTTTTATAACAGTTGTGTTGTGTGGTGATATAGTCCTAACTGCTAAGTGGTTTCACTGATTGTGCCAGGCTTTAGCTACGCTTCCTGCCTGTCGGAGCACGTACTTTGTACGTGTCCCACTTCACTTCCGATCCACACAGATGAACATACAATACAACTGTTATATAAATGTAAACTGGATTTATCCTTGGTAAAATCCACACGTCGACCGTCGGCTACACGGGGCAGTTCTCAGACATAAATATGCCATCTGCAAACGTCCTAACGTCCGTTGGCATAGCTACGAAATTCGTGGGCGGCATCGAAGCCGTGCCAGTCAATCAAACTCACAACAGGTGGCGGCGCGGAAGCAGGTGAATTGAGCCGCTGGAATAACTCAACTCTCCCGGAACGCGGTGGGTGAATGGCTCGACCGTATGGTCATATCTCTATAAGCATAACTCTGAAATTGACTTCATATGCCTTCCAACCTTTCCCGATCTTCAGATTTTTCCTACACACACAATCGCCACTGAATGTAGCCAGGTACTCATTTATACAAATGAATGAACTAGATATGTAGAGTAATGAACATGCCCACGATTCGACCCGTAATTATAACACAGGATTCGAACCTGGGTTCTTATGATTAAGACTCCGACGTTCTAACTACTGAGCCACTGCGCCTTACACACTACAACTGCTGGTTTCGCCGTGCATTTGTATTGTACCAGAACAAAAACTATTGTTTAATATGAATAAAAGAAACGGATTCGAACCGCGTACTTCACACTGTGGACACGATGCCGACAGCACATGCAAATGTTACGTGATTCCTGGGAAGTATTCAGCTACGCTAGCAATGGATACAACCCACTCCATGGCAATGCTCTACTGTTTTGCGTAGTAAAGTAGTACCTACCTACACCAGTACCAGTAAGAGCTAATATTATAAATGCATTGATGAGATCCGGTATTTCAAATAGATTCCAATATGTTAGCGACGACAAGCGAAATTTAGTGTATTCTTTGACATTATAACAGGTGATAGAATCACCGTATGGTTGCATATGCATTTCTTTACTGTAATGACCTCAACCGCTTTTAAAGAACCACATTTATATCCATGAAAAACAACGCTAACAGTTTATAACTTGAATGCCTCGGTCAGAAAGTAATGTTTCTGTTGAGGCCACACGTGCTCTATTCTATCAGCCAAAACTGAAAGCGAAAGTATTAAGAACAATAAAAGACAGTAGGTTCCTACAGATACCTGTATTTGAACATAAAGGTACTCGTTTTTGTGAAAAATACGTTGAGGAAGGGCAGATGCGAAATCGCTGTAGACAACACGTAGCTACAAATTAACTGTTTGGGAAGTGGTGACGTCACCAATGTCACCATCAGGATAGGCGACCGCTCGTTTGTCCTCACCAAATACACCGGAAAACATAGCTGGCACTAGCTAATTACTAAGACATCCTGACAAATTTTACTAAAAAAGACGGACAAATTAATAATGAGTTCGTCTGCGAATAATAAGGCGCCATACATGTAGCAGCTATGTCATTGTTTGGATTCATTCACAGGTTGAATAATAAATAATGTCTATGTAATGTGTATGCTCTAAATACCGTAATGAATAAAAGTTATAAAATATAATACACACAATGAAAAGTAGAACATTTAAGTTGTACTGAAAAATTAAAAGAAAAATTATTTCTGTGTATTTTGTGTGTATGACATATAATTGTGTATCAGTATAAGTTTAATTTTAAATAGTTTTATTATAATATAGTATTAATTTATAAAAGGTGTATCGTAGTATATATATTTTTTCAAATTTGGCCTGAGAATCAGTCAGCGTCTCAACTCTATTCTGGGGGGTCTAAGGCCGCCCTGGTGGTAGCAAACGCAGAGCACAACTTATCCAGGCGGATGTGAGGGGTTTTCTCAAGCGGATGTGCTGCCACCTAACGGACCCTGGTTAATCGAGGCTATGCCGCCTGGGGAAATGGTGCTCTGCGTTTGTGACCGCCAGGGTGGCCTTGTTCCGGAATATGGTAGACACGACCATTGGCTCTCATGCTGACTTTGAAATAACAAATTTAATAAGGACAAACTTTTTTACAGAGAAAAAATTACTCCTAGTATCGCCGTACAGGCCTCATTTAGAATATTGTATAAATAAGCATGGAAGGCATATCGCAAAAAGAACACAGATATACAAGAAAGGGTAGAGTAACCAAACGTTTGGCAGAGCTGAAGGGTCCTAGTTATGCAATGCATCTACGATAATGTGGTTTTAAAACATTACACACCTGCAGACTGAGAGGAGATCAGATAGAAGTGCTTAAAATATTGAAAGGTTATGAAAATATTAATAGAAATATATTTGGTCGATTAAGGAAGATAGGACTAGAAGACATAAAGTTACATTAGCAAAGGAGCAGTGTGCAGATTAGATATTAGAAAGTTTTAATTTTCACAAAGAACAGGAAATAAATGGAACATATTATGTGCTGATTATACTAGTGCTAGTACACAGTAGTGTTAATATATTTTAAAAATAAAATTGACACATACCTACATGTATATAAAAATGTTGGACTATCGATAAGTCAAAGGGATTCCTTGTCCACCTGGCATCTAAAGTTAATTATCTAGGTGGAAATCTTGTTCATACTTTTTTTTTTATAAATTACGAAAACCGCATATCATATCTGATTAAAATGTGGTACAATACTGACATTTCTAGCAGCATATATTCGTAAATATAGGCAAGGCTAATTCAACACGTATTCTTTAAAAAAACGTATTGTGTTGCTTTCTCATATCCATCATACATGATGAAGTTAATGTGTGTATATTATTATGTCCTACAGAAATGGAATACTGAGTCAACACCCTCACCTACGTTCGTCGATCACCAATAATTACACACGCACGCACGCACGCACGCACGCACGCACGCACGCACGCACGCACGCACGCACGCACGCACACATGCACGCATGTAGACACCCAAGCGCGCGCATACACGCATAGCCACATTTACACATTAACTATTGCGTGAATATTGCCGTCGACTTACTGAAATAATACAATCAGTACCTTATTGCCAGGAAAACAATGTCATTGTTTCAATGGACGACGTACGTTTTACATTTGCGGCAGTGTTGACCATACGAACACGAAGACCTTATGTAGCATAAAATGTTTAAAGCCACACTTTAGATCGCAGGCAACCTCAAGCCTCATTAGTCGACAGACAGCTGCATGCTCCGTTAAAGCTGCAACTACGTGAAATGCTGCTGAAATGGAAGCTTCGTATAGGGTAATTCCGTGTGAACGCAACCAAAATTCAAGAAATTGGTTGCTGTCATCTCTTAGATTTTTGAATAGATCAGTATGGTGAGAGCCTTTGGTAAGATTAGCAAGAATTAAAAAATTGAGCGTTCTAGCTTAAATAGTTTTCATATTTATCTTGCAATCAATGTCTGAAAACCCTTTCGTATATCACAAACAATTTATTTTAAAGTTGGGGCACCCAGACGTATGCCATTTGTGTTGTGAAGGAAGCTCGGAAGGATATTGAGACTTAATAGTTATTTGAGTTCGAGAAATTTTGAACACGTTTTGTGATAATACAAGCTACGCCTCATTGACATTTTTGGGTCGGAAGTTGGTCATTTTTAACGAAATATAATAACGTACCATCTTTACATACGTACAGATTCATAATTAAGGCAACCAGACCTGCCATATTTCTTAGATTAGCACATATTTATGTTTTGGTACCAAATATGATAAATTTGGGTATAAGGTGTGTGTATTTTGCTCACAATCAGGGTCTGAAAACCCTCCCGCGTGTATATTTTGAATAAATCATGATGTTTATCAACTTGCTGCACATTAACCATACCCCTTATTTATGTTCTAATTGTAGTTATGTAATGTTTATATTATAGGGGACAACTCCACACCATTTCACTGACACAGGCTAAAGAGTGCAGAAGATATTGACTAGTGAAATGTGAATAAAATTATTTATTTTTAACAAGCTGTCGAAAAACGTCTACGTCCCAAATTTCAAACAACTGTAACTTGAAAACTACTTAATCTAGAATGCTCAAATTTTGGATTCTTACTAATAATCCCAAAGGCTCTACCATACTGATCTATTCAAAAATCTAAGAGATGACAGCAACCTCATTGGTTGCGTTCACACGGAATGACCCTATAATGTATTCGTCGAAATCGGCGAGGTTCTGTCAGAATACGGAAGTGTTTGAAGTGGATGACTGACAACGATTCATGCAAACATGGATGGCCACCACTTTTGCTATTTTACGATTCGCTAAATATATTCAAGGTGATAATCAATTATTTAATGCAGAATAGGTTAACTAGGCATAATACCCTATCAGCTATATTGAAAAGATCGCGCTTGGGAACGGCATGACGTAAAGTGTAGCAAACGACTTCGGAAACGGAAATCAGTCAACAAAGAATAGTGCGCCTAGAACTAGTTACAATTCTATTGGCAGATAGTGAAACCAGAGAAACCTGTGGTAGTATTGACGCTATAAAGGCATTCAAAGTTGCCAATATTCCTAGCAAACATAGCGCTTGGTTTGGCTCATATTGTATTCTGCGACATTCGTGAGAAAAAAAACCAAGAAAGATATTGTGAAGGTAACAATAAGGCGGCCTAGCTGTGTATAGTGTTTTCATAGAAGCTCCGTCGATGAACTTTCAGAGCAGTGAATGCATACTTATCTAATGCATGCATAGCATACGCACGCACGCACGCACACACGCACGCACGCACGCACGCACGCACGCATGCACGCATGCACATGAGCGCGCACGCACCCACACACTCAAAAAAGTATCGCAATATAAAGACATATTTTTTATTTGAACCAAACTTCCGAAGGCCGGTGTGCACCCAGATACCGTGCAAACGTTACATTACCGGTTTTGGTTTGGCTAAAACTGAAACGTTAGATTAAAGTTAAACAAACGAACGCAATAACGTCAAAAACGTTCGCATTTAACGTTTCAGCTAATGTTACATTAACGTTAAATTAACGTGTGCATGCTATATCTGGGTGTTGAGCCCATATTCGGCCGGGCCCAGATTCGACTAAAAAGCATGCGTCGCATGCGCGCGCAATGCCCGCTGTTTCTGTTCTCACGTATTGGAATACTTGATGTATTACTAACTATGTTAGTAACAATGGCGAATAATTAAAATAATAAATTAAGCTTTATGATTTATGTAGCGCCGTAAATCCATGTGTAGGTTCGAAGGCGCTGTTACAAAAAATTTAAATAGCACTAAATACATTCAACATTACAGAATCCAGGCCCACTACCGTCGTAGTCCGGCCCGGCCGAATCTGGAGTGGGACCATGACACCGTCACCGGGAGCTAACAAGGCTAGCTTGAATGCTTTGATTTTGTCATGAGGTAGCCTTTACACATGTGCTGCCATCTACCGAATAGTATATAGCAAGTCTTTCACGTAGTAATAAGGTTATCCGCCAGAGAGCGACGCCATGCGCGTGAGTCGCTCGATTTATAGCCTAAAAGCAACATGGCGGCTACAGCCGAAAATCTGAATCAGAGTAGGAGAATGAATCTTTCTACTTTAAAACAACGTGACCCTTTTATCACGGCGATCGTTGACACAGCCAGCCAAGTAGCATTATACTCCTTTAGCTCAAAAGCTAATGAATGGGTAAGTTGGATTCGTGGATCTTTTGGGAAAAGAAATCCCGGCCTTTGTCAGTCAGTGTCAGTGAGCGATAGCGTTCTGCATGGCCATCGCATTGAACTTGGAAGTGTAACTTCACTTGGCAAAGACCACGACGACCGAAGCCGGTCACGCGTTGGCATTGGGCTGTCAGTCTAGCCGAATGGTGTAACAAGGTGTGAATCACAATTGTGTACTTAGCACATATAACTGACAATTTGATCCTCTTACAACTTCCTCTTACAAGTTTGTGAATATTTTGCTGTTGTGTTGTCAGTGTTGAGACTCAACTTGAAGTTGAGGCTGAGCCTGATGAGTGATGTTAGTTGGATATGTAGGTCACGAAACTAAGAGATTAATATATGAAGTTAAATATACTAAAATTAAGAGAAAATGTCATACACTGTAACTGACTGTTAAAACTTAGCATAAAATAAATACTAAGTCTAAGTGTCACATATCACACTAGTGTGTAATGCCCCAGTAGGGGTTTGGCACTATAAAAGATCAGAATGATCGTAGCCAAAACAATTATTGAATTTAAAATGTCTGACCTAGTGATGGTCACCAGGAAAGCATACGTAATGAGGGATTTGTTACAGACTTGCATTATTCAACTTTTGAAACAGATACAAGGAGAAAGTGTCAAATCTTTTTTGAGACTTGCGTCTGTTTTTTTAAGATAAATCAGATGACAACATAACTTGCTTCACTATTATTTAAAATATATACAAAGTGTTGTTTTTGGTTATGACAGGTTTTTTGCCATCAAGCAAATGTAATGGTAAATCAAGCAGATGAACACTTTCCTTTTATAATAATTAATCTTATTGGTCAATTTAAGATGGTGTCATGGAATCCAGCAAATGCAAGTAGACATTGCAAAAATGAGACTGGCACAGTTAGCTGTGTAGTACTTTTTGGCAAAACTTGTGTCAGTTGTCATCCTGACAGTTTGCCTACAAACCACTGAACTTATTGGGTATGTGGTTTTGATAGAACAAAGAATGTTGACACAGGCATAATTACAAGTAATGAATGGTCAAACATTAAGTTAATAACTTCAGGGTTATAATTAAATCCTTCAGTCCAGTAATGTTTCTAGTCCAGCAGTTTCTTCTGACATTGATCAGTCTGTTTCAGCATCATTATTAGGTTTAACATGTTACCCAAAAGCTTGAGTTATCACCATTACCTTATTTTGATATAAAACCCATTCACAGTGGTTCTGTCAGGTAAGTCATTAAATATTCTACTACAGTTACCATAATTCTCTGACAGGTGTCAGAGCTACTAATTTGTAAGTAAATAACATTTGTAATAAAACTCAAATTCATAAATTCCCTTCATTGATATAGAAGCCACTAGTCTAAGTAAGGCAAATAGGCAAACGTTAGCATATGGATAGCCAGTTAAAGTATATCTGGCTTGTTTGTGACCCTAACTCTTAACTGGAAGTACAGACACCTGGACAACAGGTGGATAGTGCCTGGACACATGCTTTCATGAACTTGCAGGTACAAGTTAGTAGGAGTAGTACACATTTCTTAGTGCTCAGCAATTTGCCACATTCAACCCTAGGGACATTCTATAATTCCAATGTCAGGTGATAGTTTCACTAGCTATTGTAGAGCAACCCAACAGTCAGTATCTGTGTGCTTTGACCACCGTGACGGTGTCGCAGTGGTGGCCACATTTGATGAATGTATTTTTACGTTTATTAATTATTTTTTGGTTACATTGACACTGTAATCTATGGATCAAGTACCTGGAATATTTATAATAAATTCCATATGATAATTAGTATTATTAAACTGTAAAAACTACATGATGTAGGTAAGTTGGGTGAAATAGCATTGGGTGTCTTGGTGCCATGGTATAGTGTATATTGACTCAGACAATGCTGTTGACGCCAAATTGAAACCCACCAACATAGGAACACGTTTAGTTTCCTAGATGACTGATCTGTCACTTTTCTATGTGGAGTAATCCTTACTTAATATATGAATTAATCCGTGGTAATTTTACTCCCAAATTAAAATATTGGTTTGTTGAATTACCTTGATTATCCAGATTCCTCCAGATGGCACCACTGTTGGTTTCCCTATCTAATGGTCTTCCAACAGTTTCCAGGGCATTTCAAATAATCTGTTTATAAGCAAATTTTAGACACCAGAATATAGTGACTTCTGCTAGATAAGTTAGATAAAGAGATACCAATTTATATTGAGAGGTAACATTTAAAAAAAAAAAAATTGCAATCTATGACGTTTTTGTAATATGCAACTTGTTAATATCATGTATTGGATTTTAAAAGTAATGTTTTGTTGGTATTTTATGGATGCTGACTTTTTTACTAATAATATATAAACAGTACCCAGTAATTAATTATTCTACACATGGTCTTGCTAATACAATAATGTACATAGCAAATGACTAGAATATTATATGTCAATTAGGTGTGTTCTTGTCTGTATACTAGACAAAACATAAGTTGTTTTTAGTTAGTGAAACATGGCTATTTGAGGCCAGGGTAACCTTTGTAGTATTTCTACAGTACAGTGTAATGCCAAAGTGACATGTTTACTGTCTTTCTATATGGCACAGGTCATGACTGATGTTTACTTTGGAACTACTGCCGTGCTAGAAGTTGGGCACCTTGTGCCACATTTGTAATAACATATATCGATTTTAATTGTTGTCTTGATCTGCAATACAGTCTTTGTAAAATTAGGGTTGGGAAAATCAACAATATAACATCAAGTCATAGTCTGCCTTTGTACACCTTGAATTCATCCCTCAAAGCCATGTGCATATGCCACCAACTAGCAACATTATTCCCTTCCAGTGTTCATTAGCTACCTTTACGTGGTGAACAAATTCTTGAAGAAACTGGTCAAACTCGGAAATAAAGATGTGTCCCTGTTTCGGAGCCAGTGACCTTTGTCAAGTTTCTAGGTCAGTACAGTAAGCACCTGGTTCTCACCAGTTTCCATTGACATCTAGGATACATAATCGTAAAATTCATCAGATCTTATCACTGGGATGTCCTGGAAGTGTAGAATACAAACAGCCTTGCACTGGGCTGCCTCTGGGGTGTTTTGACAGGTACATCTGGTAGTTTTGGATATGGAACAAGCCAGATGGTTCCCAAGGTTGCAGTGTGTACATTGATCAATATATCCAATGAAACTTCTTAGTGTATGGAACTTCGGGTTCGTTGTAAGGTCGAGGCTCCTTACTTCCTGTTACTACAGAGAGAACTCTGTTGGGAGTTGAAACAAAATCCTCAAAACTTCCAACCTGCAAACCCATCATCAACATTGAATATTTGTTTTGTTTATAAAATATTTCATTTGATGATATTACTTGTTTTTATTTGTTTTCCTATAAATTAGTTTGTTGGGTTATCCCAGAATTTAAGTTTATTATCCTGTGTACATGACAATGGTAATTGGTAACATTGTAAAGTCACCATCATAAAGCTTCAACATCTGGAACAATAACAATTTATGTCTTGCCACAATTTAACTGAATGTGTAAAACAATAACTTCAACATTAAAAGATGAAAGAAAAGAAACTACCATTATGTTCATAAAACAAGTTCAAGTGGAAACAGGAATATCAATTACCGTAAATTCAGAACACACTACCATTCCCAACACACACAATCTGTTATCTTAGTAAATTTAAATGAGTGGCCTTGGAGATTTGTGCATATCACTATAAATTCTGTTATCTACTGAAATGTAAGGATGATCCGATGGTGCCACAAGTTGTGCATGATTTAGAACTTCTTTCCTGGCTATTTGATTATTAGTATATAGCATATATATAGCAATAATAATAAATCTATCATATTTAGTAAGGTAGTTATCACTGTAGTGAAACTTTCCCTGACAGTCAGTCATATTGGTACATGACTACATATTGTGGTAGCAACAAATACGTCCTAATAAATATATTTTTTTACAAAAAAATTGTTTTGAAATGTTAATGATAAGACTGATTGAAATCATTACCTTATATGATTACAGTTGCAACCTAGCCACATGACAGTTCTGTTAACAGAACATTTACTTTTCATTAGAATTATACTTCATTATAATTAACATTACAATAAGGCACACTTACATGTAAACAAGTAAATAAATGAAACTGGTTTACAAGTCCAACACATTCAATCACAGCTTGTCTTACTGTGGCAACTATCGCACAAACCTGAAACAAAACTAGAAATCCTTATGGGATCTTCTTCTAAATGTAATGCATGATTAAGCATTTCCACACCAACTTGTGTAACTATTGTGGTACTCACATTCTTCCCGGGGCGTTCTGTCATACGTACCTACGTCATACCCTGTGAGAACTGGACAGATTCCAGACAAACGCGTCCACTACACTGTGTCCACTCCCTGGTCAGCTATCTCTGCTCACTACTACTGAATGGCCCGCTTTGCACTGCCATACTTTACCCAGCCCACCAAATGTTCCAGCACTGGGCTTGGTGACGGATCAAAGAAAACCCTGCCTCCCGCGGTGGTGTTTTTTTGGGATTCCTGGCATATATCCATCAGATGATCGAGAATGTTTACGCATTTATTTATGTGGATACATTTCCGACACGAATCTGTGAATTTAGAAACATCCTCTTCCGACCGCTGTACGTGGAGAACTCACAGGGACAAAAACAAAACTGTCAGATTCAGACACGCTGTCAGGTCAACTAACCATATTCCTGGCAGTCGTTAATTCACACTGACAGAACATATACTGGAGCCAAGGCATTGCCAGCCAATACCAAGAAACATATATCCTCACAGTATAATGTAGGCAAAGATATGTGAATGTAGGGCAGAACATAGACATGGCATCTAAGGATGGATATTTCTAAAAACAGTGTACCTCGAAATGTAATGTGAATCACCATATAACGTACGTGGTAGAACCCCTCTGAAGTGATCACTCAGCTGACTGGCACAGTATGAATACGAAACTGTTATTCTGCTACTCGATGGTGCCTGGAAGACAGGATGTGTACTGTTTAGTTCTCATGTTTAAAAAAATTAGATTTAATGTTTTTTGTTTAGGGATTTTGAAAGTATTTTTTGTCACTAATGTTGACATATTTGTTGGATTATATAACATTTGCTGTTATTATGAACTATGCTGCATTTCACAGTCAATTTCACTTGGCAATCTTGGTGTATGTCTAGTTTTGTCTACAAGCATGCAGTGGTGAACAATGCTGTGAATTTTATACGAATGCCTTTCCCCATCAACTCGGGCATTGCAAGATATTTTATAACCAGATCACCTCGGATGAAACAAGGAATGAGCACTGAAGTGACCTGTGAACTTTCTGCACACACTCTGGTGGTGTAAGTCAGGGCCAGCTGCTTGGATGCTGTATCAATTGGTCAAGATGACGCCTCGCGGCCTGGTAACTGTTACTGCCTCAGACACGGAGCTTCACCAAGTCTACTGGATGATGCATGCCCTGCCCAGTCAAGTTGTCTCTAACTGCCTTCACTTACCATGCCCCCTTTATGTAATGCTGATCCATCCTGTTACGGCATGCTTGGAAGGCAAGGCTAGCTAGCTATGGCAGATCTCCTAGGCAGTGAACAGAATTCAGCTGAATTGGTATCGAGTTGTTAGAATCTTTACTTAATAATTGACTCCCGACTGTTATCACCAATAGTGAGACACCACGTTCGAATCTTCATGGAATCTCGATTACTCCAGTTCATTTAGCTAAATGAATGGCTACCTGGCTGAAGACAGTGGTGAATATTTCTGTACAACTACCGGTAGTCTTTATGCATTAATTGTATGACAGAATGCCTCCTGGAGAAGTCGAGATGGTGTGTTCAGTTGAACAGGTCTACCAGGGAGAGAGGTTAAAAGTGACTTTAACAATCCTAAACACTTGATACTGACCTTTGTAAGAACTTACCTTTAGTTTTATCACCTATTACCTACATAATTATGCCTGTGCCCCATGGCAGAGGGGCACTGGAATAATTACTTCTACCTTCCGAACATTTCGAGTAACAACAGCCATGACTGGTTAAAACCTAAATCACAGGTACAAGGGTGACAAAAACTTGATAGGATAACAGGATTAACTTCACCGTCTCGACAGTACTTCGATCCACTGGCGAAGACGGAGACTGATGTAATCGGCAGCATCTGTTGATGAGTTACAGTGATCATTCACAGGACTTTACACAACCATATCAACTGTGATACTCTGTTGAAAGTCAATTATGTACAGTTGCAGTGTGTCTAAACAACATTCAGCTACCTTGTCAGTTGTCATGTGTTTACATGACTGTAAATGCAGCTTCTAACTTAATTCAGTGTGTTCTGTGTAAAGCACAGATGGGGTTTGCAAGTAGACAGGAAATTTAATAGCATTCTAAAGGCAGCTGCAACAGTTGATTCATAGAGTCGTTATTCTTAGCAAATGACCAATAATATTATTATGTGTATTATATGTTTCATCAATTTACTGCTAATTTGTGTAACAGTTTCACATGACATCATGCAGATTGGTCTTGTTTCAGCTACAGCGATAACTTCTGCCCACATCACCATAAAAATGCAGCCATGATTGGTTTCATAATTGATGTATAATTTTATAACTAGATAACACATCTACAGAAACAAGCTAGCCTGATATATTGAAATTTGTGTGATGTGAATTTGATACAAGACAACTAGAAGAATTTAATTGGAGAGGGACACTTAATCGTCACTACTTACATCACACAGTGGCGATGAGTATTGAAACAGTTGCTATTGCAGTTATTCACACAGCCGTGCTTGGGGGTTCACTGGTTACGAAACTTATGATCAGACAACCGAGATAATGTAGTGGTTTAGCACGCAAGCACACACATTCTGTGCACATCAAATGTCACGGGTTTGAGTGCCAGAACAGTCACAGAACTGGATGTCAGTACCTGGCCATCGACGTGGGAAGTCTGGGGTTCATTTGGTTATTGAAAATGACAGCAGTGTCTTGTGGGTAGCTCGGAAAAAAACTTTTAGCTGTTCAAGTGGACATGGACTTTAACATGTTCAGTTTGGGTTGTCACTTATCATTTTCTATGTGTATTTGCTACCTTGAACCATCGGCTGCTGATTAAACAGTTGGCGATGTATTTAATTCAGGGGTAGAAATAACTCCAACACATCTGGTGGTCAGCAGAACCACTTAGTTGGGAAATCTGGTAGTCCTCAGATATATGTGGTAGTCAGTCATATGGCCCAGATTTAAGCAAAATAATACAAACAATTTGAAAAATATTCCCAAATTTTGTGGTAGGCCATGGGACTACTGCTGTAATCATCTTTGGTAGTCTGACCAAGTTTCTGGTAGTCCTCAGACTACCGGACAACCACTTTTTCGACCCCTGAAATGTATACAGTAGTGGATAAATTGTACCAAGACATTCACTAGAAAGTGTCACTACTACAGACACAATCAAGATGTTGTAGTGGTGAAAACAGTTCTCCTCGGTTTGCTGATTTTCTGTAAGCTAGTACAAAGGTAAAGGTATCAGAATTCTTAAAGATCAGGCAACTTGGATGTGGCTATCATTGTGAATGAGAGGTCCTATTGTCTATGCCAGTAATATACAGCATCAAAAGTAGAATTATAAAGACTGATAAGACACTGGGTGTACCTTGATTACACTTGGTTTAATCTCTATCAGCGATTCAATGCGTTTTGACAAGAAATGTAAACTTAGCTTGGAGTGACCCGTTTGTGTTGTTTACTAACATGTTGTTGTTGTTTTGTAGGAGAAGACAGACATCGAAGGGACCCTGTTTGTGTACTCAAGGTATGACCATTTGGTTGCACACTTGCACTAGCCCCCATAGTTAACCCCAGCAATGCCTCTTGCACCTGATCACCATACTGACCATAGTCTTGGCATTTCCTGTGCATGAATTTGATCTATGTATGTGAGGAGAGGTTTTACTTATATGTGTGTGTCTTTTGTTTTATTATTCTGTTGTGAATTTGTGTGTACATGTGATGTTTGTTATTTTGTAAAACATATGCCGAGGCTCATTTCAAGACTGTCGTTCCATCGTAATTTCAGTCTACCTTTTATACCATGGATACCCTTCTATTTTTCATGTTCTTTTTGAAAATGTGTACTCATCAATCTACCCATTTCAGTCTGGCCACACCGAATGCAATGCAATCGTACCCAGAAGCAGTGAACTAGTAATTGACTTATTACTTTTACATTATGTGACATTTGAAACTTTTAATGGCAAGTTTTATTCTTGTTAAATCTAATAATATTTTTACTGAAATATAAAATAAATAAAAAAATAAAAATAAAAAAGTAATAGTATATCTTTACTAAATAAAAAAGTTATTTTAGTGAGGTATATATTGTACACACAGTGTATTGTACACACAGTGTATTATACTAAGTAAGAATAGTACTGATAAAAATATAATAGTAATAGTACTTATTGCTCAAATGGAATGTAATAGGAATATATTACATTGTTCTGTAAATCCTGCAATTAACCCCAAACCTGCTTATTGAGTCTTTGCCCATCCATCTGTCATTTGAACAGGTAAACATTACAATGGATAGGTACAAATTTGAGATGCAAATAAGAAAGGCAAAAGAGCTTACAAGCCTGGCTTCTCTGTTCTACGTGTGCGAGATTCACATACACAGGTTTGGGAAATTTTTGGTCAGGTAAAATGTTATCCTGCATAAAGGCCTGATCTACGCCAGTGGTTATACAAGATGAGACACTCGGACAGATACAAAGAAAAAGACTCTAGGTTGGTTGGTTCAGTGGCGCTGTCAACTGCAGTCAAACTGCCAGCCCGGGCTGGGGAATTGTTATTTTTGAGGAGAAAAATGTGTTTTTGCCAGTCCTGGGCAGCAGAAATTAACTTGGCTGTCACTGTCGTCAGCAGTGGTAGGTAGCATGCTATACAGAGAACCTACCTCATCCATCCTGGAGAACTGCTGAGCACTGCCGGATGTGGTGGTAAAAACAGGTCAGCAAAGACTCGGCAAAAAAGGGGTCCCCCATTCCCTTCCTCCTCCCCCTGACATGTATTGCCTTAGGCCCAGGTTCTAACTTTTCCTAATATCTGACATAATATTTTATGGTTCTGTGCAGAAATGAGTTGCACATGTATCTTCTTTCCTGGTGTGGTATGAAGGGAAATGAACTCTCTCCTTCATTTGTTCACATTTTTCATCAAGCTTTCGTTTGCCAGCTGTATGGCTGGTCGAAAGGTGGTTTGTTTTTTGGGGAACAACTTGGGCATTGGAGCAGGGAGTTATACCGGGGAAAATCTTGGCACTCCAGCTTGTCTGTGGTTTCTTGCCAACAGTTTCTTGCTTGCACTGGCAGTGCACTGTACACTGACGGTGCACTATTAGGTGGAAGTGTACAACACATTGGTGCATAGATCACCAGCCACACCAACCACGAGGAACGGGTGGGCAGCATTTCGTAGGATCGCACAAAAAACTGTAAAATCGATTAAGCGCCACAGTTCCGCCACCAGCATGTTTTTCCAAGCACATCTTGGAAACATCTCCTGTTTCATTGCAAGGTGGCAGCACTGTCTGCGATACTCATAACCTTTGCGTCGGTTGACGAGGATTTATGAGAAATAAAGGCGGTGAACTGTGCCTAGTGGCAACATCCCGGGTACTAAGTTACAGGGAAATGGGAAGATTATGTGGGAGGCTGGGAGTTGGACAGAGCCCAGCTGTAGTGCAGGGAAGGCTCCGGGAAACAGCTGCTATTAATAATCAGCACTGATAATTTTTATGTTCTATATACAAGATACCTGTGGTGATTAAACATGTGATTTTTTGTTGCACTGGGTTCTGCCAACGTGTAAGGTGTCGCATAGACGACAAGCAAGTTTATTAAGACCTGCAGGCGAAATTTGGTCATGCGTGCCAACATGAGGTTATATTTTGGTTATTGTGTGGTTGATATTTACATTTTTATTTTGTTTCAAATTTTACTTAAACAATAAAGATAACTTGGAGAAGATACAGTACCAAGATTTGAAACATTCTGCAAGAAAACCATCTATTTATTGAGATTTATATTGTTAGCTGTATGTTTTGAGTGCATGTGTTTACAGGCGCACGCACACACGCACGCATGCATGCATGCACAAACACGCACCCATACACGCACCCACACACATACAGAATCACACGGAATCAATAGTAAGAAATCTTCAGTCATGCGTAAATCCTCGGGAACTAATACTCGGAAGCATATTTGAACAATGGATTCAGTGTTGAAATCAATCCAATGTTAGATACAACTACAGGAGCAATGGAACCAGTACTGTTTGGAGAGACATCTCAGTGTCATGATAAGCAGGGTTGACAGTTGTCAAATGATCAGACGTCTCCTGTCTTCCAGTTGCTTCACTTAACCTTTCAGTGTAGATTCGAGCCAGCGAGCCAGACTGCACTGGCCACTTACAGGCAGTGATTAATACATCACAGTGTTAATTGCATTGGATATATGGCCACACTGTAGCCCTCACCCTGCCAGAACACATTACTAATTAATAGAACTCTACACTCTCAAGTGGACCCAAGGTGCAGCCCAGTATAGGTAGAAGCAATGGTGCTCACATCTCAGTAACTCTAATTTATAGTATGTAAAAAAAGTGAATCATGCTTGATGGCATTTGTCAAAAAGCCATTTGTGTAACTGTGATCATACGTCAGGACTACAGGTGTATTATATTTATTTACATTGCCAGAGTTGTTGTAACATTGTCATATTGATAACAATCATGATTATATATTTTTGGTGCATTATTTGGTACTTTTTGAAGATAATAATAATAATACAATACTTATATAGCGCCCGATCAATTAAAATTGCTCTCAGGCGCTTTACAAACATACCTAAAAATAAATGATTAAAGTATAAAATGTGTAAAATACCTAAAATACAGTATCTAATGGCATGAAGATAGCATTTGACAAATAGGAACAGAATAAAAATAAAAAAAATAAATATATATATATATATATATATATAAAATAAAAATACATAAATAAAGTAAAATTATTTTTAACACAGTAATTGATTTAAACATGATCAATTAAAACACAAAAAGTTAAATTACAAAAAAGCTTGCCTAAATAAATGAGTTTTTAGAAGTGTCTTAAAACTGTTTACTGTTGAGGCAGTCCTGAGCAAAGACGGCAAATTGTTCCATAGAACTGCTGAGCAGACGGCGAAACGGTGATCACCGTGGGTGACAGTCTGTGAGGCCGGTATGGACAAAAGGGGCGGCTGCGAGGCAGATCGTAGAGTTCTGTTTACGTGTCTGTAGTTGAACAATTCACTCAGGTAGTCGGGCGCTACCCCATTTAGAGCACAATAGGTCAATAGCAGCACCTTGTAGGTGCTAAGATGTCCTAACTGCCATGCAAGCAGTCACATATTGGTCAGGTCTGTTAAAAGTCTAAATCTAAAGTGATCCTGTTATTAATAAATAATAATGATATCCCAACAATAGGCAGCTGTAGACAGTGTACAGACAAAACGATACTTTTCTAAGTAATTTATTATGTACGTTTGTTATACACACTACACATCACTTTATATTTTTTGTGAATATTTTGTGTGATGTAATCAGTAATCGCTCCAGCCTCGGAGTCCAGCAATCGTTTTGTAAACACCTCAAGTTGATTTGACTATTTTTTGTCAGACACAAATATCAGACTGGCTGGTTGATTAGAAACCACATGCGTGATGTAAGTGAAGACAATCTCGTCTGGCTGTGATAGGAGTAGAGTGTGGATAACCCGAGTGGAGGAGGTAGTCTAGTCAGGAGAACATATTCATTATTGTGCATGGTTTACAGGCATAGAGCGGTGAGATGCATGACAAATATTGAACACTAATTAAAGTTGGATCGCTTAAAAATTTAGAATTTGAAAGAGAAAACACAAATGAAACTGGAAGACAAATGTAATTTTTTTAGATGACTGAGAAAGAAACAAAAATGTAATTGTCATGATTGGGGGAAATAGAATGACGAGAAAGAAGAAAAAGAAAGGATTAGAGATTATGTGTAACTAATCTGAAATATTGAGACGATTTTACCACACAGTGACCATTCGCTGTCACAGTGAAATGTTATTTCTGATTAGGCCCTAGATCCAAATAAGTCACCAGATGGCAAAGTTATATAATCGTGTGATGGAATCACAAGAACAGTTTCGGTGTTAAATCATTTTTGCAATGGAATCTAGTTCAATCTACTGGTCAGTATGTCTCCTGGGAGTTCTGGCATAACTCTCTCTGAAAGTGGCTTATACCTGAGAGAATGTGCTTGGGCCATGGTCTGACTCCCAAATACTAACCACTCTGTGCTCTGGTGACTTTGTGAGTCATGTGTGCCAACTAGATAAGTTACCAGCAATCAAGGAAGTCGATTTGTGGCAGTATTTCAAGATAATCTCTGCACAACGCGAGGTCATACTGAACCTCGATCGTACTGAGCAATATCGCAATGTTGTGTATATGTGTGTGTGCGCGCTAATTCACGGCCTATCTTGATGTCGGTAATGCTCCAGATATGAGCAATTGCAAAGGAAGATGTGTTTCCGAAAGTATCAACTGTTGCATAATGCAAGATATGCCTGTTTTTGTTTGGAGCAATTTTGTATTTGCATATATTCCACTATATTGATATTTGAAAGGAGAGTTCTGACACTTGAGAGGGTTGTATGCTGACAGAGCAGTGTCGACACAGCCTTCACATCGCTGATAACAACTCTGTGAACAGAATTACCAGACCAGTGAGAGTTGATGGAAAAGGGATAAATGATATAAGGGAACATTTTGGGATGCAGTTGAGCTTGACTGGAGCACTAATAAAATAGACCTGCGTACAGATGAATCATGGCTACTGGTCTCGTCGCCCCTTTACTCCATTCCAAGTGGAGCTACAAGAAACAGCATATTATGATCATTTCAGAAGCAGGTAGAGTTCTAACATGTCAACACTGTTTTTTTTTTTCCTGAGGACTAGTGGTATAATGTAGTGTTATTGAAATTTAATGAAAAATGTTTTGTACAAGTTAATTGTATTATTCAAGCAAACACCATTAAATAAATATTATTTTTGTGTCCAGTCAACTTTGGTTTTAAACCGAAGCAAATACTTCCACTGATTTTAACATGGAAGTGCATCCTTCGTTCACATACAGAAGTAGTTACTAATACTGAGACCGCAGCGGTTGTCCCAAACTAAACTTTGATTAGAAATTTGAACATCTGTGAAGTTGCTGAATGACGCACAACATTGGTGGAGGGTGATTTTTATTGAAGCAGTTTTTATTTTAGCGATATTATAATTCTGCATGGGACGCAAGAAACAGGACAAGGGAAGACCATGGTAAAGATGGGGGGTAACTACAGGAAGAGGGACTCTGGTCTGAGAGGGAGATGGGGAGAGCCAGGAGGAAGAAAGATGGGCTGTGGATCACCCTGTAGGGCAGGCAAGAAGGAGGAGAACAAGACTTCTGGCTGCTGGAGTGGGCTGTAGAGACAGATCATGTGTCAATTGATGGTAGTGACCAGCCTAGCTGCAGTCTGACAGCACTTGCAGAGAGTGCTCAGGTGACTGATTGACTAACTCTAACAGTCTGCAGAGGTCTATCTACCTGTGCATCTGCTAACACAAATCATGGCACTGACCACTGATGGCTAAACAACTGACCAGCCCACTGACCAGCCCATTGATGGCAAAACAACTGACCAGCTCATTGACTGTACTGACCACTGGGCAGTGTATTCCTGTTCTTCCCCTGTTGCTGTTCCATAAGGGGCGGTTGCAAAAGTTCACAAAGCCCCCAAAATGTGTGGAGTTGCAGCATAATTTATGCCCTGCAACTAATCACTATGTTAGGCCACCAGGGGCTGGTGGGGTATTCGCTGAAGTTATTTTGGATAACTAAAAATGTAACACGCGGTTGGTGCATGGCTTTATCTACAGGCCCATCCACCCATCATTTGGGATGGGTTTCAGGAGAGGGGAAAAATGTGTAAACATTTGAGAAGCAAACAAGGTGTATGTTGTCAGTTATGCTTTGGAAATGGATGTCACATGCATGAATTATTGTGTATTTCTAGACCAAATTCATTTGGGACATTTGTAGACTCGTGAAAGTGTGATTGTCCATAAAGGCCTTGGAACCAATTCGAGACACAATGCGAATGTTTTTCGACTAACAGGACTTTGTGAGATCTCCCCATAGAAGTACCTTTCCTTGGTGCTCAGGGCCTTACAACTGTAATAGTGTAGTTGTAAATATGGACATGCCTGGATCTGTCACAACAGAAGTAGTTGTTTGACAGGGACCAGGACTACCAGGTGAAGGCTCACCTGGCTTGGTTTGGCTGCCAGATGGGTGTTTGCTGGTGGTGTTACTAAATGAATTGCGGATATGGCAGGTGTTCGAAGGAAGACCCGTTTATCCCAGCCAGCCACAATGCTCACCTGTTTGGCTTACTGAGCAGCAGACCTTGCTATTTACGACGCTCAGTTCGCCACAGCTAACCTAGAACACAGGCCCAGAAAAAGTGTGATTTGTGACGGTTATTATGTTTATTTCCAGTTGTTGTGCTTGCGTTTGATCCGTGAGTGACAGACAGCCCTGCCTGGGCCGTCATTTCGACGAGTTGGAGGCATGCCGATGTCACTGTGGTTCCGCATTTGGGTGGTTAACAATAGTTCGTGTGATGTGAACATTCTGCTTATGTGAAGTTTGCTTTAGGCTGATATAACAGCAATACATTTGAAGGTTTCAGTATGTTTTTCACAGCATGCAATAAAGTATACGCATCTCAGTTTATTTATTGATTTACAATGATTTAAAATGGAATAGCTGTGAAATTCCTGCAGGCATAGTACTACCATGTATGTGATGGTCATTTGAGACAATCATTAGTGAAACACCTCAAGTAGTTTGTAACAAGTTTCATCGTTGTATATATGCACAACTTTAGTACCACCATTATTACCCACACACCATTGATTATAACTTGCCGGCCATCAGCATTGCTGGCTCATTCTCGGCTTGCTGCCATTTACAAATCCAATCAGCACTGCTGTAATTAGATTTGCTTCACATGGAGCTTAATGTGATTAAAGCACGCATGAGCACAATATGCCTGTGAACACTCTCGCTATAGTGTGCCTGCTGTGGGTATGCATTGACAAGTGTCTCAGCATGGACAATTAACATGACGCTGGTCAGCTGCTGCCCGTTTGAAACACCCTGGATCCTCACTTCACTACATTTGATTTTTTCACTGGCTTCGACCACTTGCATTTATGCTATACTATATAATAGAGTCTGTTGGTTTAAGTTCGGTATTCATGTGGTTCATTAATTGTACACAATCACAAATCAAGTGGCATCATAGCCAAATTACATTACATTGAATAAATCCAGTGATTAGTTTATGAGTCATTGGATTATAAGAAAATATTAGCCATTGGTCCGTGAGCAAACTATCCAGTAAAAAATCCATTGGCTGTGCCGTAAGGGTAAAGGTAAGTTCTTAAAGAGCGCAGTATCCAGTCCTCGGGATTGCCCAAAGCTTTACTCCCTGGCAGACCTGTTCAATTGAACTTCGTCTCAACTTCTCTTGGAAGCAAAATATCCCATGGTTGGATTATCAGTTTGGGTTTAAGAAGGGACATTCTACTGACCACTGTATATTTGCTTTACATTTTTTTATTCAATACTATAAAAGTAACAATAGTCCGGTGTATTCATGCTTTTAGACGCATCAAAAGCATTTGACAGGGTCAACCATTGGACGCTTTTTAGAAAATTGCTTAATCGAGGTGTGCCTGTTGTACTTATACGTATTCTGTTGTACTGGTACAGAACCCAAACATTCTGTGTCAAATGGGGTTCAACAACATCAGGTTTTTTTTAATGTTTTGAATGGTGTTCGACAAGGTGGGATTTTGTCCCCATATTTATTTATCGTATACATTGATGATCTGAGCAATATGCTAAATAGTGCTGGTATAGGTTGTCACATACACAACTGCTGCACTAACCATGTGTTCTATGCCGATGACATATGTGTTATTGCTCCCAGTCCTAGTGGGCTTCAGCGTTTGCTGAACATATGTGCAAAGTTTGGCTTTGAAAATGATGTTGAATATAACCCTATCAAGTCGTTGTGTATGGTCTTCAAACCACGTGGTTTTAACCTGAAATGTCCAGATATGTACCTAAACAAGCTTGCATATGTCAAAGGAGCAAAATATTTAGGTGTGATAATATGCAATGACCTGAAAGATGACGGAGATATTCTAAGACATCTACGTAATTTTTATGCTAGGTCAAATAGCATTATCAGAAAATTTCACCACTGTTCCGTGGGTGTTAAACTACATCTGTTTCATGCGTATTGTTGTACAACTTATTGTTGCCAATTGTGGGTTAACTTTAATAAGGGCTCATATTTGAAAGCTAAAGTTGCCTACAACAATATGCATAGACGGATTTTGGGATATAGCCGACGGGACAGTGCGAGTGGCATGTTTGCTAGTAATGCGATTGCTACATTTGACGCCCTATTGCGTAAAAACATTTATGGTTTTAAAAGACGCATTTTTAACATAAATAACGGCTTGATTGGGGTTATGTACAATTGCTTTGAAATAGTAAATGGCCCAATGTGGATTAGCTGGGCCAATTAATTGTACACAGTAAATCTGTAAGATAGTCATCATGTCTCGCATATAACTTTATTATTATTTATTATATATATATATATATATATTTTTTTTTTAAAGTCAGTAAGTTGTTTATATAACTTACTTTTCAAAAGGTGTTTATTTGTATGAATTAATTGCATATTTATTTTACAATCACATCCTGTATATTGCTCATTATTTTATCTGTTTTTCTACAATTTTACATTTATCTAACTTATAACCTTTTTTTTTTTTTTTAACATATTGGCTCTTTAATTAGGCTACTTAGATGTTCTAATGTATGTACCGATTGTATATGGGTTTTTACCTGAAATAAATGTATTCGTATTAGCAAAATATCCAGTGGTTCTGTGGTTACACTAGGAGCAAGATACGTTATTGTTTTTTTTTTTAACATAATATCCAATGGTTGGTTGGTTTAGTCTCGTTATGTAGTGGATGGCTTCTGAACAAAATGTTTCAGTGAAAAAAACCTGGTGGTTTATATGGTCATGACAATATTAACGATCCTCGATGCAATGCTGTCTTTCACATGGCTACTGCAGTCACCTCAAGATTACAGGCCAGTGGGACTGAGAATAATCAGCATTTGTTGTGCACTATCATTATCAATTGTTTGTTATCATTATCAGCAGCCCTGCCTGGGTTCTGCTGTACCCAGTAAGGCAGTGTGTCTATCAGTGGACACAGCAGCCAGTAAAACACAAGTGAGCCAGGCAGAATATGCTGGGTACTGTGCTTCAGCAATGACTGTGTATTAGATACAATTAATCCATACACATGGATGTTGAATCATGATTCCTCACATATGTCGGCCCTCAACATGGACCCTTACAAATCTGCGTGTGTCCCAGGTTCCTTATATGTACAGTGTACACCCGGTGTCAGCCTGCTCGGATTCCATACACACGTGTATGTGATTCAACGATCAGTGGAAGTCGGTACCAATCGAAGGGTTATACCAACCCACCGAAGACAAGACATACTGATGGGTAGGAGAGAAGGCCTGTCAAGGTTAAGAATGTTTCACCTCTGCTGCCAGCCTCCGTAGCGGGCCGGCACAGGTGATGTACGATGCCACCCTTACCTTTGTGCTGCCATCGCCTCTCGTCTGCCCGCGGACCCTTGTACACTCAGTGGCACCTCTCAGTTGCACCACGTAAATCCAACAGGGCACCAACAGGGCACCGCCGACCTCAAGCACTATTCCAAGCACGGCGGTGCTGCGCTGCGAGCGTGTGTGCGCCACTCAGAAAAGAACCGCCTGTCCCCGCTGTAGCTTTCCCCCACCACCGGCAGCTAACAGGTTTCTGTCTAGGGGAAGACTGGCACCTCCCTCCCTATCCGCATCTACACTGGGCCACTCGCTGTCTGTGGCGGCTTCAGCCCAGGCTCTGTGTTAATTATAGGTGGCCTGTACACACACTGGCCGCCCAGCTGTTGTGTTGGACCTCTGTCTGACTGTGTGTGGCTACAGGGGATACCCCTCACCCCTCCAGGGGATACCCCTCACCCCTCCAGGTTCTGTCTATGCAGGTATACACTGTTGACACCCATGAGTGGTTTTTGTTTCTGTAATGGTTTTGACTGCTGACATGTTTTTTTTAGGTGTCAATGTTTCCACAGGATTTTGTTTCTGTTGTTATTGGTTTGTAAGTTGTAGCACAAACTCTGGTCAGGTATATATTGTTAGCATGATTCTGAGTTTTCCAGATGTATTCATGTTGTTTTTATTTTACAGCAGGTTCAACTGCTTTTGTGTGGTTTTAGGGAAAGGTGGGATGTAATCTGACTTGTTTGTTGGGTCATTCTGATTTCCATCTGACAAGACCAAATAAAATGTTATGAACAGTTGAAAAAAGTGGCCCCAATAGACTATAATATTTACTGGTTACCCGACCTAACTTCATTCAATAGTTTTTACAAAACTATGGACTCTTATTAAACCAACTGAACACATCAGCCAGCGTTTTACCTAAATTAACCACTCTACAGATACAAACTTTGAAAAAAAAGATTTGGAATGGGTGATATTTATTCTATTTTCACAGTCAGTTCACCTTTCTATGTGATATTTCAGCTACTTCCCCCAGTCTTCCTCAGATGGTGTGCAAACTAGGTACAGAAAGCAGCTGAAAGGTCATAGGGGAAAGACAAATTGGCTACGAAATCAGTAAAAATAGAACTCATTTGAAACAGCCAGTCTGATGAACCTCCTCGCGAATATGGAATGGGTTTATAAACTGGTGAAGGCAGTTTATTATAAATGAATGGAACGAGACACAGGTATCATCTGTTGCAGGTAGTAGTTTAGTGAATGTGTTTGTCTCCGGAGACAGATTCTGTCTGACTGTCTGGGTGCAGGTGCACTGCCCGGACGTCATGGACACAGCAGTGTAACTGTAAATACAGTCTCCAACTAAGTTGGTCACATTCTGGGCTAACAGCTCAGTCTGAATTGGCTGGCTGGCCTCTTCTCAGGTGGTGTTAGCTCATCTGTCTCACAGAAGCAAGGAGGCGCCCATTTGTAGAACAACAGTGTTCAGTCTGGCTGTCTGTGTCTGAGGTGTCCTGTTGTTGTTGTTGACTTGTTGCTGTGACGTTCTTGTCCCAGAGTATCAGGTGCATCAAAGGGACAGCAGGACATTGTTGACATTCCTGAGAGCCTCTAAACTCATTGCCTCTGGTGTGGTTCTGACACCATTAAGAAACATTTTCTTATAAAAATGATGACAGTCAATGATGATCTACCCTGATCTGACTCATTGGTGTTCTGTTGAGCCAGTAAGTGTGAAAGTAAAATATGAGACCATATGGTTTAAAACTAAACAAAGTAGCGATACCACTGTATCATTTAATTACTCCATTAGCCAATTTACTGCTGCCATCATGTTAAGAATGGAAACCAATGCATAACGGTCGACTTATCATTGGATATGTATTGATTTGCAACTGGATACCTACATTGATGTGATCATTTTGACAAAAACAAATTGAAATGGTATTAATGAGTATATTAAGGCCGACAATAGGGCTCAAATTAGGCTCTCACCAACTGATTGATATCAAATGGGGTTACCAATCAGTATCAACCCTGGTGTGCTGCTCTCTCTACTCTGCATGCAAAGAGCACTTAGTTTTAAAAGCACTGGTACAACAGATGATATCCATAGCATGCACGGGTCCTCACTCACAATTTGTATAGCTGAAATTCAATGACAGCTAATGGCTTTTACTCCTAAAGCTGGTCGTGGTATTACCTTGGAATTACAGAAAACCAGCAAATAGAAATGAGAAATGTAGGTTTAATAAAAAGGTGATGCCTTTCAGAAGATTATAAATGCAAATTTTCAAACACTTCAAAATCTGGGCATATGTAAAAAAATTATATTTATCTGGTCCCTTTTCCTCAATCTAACAAGGCTGTTAGATGGTCATGTACCTTTCAAAGTCAAAGCTCGTTTTCTCATGTCTAGAGGCTACAAGTGCTTAAGTTCAAGGAAACAACTGGAAGTAGCATCTGCCCCTGGCCTGACATTTTACACAGTAAAGGTATTGAGTGCGAATCTCTTCCCCACCGGCTGCACTGCAGACTTGTGTACAGTTGGAACAGAGCGCATGTGACCCTTCATTGTTTACCTCAACACTTGGTTGAACAACAACATTGCACACAGTTAGTGTGGAGTTCACATGACCCTTCGTTATTTATCTCAGCACTTGGTTGAACAACAACATTGCACACAGTTGGTGTAGAGTGCACATGACTCTTCATTGTTTACCTCAGCACTTGGTTGAACAACAACATTGCACACAGTTGTTGGAGAGTGCACATGACTCTTCATTGTTTACCTCAGCACTTGGTTGAACAACAACATTGCACACAGTTGGTGTAGAGTGCACAAGACCCTTCATTGTTTACCTCAGCACTTGGTTGAACAACAACATTGCGCACAGTTGTTGGAGAGTGCACATGACTCTTCATTGTTTACCTCAGCACTTGGTTGAACAACAACATTGCACACAGTTGGTGTAGAGTGCACAAGACCCTTCATTGTTTACCTCAGCACTTGGTTGAACAACAACATTGCGCACAGTTGTTGGAGAGTGCACATGACTCTTCATTGTTTACCTCAGCACTTGGTTGAACAACAACATTGCACACAGTTGGTGTAGAGTGCACAAGACCCTTCATTGTTTACCTCAGCACTTGGTTGAACAACAACATTGCGCACAGTTGTTGGAGAGTGCACATGACACTTCATTGTTTACCTCAGCACTTGGTTGAACAACAACATTGCATACAATTGTTGGAGAATGCACATGATCCTTCATTGTTTACCTCAGCACTTGGTTGAACAACAACATTGCACACAGTTGTTGGAGAGTGCACATGACCCTTCATTGTTTACCTCAGCACTTGGTTGAACAACAACATCATACACAGTTGGTGTAGAGTGCACATGATCTTCCCTTTGTTCTGTTCTCTTCTGTGCAAACTGCAAACACATAAATAAATTAAAAATATCTAAGAACAGATACTGTCCTTGAGGTGATTCAGTTTTGTTAACAAACAGGCCATTATACAGGATTTTACCAGTCTAGAATGTTCACAGTAAATATGTGTGTGCATGCATGCATGCATGTTTGTGTGAACTTGTGTATATTAATATAGAACAAAGAAGCCAGGCTAGTAAGATATTTTTCCCTTACATTTTTACCTCCCTCTGTCAATTTTACCTGTCCCAAACTAACTTTACTGTCCAAGACAGGTCTCTAGGTAAACGTATGTTAACACATTTATTTGAAATGAGAGGTAACATTGAATTGAGTAGACACCTTTACGCTCCTCAGACCTGTGAATGTTGGCTAGTGGGATAGATATGTAGGTAGATGGTGGAAGAGAGTTTATGTAGGATGTGGTGTTTGTTCCCTCCTCCCCCAGAGTTCCCTCCTCCTCCCCCCGAGTTCCCTCCTCCTCTCCCTGAGCTCTGTCTGTCCACCTGTGCTAATGAGCTTCATCTGCCCATACCATGGAATCAGGAGTCTGCCTGTCCAAGATTCCTACAATGTTAGCCCATTGAGCCCAGTGCTCAGTTACTCATGTGTACACCAACTCACTAAGTAGGTTATGCAAGTAGCAAAGCAAAGCAAAGCAAAGGTTCATCCCATGCCTGACACATTTTATTGATACGAAAATACGTGTGTGTGGGGAAAGTTTAAATACTGTCTAGGCGTCGGACGAATAGAAAGGTACTTTTGTCTAAATCGTCAATAGGTTGGATTTGAGTTAAATCATGGTACCTGGCAGCTCACAAAGGCCAGTTGGTGGACTGGTATTTAAATGGTGGATGATAATCATAAACAGCTGAGTGAGTGGTCAAGGCCAGAAACACAAGCTGGAATTCCAGGTTCTCACAGATTATGTGACAAAAGCTACAAGAAGTGAAAGTAAAAAAATCGTAGTTTTCAACTGGTGCATACTTTGTGTGAAGAATTGACTAAAACTAAACTACTTGGTTAAATGAATTGGCAGGTTGCAATGGGTGCTATATCAGGTTTGTATCTTAATGTAAAATTATGTAATAAATTTTAGACGCAAGGAGCAAAAAAAAGAGTGAAACATTAGTAAGGTCTGATATTGTTTTAAGAAGTTGTGTTGTAATTCAGTGTAAAATAGTTATGCATTGAAATGTGCTTAGCACCATAATATTGCTTAATGAAGAGAAACAACTTCTTAATTCAGTGGTTCAGTTTGAATGTTTATAACAAGTTTGCTAGACTTAACTCAAATGTATACCTGAATAGTGAGTAAGCAATTGCTAGAGAGGTCACGACCCTGTTGGGTGACTGGGTGATGGGTGATATACTTGAATCTTATACTACTTATACATAATTTTATTTTAGTAATTGGAAACAAGGTTAACGTAATGTAAACAAACTGTTTCCCCGAAAATGTTTCAGTAAAAGAACTGTAAATGACAACAACAAAACAAGTGGGTGGTTTTTATACTATACATTTGAGGGATTTTATGATAGAAAAGGACAGACAACCTCTCTTCACTGGCAGTGTAAGTGAGAAGGCGAGGCGCTTGTACTAATGGGTGTACTAGACACATCACACAGACCCATGTCTCTAGTCTCTACTGACTCCAGTCTCTGCCTGTCTCCACCACACCTTCCCAGTAATGATCTCCAGTTAGCTGTCTTATCTGAACTCTTTGGGATTGGTTCTGATGTGTCTTTGATCTGCCACAGTTGTGCCTTGAGGCGCAGTCATCAGTATCTGTCTGACATGTTTTTGCCTGTCTTGTTTTTCCAAGGCTCTACCTGGCCGGTGTGGCATCTTGTGGGTGAAGGTCACTACTATTCCTAGAGCCCCCCCCCCCAGTGTAAAGGTTACTTTTCACATGGCGACTTGATTCACATCACTCTAATATCACATAATTTATCGCCAGCATTTTATGATTTAATTGAATATGCCATCAATTGTTGCTGATTCAAATGGTGTCTTTCACTTCACCAACGATGGTCGAATTATGTTGGTTGCTATGTTTTCCTGAAGTAAATGGTTGGTCCCTGACTACAACCAGGAAAATGAAAAGACCCTATGTGGGATAAATGTGTAACCTGTCTTGGACACACCCAGCTAAGTTGACAGACACTAAATTTCAGTAGTTCTCTGTCAGTTATCAATGAAGTTAGCTTTGGGCAAGGATTTATAGAACAACAATTTAAGTATTACATAATTAATTTTTTTTTCTTCAATAACCAATGATTAATATTCAGGTAATAGGTGAGTCAAATACAAACCTGGCATTTATAAGGGACATGCTTTTAGCTGTTAATAAAATATTATGTATATTTAACCACTTGTCAGAAAGCACACAGATGAATAATGAACCTGCAGAGAAAGGTCGGGGATTTTTTTCATTACACAAACTTTCTGCATCATATATCGCTGCATCACAGCTTGCCAAATTACATGAATTCCATCAGCACATGTGAACATGTTTTTCTGTGCCCCCCATGGCTCCTCTAAGCCAGGCAGCCAGCCAGCTTGAAGAGCATCACATAACAGGGAAATGTAGGCCAGATTGGGCCAGGCTTGTTGCAGGGATAGCTGGCTGATTGTCTGAATCTTTAGGTCTCAGACTTCCTAGCAGTAGGATTATCTCGTCTCGGGTAGGAATAAGCAGCTCATTTTCCATCATGACTTTGCAGCATGAGATTGTAGACAGTTGGTAGTATCGTGTTTTGTTTTGTTGGAGAAGCTGTATCTGAAACGTGTACGGTGAGACGAATATATTTGATGTTGTGTCAGTTCATCTAGGTCGAGGTGTAAGTCTGTAAGTGGTGTGGTTTATTGCCTTGGATAATTGTATGAGTTTGTTGTGAAATAGGGCGGTGTGTGTGATCAGACACAACGTTGCTCAGATGTGTAGCTGACTACTGGTACAGTTCTTACAGTTCCTCTTTTGTATCTAGCTTTGGTACAGTCAGTGTAATTTGATTGAAACTGTTTTAGCTTCTAGTACTAATGTACTATTGTAGTCTTAGTACTAGTCTACCTGGTAGGCTTGTTGAATGGAATGTTTACGTTTATTGTTTATTTCCATTGAATCGGCGATGGTTGCACAGGTTTGGAAAGTAAAAAACATACAGCGTTATGTGTAAGTGGGTGGCCCTTTGGGCGTCATCATGTCAGTGGTCTGTCTGTCAGTGGTCTATCAGTGGTCTGTCTGTCAGTGGTCTGTCTGTCAGTGGTAAGGCTGGCCCTGACACTGATCCGTGACTTCTGATTTCTTTTCTTTTTCTTCCCTGTCAGTCATCCTATACTTCTGCTTCCATCAACTGTTCCACTCAAGTCTTTTTACTGCTCTCGTTTTCCACTCCTGTCCCTAGTCATCTACACCTGGCGTTAAACATTACATACATTTGGGATTACTAAAGAGTGTTGTGTTGTGTTGTGTTGTGTTGTGTTGTGTTGTGTTGTGTTGTGTTGTGTTGTGTTGTGTTGTGTTGTGTTGTGTTGTGTTGTGTTGTGTTGTGTTGTGTTGTGTTGTGTTGTGTTGTGTTGTGTTGTGTTGTGTTGTGTTGTGTTGTGTTGTGTTGTGTTGTGTTGTGTTGTGTTGTGTTGTGTTGTGTTGTGTTGTGTTGTGTTGTGTTGTGTTGTGTTGTGTTGTGTTGTGTTGTGTTGTGTTGTGTTGTGTTGTGTTGTGTTGTGTTGTGTTGTGTTGTGTTGTGTTGTGTTGTGTTGTGTTGTGTTGTAGCAACATTTATAGCAACAATGGTGTTATCTGTTGTTGGATGGAGCCAATATTAATGCACCCTGACACTACCATTGAACCAGACCAGACCATTAGTTTAAAATATTTATGTGTTGTTTTGACATACTGTGTCACGTATTGATGAATTGCATCGCACACATTGTAGTGATACATTAATGTTCTGTTCATCGATGCTGATTTGTGTTTCCGTGATAGGTGTCATGCTTGCACAGTGTAGTGCGAGATCATTAATTAAGAACACACGTAACATTTTACACGTCATCCGTGTCCTAGCCATCAGACCTGTTCATTCAATCACTAACCCGGGCCTGGGAAGCATTCAACCGTGATGTACGGTAGTTACTGCCGGAAAGCTATTCATTCGTGTAAGTGCATTGATTAGTGGTGGGTAGTTATACAGCTGGGTGAACAGCGACGCAAGGGACGCAAGGGGATGGGACGACTGGGCTCGAACCAAACTAAAGTATTCCCTGTCGAGAGTCCTGGCACTCGACCAGTGTGCCAGTTTGTTGTGATGTCCTAGTAGGCATAGTACCACGGTGTCAATCTTAGGTCGTTCCCTTGGATGTTTCTATGGTCATTTCACCAAGGATGTCGCTCTACTCGATATTTCTCTCCCTTACATTCCAACAGGAATAGGTGGATGTTTCCTTACTTTCCTACACTGTTATTGTGGTTGAAATAATACTGTATTTGTTAAATTAATAATTTCATTTGAAACACTGGTTGCAGCACTTCAGACACGAGTGTACCAGGTCTGACTGAAATCACTGTTGATGGCTGATCAAAATACAAAGTAGTGTCACACCCTCTTGAGTACTTCTGAGCCAAGTCATTGAAAGTGTAGCATTGGTTCCTGCCAATTGAAAAATAAATGCTGATTTGATCCTCAAATGACTGGAAAGATCTTTTATGATTGAACGATACATGGTTTATCAATACCCATAACAGCCTGGATAATTTTCAAGGTTCATTTCTTACGACAGTTAAAGCCAATTGTAATTAGCATGGCTCTGCTAACCATCATCTATTAGTATTACTGGTGGTGCACTTTGGTATGGTTTATAGATTCTGATATGAGACAGGATATTTATGACGTTAGTAGCTACGATATGGTCGTCGTATTTAGACGGCCTCATTTGTCTTGCGTAACTCTGTTAGCGTGGTCGGCAAATCAACGAGATAATTTGAGGAGTGGAAACCTGATTATCACGAGATGTGAAGGTGAATACTAACTGATGCAGCCAATCAGCAGAAACTTGAGTGTTAATTCAATTCAGCGAATGATGGTAGTCTAGATGACCTCAGCAGATGGACATATGTGATGTGTTTTTGAAGTCTACAGCGAATTAATGTCACGCAAAGGGCGTGTTTCACAGCGGTAACGTAATTATGTTCAGTTTTCACGTACAACTGCCATGATTATATGGCTAATCAATCATCCTGAGCAGTTTATTTGGACAAATTGAAGGTTTAATATAAAATTTAAGTTGCACAAAAAAGCAGGACATTTTTATTTGGGGAATATGTCAATATCTAGAAAGCAGAGGCAGTCATATAAAAAAGTTCTTGTGCAATGTTTGTCATTAATTCATGCTAATAATGTCATGTTAAGTCACAAATACCTTGAAGAAGTAATATATGTATAGCGACTTGATAGGCAAGGAGTATGTCATTAATATCTGATTTTCATATCCCAAACCTAATTAATTAGCATACTTTTTTCAGTAGTGATCTGTTATTCACAGCAAGAGCTGTGTACAGTCTCTAATGCACTGTGTGGTGTACTCTATCGGACTGGATCATAAGGTTATCTGCTGCCTGTGAGATGTTATCGTATTGGATCATTGGGTTATCTTCGTGGATGAAAACTTGACTAATGTTTTGACAGGAAAAACAAGCACACCTCATCATATGTAGGCGATGGATGTAGCAGAGTGAAACTGCTACTATTGTGTTACAGTCTTGTGGGTTTTTGCTCAGTCACATATATGACAACACATTGTGACTGAGCATTAAGATGGTACATAATTAATTACTGTACACTGTTACCATTGTATCACATCTGGTGTTATTATTGTGGCACAAAGGTGTATTATTGATCAAAAAGTTATGTTGCATGCACAGTGCATTCTTATTGGATATGAGTTTGATCAGATACAAATCTGTATTTTTGAATTTACAAGCCACACAGTATCCACCTATGATGTATACTGTATAGTTACAGATGGAATAGTATATGAGATCATCATGTTACTTTTCTGATACTGACCATGAACCCCAGTAATGCAGTGTCTATGTCTTGATACAGATCCTGAATATTGGCCATCTCTGTTACAGATCTGGTGCTCCCAGCAATGGATTCATGATCCTCAACCGATTGGGATTAAATGATCTCGTGGAACCAATCAACCGGAACCTTGAGTTCCAACTGCAGGATCCATTCCTGTTGTATCGCAATGATCAAGGTGAGTGACTGGTTCTCAGAATACAATATCTGCTCTGCACTGTGTTCATCAACTGTGAAATGGCTTTTGACTCAGTTCAAACTCAACTTGCATTGACCTCGCTTCAAGAACAGGCAACAGAAGATGTCTGTCAAATTCCTGAAAGACACCAACAGCTCAATGACAGTTCACCTACATACAGAAAGAATAAGATCAACACCAGAAGAGGCGTATGACCGGGACCATATTATCCAAGCTGGTTGCAGCAACAGTAGAAACTGTAGAAAGCCTATTCCAAAGCCTCCAAGGAAGCATCTCTGGATTGCTGAATGTGAACAAAGGCTGCAGGAAATGAAAATCAAGCTATGGTGATGAACATTCTGAAGACAAAGGTGAATATAGAAATATATGTCAACAACACTGAGATAGAGAACATTCAAAGTTACATCTACATGTAACACTGACATGGATCATATGGCACCAGAGACGAAACCCAAACAAGGAGATTCAAAGAAGGACCACAGTTGGATGGCCAGGGTTTGCAAAGCATTGCAATGCGATGGACATCTTTAAGGGTAACTTTGTAACGTTTGCGGAGACAAGTCTGCAACTCATGTATTTCCAGCAATGACATACATTGCAGAATCACTTGTTAACAAGACAAAGAACAAGCTATAGTAAATATATTGTTCATGGCTCCAAGAATGGTTTATTTTAGTATGATTTACTTACTTTGGAGCATTTTTGTCGAAACGTCGTACTCGCTTCGACAAAAATGCTCCAAAGTAAGTAAATCATACTAATATAAAGAACAAGCTAGCAGCCACATATACTAAAATGGAAAAAAGTATGTAAGATGTTACAGAAAACCAAACATCTGGGTAGGAGAGAAGACATCATAGATAAGGTTAAACAAACCAGAAGTTGGAGCTCTTCAGGCATATGAGTAGAATAAGAGGTATTAAAAGACATCACATATCCCGCACAAGGAAATGTTATGAAGAGAAATCATCTAGGTGAAGACGAGAGATAGAGATGAACTTAGATGAGTACTGGAAAGGCACGATCTGGCAGAGAATAACGCAGGACAGACAGATGTGGAAACAGGATGCTGAGACCTTTGTCCAACCTTGGGACACAAAGGGTACATGATGATGAAGATCATTATAGTGATGATGATAATGTACGTGTATAGAATGTGATTGATTTTATATTAAAAACGACAACTAATTCAGTCAGTGATTCAGTCACATTTAAAATGAAACAGTCAATGATTAGACTATAATTATTATAAAATATATTTGTAATTCATATGGGCAGTCAATGATTGATTGACCTATAGTAGTCATGTATAATAAAATAAAATAAATCTGGTAGTACACACAAGTATGACCACAACATTCACACTTCTTCAAACGTTCACTGATCAGTCATCAGCTGGCACGTTCTTCCTGGCACATCCTGCCATTTGGTTGGCTTCCTAGAAACTTCTAGGAACTTCCAGGAAGCCTAAGAGCAGCAGCTGCACTGGACCAGAGCAGCTGACTGTTGTGGGCTGGTGGGTTCAGCTTCTGACCACCCTGATAAATGACCACTAGTAAACAGGCTGGGCAGTAATGGTCAGTGAGTCTGTAATCACCTCTGTCACTGCCCCTGCCATTAACAGCTGGCCTGAAGTGCTGGGAAGTGCTGACTGCTGGAACCTGTTTAGTGCTGGGTCTCCCCTGCCCAGACCTCCCTGTTGACTGGTAATTGGTCTGGTGATTCCTGTCAGATTATTTGCTCAGCACCACTGCTTGGATGGATTGATTGCTGTCGTTTTTTATTTTGTGGTTTGGTTAATGTGTTTTTACGTTCGTAGGGTTGTTGTTGTTTTCACTTGGTTTTGTTAATGTGTCGTTTTTTGGTGGTGCTGTTAGGGTAGGGTCTGTATGTGTATAGTGAGCAATATATAACATATCACATAATGACTATACTGCTGGATTAACATGGGTCGATTTTTAAAATGGGCCGTTAGTCAGTTTTTCACAAGTTAAATCATTTACCAATACAGACTGCAGGAAATGATCCACGTTTTACAACAAAGCTATGTTATTGTTTTTAATTCTATGCTGAAAACAAACAATTTGCATTACAAGTAATGAGTGTTGCCTTGATATTTCAAAATCAAAATGTTTTCAGAGATTGTACTGAAATGTGAGAACTGGTAATCATGTTATTTTTTTTAATATGAGCCTTTGAGGCACAGTTGACTTAGGATACTGTGAACTAACCCATGCATAGATTTATAAATAAATGTAATGTTGTAATCATAATTGTAATGATGTGGCAAACACCAACAAGGTAATTTGAGGAGTGTAAACCCAGCTATAACAAGACGCAGAAGGGTTAACATGGTTTGTGATCATTTCATAATTGGTGCCAGGAGGCCTAATTGCTTGCCAAATATTGTAATTGGACATTATGTGAAAAATTTAATGTAAAAACAATTAAATTTCAAAAACATGACATAAACCTTCTAATTGGCCTAACACTACAAGTAGTAAATGTAATAAAAATGGTTAAATTACGAATATTACACTACGCCTTGTTGACCCTGCTTTCTTTTGTTAGATCACTACTCAGTGAGAAACCATGTCAAGTCAGTGAGAAATTATGATTATAAAATTGTGTATGTTTTAATAAATTGTCTAGGGAATAATCTGATGCTGATGAAATCACACTTTGGATCTAGTCAGGAATTAGCATTAGAATAAAGTCAGTTTTTATATTGATTTTATGGGTCTGGAGAACTGAAAACTCACTTGTATTCACTCGTGGAATATATATTGTTGATGTTGTAGGGGGCATCTATGGCATCTGGTTCTATGACAAGGACGAATGTGCCAGAATTGGGCAGTTGATGAACAGGTAACAAGTGCTATATATTTTACATTTTAGGTTTTAAAATCATTTATTTATTTTGTCTGTTTGCACAGAACTTGAAAATTATGGTTAATTGTAGTATTTGTACCTGATAAGTAGATATCAGAAATGTTGTTGCAGTACTCTGGTTTTGCCGTTGTCTCTTGTGCTAGATCAGTTGAAAATGTGAAATGGTTTCATTGTCATTTAAAACATGTACCTTTTTAACCTTCTGATAATTAACTTAAGAATTGGAGATAATAATAATAATAATTAGATAACTTCTATTGCGTCTAAATCCTTAGAAACCAAACTCAGAGGTGCATCAATACAAAAATGGTTCATTGATCTCAGAGTCAATAAATAAATCCAGTTGTCAATAGATTGATTGAGGCGCCAGGGAGCTATGGTGGATAATACTAGACACACACCACATGCGCTCGCGCGCGCGTGTGCACACACACACACACACACACATACACACATACACACACAAAGAAAGAGCTATCAGGTAATCCACCAACTAATAGGCACAGCCAATGTGCACATTTTGAGAGAAACTGCGCGGGCTGAAAAAGTTGAATAATACAACAGATCTTAGAGATGATTCTGTTATATATTGAACAGGAAGCCATTTCAGAGACTTTAGAAATAGCATTCAACGAGCCACACTCGAAATGGAAACAAAGGTGGCAATATAAGCATCACTTTTGTTAGACTTTTACAACCGATACGTTTTGTGAATAAACAGTTAGTGTGTGTTGTGTCTGTTGCAGTCTGGTTCAAGTGGCCACAGGAATTGACCCAGGGCAGGTGAAGGACACCCTGGGAGGAGGGCGACAGAGGAGGGCGTCAGAGAGTGACACCCTGGCCGAGCGACTCAACGATGTCAAGCCGCTGCAGCAGGCGAGGGTGGCACCCACGTCAGGGGCGGGGCCTAACGCAGGGGCGGGGCCAGGGCCGGGGAGGGCGGGGCCAGGCATTGGCTCGGCCCTGCAGCAGAAGAACGTTGACATCCTACAGATATTGTCACGTGCACAGCACGAGTATGACAAGGTATGACGAATGTTGACGCGTGTCATCGCAGTGACAAGCTTTAAAATAGGATGACACCGAACACATGCCACAACTTTTTAATTTGCTAAAAAATCATTAGACACATAAAATGAGTATTATTGCAGTGTCGTTGTTCTCTGTGACTGCATAGTAACACAGGTAATCATATGCATCGGTTGGTGCTATATCACTCATGTACAGTTGCTTACAATTTGCAAAAATGTGTAACTTGATAGCTGATATGGCACATACTTGACGCCAACCACTGTTCTCACTTTGAAACCACAGAGTAGGAAAAGAAACCACAAAGTAGGAAAAGACCATGTAATGATTGAAATGTACCTGCAATAATATGCATTTATAACTGTTTATGTTTTGGCAAACAAGTTATCAACATTGTGATAATGCGCTTATGTCAGATATTTATTATCTTTGGTATTTGTTTTTCAGTCAAAAGGTGGCGCTGTTGGCAAGAAGCCGGAGCCGAAGCCGATGATTGACAATCCAAATGCGTCTGCGACTAAGTCAACATCTCTGCCAAAGCCAGTGCCTGTGAAGGTCTCGCAGAATGCAGATAGCTGTTCAAAAGGTCTGTTGTCTAAAGCTAGTTTTCATGTGAATAGTATGTTTATTCACCTTAAAATTGCTGGTTTAGGACTCAGAGCTGATGTTTATTTGACAGGTTTAGCTAACTTCTCATGGAAGCAGTGCAGTTGTGATATACAAGGTTTTCATTAGGAAGTAATTTAATCATGAATTTCTTTCTAATTGTACACAATCTACAATCTTACACATGGAACACTGCACTGCCAGTATATGCACTGGTGTCAAGGGATGTGCTGGTCTGTATGTGACGTGTCACTGTTTTCGACGCAGACTCTAATGACGCAGTGGAGACTGAGACACCAACGACACAGATAAGTCTGGAGACACTCTTCCGACGCGTCAGTCTGCACCAAGATGTCGCTGGTGACGCCCTTCATAACCCCAGGTCAGTCCCGACATGGCGCTGAGGTCAGTCCCGACATGGCGCTGTGTCACCCAGGTGCATTCCTATAAGACCGAAATAAATCTGTAAGATCTGCACATGAATTCACACGATTATCTCTGGGTGTGGATTTGAAGATAATTGTATCGATTGGATCTAATGAAACTTATGTATCTCACCCACACATGCATGCTCCCATTCTAACCAATAGAAACATATCAGGATGTTTAAGTAATCCGTATAAGTTGTACTGTATGTATATTCTGTTTTCTTTCTCTCAACTTGTAGGTTGCAGCAGCCAGTTCCTCCACAGGCCACTGGTGGCACCACCAGTCAAATGCCTCCGCTGCTGCAGCGACTTATGTCGAACCCAGCGACAACGGTCGAGGAGATCGAACGAGAGCAACGCGGCGAGGTCGCACGCGAAGGTCGCGCAAAGCCCCCTGGTGGCAGGAAATTGAACAAGGCAAGTCCCGGCAAAGCCAAGACGACAACTCAGCTCGAGAAAGTGAACGATGTCGACACGTCAAAGAAGCCAAGCAACCGCATCAAGGCAATGGCGTCACAGCCAAAGGACATGTCATCCGTCGTGTTGCCGTTGGCGACACAAGTGCAGAGGTCACTCACAGACAATTGCCGTGGAGACCTGTTTATAAACGGCGACGGCACAAAGCTGCCGTCCGATCAACTTGTGCCATACTCGCTGCCTGTGCTGCAGCTACCGAGGAACACAGAAACGTGCGGACAACTTCTTACGCAGCGTGCGAATACAGCCAGCGAATCGGTTGTTACCATGGCAACGCCCCTCGCCAACCGAATCCTGCCGCCATCCCTGGCGAAGACTGGCAACACCAGCGGACTGATCACGCCGCAGGCGTTGTGTCAGTCGGCGGGGCAGCTCGCTGGCACTGCAGGTGTCAGCACCAGTCACGTATGTACTTTCGTCGTATCGTTTTCCTTTTTTGTTTTACACTATTTTGTAACTGTCTGTGTCAGTCCCATATTGGCCACTTCGAAAATGTATACACAATAACAGCCAGGTGTAATTTTCACGGAACATGTGGCACAGAACATCCACCAAATCCATTAGGCTATTCATTGTCATCACCAACCCTGTGTTAATTAATATGCAACATGTTTGTTGCATTTAAAAATTAAAATCTAATAAAAAATCTCATAACTCGTATTTCATAATAAAGTCGATGTTTTTTTTATGAAAACGTTTTTACAAGGCCATTCTCAGATTTGTTACTTTTTGCTGATTTTGTTTTATAGCTTAAATTCACTGAGCACATGGTGTGTGCAATGTACGTCTGTGGGATGGACTGTATGTAACAATATTGGCCAGTGGGGTTAAGTGCTGTTACCTGGTGTCCTTTTGAGGAACTGGATCTCACACATACTTCCTTGACACAACGTGAGCTCTGTATAGGTAATTGTGCAGTTCCACTTGAACAGCTGTGGATGTAACATTTGCTCCTGTTGGAAGTTTCGGAAGTAATGCGCTCACTGGAAAATCAGTCATTAAACAGAAAAATAAAATTTGTAAATAATTGTAAAGTAGCGTTTTAAAAACGAAAAAGCAACTATTTGCGTGACACTACGTAGTCAGGTGTGGAACATTTTCAGCATAAAAATATTATGTCAAGAGACTGATATGAAAGAGCAGCACCAAGCTTGTGAGAATGCTAGTGAGACAGTTTGTTGACTCTGAGGTGTCAGTGTCGTGTTGTTTGTGTTGACTCTGTCAGTGTCGTGTTGTGTGTGTTGACTCTGTCAGTGTCGTGTTGTTTGTGTTGACCCTGTCAGTGTCGTGTTGTTTGTGTTGACTCTGTCAGTGTCGTGTTGTTTGTGTTGACTCTCTCAGTGTCGTGTTGTGTGTGTTGACTCTGTTAGTGTTGTGTTGTTTGTGTTGACTCTGTCAGTGTCGTGTTGTTTGTGTTGACTCTGTTAGTGTTGTGTTGTTTGTGTTGACTCTGTCAGTGTCATGTTGTTTGTGTTGACTCTGTCAGTGACGTGTTGTTTGTGTTGACTCTGTCAGCGACGTGTTGTTTGTGTTGACTCTGTCAGTGTCGTGTTGTTTGTGTTGACTCTGTCAGTGTCGTGTTGTTTGTGGTGACTCTGTCAGTGACGTGTTGTTTGTGGTGACTCTGTCAGTGTCGTGTTGTTTGTGTTGACTCTCTCAGTGTCGTGTTGTTTGTGTTGACTCTGTCAGTGTCGTGTTGTTTGTGTTGACTCTGTCAGTGTCGTGTTGTTTGTGGTGACTCTGTCAGTGACGTGTTGTTTGTGGTGACTCTGTCAGTGTCGTGTTGTTTGTGTTGACTCTGTCAGTGTCGTGTTGTTTGTGTTGACTCTGTCAGTGTCGTGTTGTTTGTGTTGACTCTGTCAGTGTCGTGTTGTTTGTGTTGACTCTGTCAGTGTCGTGTTGTTTGTGTTGACTCTCTCAGTGTCGTGTTGTTTGTGTTGACTCTGTCAGTGTCGTGTTGTTTGTGTTGACTCTGTCAGTGTCGTGTTGTTTGTGGTGACTCTGTCAGTGACGTGTTGTTTGTGGTGACTCTGTCAGTGTCGTGTTGTTTGTGGTGACTCTGTCAGTGTCGTGTTGTTTGTGGTGACTCTGTCAGTGACGTGTTGTTTGTGTTGACTCTCTCAGTGTCGTGTTGTTTGTGTTGACTCTGTCAGTGACGTGTTGTTTGTGTTGACTCTGTCAGTGACGTGTTGTTTGTACGCCGCCTCTAGTCAACTGAGACAGTCTGTGTTGACTCTGTGACGTCAGTCTATCAGTGACGTGTTGTTTGTAGGCACCAGTCTGTCAATGACATGTTGTTTGTAGGCGTCAGTCTGTCAGTGACATGTTGTTTGTAGGCGTCAGTCTGTCAGTGACATGTTGTTTGTAGGCGTCAGTCTGTTAGTGACATGTTGTTTGTAGGCACCAGTCTGTCAGTGACATGTTGTTTGTAGGCGTCTGTCAGTGTCATGTTGTTTGTAGGCGTCAGTCTGTCATTGACATGTTGTTTGTAGGCGTCAGTCTGTCAGTGACATGTTGTTTGTAGGCGTCAGTCTGTCAGTGACATGTTGTTTGTAGGCGTCAGTCTGTCAGTGACGTGTTGTTTGTAGGCATCAGTGTGTCAGTGACGTATTGGTTGTAGGCCGTCTCTAGTCAACTCAGCAATGCTGCCAGCGTCCTGCTCAGTCCCATGGTGTTCCAGTCGGCCTCCGCCCAGAGGGTGACGCCCCCACTCGCCCCCTCACACCCCTCCAGCCTCACCCAGCACACAGGTGAGGTCACACCTTGTAATTGTAACGCCTTCAAAGCTCAATTTCATCTGCGTCTACTCAGCAATTTTCATTTCTTTCTACTCACTTCACATATCTGGATGTGAATTTACATAGGTATGTTATTTTGCTAACTTGGTCAAGATGTTTTCTGTGTTAATGGTTGTCTTGTAGAAAGACAGCAAGTGTTGATTTTGAGAACGGTCTGGTAGACTGTGATAAATTTAGGTAAAACACAAAGTATATAGATCAACTAAGAGATATTACAGCTTTCTCGTGTCCATGATGATTTTCCACCAGAATGCCATTAGTACTGATGAAGCTATTTCCCACCACACTGCAGTGTAACCTACAGGTATACCTGGGATTACCTGCACATCTGGATGTGTAAACACTACAGTTGGCCCTATCTCTGGTGCAGCAGTAGGCAAGTCCTTGCTCTTCATAGCTCATCATCCTGCCTAAATTGTGGAGCAGATGAGATTTTGAGAGGAAAGGGGATAAGGAATGGGGCAAGGTGGGAGGGCACCGGGAAGGAACCAAGGTTAAGTCGCAAGTGGAAAGGATATGGACATGAAAGAGTATTGTCAAGAACCCACTAACCACGCAACTTGCTAGTTGTATCATCACTGTTATTTGCTGTAGGTGCTGATTAATTTATAACATTTTAATAATTCTTTTAAAAGTCCTAGTAAATTTACAATTCTATCTTAGATATATAATACGGAGCGCTGATAGACCTATGTATCTTGCCACCTTTATTGATTTCACTCACAAGTGCATGTTCTGGCCCACAGTCATGGCTGACAGGAAGGGCGAAGTGATGGCAAACAACATCGATAGTCACATGACCCCGTTGACACGGCAACAGTTGCAGCAAGCCATGGTTCACTTACTAAAGGTGCGTTGTGAAAGATGTTCACTTTGGAACGTTGTTATTTGAAACTTGCAATGTTTCGATCCCCCTGCTGCCACCTGTGTGATGCACTGGGCCACGTCACATGACGTGAGTGTGTGAAAAAGGTGCATGGCACGTAGACCGAAACTTTGTGTCACTTTGAATGACATCATTGTTGAGTTCATCAGTAAATGAATGTTTCCAGACTGTTCTGTCTCCGCAGGAACATATATAAAATGTCAATTGTATTAACCCCGCGATAATCGGCCCGAGACACCTTCCATATGGCCACATTTGTCTCACAGGAAGTAGGAAATATGTCCTGTCCGTTCAGTAATTATTTGGGAACAGGATAGTGCGTTTGTTTTTTCGTATTTTTTTTGGATGACGTTCAGCTGATGATATCACCATGATTATCTGACATAATACAGATAGTACAATTTTATTATGATAAAGAGTTCACTTGGCAGTAAAATGCTGCCTTATTCATATTTTTATGATAAGTATTTGCAGAGTTATGATTTTTATTGTAACAGTATTCAACAGAGGATTTTTGCTGGACGGTCGCAGGATTAACAAGATATGAAGTCGATTGATTTTGTTGAAGAAAGTCCACCTGTGTGTGTCCTCACTCACTGTTGTCTCTTTCAGACGGACGCTGGTTTCTTGTCGACGTTACACGACGCGTACGTGCAGAGTCTCAATCAGGGACTGTCTGCAAGAAGCGACAAGAAGCACTGATGTGTCGTTAGTTTGTTACTCTAGAGGGCACCACCTGTGCCCTTAGCACCCATGTGATATGTACATATTTGTGGTGCTTTCAGGGTGCTTGTTGTGTCGTCAACAGCGATTGGCTGTCACTATGACGACACGCTCGACGTATCCGTTTTGTAAAAAACTCCTGTGCACATTGTATGCACCACGGAAATGTTTCATTTCCGAGCACGTCTCCGGAACGTTTCACGCATGTGATTTCAACACTGAATACCGAAACGTTCGCGAGAGGCAGTTGTTGATCAAAGTTTGACGTATTTTGTTTTTGTATGCCACATTTGTACTTGGCATTGTGTCAGCGATGCGCATGGATCAGTTGATCCATGGATCAGTTGATCCGACCGGATCGTGGTGCACCTGTTATCTGCTATCAGGCAAGCCAGACACTGGCACCATATCAAAGTGGCATTCATTATAACTCCAGACCGCTTGCTCTAACCGGTGAAGTGGCAAAAAATCTCTATGGATCATAAAAGGTTCCACTTTGGTGGTCTGTCTGCACATAGATTTTTAACCAGCGTATTCAAACGTTGTCATGAGCGGCATGTGAACTGATGGTTTTGTGCAGTCTACGAAGTCGAGGTTGGGCCAGTTTTCAGTCACCTGTCTCAGTTAGCTGCGTTCAGTTCAGTTTCACAAGCATGGCATATCATGGTTATGTGTTGCTACAAAGTTCAGTATATGCATTTTCTGAATTCAAGATGTACCGAATCGCTTGTGTCAAAGTTGTGAAGACCATGGCAGGTCTGTGTTCTTTGTGAAAACGGATCACGATAGGTTAACAGTGGGTTGTAATGTTAACATAGATCGGCTGACACAGACACATGCTAGTCATTGCGTATTCTTGAAGGTTGGCAGCTATTTGTAAGTTGCCAGTTGTGTACACAAATGATGGTAGATCAAGGCATAGATCAAGGCAGATCATGCAGTTGTGTACAGAGAACTTGAGGATCCTTGAAGGTGTGTATGTGAATCGGAATAGATCATGACTAATGAGTACAACATGAATCATGTCCGGTATTTGTATGCGTGTGCGTGTGCGTGCGTGTATGCATGTGTAAATCATCAAGGATTGTGTAGTTGTCATCGTACTGATGTATATAGGTCACAGTGGATCATGTGTACATAGATCATTGTGGATCTTGTGGTGATCTGGACACAGATTGGTCAGCCGTTAACTTTCGGGTAATTACCCATGGTTCAGGGTGTTCCAGCTTTTTTGTTTCTTGTGCACCAGAGAAGCAGCTACATTTCAGAACTGTTTTCTGTCATGATAATGTGTCAGAAAGGTGAACATCTTCAGAGATTCCTGACTGCACTGATAAAACTGACTGTCCTTATAAATACATTGTAAGTGTTTTTTCCGTATTTAACACACTTAATAGTTATTATAACATAACCAAATGGCCAGCCATGGGATTGATAAATAACGTCCCGTGGGAAAAGGTCTAGATAACCAATTAAGCATAGTCATAACCACTGATGTGTGTCCATTATAAACAGTTTTGTACTATGGCCACACAGACAATACAGTATTATGTTTGTATGCATTTGTTTACTTTGATGATAGTTGTTGTTTTCTCCTGACCTACGTATCTTATTTATGGATGTCTTCTACACCTTGCAAGGATCCATTCATGGGCTGTCTCAGTTGTCTTTAGTTGTCTTGCTAACTGTAAATGCCTGAGGTTAGAATTGTTACTGTTAGATAGAAAATATGTAGCCGTTAAGCCAAAGTCTTGTTTTCAACATGCATGTTTTATTTGTAGCAGTTTCGGTGTAAAACGAGGGCAGTTTATTCATTTCAGGCAGGGATACGGGGTGCTTTTGTAGTCGCAATTGATGAAGGGATAGATAGGGTAAAAGGGGTGTGGGGAGGGGGTGTGGAAGGGTCATTCGATAACCGTGAAACATCATTGTCACCTTGCAAAGTTCACCAGACTAAGGCAAGCGTGATTTCTGTTGGCAATTTATAGTGGACCGTTTCACTTGTCTGCACAATATTATGAAGTTGTTTGGAGACGTTGGTGTATCAAGCCCTAACAGCATTCTGCCTGATATGCTGATACATAGTAATCAGTGAACTGACTAAGCCACATAATGTGATAATTTAGTTCAGTGACAGAGTCACAGGTGGTTGTATTTCACATGCCTTCAACGTTAAATTTAGACTGCATTACTAAAAACAAATACGTAATGGCTTTGGCTTGGAGGCGCTTGTTAAATTAGGGGTTCTAATATAAGTCTCTATTATTTTGGCTAAATGCACATCTGTGCTGTCGATGGGAGGGTTGGCGGACTAAGAGGTGTGAGTAGTGGTTTATGTACTGGGTGTGGATGGGAGGGTTTACAAATACTGGGTGTGGATGGGAGGGTTAACAAATACTGGGTGTGGATGGGAGGGTTAACAAATACTGGGTGTGGATGGGAGGGTTAACAAATACTGGGTGTGGATGGGAGGGTTTACAAATACTGGGTATGGATGGGAGGGTTAACAAATACTGGGTGTGGATGGGAGAGTTAACAAATACTGGGTGTGGATGGGAGAGTTAACAAATACTGGGTGTGGATGGGAGAGTTAACAAATGCTGGGTGTGGATGGGAGGGTTAACAAATACTGGGTCTGGATGGGAGGGTTAACAAATACTGGGTGTGGATGGGAGGGTTAACAAATACTGGGTGTGGATGGGAGGGTTAACAAATACTGGGTGTGGATGGGAGGGTTTATAAAATAATGGGTGTTGATGGGAGGGTTTACAAAATACTGGGTGTGGATGGGAGGGTTAACAAAATACTGGGTGTTGATGGGAGGGTTTACAAAATACTGGGTGTTGATGGGAGGGTTTATAAAATACTGGGTGTTGATGGGAGGGTTTACAAAATACTGGGTGTTGATGGGAGGGTTTACAAAATACTGGGTGTGGATGGGAGGGTTTACAAAATACTGGGTGTTGATGGGAGGGTTTACAAAATACTGGGTGTGGATGGGAGGGTTTACAAAAATATTGGGTGAGGATGGGAGGGTTTACAAAATACTGGGTGTGGATGGGAGGGTTTACAAAATACTGGGTGTTGATGGGAGGGTTTACAAAATACTGGGTGTGGATGGGAGGGTTTACAAAAATATTGGGTGAGGATGGGAGGGTTTACAAAATACTGGGTGTGGATGGAAGGGTTTACAAAATACTGGGTGTGGATGGAAGGGTTTATAAAATATTGGGTGTTGATGGGAGGGTTTACAAAATACTGGGTGTGGATGGGAGGGTTTATAAAATACTGGGTGTTGATGGGAGGGTTTACAAAATACTGGGTGTGGATGGAAGGGTTTATAAAATATTGGGTATGGATGGGAGGGTTTATAAAATACTGGGTGTTGATGGGAGGGTTTATGAAATACTGGGTGTTGATGGGAGGGTTTATGAAATACTGGGTGTTGATGGGAGGGTTTATGAATTACTGGGTGTTGATGGGAGGGTTTACAAAATACTGGGTGTGAATGGGAGGGTTTATAAAATACTGGGTTTTGATGGGAGGGTTGACAAAATACTGGGTGTGGATGGGAGGTTTTTATAAAATACTGGGTTTTGATGGGAGGGTTTACAAAATACTGGGTGTTGCTAAAATAATGGATCCAGAAGGGAGGGTTTATAAGATCCTGAGTGTGAATGGGAGGGTTTAAAAGACTGTTGATGGGAGGGTTTATACAAAATTATTCATGGTATGGATTTACAAATTATTTGGTGTGAATGGTATGATTGATAGAATACTTGTGGTTGGGAGTGCTACAGAATACTGGGTATGGGTGGGGTGGTTCTTAATAAAACAAAATTAAATTTGTGGTTAACAAGATATAGATGTGGATACGATGGTTTATGATTAGGATACACTGGGGTTTCAAAACACTGGGTTGTTGAGAGAATAATCTGTTTCTTGAGGGTAAACAATCTCTGGGGTAGGGATAAAAAGGTAAATAGTTAGTGGGTTGTGAAAGTAAACATTGTCTGGTATGTTGTATGTATGTGTGTTAATGTATTGCTTAACAAACAGCTGTGTTTATATAGCAGGGAAGGTGCTGGGTATTGTGGCAAGTGAATGATTTAAACAGTTTCTCAGTGGGTGGGAGGGGGGGTGAAGGATCTGAGGGTTGAGCACAAAATGATTGCCCGGAGTACATATAAATTTGGGAGGTTTGGTGATGAGGCTCACTGATACCTTACATGGATATTGGGGGCAGAAGTGGATTTCAGTAAGAACAGATTATTATCAGATATTAAAATAAAGTGTGAAAGATTTGTAAACACCGTAAGGCTAAAAAGGTTTAGGCATGTGGATTGAGATTAAAGAAATATTGTAGTCATAAGGACCAGTTACCTAAATTTTAAGAGTGAAACCAAGCATGAAGGATTACCGGGTATCTATTAGTGAGTGGTCGTTTTCTCTCCCCACATTTTTCCTATAAAACAGTTGCTGTTGGTGCAGCCTGATTGATGAATGAAACTGGTAGTAATGCATATTGATATTGTGGATATATCGGACCTGAGCAGCATGATGGATAGTGTCTGTCTAAATTACACCAATACTTAATTGTACGCAGCACATATCACACATACACATGAATTTTCACTGGTGAATGTGATGAATTTCGTAAAATTAATTTTGGCCAGGAACCATTTGTCTTGAGGCCAGTCTCCTTTCCTTCCTTGTGTTCAGTTTAATGTTGTGTGCATAACGTATCATGATTAGCTGTCACCATAAAACTGAATTTTTTCTTGAAGCCCTCCGCTATATACACTGTATTTGATATTGGTTTTTTTTTTCTTTTGAACATTTATGAGATCTTCCCTTATGATAATGCAGGTATCTGCTAATGGACGGGTGCATGGTTATAGCTGTACAAATTTATGACAATTCAAACTATACAGTTTGGCGACATTGTTTGGACGAGAAAGTTTGCAAAATGAGAGTTGCAAACATGTTATTTTGTTTTGGTGAAATCGTTGAAAAAATACAAAATTTCGATTCGGTCCAAGCCAGAATTTGGCAAAAAGGATACTAAACCTAGCTATCTAATTACATTAACTGCCACTGTGTATTATGAAAACACTATTCACACAGTTGAAGTGATATAATCTAATGATGAAAATATATTAGGTTGGCAACTTTAAAAAAAACTGCTGTTGTGAACCTGTATACTGGGGTTATCTACAGATGTAGACGTAATGTCAGTGAACATGGTTCGCAATGGGTAATGAACTGAAGAGGCAGCTTTTGATGTAGTAGACATATATAAAATGTAGTGGAACCTCACTTAAGGGGACCCTTCAGACTGGGAGCAAGTTGACCAAATGTGAAGTGGCTGTATTACGGAGGTGACCCTAGAGCGAAGTGCAGTTGTAATCGTCTATGTATTTTTTCCAAAATGAATTTCCCCTTGATAATAAAATGTGTCTTAACTTTATTGAGGGTGACATTGAACTATAAGGGTATTAAATTTGTGAAATGGAATCGCAAGAATGTCAGAGGAAGTTAGGGTGAGATGGGATTGTTGATTATACATGTACCAGGATATATTATTATGTTGGGACAAATAAGTGATGTAGAAAGGAGTAATAAAAACTGGAGGGAAATGGATTTGTAGAGTAGGGAACAATGGGAGTGGAAGGGAACTTTTAAAGTTAACTGAAAATGCATTTGTGGAGGTCTGGATGCTTTGTTGAAATGGATGTTTTCCATTCGTTGTATTGTGGAGACTAGTGAATATTTGCGTGTCAACAATCATGCAGTTCAGACCACATTTTCTTGGATTGTTAACAGTTATTCATGTCAGAAAGCAAATGTTTAAACTCCAGTGCTAGAATAAAATAGTAGTCGTCTAGTCAAGTTGCGAAATACTGGAATGTTGATTTGTCTGTGGTAAAGCGGCGATAATGTGGACAATATATACAATTTGGATTAGTTTGCAGTAAATGTTTAATTTGCAAGGATGCTTAACAGTTAAATTTCTCAAAGATATCTTTATGTTCTTGTTAGATACTGCTTCTGTAGATGTATGTCAATTTCCTGTTTATTTTGAAGGATGTTTAACTGGCGGCGCTTGGTTAGCTAACATTTTTATAATACCTTTACATTGTGTCAACGTGTAGACAATAACTTTCATTGGTATAAGTATAAAAGAAAGACATTAATCATTACAAAAAGGGAAATGATTAATTACAAAAATTAACATACAGAGTCATAGCTTAAACGTTGTGTCATTTTAGATGTATCGACACGTCTGATGGTGCTTCTTTGAGATGTTGAAGCTTGGTTGTGTTAAAATAATTTCAGCACCATGTTGTTATAACTATTTAATGTATTGGTACCGTTGCATGAAAACATGACAAGTTCAGGGTCTGTCTTCATGTCAGTGATGCAAGTTATAGCAAGTGTCAAAGTGTGTAATGTATATTTTTGTGTGTGTTTGCGTCCATATACAGGTGTGTTGTTTCAAAGTACAACGTCTATCCCAACAGTTGGTTAAAATTTGTGTTATCACTATTGGGTACTGTGTACTTGTTGGTTGCCTGTAACAGAGTAGACGTATGGGGACTGGGTGCATGATGACAAAGGTTATCAAAGCTACACAGTATTATACGTGAACAATAATATACTAAGGGGTTAACTCATGATACGATCAAATACGAATACGTTTATTTCAGGTAGAAAACCCATATACAAATCATGACATTATCATAAGTTAACACACTTGCTGTGTCTGTGTGAACATACTGGAAGAGTGCACACACACACACACACACACACACACATGCACACACACACACGTCACCCTGTGGCTTGCCGCGATGTGAGATTGCAGAAGTTTGAACCACGCCATCCAACCACTTTGGCCATGTGCAAATTTCAAGTGATGGCAATTGAATACATCTGGCATCTTTTATGGTTTTATCAATGTCTGTAATGCCTTTATGTGTTTGTTTTTAGTGTTTTAAAATCGCAGCGTTGTCGTTTGACGATGGCATGTTCATGAGGGAGATGTCATTAAGCGGGTGAATGGTGTTTGTGAGTCGCCTGTTGAGGGGTATCAGTATTGTCACCCTCTGTGTCTAAATGAGTCTACTACGCGAACCTTGTTTGTTGAAAATGTCATATCAAATGTTTTAATGTCACCCCAATGTTCAGTTTGACAAATGTTAAATACAACGTTTCCGACAGGGAGGTCATCTCAAAAATGTATAATGTATGTATACTAATAATGTTTGATTGTAACAAGCAATTTGGTTCAAACAGTGCAAGGCCATTTGATTAGTTATCACTGATGATAACTGTATTTAAAAATGATATTGTGACAAAAATTGATGCTTTACAACTGTATGCGTAAATGGAACCACACAATCTAATGTTATGAGAAGACCCCCCTGATATAGCTAAATTATTCCTTGTGTGAAATGGAGTTTTGCCCAGGTGGCTGTTGATAAGCACGTTTTCTGCCTAGTTCAAACCGTTGCTCAGCACTAGAATCAAAATCGTTGGCAAGGAAACAGAAATTTTGTTCACATTTCCATAGTACTGGTGGGTGTCTCGTTTCAGCAAGGATGTTGGTTCAGTCTCGACACTGGGCAATTTCATAAAACAGTTGAAACTTGGCTAGTGCACATAGATGTACCGTGTCCAGATGCATTGAGGGACTGGTGAATCTTACGGATGCACATGAGCCAGGCTGCATCACTGTTGACCTGAGCTGTGTTCTTGCACTGAGACTGTGGCAGTCATGTGACACCCAACTCTTTCAAGACATGATGATCTCCATATTGTTTTTGTAACAAGGTTTATTTTTTAATGAAATAAAAATGGTGATGTTTTACACCACATTTTGTTGTGTTGTCTCTGTTGAAAGTGAAATATTTTATCATGTGAAACGAGCACATTTGAAACATGCAAGGAAAGATACCCCCATTGCTACACTTTCGGGTGTGGCAATTGGGGACTTCCCAAAACATTGGTTTTTTAGTAAACAATTGAAGTTGGTTTATATGGGTGTTTTTATGTGCTTTCTGTATTTTCCTATATGTCGTGTTTATTTCTGATCTCAGTGTAAACTAATCACAACATGATAGATTAACTCCTAAAATGATAAACAAAAAGCTTTGGGACAGTTAATTGTGAGGATTTCCTGGAAATGATGTTGGGCACGTGTTTCCACAATCAGTAATACATTGCAATGACACCGTACAAATAATACTTAATACATTTCTTTATTTACATGTACATTATTTTTTCTAGGCAATGGCACTTGCCTAATTACTGATCCAATTATGCCACAATTTCCTGGAGTCATTTATGTGTTCTATTTGTTTAAAATACCAGTAATAGTTCTCGCCAGAATCAGTAAAAACATTCATGGACTTAAATTCCAAGTTAACATTGATTATTACAGTGAAATAAAAACACATAATACCATATATTCACAACAGTCATGGTGCAGCACAATAATGTAGGTGTAGATGAATACTCCTGACGTGTCAAACTGTGTCATCAGTGTCGACAATGCCACTCCACCACTCGGACAGACGACATCATGTTTCATCCAGTTCTTCCTCATCGCTGAAGTAACTGTCTTTTTTGTATTTCTTAATTTTTGTCGATGTTGATGAACTTGCACCATCGAGGTTCTCTGGTGGTGCCATCTGGTATTTACACTGGTCTTCGATAATCTTTTCTTGCTGTAAGTAAGTTGTTAGTCAATTAATACTTTTTTAATAATTTGTTTAACCAAATCTTAGTTGTCCCAATATACTGATTTATGTGTACTAATTTGTATTTAGTTTTGATGAAATTATTTGAACAGAAATTGTGCAAAAAAAAATCACATTTAATAGTAGCCTCTACTGACTTGCAAATTATTATGAATTTTCACGTACTACATACGTAAGCAACCTGACTGATGATGGGCTAAATGAATTACAGAAGCAATGTTGTTTTCAGTGACCTCAACTGGTCTAAGCAATCACAATTCCAATTATTTCCAGTTTAAATAATATCCAGCGTCTCTTATAAAAGCATACAGTTGCTTAAAAGATCAAAAGATTTGTATGTTGGTCTGATAATTTGGCAAAACCACTTGTATAACTGGTGTTTAGCTTTCAGCCGACCCCCACTGGATTTGTTGAGGACATAGTTTTTAAGAGGAAAGAAAGTTAACAACGCCAACACAGAAACATACCACATATTCCCATTTTGAAGATCACTTTAATTGAGTATTTGGCGAGAATTAACAGGGGATCAACACAATGATTTTACCAAAATTATATAGACGTTACACAAACGAGTGTCACACTCACTGTGGATATAATGTAGGTTTGATTTTTTCCCCACAACATTTCTTTGCAAAGAGAAAAACAAATTTGTGTAGGATTCATTTAGGCATTTTAAAAGAGAGTGAAAAATTACTACACATAACAGGGTGTAGTGACAGTATAAAACATATATAAGTAAAAATGTATGTCAATACAATGTAGATGTTAGTTAAAATAGTAATGCAACACAATAAAAATATGGAAACAATATAAATAATGTAAACAGATGACACACAACAAAACTAATTAAAAACAATGTAAAGATTTTAGAAAATGTATAGAAAGCAAGGTAAAAGAACGTAATTCACAGGGGAAGATGTACACGAAAGCCACTCTCAGTGCAACACGTTGGCAACAACTGACCTGTATCCGGATAGCAGCTGCAAGACTGTCGACTGCGGGATCCTCCCCCTCACTCTCATCCTCTTCGTCTTCCTCCTCCTCCTCACTGCAAAGATATCACAGGAGGCCGTCTCCAAAGTTAAATTAAAATTACATTAATTAATTAACAATTAATAAAATTTAAAATACTGGAGTCTGCATATAAGAAAATGACGAATAATAATAATTAAGTTTCAATTAAAAATGTATCCATTTAGTATTGGTTCAACAGTTGTCTGCCATCATAATGTAGTGCGGGCCTTTTAACTTGTGATTGTTATGATCTAAAGTTGCTGTTGACGTCAGTCTGTATTAACATTTGTGCTTGCTAAGTGGTACAACTAGACACTAGAAGTGTCTTTTCCCTGTGGTGGTGTTGTGATGACTAAACCACCTCAGCTATGCAGCATGCTTAATGGGGGACTATGAGAACATACGCAATCTCCCCTAATGTAATTATTATATGTTATGAAAACGCACATAAGACTACATCAATTATGAACAAAATCTTCCTGAAATAATACTAAAGTATATTGTCTGGTGAAACATATTCAAATGAGACAAGTAAAGTATGCCATTAGAATAGTAACCTAAAGTTCAGAATGATGACATTTAGTTATAATGTTAAGTTGCTAACTCATATAGAAAAGTTAACACAGATTTATTAGAGTTACTCTTGAAAATTAAAAGAAGAATTTAATTTGAACAAATAAAAAATAATATTTTAAATTTATATACAGTATGTAACTGCTATCATGCTTATGTGGTACCATAAGTTAGTATACAACAGCTACACACGGTTTGTGATCATCAGATGTTTTTGATTTCTTCTTCTTCTTCTTGGGTGGGGGCTCGCGGTCACCTAGCATGTTGTGTGGGCAGTTGTAGCTGAGATGACCAAACTCCTGGACAACAGTGGTAATAGTTGCAGTGGTCAATGAATTGAACATAACCGCTGTTCTAATCAAACCGGTATCAGCTGGATATGTATATTCAGTTTCCTTATTCGGTTTCAGTTTGTTTGTAGTCACACCAACTTCACCAAGATAATGTGTTATTAAATAATAACAAACCTATAATCATGAATTTTACGAATACAATAGTATGGCTCGTACTCAATTAATAAGGCTATCATTGTGACTAGTCATTAAATAACAACAAAGTAAAAATAATACTGGCACAAGTATAAATCAAGGCAATTTTACAAGAAACAATAATGATATTAAAAAAAGTTACTTACAGAAGTTATAGAAACTCAATGTACAAAGTAAATTATAAATAAGTTCTGTCCATAAAAAACAGCGAACGTTATAAATAACGCAAAGCTAGCAATTCATACTGAATTCAGTAAAATTAAGCACGGTATTTTATATATCATAACTCATTGTTATTCTACATAACTGCTTGCAGTGCTGACCAGACATGTTAAGTCTCCCGCATTCGGCGGGAGACTCCCGCAATTTACAGGAAATCTCCCGATCTCCCGCACGGGAGAACCAATCTCCCGCAATTTAACTGAAATGTAAGTGAAAAAAATTGCGGGAGACTCCAACACCAAAAACAAACAAATTTGACCTAAGTTACCTAACTGGGTGCGGATAATTGGTTTATTTCTGGCTGGGTATTGTCGTGTGTGCTTTTCTGTGTCACCTCACAATGTAGTGCCAGTTAACTAATTGCAATCGAGTCTGAGACTGAGCTAATGCTCACAGACATCGCCGGGCGCTCGCCGGTGCAGACAATGATTTGAACAATGACCTGAATTGGAACTATTTAAATCCCGTCTTACTGTGATGACTGAACATTAAAAACTGTCTAATAAATATCTAAGTACAAAGCCTACACTTTGCCTATCGCTGACATTGTTTATTAGCTTGGTAGAATCACCGCGAGCCGCTCTGATACCCTATTATCGCCCGCTGTGTACGTTCCAGTCTTGTAGTACAAAGTGCAATCCGTTTAGATCTAATGGAATAATGGCCATCCATACATCTACACTACATGTGCACGTTTGTAAATATATGTACTTTTGCTAAGCTCTTTACTATTTGAGTACATTTGACATGTAAATGAAAAACATTCTCAACAGTTGAGAAAGCATAGTTATTTAAATGGCTCCAGTCGAGCCTATGTCACCATGGCTCAGTCCAGCTCATAAATAATGAATTCCCTATTCAAGTTTTACATGTAAAGATTATATTAGTTGTGTAATAAAATATCATGTAGATGCTGCTGCTTTTCATCCAAGGGATTTTTTTGCAACATATGATTCATATCAGAAGTTCAACAAACATGCCAATGAGATTAGCAGGGAATTTATTATATTTGTGGTATTATGACTAGTGATAATAAAACATCTATTGTTCATGGCTCCAAGAATGGTTTTGCTCCAAAATAAGTTAATTCATATAACAAAAAATCTATGTAAATATCTTAATCAGTGCAATTTATTCCTTTTTGTATTATATTATTTGCATTTATGGTTAAGAACCTAATTTACGTATAATAGCCCAATTTTCCAAGACCCTCCGATTTACGTATAAAATGCCGTTTTCCCCGAGACCCTCCGATTTACGTATAAATCTCCCACATTGGCATTTCCAAAACTTAACATGTATGGTGCTGACTCCTCACCCCACATTCGTAGCACCGCGACTTGTCAGTGTAGTACTTCCTCTTGATGAATTCCGTCGCTCGGCCATTGTCCTGGGCTATCTTGCACTTCAGCGTACGGCCAAACATCTTTTGAGAAAAAATACCTGTTTTACATCCAAAATAAAACTACAGTTTTGAGAATTTAGATGTACATTTAAAAAAATGTGGTGACTTATTATTTCTTTTTATACTCTTGATGACATGATCCAAATTGGTAAACATTTGAGACAAAATTGTTGACACATGGTTCTTTGTTCTAAGAAATATTTTATAAAATTGTTCTACCACACCAAATCTTCTTAAATTACACCATTCTTTTATTTAATATTTTTTATTTGATAAACATATGATGTATTCATTTTTTTACAGTTAGTAATTAATATTAAATCATTCACTTGAACCAGTGACAAGCATGTTATATTACCTGTGTATTGTCAAGCTCGCGCACACAATTTTGCGCACCATCTCGGTCCAAAAACAGCACAAACGCAACACCCTTACTTCTGTGGCTTTCCTTGTCCTTCAGAATTGTGACCCTGTCAAAAGATATTAGACTGTAATATAAAATGATGTTTAGGCAAACCATTTTCTGTTAAACTCTGTCATTGTAGATAATATATCTATGTAACAGTGTCATACAGAACCAACATACTGTACACGTGTTACACTAAAGACACCAGAGGCAGCATGTATATCTAAACGTCTCAACCTTCTTGAATACCAGGTAAGTCTACGGTTACTTAATGTTAGTTATGGTTTTGTTAGGGTTAGGACAAAAGCATAAATTTATTAGAATTTGTTGAAGACCAATTATGTAGCCACGACATAATACCTACCAAGTTACCAACTTATGGTAATGGCCTCAGATGATGTCGAGTTGTTGTTGAGTTTATTTTGTGAATTTTATTTGATACATTAATTTAAATAGTTTATTTTGTAACCTAATGTGTGTATATGTCAACCCTTTATTAGGTACATTCGTTTGTATATATGAGAAGTTTGGCTGCTGTAAGAGGTCGTTTTTCTTGATTAGGTCAGAAAATAACTCTGCCAATGAACCACTCCTATCATGTTACCCCTAAATAGGGATGTTTGGAGGGTACTTTTGCAATTTAGGCCCGCACCTCGAAAAAAACATTACAATGTTTACCTACGATGACCAAACTTCGTATGTTTTATCTACTACACCTGTACTATGCGTATGCACTTGTCATGTGATCAAAGAAAATTAATTAATACCTGAAATCGATCAAAATGTGTAAGTAAATAACGCGCTTTCCTCGTTGAGTCACTACTGCCACAGTGAACTCCGTCAGTTGGCGCCTGGAATGCGCGTTATTTACTTACACATTTTGATCGATTTCAGAGACAGGCATTAATTATTATTTTTTGATCACGTGACAAATGCATACGCGTAGTACAGATGTAGTAGATACGCCCTGCGAAGTTTGGTCATCGTAGGTGATCATTTTGATGGTTTTTTCGAGGTGCGGGCCTAAACTGCAAAAGTACCGTTTGGAGTTGACCAACATAAGCAAGTCATGGACATGGACAGGCACATTGAACACTTCCTGAGGCAGGACAGATAAGAGACTAAGTCTAACTAAGTCAAAGTCAAGACTGTCTTAAATTAGATTATAGTGCTAGGCTAGTAGTCTATGCTGTGGACTAAGGAGTATGGTCTACTCTAGACAGCGTCTAGACCTAACTATGTCTATGACTATGGCTAAGCTATGCCCCTAGCCTTAGGCTAAGGACACGACGGGCGAACAGGGAAAACTTATATACGGTGCAATGTCAACTTGTGAGAACAACAACAGTCAACAATTGAACAAGTCAATAGTGCCAGTGGCAGTGAGTGTGACAGTGACTGAGTAGGAAGAGTCCCAGTAGGAAATTAGGGAATTAGCACATGAAAAGAATAAGTTACGTCTATAAAGTCTACTTACTTCACTACTTTTCCGAATTTTTCAAAAACCTTGTGCAAATCATTGTTAGTAAGAGAAAACGGCAAATTTCCAATATAGACAGTACTTTTACTCGGCGCTAAACCGCCACTCATGTTGCCGATTTTAACCGATTTAGCATGGGCGAAATTAGGTGAAAACAATATTTCAAGTTGCGCATAATACCGTACTCTACGAGCCGCTCTTAGCTCCACGAGCCGCATAAATAGTCCTAAATAGTAACGTGCAGTGTCCAGTGGCAATGTACAAAACCTACACGAGGTACGTAGGCCCTGAGGTACGTAGGCAGGGCCTACGTTCCAGTTGAATTCAATTCAGTGACTCTATTCCGAAATGTTGCATCAATATAAGTGACTAGACTATAATTACTGGAAAGTGTAATTACGTAGCATATTTCTCCAGTGGTGATGTGTATACCCTGCTATAATGATAATGCATGCACCACTACGTACGCTATCACTATAATACTTTGTGATATTTCATATTGCCAAAGTTTTCTATACAGTGTATATATGTCATAAACTTACGTATTTTTTCCTGATTAGCAATTTGCACGAGTCACTAACATAGAACTAGCACTACATTAAAAAAAATCCGCGGGTCATTGCACAATAACCTGAACACATTATTGTACGTCTGATTATTCATTTGATTATTTGATCATGTCCCTGTTTCCTCGACATGTAGATGGATGAATGCTAGTTCGTGTATTAGTTTCTCGCATTCCTACACATTCAGAGTTATATAGTTAAAACCCTGTAGAGTGCACCATGCGGACACAATAAAGGTAGGGTGCATTAGGATGGCAGATGCAGCGTCAAACAATTTATGCAACGCGAACATAATTTCTCTCAATATTTGGCAACTGACAAACTGTGAAACGTAGGCATTTGTGAAAACGTTGCAAAACAATCCTTGTGATTTTTCAATGTTACTTGGCAATGAACTATCTTACTGACTGACAGACTGACTTACTTACTTATATACATGAATTGTCTTCAACAAAGTTATTGCATTAAATTGCTGGCGCAAGATAGACGTATTTGCAAATGGCTAATTTATATTACAATATTTTTTTACGAATACAGGTTCGAAAAGGTATCATTTGTTTCCCTTTAAAATTAGCTAAACATTGTTGATGACGTGAATGATTGTTGCCATTTTTGTGAGGGCATATTTTAAGCTATTTTGAGGAAAACTATTTTTATTCGTTACAGATTAGACCAATACAAGTATAAATTGTAATAACATCTTTGTGATGTCGACAATAAACAGAATTATTAGTAGTAAGGTTTTGCAGTTATAGAACAAGTTACAATTTCTTTTTCAACTTTTTCATCTCGTCATTTATCCCTTTCGTCGTCTTCTATGTATGCAGTTGGATTAAGGAAGACGACATCTGCATTCAGTTTAATAAATCATACACTTGTTTACATATCATAATAAATTGACTGGTGTTTACATCAAAATATGATAAGTTTGATAAACTCAAGATCTGAGTGAGCAAATTATAGGAGTGAAATTGTACTTTGGTTAGCATCCAATATCCGTCCCAATTTGAATAAAGACAAAAGATGCTGATAATCCAAATATATAATGAATAACCCGTTAGCATCCTAAACAGTGCATTAACATGCCTACCTATGATGAATTGTGTTTTGAAAAATCAAATGTCCATTGTTTAAAAAAATACACTGATGTCCCAATTTGAATAAAGACAAAAGATGCTGATAATCCAAATATATAATGAATAACCCGTTAGCATCCTAAACAGTGCATTAACATGCCTCCCTATGATGAATTGTGTGTTGAAAACTCAAATGTCCATTTTTTTAAACAATACACTGATAATATTAATTTTAGCTTATCTACTAGAAATACTTTGTTGATATTATAATTAAGAAATTTTTTAACACATTATTTTTGTGTGATACATTTATAATTCGTCTAATAATGAAACTAATTTTGTAATAACGCATTTTGCATATTTTAATAATTTATTAGTGTAGTTATATAAACCTAATGTGTTTATGTGTAAACTCGAACATGCGTATGTTAAGGTTTTCCTTTTTTTTTCAACCTCGGGCACCAAACTTTCAGATATTGACCCCACGGATACGAAGTAAGATATTTATACTTTTTGAAATGTCCATTTTTGTAAATATGATTACATTTTGTTTCGAACGTAAAAAACTTAGTTGATGTGTAAAGCGTATAAATATAACATAATCATTCTAGGAACCACGATAGGGCGAACGCCTGTGTCATCGGCTACAACTGTGAGTGTGGCTCTCAAACTTGGTGTATCGATCGTGACTCGAAGACGGTCCCTCCTTTTTGGGACGTGAACGAACAACATAATTCAGTAGGCTATACGTGGAAATCAATCCCCGGAATTTCATGTTTTTACATAATCGTAAACACAATTAGACCTTTGCTATCTATAACTTTGTCGCTGGATATTGGGTACATCTGTTTTATAGTTTACTTGATTGGTTTACGTCATGTGTATGAGCTCGCAACCTACTCGTCTTACTACTGGGATACGCTGAAAAATGTAGCACAATTAAAAAAAATATTTGCGCCTGCGGTGAATGCCTTTTTGGTCCACAGCCCGACATTTTGTCGTGCGACATACACATTTCAGCGCACAGTGCGAACTACGAAATTCAGCACACAGTGCGAAGTCGCCTTTTTCGCCTATTTCGCCCGCGCTGCCGAAGCTTCGTTTAGCTGCCGCGTCGCACGCGCTGCTTCCATGGCTGACCGCCTTCCCGTGCGTTCCAACCTAGCTTGAGAGGTGCTAGATATTCAACGTTCTAATTAGCACATGACACACCAATATATTCTAGATATGTATACAAATACATGCGTACAATTAGGAATTGTATTATATATATATATATATATATATATATATATATATATATATATATATATATATATATATATATATATATGTGTGTGTATATGTATATATATATATATATATATATATATATATATATATATATATACATATATATATATATATACTCTACATTACTCGGGATACAACATTTCGCGATGTATTATTATCAAATCAAATTATTATCAAAACCCTTTATTTGCCCCTCACGTGGAAATTGTTATGTGGTGTCCGAGAGACGATATAATTAATAAGTAAAATGTATTGCACAATAGAGTACAACGAAAACAAATTCTAAGTACGTATGGTATGTGTCTTGTCTTGTCAGGTTACGTCACAGGGGCCGTGAATTTATCGTCGGTGAAGAAAACGTAATTGTGTCTGTAAAATGCATAATATACATAAACCATGTCCTTATTTGGCTGTACATATGACGGTAATAGGGTCGCATTTCTTACTCAAACTAGTCGAATAACAACAATCGTATTCTATATCTCACCCATACATATCATCTAATTTATAAAACAAATTGTTTGAATAGTTGTGTTGAGTGAAGTAAGTTCAATTCAAAAACGGAAGACACGAGTTTCCACATAAAATATGCATGTACCGTTGTTCACATAATTTACACAAAACCATCCAATAAGTAGGCAAAGTGAATTTTTATATCATCTTAGAATATTCCTTTAGTCCCACACATTGTATCGACCATGCTTTTGAATTTTAACAAAACGCAACATTTTTCATTCTTTTAAAAAGTGCTTATGTAAATCTAGGTTAATGGCGCCTCTAATGCGAGATTTGGGATAGTCATCAAGCGATACGGAAATGTGACGATTTTCAATGTATTCTAACGAAATTATAATAACTACTTATATCGGCTGTAGCAAAAAGCCAATCCATGATGCTATGTGGCAATCACTGATTTATATGGTATAACCTTTTCCCAAACACAAAACATAAATAGTTAAACAAAGAGACGTGAGAAGAAGCCACACGCGTTAGTAACTAACGCAAACAATGATTTGTTATTTTGCCGTTTTTCACCATAACCTGAAAAAACAATGTTTGTATGAATATCATTTCAGTCGATTCTCTTATGAGTAACAATGGCATGCAGTTTAGTACGAGAGACAAGGACCACGATACACATCAAAGATCTTGTTCAGTTAAAAATGTACAATCAGTTCGATTGTTTTTGCTCCTCGCGTTTCAGACTAATTTCACGAAAAAGCAAACCTACGAAGTATCCCCTGTGACATGCTAACTCGTTTGTGCAAATGTGTGGCTTCGTTTTTATTAAATAAACAGAAAACTCAGAAAAAGAGTATTTGCTATCATAGCCGAAACTCGAACCGGACATCTGTGTTACCGTGACATCCGGAAAAGACTGTAGCTTGAAAATCTCGCGTGAGCGAAAACGAGCAGTGAGATCGACCTTTGACCCGTCCATGCTGTCAGTCCTTCGATAGACTGTTTACTATAATTTATAGAGTCGCAATATTCCCGTTCTTTTGCTGTTTTTTGTTCAACGATGGGACGCCCGCGTATGTTTGCGACCGAATCGGCAAGGAAACAGGGAAGTGCACAAAGAGCCGCAGAAAGACAGAAACAGCGGCCGTGCGCACACGTGTATTTGGAAAAAGTTATAGACTTGTGCAAGTTGTGGAATCAAATGACATGTACGACAGGTTAGTACGGCTTCAACCATTTCACATTGTTTTAATATTGCGTGTGCCAGCTGACAAAATTGTTTTGCTATTAAATTAGTCGACGGTATTAGGCCATTTAGGGTCATTCCGAGTGAACGCAAATAAAATTCCATAAATTGGTTGCTGTCATCGACGTCTTGGACTTAGTCTTAGACTTAGATTATTTTTGAATAGATCAGTACTAATACAGTATGATGAGAGCCTTTCCCGTTTTGCATTTGGTAAGATTAGCAAGAATCCAAAATTTGAGCGTTGTAGCTTAAATAGGTTTCAAGTTATGGCACTTTGACATTTGACAGGTTGTTAAAAATAAATAATTTTATTTACATTTAATTCACTAGTCAATATATTCTGCAATCTTGAGCCTGTGTCAGTGAAATTGTGGTGAGTTGATCTATATAATATAGAGATTACATAACTACAATTAGAATATAAATACAGTGTACGGTTAATGTACAGCTAGGTGATACAAATCATGATTAAGATTTATTCAAAATATCACTCGCGATAGGGTTTTCAGACCCTGATTGTGAGCAGAATACACATACCTTAGACATAAATTGATAAATTGTACATATTTGGTATATAAATGTGCAAATCGGAGGAATATGGCAGGTCTGGTTACCTTAATTATGAATCTATACATGTATATGCAAAGATGGTATGTTATTATATTTCTTAAAATATGACCAACTTCCGACCCAAACATTTCGATGAGGCGTAGCTTGTATTGTCACAAAACCTTTTCTATGTGTAAGCTCATTCCTATAATTCAAATAACTAGTAAAATAAGTCTCAATATCCTTCCGAGCTTCCTTCACAACAAAAATGGCATACGCCTGGGTGCCACAATTTTTAAAATAAATTGCTCGTGATATACTATGACACAAAATTGTAACTTTTGTCATGATTTAAAGGTAAAGGTAAGGATTGCTCAAAGCGCTTTTTACACTTTACTCCCTGGTAGTTCAATCGAAGACCATCTCGGCTTCTCTGGGAAGCATTCAGCCATGTAGCAATTTTGCGAAGACTGCTTGTACACAAATAGTCATCACTGTTTATAGCCAGGTACTCATTCATACAGCTGGGTGAAATGGAGCAATGTAGTGTGAAAAAAACTTGCCCAAGGTTTCACATGGCAGCACAAAATTTGAACCCGGGTCCTCTTATTTTAGAGTCTGATGCTCTACCCCTGAACCACTGCGCTAATACTAGCAACCTTTGTTTATGACCAATATTAAAGAAAAACTGTTAGTCTCACAGACTGGTACATTTCGTCATGATGAATTTTCAGTAGTATGCCTGCAGTGCAATTGTGAGGAACACTAAGCAGGTTTTCAGCTCACTTAGTCTTCATGGCATTAAAATTAACTGATTTTAGTAACAGTTTATTGTAATATTATTTTGCCTAAAACCACTAATGACATGTTATGGTCCTGTGCAAGTTAACAAACACAATTTGCAGTGTTTTGTGGTGAAAAACTCAGCAGTAGTTAAGATTAAGAAAAATATATTTCATTCAATATTACAAATTAACTATTCAGGGCTGTATAGTCCAAAGGACCTGAGGATCTCTTGGGCCAGTGTTGATGATTAAATGTCCATTTTGATGTGTTTACAGTAATGCTCACTGGTTTGGTTATGTTTTATTTCAGATGTTGCAAAGACGTTGCCACTCTGCAGCCTGTTACTATATGTGAACTTTTGTGCATGACATTGAAGAAATTGTGACTGATGAGTACAGACGATGAAGACATGACACTGATGACAAGAGCGGAAGACGTCACTGGCAAACCATTCTGCATTGTGTACAAAGAATGCCTTTTGGAGCTTGCCAGAATGGAGGTAATCATTGGTATTTGATATTCATAAAATATCATCATGACACAAGTAACTGCATTTTAAAGATGTTTCTTAAAAACTATTCATTTTGTATAATGGCAAGAAAGATGTTATGTTTGTTTTGATTATGTTTAAATTGATGAAAGTGTGGTGTATATTGGTTAATTATATGTTGCCATATTTATGTTACAAACATAGAAATTAATATTATGGAAATTATACATTGAAATACCATTACATCATGCACTATAATTGGTATCAACTGCATTCTGATTGGGCAGGCTGAGTAGAGTGGAATACATAACTATCTTTACAGAAAGCACTAATTAATGCCCACCTATGTCACTGCATTCACACAATTTTGCTGTGTTTGTGGTCATCTCATATGAATAACCAGAGAAAAATATGCCAACTAGGTGATTATGGTGAAGAAACATTTAATTCATAATTACAAACTTACAACATATTCAAAATTATTCATTATTAGCCCCATGAAATTATGTGTAATAATTATTTGTCACAGTCGTCTATTTGCCTATTTGTGTAGATGGATAGATTATGCAAAGTCAAAGGGTGCAGGCTTCCCTATGACCTGAAAATAAAACGAGTTTCAAATATGCGGTACTTCTGTCATTGAGTAACACAAATTCTTTATACTAATCAGTTCTGCTGGTAAAACAATTATTACAATTGTTGTCACATACACAGCTATGCACGGTTGTAACGTTTAAAAAAATTAAACGGCTTAACCAGTAGAGCATTATATATGTTAATATGCATCTAAATTGTCAGCTTAGGTATATATTATGAATTTTATTCATCTGCCAGTGGAAGTTTTTGTGCCCCCTAGAATTAATTTCTGAACCTGCTCCTGCGTATGATAGTTTATTTGTCTGCATGAGGTTTTTGCAGTAATGGGTGTCCTGGATAGATTGTATATTGTTGGAATCACATGTGGGCTAAAGTAAAGACAACATAAAGTAAAAACATTTTATTGAAACTTTTGACAAGATTGACTACAACATAATGGCAAGCACTGCACATGATATATGTATTTATTTTTAATATCACATGCACATCAGATAAAAAAAACAATCAGTAAAATATAAAATTAGGAAAAGGTTGAAAACATGTATGGTATATATATATATATATATATATATATATATATATATATATATATATATATATATAAACAAACAGTTACTTTTATAACGATTCATTCATTCACAAAAATATCCAGCACAAATACATAGTATGTCAAATACTGGTTAGTTAAAAAACATTAATCCCATTTATTAGGCTTTAAAATGATGCCTTTACCCGAAATGACATTACAAAATCCTGGCAATTTACCTAAAATTGTAAAGTTTACTCATAATGCATGCATTATGGATATTACTGAAACATGCTGTAAATATCTTATTTTTTACAGCAGTAGAACATAAATTGATGTTTTATTAAACATATTTCTCTTGACAAGTTTGCATACAAGTTTCACTTTGGCTTGAATGGCAGACTCATCTGACAAGATTTTATAAATGACTTGTCCAAAATATTTACAATGTGACAAAGTTTAACTGGTTAACTCCTGAAGTAATTGTCTTAGAAAGATTTGACTTTCTAGATACAAAGTACATATACATACTATATACATGTAATGTGTACATATTAAATAACAATAATAACAAATAAAGTACACTAAGTTAACTATAATTATGATGATTACACTAGTCATGGTCCTCGCCATGTGGCTGAGAGTTACATGTGCAATCACTACCCCGGGTATGTGTTTACTCACCTGTATGAAGAGTACCGGCTACAGATAGTGGTAGATATTATTACTTTATATAGTTAGTCTTTGCATAATAACATAAGTGTGGCTGAATGCTTCCTACATTAGTAGATATGTTGTTTGATTTAACAGATCTTAGTAAAGTGTAACATATCTGGCATGTAGAGTTTACGATATGAATACCAAATACCAAACAATTCTATAATTGACTTTTGCTAAATGTATCATCACATATGATATCATAAATGTCACAGCCATGTTAATTGTCACTTTGTTTCTTGCACAGGTAGATGTGGATGCACAGAAAATGTCAGGTACCTGGCATGCAGTACCATTAAAGAGAGTGAACTAAGTAACACAGTAATGCCATCGATATCCAAGCCGATGAAGTTCACCAAAGAATGCCGAACCTATCTTATAGTGTTGAGAGAGGTTGACCGAAGGCTCATGCCATATTTGCCAGACCATGGTACCCACTGTTCTACCACAAACTGCAAAGCTAGTCAGATATCACCATATTCGCATGTCAAGCAACCTGCATTCTATATGGGTCTCTGTTCAGTTTGGGTAACTGACTGGCCTGGAAGTCAGTGCACACACCATCAGTACAGGGGAGTCTGTTATGGATGCAACACACGACTGAGATCACTCGGTTGATATTCACATGACATTTGATCTGCGTCTTGCACAGCCCATGGTTGTGGAATCTTGTCCGGGATCTTGGATGGTATATAGCTTATTAACTTGTTGACCTAGTGGTGGTGTTCAGTTTCCTGGTGAGTGTTGACCTGAAAAGAAAAGCATAATATTCAAACTCAGTAAACAAAAACTGGCATCATGGTATTAGAGTTGTCATTATGGAGTGTTCTTTGCCATAATCAATAAATCTACAGCTGTATAACATAATATTTTATGTATGACCTAAAGCATTCCACAAAAAAGGCAGCAAGAAATATTTGGCTACAGCAGCATGTACAGGTTGATATCTAAGCAGGGTTGTAATTTATTAGGTCTGTATTGTCATTACATGAAAGTAAAATTACCATGCTATTTTTAAATGTAGGGATGCCCTACATCTTATATATTATTATAGAATTATATTTACTCCCAAGCATAGCGCATTCATATTTTCTGTTTTATTTTCAATATACAATTTTGTGTCAGGGTATGTCATGTAATAACTACTGCATGTTATATTTGACATTTTATGGCTTAGCTGGATGTCAAAGTAAATGTTGGAAGTGACAAAATAAGGTGTTGTTGTGATGCCAACAGTATATTTCCTTCACTGAATATTCAAACATGTCTACCTTCTTCAGAATGAATAATAATTGATTTTATAAATTTATTTCTGAGTTATTGTTGTATGCTGAATAGTTTTTTAAAGGTGTTGACCGAAGTCTGTGTGGACACTGGACTGGACACACTTAGTATAACATGCATTACACAACTGCAAAGGTTATCCTAGTTTTCCATATCCGAGATATTATGAAAATGCTAATGAAAGCAAATGTGTATTGAAATGGGCATATTAAAATATTTATAAAATGTATACATTGTTGATTGTTAAAATGTTTAATTCACTTGGAGTGATCAGACGTTGGCCTCTTGCAAACTACGTATCCTCCATGCATTTGCCCGACACAAGTGATTGCATTAATCTTAGTCCCTCCTCTGCCTCGTCTCACTTGCATTGTAGTGTGGCCCATACTAATATATCATAATTTGAGTTGTATTATGCATTCATATATTGCTGTGATGAAAAGATAAAGATTAGAACAGCTGGCATATGTGAGTTGAAAGGTATCAGGTATTACATAGACTACAGCCAGGCATCACTGACCACAATGGAAACAAGTGCAAGAATGTTATGTGTAATACTTGCATATGGTGTACACTGGCTAGTAGCTATACAAGCATTTTATATTCATGTTTACCTTTTTGTATATTGAATAAATTCATCACCATCATGGTTGTCATACATTTTTTAATTATTATATAATTATAATATTATTATATAAAATATAATGCAAATCAGCAACATCCAGCAATCATAGTAAAATGTGAGTCACAAAACACTGTTTAAATAATTGTGATAACCAACATAATTCTTCGTTTGACGTTCTGTTGCACGAGATAACGGATGCTCCCCACGGTGACCATCACCCGGAGCCTAGCTACTGCCAACGTTCCGAAGCCAATGAGATATCATTTCGTCCCTAACGTCATCTACACTCTCTAGATATGTACTTTTGCAATTACACAGCTTATGAACAAGATCCTGCGTTATCAAATACAATACATATAAACTTATAAATAAAGGCTGTATGAGTGTATCTGGCTGAGACTAAGCGATGCCGATGCCGACTGTCAAACTTTAAAAATAATCTAACAAGTTAGAGAATCCACGTCGAGTAGGCCTATAAATATATAATGAAGTTCACAAGTTGCAGTTCTTGTTGAATTAGCCCACGACTACTCGCCCTGGTTGCTAACTGCAATAAAACACTTAATACATACCTTCACAGAAGAAACACTTCGGAACGTTCGTCACGACACGCAAAAGCACATGCGGTTTGTTATTGTGCCATAGGATGCCGATCTCGTATAAAACACGTGACCCAAAAAGGGCAGGACGTCTACACCGGCTAATGGTTTCGTCAGTTATACCCGGTGTAACGACGATTCTTTTTTGCCGAATAAAAAAAGATAAGTACGCATTTTAAAATTAAACTGATTGCGCATACTAGTTAAACTATTGAAACATTACACATCAGGACATAAAAGAAAAGGATTGGCGATGGGCAAAACGAAATGATTGTCAACCTTTAAGTATCACGGCTGTTGGTGGTACCGCCACTGTCACGATGCCAACTTAAACGGACGCTATTATAAAGAAGGCGAACGTCCGGCGCATGGAGTAGGAATAACCTGGGAGAACTGGAAAGGCGACTTCGTTTCGTTAAAGAGCGTCACAATGCAAATGCGCCCAGCAAGATTTTCCAGAGGTGGGGAATTCAGTCTACATCGTACACTTTCACGAATATAATCGTTGTATCCGGTCCACCTATTCATTTTTGCTTGGGATCACGTGTTCACTTTGACACAAACATTTGCAAGCCTCACGTGTAGATCATTCGTATACTATAGCGTCAATTGTGAAACAGTTAGTATAGTCCAGTTCCCTATGTCACGAAAAATCGTTTCGTTCAAATTTTTGGGAGATTTGCAAAACTATACATTTTTGGAAAGCTTAGAACCTACTGAACCTGAAAAGTAATGTTTACATTTTTTCTAAACACTCTAGGGCGGCCATCTTGGAATTTCAAAATGGCGACTATTTTTTGCTCACATTTTGCAATATCTCGGCTTCTACGTATCTTAGGTTTTTGATTTTGGTGTCTATACATACATTTTTGAGACAAGGAATCTAATGGGACAACCTATAATGAGCTATATATAATGCATGACACTATTTTGGAAATTTGTGAAAAAAATACATAAATTCTAAATACCAACCTGAGGCTCAAATGGTAAATATTAGCCAAATTTACGAGCATTGAAAATAGTCTAGTTATTAAAATCATTGTTGTCTAGTCTAATGATTACATGTATTTTTAAAATCATTGTTGTCTAGAATCCAGTGTCCCATTGTTGTTGTTTCAGGCTCTGAGAGACATGGAGTCGACCACGAATGAGGTCCGCAAACTTACTGGTGGACGGCCGTGCCAAACCACTGACTATAAACTGTGAGTTGTGTGTCAAAAAGAAGCCGAACCTTTAGTGTTGCATCCAAGATTAACATCATAACACAACCTCATAGAGACAGTGAAGGAGCGAGCCAGCTTGCATGATACCGATTGTGTTCCAGTGGAAAAACGGCTTAAAGACTGCACAGCAGAAACACTGCAAAGAGAGAATGGTGTTTGGCATCGTACTTGCTACTCCATGATGACGAACACAGTCCAGAGAGAGAGCGTGCAAGAGACCGACAGCAACACTCCATGTCTACTGGGTCACACACTCCCAGGGTGAAAGGTCGCAGATCAAGAAGTGCCGATGACGTGAATAACGTGACTGGCTCAGCTGCACCATATACCCGATCATCAACACGACCTTTGAACACGGACATGTGTTTCTTTTGCCAGACAGACAATGGCCAGAAACTCTTCACTGTCAGAACAGGGAATGCCGGACAATCACTAAGCCAAGCAGTGCAAGCGTCTTCAGATCCAGAACTGAAAACTAGACACAGTACTTGCATTGCTGATGGTGATGCTCATGCTATGGGTATCCAGTATCACAAAGCTTGCTGGACTAAACACGTGTTCCGCGTTCTGCGGGATGACACCAACCAAGCACCAAAGACAAAACAAAGTCCCCCACAAGGATCCAGCTTCGTTGAACTGCTGAACATCATAGATACACAGACCAGAGATGGAGCATACCTCTCAATCCAAGACATCGAGAACACATATGTCAGCATGCTACATTTGGGTGGAACAGAGGTCCTGGAAAATCATTCACCACCTGCCTTCACCAAGCAATGGTTGAAAGGCAGAATCCTTTCTGAATTACCACACGTAACATCAGTCCGACAGAGAAACATGTCTTGTACTGTCCAGAGGCTTGTGATGCAGACATGCTCCAGACTGCTATCAGAACTGCAGATGACACTCAAAGCATGAAAAACCTCTACCAATCAGCCATACTCCTTCGCCAACAAATTGAGCAGTTCACCAAGACAGTGAAAACGTCCAGTTCCATAGTAGTAACCAGTACCCTGAAAGATGTACCGGTGGAACGGTATGCCATGATCGGCTGGATAATGGCGGGACCGGCAGACAAACTGCAAACAGAAGTGTGGACAACTATTGTTGACAGGGGTGCACTACTTTTACTTATGCCTTTTCGCTCGCTCGGAGCATAGGCCATCGACTAAGGAACGCCACTGTTTTCTGTCTGTGGCCATCTTCTCCATTTCTTTCCAGGTGTACCCCATCTCTTTTGTATCTTTTTATGTGTCTCTCTGCCAGGTGTTTCGTGGCCTACCTCTTCTTCTCTTCCCTGGGGGGTTCCATGTGATGGCTTGACGGGTGATTGATTCTGGTGGTTTCCTTAGTGTATGTCCTATCCACCTCCATTTTCTCTTCTTTATTTCATTTTCTATGGGTAGTTGCTTGGTTGTTTTCCAGAGTGTGGTGTTCGGTACCTTGTCTGTCCACTTCAAGTGTAGTATTCTGCGCAGGCATTTGTTGATGAAGGTCTGTATTTTCTTTAGTGTCTTCTGTGTGGTTCGCCATGTCTCCGCTCCGTAGAGCAAAACTGCCTTCACATTTGAGTTAAACAATCTCAGCTTGGTGTTAATTTTGATTCGTTTTGCTCTCCAAATTTTTCTCAACATGATGAATGCCACTCTTGCTTTCTGGATTCTTGCTTTGACGTCTTCTTCTGTCCCTCCAGTTTTGTTTATTGTACTGCCCAGGTATGTGAATGCATCTGTCTCTTCCAGTGGCTCTCCGTTCATTGTAATGGGGTTGTTGTTCTTTGTGTTGGCTTTCATAGTCTTTGTCTTGCTTCTGTTGATGTTGAGTCCAAGCTGTGTTGACACTGTGTTTAGCTGCTCTGTTTTTTCCTGCATCTGTTTATGGCTGTGTGAGAGGAGAGCGAGGTCATCCGCAAAGTCCAGGTCCTCCAATTGGCTCCATGGTGTCCACTGGATCCCATTTCTTCTATTTTTTGTAGTCTTTTTCATGATCCAGTCTATGGCGAGCAGGAATAGGAACGGTGACAGAAGGCATCCTTACCTCACACCTGTCTTCACCATGAAGGAGTCCGTTAGTTGTCCTGCATGAATGACCCTGCATGCCATGTCTTCATAACTACTTCTTATCAGAGATATAAATTTCTCAGGTATGCCGTAGTGCTGTAGGAGTTTCCACAGCGTGTCTCTGTCAAGGCTATCAAATGCTTTCTCGTAGTCAACGAAGTTTATATACAGTGATGAGTCCCATTCCATGGATTGTTCGACAATGATTCTCAGTGTTGCAATTTGGTCGGTGCAGGATCTGTCTTTCCGGAAGCCAGCTTGGTGGTCTCTGAGCTTGGCATCTACACCTGTTTTCAGTCTGTCCAAGATTATTCTGTTGAGGACCTTTCCGGGTACTGATAGGAGCATTATCCCTCTATAGTTCTTACATTCTTGCATATCGCCTTTCTTTGGGAGCTTCACAAGGTACCCTTCTTTCCATTCCGTTGGTATTTCTTCTTGTTCCCATATCTTCCCGAATAGGTCATGCAGTATCTCGGTGGAGGTCTCTATGTCAGCCTTGATTGCCTCTGCAGGAATTTTGTCTGGGCCGGAAGCTTTCCCTCTCTTCATGTGCTGAATGGCTTTTTCAATTTCTGCCTTACTTGGTCTTTCGCAGTTTATCTGGAGTACTTCTTCCGCTGGTGCGATGTCTGGAGGGTTCTGAGGTGGTGGCCGGTTTAGCAGTTCTTCAAAATGTTCCCTCCATCTCTTCAACTGCTTTCCTGCTAATTTTCTTGTTACATCATACAGTTGTTTCATGTTTCCTTGGGCTGATGCATCCTCTGCTTCTTTGGCTAGGTCTTCAATGAAGTTTGCCTTGTCTGTTTTTACGCTGTTCTTGACTGCTCTGTTTGCCTCTGTATACTCTTCCTGTGCTGCTGCTTTTGCTGCTCTCGTTCGGCTGTTGTTAACTGCACCTTTCTTTTCCTTCCTCACTTGCACTTTGTTGACAGTCTCTGCAGAAATCCAGTCTTTTTGTTGGTATTTCTTCTTTCCCAGAACTTCGCTGCATGTGCTGGTCCACATCTCCTTGATCTGTTGCCATTGTGTGTCTATGTCCATGTTTCCTTCATCAAGGATATCTTGTAGGGCTTCGTATTTGTTTCTGACTGTAAGTCGGAAGGTCTCTTTTGTCACCCTGTCCTGTAGGAAGTCCACATTGTACTGCGTTCTGGTGCTTCGCTTGACTTCTCTCTTCTTTAGCTTCATCTTCATTCTGGCCAGCACTAGATGGTGGTCTGAGGCTGCATCTGCCCCTCTCTGCACTCTCACATCCTGCATTGATCTTCTGAACTTTCGTCCTATGCAGATATGGTCTATTTGATTTTCTGTCCTGTGGTCCGGTGATACCCAGGTTGCCTTGTGAATCCTGCGATGCGGGAACACGCTGCCTCCGATGATCATATTGTTAAATGCACAAAAGTCGGCCAACATCTCGCCATTTTCATTCATTTTGCCAAGTCCCTGTCTGCCCATGACTTCTTCGTACCCGCTGTTGTCTGATCCGATTTTGGCGTTCAAGTCTCCCATGAGTATTGTCATGTCCTTCTCCTTCAGTTTGTCACACAATGTCTGCAGTTTGTTGTAAAAGTCTTCTTTTGTTTCTTCGTCCTTGTCGTTTGTGGGTGCGTAACACTAAATGATGTTGAGCTTGATGTTTTCTTTCTTTGTTTTGAACGAGGCACAGATGATCCTTGGTCCCGCTGCTTCCCAGTTAATGAGAGCATTCTGTGCCTCATGTGACAACATGAATGCCACGCCTTCCGTATGATGTGCATCTTCCTCTTCATGCCCCGAATAGAGAATCATTTCTCCCGTATTCAGTCTGACTTGCCCTGACTGTGTCCACCTTGTTTCACATAGCCCTAGTACTGTGATGTTGTAGGCCCGTCGTTCCCTTGCTATTTGGGCTGCTTTGTTTGTTTCGAACATGGTTCTCACATTCCATGTTCCGATTTTCGAGATTTTCTTGGAAGATAAGAAGGGTATCGGCGATGTAGCTTCCTTACGGCTTTCACTGCATGGCGTCATACTCTCCCCAGGAGGCCCTCCCTCTCCCAAGTTCAGTAGAGTTCCTTTGGTCGATGTTTTCGTAACAATCTGTTTTTTTACGGGAAAGGGTTGTTAGCCCTTTGCCCAACCCTCCTCTTTTCTCAGCGGGGCTTGGGACCGTCCATGGCAGAGTTTAATGTTAATAATTGATGTTTGGTTTCAAATCCAAGAAGCAAGTCACGTACAAGCCGAGTGACGAGGGTGCTGGATTCCGGTCTCAACAAGCTAGGGAAAACCCCCAAGTACTGCAAGTACTGGGATTGGCCCTGACCATCCATCACGACACAAGAAACAAGGAACTTGTGAATTTCCTCAATGCACATGGTCACTGTGCCTCCTACAGCCGTGCCCTCATCATGGAAACAGCCCTTGCCAATGCTGTAGTGGAGAACACAAAGCAGTGCCAGGGACTGTACGTGCCACCTTTCTTGAAGAAGGGCACGTTTATGTTCTTTGCCTCAGACAACACAGTCTTTGCTGAGGACACTGCTGATGGCAAGGGTACAACACATGGGACAGTCACTGCCATCTATCAGAAGGCTGATGCACCTGGTGAACCAATCACACGCATTGGTGACACAAAGTCAAAGAGTCTCTTGGTGACTCCATACCATACAGCCATGCTACCGTGTGAGAAGCCAAAAGCAACAGCATCGCAGCAGCGGGCGAGGGAGTTCAGCATCAACAACTCTGGTGTAGCAGATAGCTATCAACTGACACAACTTGGATGGGTTGTCGCCTCAACTCTTTCCAGGATGAAGGATGAAAGGTCAAGCCAAATTCCAGGTTGTGCTGGCTACAACTCTTTAGTGTCAACAAGCAAGCCGCTGACCGAGGTTGGTGCCGTGGCCCTACTCCCAGAAGTGGCACACGAGTGGTCAACTCTGCTAACAGTGATGAAGCAGGACATCAGTTAAAGGAGTTGACAGTTGGAGAAGAGTTCATCACTGTCATAACCTATGACATGGCCCTCTACGCGAAAGCAGTTCAGCTGGTGGATGCTCCTTCACTGCCTCTAGGAGGTTGTGGTATGACGTTAATCTTGGGTGTAACACTAAAAGTTCGGCTTCTTTTTGACACACAACACACAGTTTATAGTCAGTGGTTTGGCACGGCCGCCCACCAGTAAGTTTGGGGACCTCATTCGTGGTCAACTCAATGTCTCTCTGAAACAACAACAATGGGACACTGGATTCTAGACAACAATGATTTTAATAATACATGTAATTATTAAACTAGACAACAATGATTTTAATAACTAGACTATCTTCAATGCTCGAAAAGTTGGCTAATATTTAGCATTTGAGCCTCAGGTTGGTACTTAGAATTTATGTATTTTTTCCATAATTTCCAAAATAGTGTCATGCATTATATATATCTCATTATAAGTTGTCCCATTAGAATCCTTGTCTGTGAAAATATATGTTTAGACACCAAAATCAAATGCCTAAGATGCTTAGAAGCCGAGATATTGCAAAATGTGAGCAAAATATAGTCGCCATCCGAAAATCCAAAACATTACTTTTCAGGTTCAGTAGGTTCTAAACTTTCCAAAAATATATAGTTTTGCAAATCTCCAAAAAAATTGGACGCAAAGTTTAATCTGTACATAGTGAACTAGACTAGAAGCATATTTTGGTCATTTTTTGAGTAAACATTGTGATTTATACTGTCTTGCATTAAATGCAGTGCATTGTAAGTTGTCTCATTAGATTCCTTGTCTCTGAAAATGTATATTTAGACACCAAAATCAAAAGCCTAATATGCTTAGAAGCCGAGATATTGCAAAATATGAGCCAAAAATAGTCGCCATTTTGAAAATCCAAGATGGCCGCCATAGAGTGTCTAGAAAAAATGTAAACATTACTTTTCAGGTTCAGTAGGTCCTAATCTTTTCAAAAATGTAGAGTTTTGCAAATCTCCAAAACATTTGAACGAAATTACACAAGGAACTGGACTAGTAGGTCGTGCATTGATTCAAATAAACCTCCTTCAAGTGCCCACCAAATCACTATGCCTGCATAAGATTAGCGTACATTTTATTTTAAAACTCTGACAACATATTCGCGATTGTAGTAATTGTTTGATGTCGGCAAACATCTTGAAATGTCACACTATCGAAAATAATAACAATATTATAATAAAATTCACAATATTACGCAAAGTTAGTTGTGCCTAGATAGATAAACTCATACGTTCGTACGTACGCACACACACAATTAAGCACACCTATTGACATGACAATTTCCGATGAATACCATGGTGTGTATGTATTTGCGTGTACGTATATGCGTGCGTGCGTGCGTGCGTGCGTGCGTGCGTGCGTGCGTGTGTGTACTGTATTATTATATTTCTCTGGATACTCAGTTTCGATGTGTACATGTGTCGCGGCAGAGTACGTCATAGTGGCCGTGACTGATGTTCACCCGGCTGAGACGAGACACATCGACCTTCCCGATACTTCGTGTGACGTGTGTGCCGTCGTGCCGAGCAGGTTCACTGGTCTCGCACGCTGTCATCTCGCTGACGTGCGCGGCCGATACGTGTTCGTCAAGGCGCCCCCGAAAACGAAACTGAAACTGTGTGAAGTGGAAGTGTATCCATACCGTGAGTGTAACTACAATGATATTGCCATGGTTACAATTGCTTAATTCAAATAAGATTCCAGCTTAGCAGTCATACTTGTGAATGCCCTTGATATCAAGAAAAGGTACAGTATGCAACATGCGTCGAAGTAGAGAGCCTTATTTCTCCACAGAATACATGCCCACACATAAGCGCACGCACACTCCCAGATACACACACATACATACATATACACACGCGCGTGTGCACACACACACACACACGCACGGGCACGCGCACGCGCGCACACACACACACACACACACACACACACACACACACACACACACACACACACACACACACACACACACACACACACACACATGCACATTAGGACTACCACATGCGCGCTCACACATGCACTTACACACACAAACATGTGCATATGCACGACGCACGCAACCTATACATGACATTATCTTTTGCGTTTATCTTAGTTTAATATTAAAGACAACATTTCCTTTAATGGATATGTAAGGGACAAAAGGCGTACTCTTTGTTCATAACGACAAATGCGCTTGGATGGAAGCAGACTGCATCAATTATTTATAAGAGTTCGCTTGGTATATAAGCAGAAGTTCAATATAATTGTTTCGTTGATTTTTCGCAGCACTGACCAACGTGGCGTCCGGGAAACCAGCGCTGCAGTCGTCTACTGATGGTGATCACGTGGCGGGGTTTGCAGTGGACGGAGACATAACTACGTGCGCCATGGGAAACACGCGAGACCACCAATGGTTGCTGGTGGATCTTCGTTACCAGCATGAAGTAGTGGAAGTGATCATTGTGACGGGAGAATATAACGGTAAATAAACTTAACTTTATAATTACCTGTGCGAACGCCGAGTCGTGTCCGGAATTCAAACTGTCGCCATCTAGCGACCGTAATGTGTTCCCCTCGTTCATACCGCAGTAATAGGAAAGTTACCCGACAAATCCGAATAACTGCAGTTTGCGTTATAGTGCATTTCGAATTGTTCATTCCCATGTAAAGGTCGACATTTCTTTATCGTGGATCACACGAACTAAAAGAAAAACAACATACGTTACTATATACTGACGGCCACATAAGTTAAGAGTCACGGTGTCGGTAGCCATATGGTGACGTAACGTTTGGAAATCCTCCACACTATCAGAATGATGTTGCTTGACAACACATATTGTCGTTCGTGACACGTCAGGCCTGGACAACTTCGACGTCGGTGTCACCGACATTCCGCTGGTTGCAGCCAAGCCACCGACGAGCCTCGCGACTGTAGATTAGCACATCTGTGGCGCCTTCGTCGATACGTTGCCGATACACTCGAGAGTTCGTCTTCCGTGCGTGTCTGCCAGAGGGCGCTACGTGTTCGTTAGAACGAAGGGAAATGGCGGTCTCGCGAGAATGACGATATGCGAGATGGAGGTATATGTGCAGCGTAAGTAGGACTTGATATTTTAGCTGCCTGATGATTACAATGTCGTTGTTGTCAGCAAGGTATATTTGTCTCTTCATTAATTTTTCTACCGTTTCAGTTCAATTTTCTACACTTTGTGTCCGTACAGTAAATACTAACACTGGAAGTAAGACTTTCGCAGTAGCTGCAACGACAGTTTTATGAAAGGTTTCCTTTTAGTGGTAGACCAGCTGAAACTAGTACACAATTTCATTAAAAAAATTACTTTAGCTATCTTGTTTATCAGCCGTTCCTTGGTGCAACAATTGACAAAATGTATCTTGTTTATTGAATCAGGGATGTTTTAACTGTTAATTTGTTTGATTTCGTAATTATATATATATATATATATATATATATATATATATATATATATATATATATATATATATATATATATATGTTATACACTATTTATATATTATATATATATATATATATATATATATATATATATATATATATATAATATATATAAATATATATATATATATATATTTATAACATATAATATATATATAATATATATATATAATATATAATGTATATAATATATATTATATATATATAATATATATATACTATTTATAATATATACTATTTATAATATATGGACTATATATTATATATTATATATAATATATAACATAGATATATATTATATATTATATAATATATATCAATATACACATATATATATATATATATATATATATATATATATATATATATATATATCTCGTAGATATGTATATACATATTTGTATAGCTTGTAAGGATGCCTATGAAGTGGCAGCAAAGGAGGTAATCAATCAGAGATAACCTATACCACCTACCAAGTACTCCCAGGGATACCGCCTACCCCCATCTACAGCCCAATTATCCCGCCGAAATACCACCTTTTAAACCCTGTTTACACCTGTGGAAAATCAAAATCCATAGACGATGGGCCGAAAGTCGCACGTTTAATATACTATGCTCTAATATAAGTGAATTCTTACAACCAAATGTATCGTGGAAATAGTTTTTTTTATATCAGTCGTCTAACAAAATCTGTTTCGATAGTCATTCTCATTGTCTGGAATGCCACTTTGCGCATTCTGGTAATCTATGTGTATTATCTATGTCGCAGCGCCTAGCGTGCTGCAGAATGTGGCCCTCAACATGGCTGCCGAACAGAGCAGTCGGTCGCGAGCAGGGGCCGCTAAGTTGGCCACCGACGGCATCACCAATACCTGCACCATCACGAATATAGAACTTCATCCCTGGTGGCGTGTGGACCTTGTTGACATGTATACTGTATGGCACGTCACCGTCTCAAATTTCGAACAACAACAACGTAAGTGAAGCATTAACGTTGTGGATAGCCATTTGTGCTTGTAACTAAGCGAAAACACTTTTATCTGAATCAACTAAACGTTGGTGAGCGCACATGACTGATATGTTCGCTCTATTGTTAATGGATATGTATGCTGTGTTGCGTGACATGGTATATTCATCATTGGACAATAAAGAAAAATCAAATTGGGCTTGCTAACATTATTTATCTTTATTATGGTTACCAAGTGTACACATTGCTATGCAATGCTGTCGGCTATTTTTTGTGTGAAATCAAATAGGACGGCCAAAGTGTTTTGCTATACTTCCATTACATTTATTATATGTTTTATCCAAGAATGGAGTAATGCAATGTTATTTGTTACAGCCGCTTTGCGTGATCTCGCAATCTGGATGTCGATCAATGATACCGCAGTGCCCCCTAGCGGTGGTTCTCTCTGTGGAACGTATTCCAGTCCGCCGTGGCATGTGGGCGTCAGTCACGTGACTTGTGTACAACCTGAATCATGTCTGAATCAACTAATCGTTGGTCAGCACGCACGACTGATATGTTCGCTCTATTGTTATTGGATATGTATGCTGTGTTGCGTGACATTGTATATTCGTTATTGGACAGCTAAGAAAAATCAAATTGAGCTTACTAAAACTAGTTACCTTTAATATGGTTACCAAGTGTACCCATTGCTATGCAGTGCTGTCTGCTATTTTATGTGAAATCAGTAGGGTTGATCAAAGCGTACGGTCAAATAGTTTTGCTACATTTCCATTATATTTATTCTATGCTTTATCCAAGATTGAAGTAATGCAATGTTATTTGTTACAGCCGCTTTGCGTGATCTCGCAATGTGGTTGTCGATCAATGACACTGCAGTGCCCCCTAGCGGTGGTTCTCTCTGTGGAACGTATTCCAGTCCGCCGTGGCACGTGGGCGTCAGTCACGTGACTTGTGTACAACCGCCGGTGTTCGCCCGCTACGTGTCGCTGATAGCACACAACAAAGTAGGGACGACACTGAGGCTGTGTGAAGTACAGGTGTTTGGACAACGTACGTAGACAACGAGACCATTTCACTAACGTTGCTAGGAGTTCATAACACTGTTTGTGCATGTTAACGTAAATGTTTATCTTTAACCTAAATACACGATCCTGTCAATACCATGACGTCCAAGCGGGACATTGTCGTTGGAGTGTCATGGAAATTGTGTTCTCGGTAAAGAGCATTATATATTAGCGTTTTGAAAACCCCGCATTAAATTTAACGACGGATTTTGTTTAATGACGAAATTGCAACAAGAACCCTTTAAACGGTCCCCTGACGTTCTTAGAGTCGACGTATTCTGCCGGGTTACTTCACTATTAATTTCTTAGACATATAGACAGCACCAACAGTGTATGTGGGTGACGAACAAACAACCTATATTAATATGCACATCATATAAGAAACGTCTCTTATCAGTGGTCGCTAAAATATATTTGGATGACGAAGACAAAAGAGATATGTATAACATAATATTTTAAAGAAACATGTGTTTTCAGTGGTCACCTGCCCAGCCTTCACGCCGAACGTCGGCGAGAAATACAAAGAACCAACATGTTCATCTGAAAAGAAGTTCTACAACGACACGTGTGAAGTGTCGTGTGAACTCGGCTACAACCTGACCAGCAGTGACGGTGTACACAAGTGTAAAGAAAACGGCACGTGGAGCAACAACGTCACGTGTGAACGTACGTAACGTTAAATGTCAGAAGGACGTACGGCGAATTACTAGTTTTATATTTGTCGGTTTGCCTGAGCAAGCATAAGATCGAACAACACACAACATTAATATTAATTGCCAGCTAGAAATGGGAAGAACAAAGCCGATATGCACAAGACGCACTCGACAATCATTGACGATAGCTATACCGAGTTAGAATTGGCTTGCTCGATATATATATATATATATATATATATATATATATATATATATATATATATATATATATATATATATATATATATATATATATGTATATATATATATATAATTAACGACGATATATATATATATATATCGACGTTAATTTGTTTTTGCTCAGTTCGGTTTTCGATATATTAAAATACATATACGAGCCCAGTACCAGAAGAAAAACGTAGCTTAACAAATTTGCGACACTTTGTGTCCCTAGAGTAAATACTAACACTCGGAGTAAGGCTTTTGCGGTATCTGCAATGACAATTTGTCTTGGACTTCCTTTTAATATAAGACCAATTGAAACTATTTCACAATTTCGCCGTCATTATAACACATACTTCTATTGTTCTGTTTATGCATCGTTCCCTAACCCTAACAATTGACAGTAAAGGATTACTGTATGCTGAATCAGAAATAGGTGTGCTACCATAACAAATTGTGGAGTATGTAATATGTAAATAGGTAATCATCTACCAATTAAGCAGATGATGTTGTCAGTTTATATGAACATTTACAAATCATTATTGATTATGGCAGCTAATAACATAAAATAGTTATTTAACTGATTGATTACACACATTGTTCGGCGTATGTAGGATGCTCAAGTCAGATACAAGCTTAAGTAGAATTACTACATTTATATAAATCCAAGCCACGTTCAATGCATGCTCCTTTTAAATAGCACAATGAAGGAAACAGGTGCATAAATATCTGTTTCGATTTCTGTTTCCGGAATAAAATGTCCCATATTGGTGTTGCCAAACAATGCGGAAGTTGAAAGCGGTAACCCAAATGCGCATGTCTACAACACGACCATTAACTACCGGTGTGCGAAGGGCCATAACCTTATGTTTGGAGACTTGACACGAACCTGTCAGAGCAGTAAGGCTTGGACTGGTGACGCACCTGTCTGTTGAAGTAAAAGTAAGTTGACCCTGTCAAGCTTGTCTTCTATCAATACTTGGTCCAATGAAGCACCATTTTTGTTAAGTATGTAAGTTGATCCTGTTAGAATAGCAAAACTTGATCCCATGAAGCACCATTATTTAGGTAAGTTGTTCCTGTCAGAATAGCAAGACTTGATCCAATGAAGCACCAATGTGTAGATAAGTTGTTGCTGTCAGAATAGCAAGACTTGGTCAAGTGAAGCACCTGTATGTTGAGGTAAGTTGATGCTGTTATAATAGTAAGAATTGGTCAAGTGAAGCACCTGTCTGTTGAGTAACTTGACCTGTCAGAATAGCAAGACTTGGTCCAAAGAATCGCCAGTCTGTAGCTCATACATGCCTAAGGTATTGTGTGCATTTAGCAAGTAGACTGGAATCATTCATTTTTATATGGTGATGGTGTGTGGCGCTGACGTGGTGATATGATCGTCTTCACGTCTGATTGATTATGATCGATCAGACCAACAGTGCGGTTGTCTGCAGAACTTGAAGTTGTTTTTGTGAATGTTTCTCTGCATGAATAATATTCCGCGTAAGACTAGATTATTTGTTACACATACGTCAGGGAGTCTCTCGTGCATACAAAGCCTTTTGGTAACCAATGGTCTTTTTTCCTGTATTGTCCGGTAATTGCGTTGAGGTCTCCCACCACCATGAGTACATTATGACTGGGAGCGGTGTTAATTACTTCCTACAGCTGATCATATATATAACGTATCCTTGATCTACTGCTCTGCGTCCTTTGTTAGTGCATAACATACACTATCTGTCAACATTTCAAACGTACAATTACATTTTTACTTGATCATTCTGTATCGTTTCCATTCCAATAGAGATTTGTCCATTTTTCTATTAGTCATAACAATGGCCACTCCGCCTCTGTGATG
>OZ024854.1:61139837-61149837 GCA_964017155.1 Oasisia sp. SBJ-2009
GAGTGGTGAGTAGTTTACACAAAACAATCTTCAGAAATGTAGTGACCCACATGATGACAACTTATAACTGAACCCAACGGAGTTAAACAAAAAAACATTGAGGAACACCACATGAAATATTTAGTAATCTATCACTAAGATACACCAATTGAGAACTACACCAGATATAGGATACCACATAGCCTCGATTACTCAAATTATGTGATGTTGTAGCATTGTTAGTTAGATCCTCACATTTTGGGGGCTTGACGATACAGCTTTAAAAACGGGTGATCTCACACGGTCACAACATTGTAGTTACAAGATATAACGATTTGTTCTTCCTCTTGCTTATATGGTGTTCAGAAGTCTTGTCAGATGCTGACGATATGATCAACTGCTTGTTCTGGCACTTGCATGTTGGGTTTGGTGTTAGGAACAAAATCTACATCGATGCATTGGTTCTTGCCACTCCCGATCGTAGCTGTCTCCTGCACAACTGGGTCCGTAGGTGTTCAGCCGAGTCCCTACGATACTTGACAGATCCCAAAATAGCATCCAACATCTTCCATCTCCTTGACGATTGGAAACTAGCCGGCTGTCAACAGACCCCTGTAAATGTATGTCGGTGACGCTCAATCGGACGCTAACTTACCGACGACCCGTGCAGAACCTGGCAGCCAGTGTTACAGGAAGAAGTTCCGCCTGGCCGGGATTATATATAGAATGCCAGTGCAACGGCGCAGCACGTCGCTAATGGTCGGTATCCCTAGTAAGGATGGGACGAATATTCGATTTGTATTCGACATTTTGAATATTCGAACGTTTTCCCGCTATTCGATTCGATTCGAAAATCGAAAATTCGCAGCTATATAAACGAATATCGCTCGAATATTTTCCTTCATTTCCTCCGCAGCAAAATCGGTCACGGGCGATCTTTAACTTTCTGACGTAACTATGAAAAAACTACAACCGCCAAACTGCTCCTCACATGTCTTATATGTTTTTGTATATACACACAAGGCTACAAAATAAAATAACTAACATTAGATAAAGAAGATATCTTTTCAAATTAAACTCGCGTAAAACTCGCCGGCAACGTGGTATCAAAGTCGTCGGTGACCGCTACGCGTAGCTTATCGTAATATCGGTATTGTGTCGAGAGGTCTTTTGTTAGCAGTGTCGGGTTAAAGTCTAAGGTTAGTGTTTCGAGTACGTCTAGGATTAGCTGAAGTTAGCTTAGACTTAGTTAGGGTTACAGTTACTTTAGGGTTAGCATAACACATGAATTTGTGAAGGTCATCTATGTAGCGACGCCTGCGATAAATTACATATGTTTTTCGGTACTAACTGAGCTACGCGTACCCACCGTAGAATCCGTTTATTTTGGTAATTGTATTCTTTACTGGAATGTATTAATCATTATTTTGTAATCTCGTATTTTATTTTGTAACTTAGTGTGTGTGTATGTAAATAAGATATGTGACGATAAGTTTGACGGCTGTAGTAAGTCGTTTTCATGGTTAGGTCAGAAAGTAAATAAAAAGTTCGATGCTATGACAAGTTTGTATTGGCGACGATACTGACGTCTCCGGCGCGGACATGTGCCATGGCCATGGCGACAGGATGACGCCGCGTCCAGGCAAGACACCTCGACACCGTTCAGTATTCTGATGTAATTTGAAGCCACTGGATATTCGTATTCGATTCGATATTCGATTCGATATTCGAAATTTCGAGGATATTCGATTAGATATTCGATTCGAATGAATTTCCAGATTCGTCCCATCCTTAGTCCTTAGTTCAAGGCTCCAGCTGTGTATTTCGTTGCATGTGTGTGCATGCGTGTTTGTTTTGAACGTGTGTGTAGGTCAGTTGCAATCAGAAAAAGTATGTATTTAATGTATTGATAGCATCACTTGAAATATGTTTTTTCAGCGGATATAATGCAAAGATTATGATTCACAATTTCGATCCGCGAAAGCCAACGTGGTGGTTACTTCGACCGCGCCAGGTTTGAACGTCAAACGAGTCAAACTAGTGAAACTAAATGCTTTGTTTATGTCCAGCGACACTGACCTCATTCGTTATGAATGTATTTGACCGCATAGTTCTAAAGCGCCGTATGCATGGGTGCAGTCTAACTCGTGACATTTGCCCGGAAATGTCAAACACTCTAATTCTGACTGCTGATTGTGCCATTGATGTCCCTCCAGGTTGGGTGTTTCCCCCATTGCAGTTTACTTTCTTAAAAAACCGATTGCGTTCCCGTAGGTCAAACTGTTTTTGTGATTAATTTGTTTCGGCGACACCAGTGGAAACATATAAAAGTAACTGATATGCTACGATCATATACTGTCTGACAAACAAATCGGAGGAACCGCTGCTATCATTACCCTTAAAATGTATAGGCAAACATCACTTCACTTAGGCAAGCGGAACGTACGGCCCAGACATTTAACACTATATGAAAGCATATTCCAAAATGTAGGTGAGCTACATAAAAACCTTGTTTAAAACTGGTATTGACCTTAGAGCCAAAATGTAAATAAAAACTAGACGATCCAATTTCGATAGGTTTTGCTACAATAGTAAGCAATGATGGTTGCTTACAGCAAAATGCCTGTTAAGTAATAATACATATCTTAACTATGACGATATCGGATAACAAGCCACTGAAGAGACTTGGAAAATGCATAGAACGAGTAACACATGGATACCTAGTCACAGTCCTTGCCAAGCAATTTAGAACACGTTGTAATTTTGCATTATCAGTAAGGCCAATATTTTGAACAAGGCGGTTATACTCAGGCATTCCGAAGTGAAACTGCAGGACTCTAAGAAGGGTTATATGGAAACCATTCCTAATTTGTGCACGCTGCTTGCATGTGCTAATGATAAGAAACCCTGTCTTATCTGCATTAAGCTTTAATATACTCAGTTACTGCAAGGGAAAATATACATGTGGATTAAAAAACAACATGCAAATCTGTGTATCTGCAGACATGTAACATGATGACAACTAATAGCTGAACTCAACAGTGTGGTGTATGCACGGGCGTCGATCGGTGGGGGACGGGGGGGACGCGTCCCCCCCCATTTTTCAGGGTGGGGGGACAACATAGGAATTGTTCCCCCCACTTTTCAGTTGAGAAAAATTGCGAGGCATATAGCCTGACTCAACACTCCTCTCTCTTAAAAGCCGTTACATAGGACTAGCTATAAACTCGCGATATGAAGTTCAGCAAAGTTATTTATCGCAAATTAACACGAGACAAACAAGTTTTGAGGCATGTTTTGCTGTTAATGCGCCATAATCTGTGGTAGTTATTTAAACAAACGTAATATTTTAATGTATTGATCGCAATTTTAGACAACTCTTCACAGTAGTCATCACAGGAGAGTTATCGAACAGCCCCTGGCATTTATACCAAAAATGCTTTGTTATTTCGCTCCACATTGACGATTTTAAATTTGTCGCGCATATGCAGAAAGGCCAATCGGAAGGTTTATAACTACCGGACAAATGTAAGCCGCTGCCGGGCTCTATCAACCTTGTATTGATATTATTAATAGGCTTTTGCCATCAAGCACATTTTAAATGATGAAATTTGTGTTGCACTTTCACCCCTCGCCTGCTTGATGCTTATCGCCTACGGCAGAAGCGGCGGATTCCTGCACTTTGTGTAACATATTCCCATTTGAGTGATGACAAATTTCTTTGCCAAAACGTTGGATATATATATATATATATATATATATATATATATATATATATATATATATATATATATATATATATATATATATATATATATATATATATATATATATATATATATATATATATATATATATATATATATAGAACGCGAATTTAAAGTCGCAGCTGGTCGTAAAAGGTCGGTATCCTAAGTCCGCGGCCACAGATGAGTACATCGCCACAGTGTCGTCAGGCAGTATTTACACACATAACAACTTACATTGTCTACGGCGACTGTAAACGACACCGACTAATTAATAATGAATGTTCTATTCATTATTAATTAGTCGGTGTCGTTTACAGTCGCCGTAGACAATGTAAGTTGTTATGTGTGTAAATACTGCCTGACGACACTGTGGCGATGTACTCATCTGTGGCCGTTGACTAACACCAGGCAGGCAAAGCTAGACCTAGGATAAAATAATCATTGACATTACTGTCAACTGTATTCTAAATCAATACTGAAAGGCAAAACAACCAGATTTCCAAGCGACATATGAATGCCAGTTGAGAGAGAGTTGGTGCCACGGCGAGCTGGTGTCTAACTGTTGTCACAGAATACTGAATTTTGCGTGAATCGGGGGATCAGAAGAGTCATAGGACACTTGTGCTGACACTGGACGTCAAGAAAATATCTCGCGTTTATGGTGAACAGAAGTCTTGTCAGACGCTAAAAATATGATCAACTGCTTGTTCTGAAACTTGCATATTGAGTTTGGTGTTTGGTGTTCAATCTACATCGATGCATTAACTCTAGCCACTCCCGAACGAAGACTGTTCCGCCGAATCCTTATGAGCCTAGATATATATTGTCCGGGGATATCATTAGAGGGAGTGGTGATGACTATACGTTGACCACCCTAATGGGTATATCGGCGTCAGTCTCTTGGTTGTGCGCTGATTTTTCAATGATTCGTACTGTATATGTCGTGAGTACTCTGCTACCGCCTGAGTCGCGGCCTGTCTAAGAGGTGCTGTTGACGCCATTCCTGAGAGGAGGGCAGCATAAGGGTTATGGGCTCACCTAGACATTCGGTGATACCTGACAGTTGCCAATATCATGTCCAACGTCTTCCATTTCCACTTCAGAGAAGCCGTACCCAAGCTGCTCATTAAGGCTACCAACCGACCCCTGTCTGCTTGTCGGTTATGCTCGATCGGACGCTAAATTACCCACGACACACGCAGAACCAGGCGGCCAGCGTTACACTTACAACACGAAGCACCGACTGGCGAGAACTATATATATATATATATATATATATATATATATATATATATATATATATATATATATATATATATATATATATATATATATATATATATTTATAGAACGCGAATTTAAAGACGCAGCTGGTCGCAAAAGGTCGGTGTCCTTAGTCCGCGGCCACATCTGAGTACATCGCCGCAGTGTCGTCAAGCAGTATTTACACACATAACAACTTACATTGTCTACGGCGAATGTCAACGACACCGACTAGTTAATAATGAATAGAACGTTGACTAGCAGAGTCATTGACATTACTGTCAACTGTATTATAAATCAATACTTAAAGGCAAAACAACCAGATTTCCAAGCGACGTATGAATGCCAGTTGAGAGAGAGTTGATGCCACGGCGAGCTGGTGTCTAACTGTTTTCCCAGAATACTGAATGTTGCGTGAATCGGTGGATCAGAAGACTTCATATGACACTTGTGCTGACACTGGGCGTCAAGACAACACTCAGAAGTTGTCCGGTATCATGTGACAGTTAGTGAATTCTGAGGTGCGAGAGCAACACTGACAAATGTCGCTAGTCCGGCTCGCGGGCTCAGTCCTGCTGGTGACGTCACTGGCACTGGGCACGTCAGGTAGGTCCGCTGTGTGCGAGAGAGTGTGGGTGACACTGACTGTGTGTGTGTGTGTGTGTGTGTGTGTGTGTGTGTGTGTGTGTGTGTGTGTGCGTGTGTGCGTGTGTGCGTGTGTGTGTGTGTGGGGGTGGTGGGGTGGTGGGGTGGTGGGGTGGTGGGGGTGTATGTGTGTGTGTGGGTAGGAGGGTGGGGGTGTTAACCCGCACATGTTCGTGTGTGTGCGTGTTATGTTTGTAGTTGAAAGTGTGTGATTGCGTGTGTATGTGTGTGTGTGTGTGTGTGTGTGTGTGTGTGTGTGTGTGTGTGTGTGTGTGTGCGCGCGTGCGTGCGTGCGTGCGTGCGTTTGCATGTGTAACATCGTCTGTTTGTGTGCGTGTCATGGATTCTTGCATGCGTGTGAGTGCATGTTTGTTTTAGAACGTGAGTGTAGGCCAGTTGCAATAAGTCATGTATGTTTATTATTGTATTGATAATATCGCTTGAACTATGCTTTTCAACGGATATAATGCAAAGATTATGATTCACAATTATGATCCCCGAAAGCCATCGTGGTGGTTATTTCCACTACGTAAGGTATCGACGTCATACGAGTCAAACTAGTTGTACTATTTTTTTTATGTCAAGGGACACTGATCTCGTGAATGTGTTTGAGGGCATAGTTCTCACGCGTCGTGTGCATGGGCGCAGAATAACGCGTGAAATTAGCCTGGTAATGTCAAAAACTATATTTCCAGACTGCTTATTGTGCCACTGATGTCCTTGCAGGTCTGGTGCTATCCCCACTGCTGTTTACCTATTTAAGAACCCGATTGCGTTCCCGTCGCTCAGTCTGTTCTTGCGATTAATTTATTTCGACGACACCAGTGGAAATTATATACTAATAACTAAGATGCTACGAACGTATTGTCTGAGAAGCAAGTCGGAGGAACCGCAGCGAACACTACACCTGTAATGGATAGGCAAACACCGCTTCCCTCTTAGAGCAGTGTCTGTTAAATAATACTACATATCTTATCTAAGACACGATAGGAAGCCACTGCAGAGGCGTTGGAGAGGCATTGAACGAGTAACACATGGAGACCAACTCACAGTCCTTGCCAAGCAATTTAGAACACGTTGTAATTTTGTATTACCAGTAAGGGCAATATCTTGAACACGGGGGTACTACTGAGGCTTACCGGCGCAGTTGTAATATCTTTTGCAACAGAAAGAGGCAAATACCGACGAATACGCTGCAAAACACGAATATGGCAATAACACGTTCAACACATCTGCGGAAAGTGTTCTCTAAAAGTAATGTTATTGTCACAAATACTCCTACACTCCGAGGTGAAACTGCAAGACTCTAAGTACGATTTTAGGGAAACCATTACTAATTTGTCCCACGCGGCCTGCATGTGCTAATAATAACAACCCTGTCTTATCTGCATTAGGCTTTAATCTACTCAGTTACTGCAAGGGACAGTCTACATCTGGAGTAGAAAAAGACACGGCCATCTGCTTATCTGCAGAAATGTAGTGATTCCAATGATGACAACTAATAACTGAACTCAACGGAGCAGTGTTTAGTGTTCACAAAAGTAATGTTCACAAAAGTTAACTTTGAGGAACACTACATGAAATATTTAGTAATGGCGAATAACAATCCCTAATATGAACTCTCAAGAGTGTTCCACTAAGATAAATGAATGTATAGCTACATCAGATGCACCATAAAGCATAGCCTCGTTTCCTCAGACTCCGTGAAGCTGTAGCACTGTTAGATCGTCACATCTTGGCGGCTTGACGATAACACCCGTCACACACGAGGGCTATCAGCTGAGCTAACAGCCACGCGTGCCTCTTTGCTGATAGCTCTTGTGTGCACTGCGCTCTTCGTGAGCAGAGTACATCGTGTTTATAATTTTCCGTCTCGCGAGGCGAAAGTCTCATCGTGTGCGCTGAACGTGTGCTTTGTGTTCAGCGGTGAAAATAAACTGGCCAATGAAAATCCGTAGCGTTTACGGCATTTCAGAAATGGCGACTAGACATGACACAGGGAATGATGTCTTATTAGAAGACAAACTGCTTCAAATGTGGCCGGATTATTCCTGCTTATATATACGACGCCAGGACAGCATCTTCTTAAAGTAGGGATGAGCGACAGCTGGCAATGACAGACAAAGCGCCATTTGGATCGCACGAGTAAAACATAGTAAAACATGTCATGTGGCCCGACACAACAAGTACGTTGCAGCTTGCTTACTTCATGATCCAGAATTTGCGGCGAACTACATCACGCTTTGTATTCGGCTTTGCCGTGTTGACAATGCTGATAATGCTGATAATGCTGATAATGGATATATATTAGAACTACATTATAACTATTCCATGTCATCTCATCAACCAAACAAACTTGCATGCAGTTTTAACTTTCATAATTTTATGTTGTTTTTGTTTGTAAAGAAACACCATTTTAAAGAAAATATTCGTCGGAATGTCGGAGTATTGCATGACAATTTTTATGTAATTTGCTAGGCAACCAGACTGCATGATGGATAAGGCACCATGTGCGCTGAAACGCAGCGTTAGCTATCACGCGTGCTTATTGACTCAGCTTATAGCTGTCGTGTGTGCTGGACATAATGTCCTAAAAATATGTTGATTTCACACGGTCATTACATTGTAATCATAATATGTAACCATAATTTCTTCCTGTCGCGTATATGGTGATCAGAAGTCTTGTCAGACGCTAAAGATATGATCAACTGCTTGTTCTGAAACTTGCATATTGAGTTTGGTGTTTGGTGTTCAATCTACATCGATGCATTGACTCTACCCTCTCCCGACCGAAGACTGTTCCGCCGAATCCTTATAAGCCTAGATAGATGTTGTCCGGGGATATCATTAGAGGGAGTGGTGATGACTACAGGTTGACTACCGTAATGGGTATATCGGCGTAAGTCTCTTGCTTCTGTGCTGATTTTTCTATCGTTCGTATACTAGATGTCGTCAGGGTTCTGCTACCGCCTGGGTCGCGGGGTGTCTAAGAGGTGATGTTCACTACATATCTGAGAGGAGGGCAGCATAAGGGTTATGGGCGCGCGTAGACATTCGGTGATACATGACAGTTCCCTAAATCGTATCCAACGTCTTCCATCTCCACTCCAGAGCAGCCACACACGAGCTGATCATTAACCTTGATAACTTAAACTAGCCGGCTACCAAACGACCCCTGTCTGCTTCTCGGTGAGGCTCGATCGAACGCTAAATATCCGACGACACATGCAGAACCAGGCAGTCAATGTTACACTTACAACACGAAGCACTGACTGCCCGGAACTATATATATATATATATATATATATATATATATATATATATATATATATATATATATATATATATATATATATATATATATATATATATATATATATATATATATATATATATATGTATATGTATATGTATATATATATATATATATATATATATATATATATATATATATATATATATATATATATATATATATATATATATAACGCCGATGTAACGACGCAGCACGTCGCAAAAGGTCGGTATCCTTAGTCCACGGCCACAGCTGAGTACATCGCCGTCACGTAGTATGCACACACATAACAACTTATCGTGGTCTACAGCGACTGTCAACGACACCGACTAGTTAATAATGAATAGGACGTTGACGAGCAAAGCTAAACCTAGGATAAAATAATCAACCAACATTCGCAGAGTCATTGACATTACTGTCAACTGTATTCTAAATCAATACCTAAACGCAAAGCAACCATATTGCTAAGCGACATATGAATGCCAGTTGAGAGTTGGTGCCGCGGCGAGCTGGTGTCTAGCTGTTGTCACACAATACTGACTTTTCCGTGGACCGGTGGATCAGATGACGTCATAGGATACTTGTACTGACACTGGGCGTCAAAAAAACCCGTTTTCCGTTGTCATGTCGCTGTCGGTGAATTCTGAGGTGTGAGAGCAAAACTGACTGATGTCACTAGTCCGGCTCGCGGGCTCAGCCCTCCGGGTGACGTTACTGGCACTGCTGGTGAGATCAGTGGCCCTGGGCACATCGGGTAGGTCCGCTGTGTGCGTGACAGCATGGGTGACTCTGTGTTTGTGCGGGTGTATGTGCGCGCGTGCGTGTGTGTGTGGGTGCGCGCGCGTGCGTGCGTGTGTGTACGCATATATTATATGTGTGGGAGTGTGGTGTGTGTGCGCGCACATGTGCGTGTGTGCGTGTTTTGTTTGCAGTTGAATGTGCTTGATTGTACTTGTGTGTGCGTGCGCGTTCGTTTGCATGTGTAACATTTTATGTTTGTGTGCGTGTCGTGGATGCTTACATGCGTGTTATTGCATGTTTGTTTTAGATCGTGTGTGTAGGCCAGTTG
>OZ024854.1:61157337-61219837 GCA_964017155.1 Oasisia sp. SBJ-2009
GTGTGGGAGAGTGGCAGGAGGGTTTAACAAGGTTTAACAAGTTGCCGTCCAGAACCAAGCTCCAGACGGCATGTGAACAAGGAAGCCTATGGCTTATCGAGTGTTCACTTAAACATTTTAAATATACAATATTATAAAATGCACTAAAATGCTACTAATTAAAATACGTTGCCTCAAAAAATACATAAGTAAAATAAAATGTATACGTTGTCTCTAAAACAATATACAAGTAAAATAAATAAATACATAAAATATCCTACAATAACACCATTTTTTATAATAATAAATTAATTAAAATAAATATATGAATACATAATTTAATCAGTATTGAAATAATTTCTAAAACATTTATGTGTTCAACCTAGTTATAGCCAGATAATTGTCAATTTTATTTTTAAACATATTTACACTGCTGGCATTTACACAATCATGACTTAAATTATTCCAATCAGTTATTGTTCTCTGGGAGAGGGATAATTTTCTTTTATCTAACCTAGAGTATGGCTTGACTAACGCTGCCTTATGCCCCCTTGTCACACTATCTTCTTTTAGTTTGAAAAAAATGTTGCTATCAATATCTTCATATCCATTCAATATCTTAAAAACTTCTATTAGGTCTCCTCTTAATCTACTAGTTTCTAATGTTGTCAATCTACATTCTAACAGGCGTCTTTCATAGGAAATATTTTTAAGTTCTGGAATTAGTTTAGTTGCCCTCCTTTGAATTCTTTCAAGTTTATCAATGTTTTTCTTTTGATATGGCCTCCATGCCTGAATGCAGTATTCTAAGTGTGGCCTAACTATTGCCTTTTACAATGGTATTATTAAAGTCTTATCCATATATGTGATGTTTCTTCTAATTAATCCTAAAATTTGATTTCCTTTTGCAGCAGCAAGTCCACATTGCTCTGCAACTGTCATGTCGGCACTAACTGTAACTCCCAAGTCCTTTTCTTTTACACATGTGCCTAATATAGTATAGCCCATAAAGTATTCTTTGCTCACATTACCATGTCCAATGTGGATGCATTTACATTTACCAAAATTAAATAACATCTGCCATTTTTCAGACCATTTTACTAACTTGGTTAGATCATCTTGCAACGTTTCTTTATCTGGCAGGAGGGTGTGTGGGGGCGTGATAGGAGGGTGTGGGGGAGTGGCAGGAGGGTGTGTGGGGGAGTGGCAGTAGGGTGTGTGGGGGAGTGGCAGTAGGGTGTGTGGGGGAGTGGCAGGAGGGTGTGTGGGGGAGTGGCAGGAGGGTGTGTGGGGGAGTGGCAGTAGGGTGTGTGGGAGTGGCAGTAGGGTGTGTGGGAGTGGCAGGAGGGTGTGTGGGAGTGGCAGTAGGGTGTGGGGCAGTGGCAGTAGGGTGTGTGGGAGTGGCAGTAGGGTGTGGGGGAGTGGCAGTAGGGTGTGTGGGAGTGGCAGTATGGTGTGTGGGAGTGGCAGGAGGGTGTGGGGAGTGGCAGTAGGGTGTGGGGGAGTGGCAGGAGGGTGTGGGGGAGTGGCAGGAAGGTGTGTGGGAGTGGCTTTAGGGTGTGGGGGTGTGGCAGTAGGGTGTGTGGGAGTGGCATTAGGGTGTGGGGGAGTGACAGGAGGGTGTGAGGGAGTGGCAGGAGGGTGTGTGGGAGTGGCAGTAGGGTGTGGGGGAGTGGCAGGAGGGTGTGGGGGAGTGGCAGTAGGGTGTGTGGGAGTGGCAGGAAGGTGTGGGGGAGTGGCAGTAGGGTGTGGGGGAGTGGCAGGAGGGTGTGTGGCAGTGGCAGGAGGGTGTGTGGGAGTGGCAGGAAGGTGTGTGGGAGTGGCATTAGGGTGTGGGGGAGTGGCAGTAGGGTGTGTGGGAGTGGCATTAGGGTGTGGGGGAGTGACAGGAGGGTGTGGGGGAGTGGCAGTAGGGTGTGGGGGAGTGACAGGAGGGTGTGTGGGAGTGGCAGGAGGGTGTGTGGGGGAGTGGCAGGAGGGTGTGGGGGAGTGGCAGGAGGGTGTGGGGGAGTGGCAGGAGGGTGTGGGGGAGTGGCAGGAGTGTGTGGGGGAGTGGCAGGAGTGTGCAGTTGAATAGTATTCACGTCGACATACTTCATTTTATCACATCTGGAGGTAGTATACACTCGGTCCGTCCCGCCCCACCTTCCCACCTCCGAGGCTCGCTAAAATACATTCAAGACTAGAAATGCCACAAGAGACAGGCACGCAACAAAAGTGAAGGGCTACACCTCTTCTACCCACGACAAATAAAAAAAAAATAACGCAGACCACGGCACTAGATATTGGGGTAGAAGTTGGATTAGTGACGTGACGATGTTTGACTGTCCCTGTTTATTATTACGCCAAACCATTTTGTTTGTTACGCATCTGAGCTTAACTTGTCAACGATATATGCGCTACAGAAGTATTATTGTTATTGGCGGATGCAGACATGCCACATATTTGGGATGGCAATCCGAATTTTTGTCCTAAAATGTTGTAAGAATCCGTATCAATACATATCATTAATCAGATCTTCCAGTTAACTGGCCTTAGTTATTAAGTGCATTTCAAAACGGTTTTTACACGTGTTTTTTTCTCGATGTATGGCATTTTAATTCAGTAGTTCGCGAATATATCGAAGTTCACTGGCAAGCGTCAACATTTTGAAATGAGAAATACAGGCGATTTCATTGAACTCGGCGTCGAGCTCCATTTCCTGTACTGCTTTTTATTATCGTCACACGCCTGCCACGCCATCTATTACGCGCTACAATAAACGGATCTCAATAAAATAATCGGTGGTTTAGTTCGTTCGTTTCGAATCAATTGACTTAGTCACTAACAGTAAACAATTATTCCATTATGCAGTATAGTTTTGTGACGCATACAAGGCATAATGTGGTTAACAATTATTTATCCATAAATTTAGTTAAAATCCGTATCAAAACGGAGTACGAAAACTTAAAAAACCGCCAAATTCCGTATCGGATACGGGTAATCCGTATAATGTGGCATGTCTACGGAAGCGTGTATGACAGCCACACGTCACAATCAAAATAACTCCAGGTGACACGCCTCCGCCGTTATTCATAAGTATGTTCGTGGACGCTCGTGGGGTTTGCGGTGGAAATCCTGTGGTTTACAACCAAACAGATAGGCATAGTTTTTACAATTACTAATTAGTGTCATTTATTATGCCTTAAAATAATGTCTGATGTTGGCCAAATATATCCACGGGATGATATATTGAGAAGTTATTTCCGTTAAAAATTGTCAGCAAAGTATCTTCGTACTATCGTTGTCCTGCAGGTATAGTCTTCCTGATAAAGCTCCTAATAAATCTCACATGACGTATAAATTAGATTGACGAGCACCATTTACGGTAAAACACAACATTTGAGGAGCTAATATCAGTCCACACAGTCGAGCGACATTGATATTGTTGCGCGCCGCCTAAACGTAGGATCGCCAGGGAAAATGGTATAAATAATATTATTCCTGACGGTAGTACAGTAGTTGGACAATGTAATCGCAGGACAGTTACGATACATTTTACAAATTTACTTACTGGTCTTTCCTAGGATTTCATTCATGTAATGTCATACGTGTGGTGTATTTGTCTTGCATTTTCTACTTTGTCCGTTTTGACATTGACGACGATGAATCGGCCTTTCCTTGTGAACTGATGCTGCTTTATTTTATTTTAACATTTCAAACGTTTTCTTTATGTTCTTTTCGAACGTGTTTGGTTTACGATGTGTTTGTTTTATAGACGTGGCTATTATACTTAAAGCACCGTTTATTTCAGCAACAACGCGGAAGAACGTAGCTCTACACAAGAACACTTTTGCATCGAGCTCTAGTGTGAACCACAAGAAGTTGGTAGACGGTTATTACTCCGAGAGTATACGAATGACGGACGTCAACGAATGGGTGGGAGTCGACCTCGGACAAACTGAACACGTCGACAGCGTACAAGTCTACTTCGGACACGCAAGTAGTAAGAGACGTGGCGATTTGTTTCATTTTAATTCATGTTTACGTTTTTGTTAAATAATTGTTTTCATTCACTCGGGCAACACTGCACAAAGAACTGTTAAAAGGTCTTCTGATCAAATCGTTGCACTGTGCGAGTGTCAACTTGTTACCATAATTATATACGAATTCATCCGCTAAATATAACAACTCTACAATGCATCACAACTAGAGCGAACTACCAACTACAATAACTATTTATGCTTTATACTAATTACCTATTTTCTGTTTTCCCTTACATCAAATGATGATGAAGTAATTAAAAAAAATAACTGATTGTTTTTTTTATTAATTCGCCTTTTTTACCTTCACGAGCATCGAACTTAAGTTTCATCGTTAATTAGACCAGATAATGAGTACCTGTCTTTTGTTCCTTCCATCTTTGCCAGTCTTGTTTGTAGCCTAACCCTGAGGTGACCTGATATGAAATGTGTTCAGAGATGCTTAATTAATCGAGAAATTGTTTAACATATTTTAGCATTTTAATTCTATACGTATAACATCAATTGATATATTACGTCTAATGTATTACGTGTCTGCAAGCCACTGATGCACTGACGTTGTGGTCAACGTCTGGTTATGTTTTGTCTTTGTAAGGTGGCCGTGCTAGTTTCGTCATCGGAGTTATGCGCCGCCAACCCACTTCAGCTAATCACCCGACGGACACATCCCTGTACACCGTCTGTGCCAGCTACAGTCCCAGCATGTCCAGCGACATAAGGTACGTGACTCATCGCTTGCACGATCAATGACCTTCACAGTTGTATTCTGAGTTAATATACATATTTCATATGTTGTTAATATATATATATATATATATATATATATATATATATATATATATATATATAAATTATGTAATTGATAAACTAGAAGCAAGCACACTTCTTGTGTTTGGATTTGCAATATGGAAACATCGTTCTAAAATAAAATAAAATATTAAACTACACGCACCTTCCGCGTAAACAACTGAAACCTTTTCACTAGTATTCCAAATTATGTGTCCAATACGAGGCGTTGTCACGCTTTGGCGATGACTTGTGCACGGTCCGTGTCACGATATGTATAACTAATTATGACTTATGGGTTTGTGTGCAGTTTATTTGCGATTTCAGAGAGATCCGCATTATTTATTGATATCTAGACATGGAACCAAGGCAACGATGCTATCTTAACTATTACTGTGCAGTCGTTTATGATACATTTTGTTGACAGGGTGGACATTTCCTGCTCATATCCTGTCTTCGGTCGATATGTGTTCCTGATGATAACAAACACGCCGGGAATGGGAATCGAATTACTCGAACTAGAGGTATATCTGAAACGTAAGTAATAAAATAGCACTATTATGGCATTATCTAAAAACAATGGGAGCTAGCTACAATACATTTATATTAGTTTGTAGTGACGTTGAACTGCTTAGAACATATACCATATTGCTGCAGTGTATTCTACTGATCTGATAACTTACTAATGAGGTGAAGTTAATTCTGCAAAATGTTGTGTGTAAAATGTCGTCTACATTTTTGAATTAACGACTGGCGCTGTCGTACGGCACGTCAATTAACCCATCGTATTATAATAGATAAAACTGGTATTATTTTCTAACAGAAGCTGCAGCAATAACAACAAGTGTTCCTTTCACACAACAGTTGTAATAGTTACGTGTTGACTATAAAACTGGTTTCGAGCATGTGGAAATGTACATTTCAGCCAGTCCATTCATGGAGAACGTCGCTCTGTTGAGGCCAACGGTACAGAGCGGTGGAAGCAGCTCTGCTCTTCTGGCCGTTGACGGTGACTTCGACCCAAGTCGGTGTTCCAGTACCGGGGACGTGTTGGACCTGTGGTGGACAGTCGTTCTGCAGAGAGAGACAATCGTCACACACGTGTCCGTGACGACGTGTGGTAAGGAGAGCCGTAGCTGTTCCTGTATAGTAATACTATTAACAGCAATACTACTATTACTACTATTACTGCTACTACTACTACAATACTGCTGCTGCTGCTGCTGCTACTGCTACTGCTACTGCTACTGCTACTGCTGCTGCTGCTGCTGCTGCTGCTACTGCTACTGCTACTGCTACTGCTACTGCTACTGCTACTGCTACTGCTACTGCTACTGCTACTGCTACTGCTACTGCTACTGCTACTGCTACTGCTACTGCTACTGCTACTGCTACTGCTACTGCTACTGCTACTGCTACTGCTACTGCTACTGCTGCTGCTACTGCTGCTGCTTGTGCTGCTGCTGCTGTTGCTGTTGCTGTTGCTGTTGCTGCTGCTCCTACTGCTACTGCTGCTGCTGCTGTTGCTACTGCTACTGCTACTGCTACTGCTACTGCTACTGCTACTGCTACTGCTACTGCTACTGCTACTGCTACTGCTACTGCTACTGCTACTGCTACTGCTACTGCTACTGCTACTGCTACTGCTACTGCTACTGCTACTGCTACTGCTACTGCTACTGCTACTGCTACTGCTACTGCTACTGCTACTGCTACTGCTCCTGCTGCTGCTGCTGCTGCTGCTACTGCTACTGCTACTGCTACTGCTACTGCTACTGCTACTGCTACTGCTACTGCTACTGCTACTGCTACTGCTACTGCTACTGCTACTGCTACTGCTACTGCTACTGCTACTGCTACTGCTACTGCTACTGCTACTGCTACTGCTACTATTTCTTCTTCTTCTGCTGCTGCTGCTGTTACTACTACACCCAGTGCCACTACCACTATCACTGCAACAATCATCAACACCAAGCTACTATAACCAGTATCACTATTGGCTTCGTTTGATTAAGCCAGTTTGCGAAGCATTAGGAAACAAAACCAGATAACCTTTTTCATTATGGTTCAAAATTTGAATAACCGAACTATTAAATTTTCTTAAAGTAATGTAGTTATTTGTTGCATTCCCTCAATTTATTCAAAAGGGTCTGCACAATACAACCATGTCACTTTCTTTCGGTAACACTATAGATGTCAATTTAGTATTCGATGTTTTTCCTTCCAAACAGACGCCCAGGCGGACTTCGTTATTGGTTTGACGGACTCGCCGATTGACGCGAGCCACCCGCCGTCAGACTACTGGTTGTGTGCCAGCCACAGCGGACAACTGCCGATCGGCACGACCACATTCACCTGCCAACCAACCGTCGTCTCCGGACGATTCCTCTTCATCCGTAGGACCAAAAGTACAAACGCTGCGCTGACGCTGTCGGAAGTCCAAGTGTATTCAGGTATTTCACGCGACTACCTGGTGTGTTAGTCAACTGACTACATAGCCACACCTATGATGATGATTATTCATCATGGATCTTTCACTATAGACGTAGTGAACATTGCTAATATCAAGCTGTGAGGCGATCAATATACACTTGCAAACATACGCAGTCACATATGAAAGAACTTTAGCATTTGTTTGCGGCAATACTTATAAAATAACGGCAAAAAATACGATTACAATAAAATTCCACTATTACCAATACAGCAACGACATTGTTGCAACCTATGTATTATTCTTCGGTCAGGTGTCTCACCTCTTCCACGCATGGACCTGGATCAACCGGACACTTGTAGAGAGATCAATTCCGGTGACGTCATCTGGTCAGGTGTCCGCCCCAAGGAGAACATCGCTGCCGTCCGCTTACGAATGAATCCAAGCACCAGTAGGTTACAGACAAGATCATTACTCGCAGCAGAGCGTGTTTGTGTTTGTTTACTGCAATATACACTAAGTAATCTTCTGTATATGCACGCACGCACGCACGAACCCACGCAACCAAGCAAACACACATGACACACTAAACACCGTTACAAGGTCTATATGTGAAGTGAAACAGAGACGTTTTATACCATAAAGGTCAACATAAATGTTATATATATATATATATATATATATATATATATATATATATATATATATATATATATCATTTACTACATTGATGCATAGTTTATACTGAAACAGCGGGGCATGCGTCTCTGCGTTGTCTTGTCATATTCGTATTTATCATTGTAATCAGCGTCCAAAAATGATAACCGCAGACTTGTTAAGAGTAGCGCCGGCAGACATGCTAAATTCACACCCTATAATCAGTGTTTTCCATATGAATTTCTTCCAGGCAAATATGTGAACAGTTTGTGTCTTGCACTTATGGGATATCCAGCAACCACTCCATGCATTCATTTGTTTTTATGTTTGTATTAATTTAATCGGTTGTTCTGTGAGCAATTATGTTGTCGTTGTCTGTGGGCTTCATCCAATTATATCCTGTCTTCTCTACAAGACAACGGCTCCCTTATGAATATTTTTTTATTGCCAACAGATTGTGCAGACATCCAACATGGCGGCGCCACCAAAGATGGCGTCTATACCATCTACCCGCGCGGTCGGCCACTTCAAGTCTACTGCGACTTGACAACAGACAACGGTGGTTGGACGGTGAGAACACGCATGCAAGCACGCACTGATGCACACGCGAATGCACGCAAGCGCACACATGCCCGTTTAATATGTGTTTAATAATATTTTTTTAAATTGTCATCATCATTATGCAGCTGTACTGACCCGTGGTTGGGCATACGCCTCAGCATGATGTTTCCAGATCTGCCTGTCTTGCGGTATCCTCCGAATGGGGGTGCCCTTCCAGTACTCGTCTAGTTCGTTTTCCCATCGTCTCACCGATCTTCATCTAGATGGTTTCCCTTCGTATGACTTCCACGTGGTGATGTACATCGGTTATTGCGATTCTAATGATGCGGTCTGCCTAAGTCCACGTCCGTCTTCTTACTTCGGCAATCACGCCTGTGACCTGTGCCTGTTGTTTTACTGATTGTTTTATTTTTATTTGTTCCGGTATGTTGTGTTTAACATACTTCTTCCCATATTTATTTTGCGGTTGCCAGTTTGTTCCTTGCCTGACTGGAGAATGCCCCAGCCATAGCTCGTTGGCAGCAGTACGCATACCTATTAGCCGTATCTCTTCATGCAGTTTCCATTGTTATCATTGCAGATGTTGCCGTCTTTGGTAAATGCTGTCCAGTCGGCTGTGATTCGTCTTTGAACCTACTTCTCTAGGCATTTTATCTGGCGTTATATCGCTGTCCCGGGTAGACAATTTCGTATATTGGTGTGTTCTTTTCCGACATCACTTTTGTCTTCGATTTGTTCTGTTTGTTCTGATTTTCACTTTCATTAGCTAACCTATGCACCATTTGTTGTAATTAATGCACATTCATACGAGTAGGCCAATGTCGTCGGCGAAGCTAATACGCCTGAAATAGTCATCATCAATTCCCAACCCTCATGTTTTTAGGCATGTCATCAGAATATGTTGTTGAGCGTTGCCGTAACAGCTTGAAGGAGATGTTTTTTCCCTGTCGTACACCTCTACTGATGTTGACCTTTTTGCTTTATTTTGTGAACTTTCACTGTGCTGTTGGTATGATGCTTTTCATGAGTTTCACATACACGTCTTCTATCCCCTGTTCGTGAAACGATGTCACTACTGCTTTCGTTTAGAGTGAGTCGACGGCTTTCAATTTGTCGCCGAACGCAATGGTGAGCGGGATTGTATGTTCTTGGTACATCTCTTTTAATTGGTGTACTACGTAGATATGGTATGTCGTTGAGTACGTGCTTCAGAATCCCGCTTGCTCTTGTGGCTTATTTTCGCTGAGTGTCTTACCTAACATATTTATTTTCGTAGGCACTTCATAGACGTTTGATAACGGACATGTCGGCATATATTATAGCTACGGATATCTTCCACTGATCATTACCTGTATGTTATTTTTGCATCCACCTTTAGCATCGCTCAGTATCTGGCCAGGAATAATAGGCGTGGCTGCGCCATGCCATCGAGTTGAACAATACGTCACGTTCCAGTTCCAATATACGCAGCGCTGCTGCAATCGCACGCAACAACTTATATATGGGTACAATTGCGTACCCATACAAGGTCTGCATTGCGGTTTTAAGGACCCGTTAACATCCTGCGACAGTATTCGTCTTTCTGATAAGCATTCAGTGAGCAGCATAGCTTGTCTTCGAGATGGTCTCTTCACCTACTTTACTATTTCGATGTTTATTTGGCCGTTGCCTGATGCTGCCCAGTCTTCAGATTTCAAGAGCTGTTTCACCTCCTACAGCGCTATCTCTGGTAACTATTTCAGGTCAGTATGGATTGTGGTACTCAGTTCGCTGTCGTACAGCTCGGTGTTAAATTTCTGTATTATTATCTTGAACATGGATTTCTCTGCACAGGTTGTCTAGATGTGCAATCAGTATATGTTGTGTCTGCGTTCTTTTGACTTTCTTCAGGCTTTTTGGTGTCATGGTCGTTTTGCGTTTGATCAGTTGTTTGTACGTCGAACTTTGCACCCCCATTTCGTCGTCAACATCCGTGTTGGTGGCGACATCTTCCATTTTATTAGCTTGCTGAATGCATTAACTGTACTTGTCGCACTTTATTTGACGATATCTGTCATGCGTTGGCTCATGGTGGGGATGTCGTTTAGTTATTGCAGTGTCTTGAATCGGTTTCTCAATTCTAGTTGAAAATCGGTCTTCGATGGTCCTATTTATGTAGTATCAACTATCATCAACAGTTTCTTGACTAGGTTGATGATTGTAACATCTCGCATATTTGTCAGGATGTAGTCAATTATCGGTCTTCTTTACTCCGTTTCGGCTTTTCGGTGTCCATCTTCTCTCTGCCTTCTTCTGAAATGTGGTATGCATGATTTTGTACTTTCTTGTTGTTTCCTATTCTAGCAAGGTATCGCCTCTTTTGTTTTTATTCCTAGCCCAAATATATTTGAATTTGTTCGTTTTCCTATTACTATCCCATCACTATCGTGCTTGGGTTTCTCAACATGTTATACTTCTCGTTGTAAAAGCTGTCTATGTCTTCTTCTTAATATCATATTGTTGGGGAATATACTTGCACTATCGTCAGTTTGCAGTGCAAACGCTATACACATACATGTTCTGCAACTTTGGGGCTGATGGTGTTTACTCTTATTATGTTCTATTTATTTTTGTTGAGAGAGCCTACTCCTGCTTGAACATTGTTTGCTCTTAAATGAAATAGTAGGTAGCCGCTTTGTAAGGTAGTGAAGTATTCTGCTCAGAACTTCTCTCCGTCTCCGATCATTTCCCTTCCCTAAGTTTTTATTCCAATTCTTGTACCAGTGTATTTCTAAATACATTTCTGACGTTACTCTTCGCAAAATGTTCGTCTACTTACCATCTTTCCGCGTCGCCAGCTAAGGCTACGTGCTAGGGGTACTCATCGCAAACTATTAGTCTATTTACACTCTTTCGGCGTTGCCAGCTATTGATACGTGCTAGGCGTGCTTAGAATATTTGGGGCAACTTAGAATATATAGGGCACCTTGTGACCCATACATTCTAAGCACCACTAGCAAGTAGCCTTAGCTGGCCAGAAACACCTTCTGTAGTAATACTGTCGTAGGCTCTATTGTTGCCTACAACACGGGTATGGGGGCCTTGGTGTTATGTTACCTTGCATCCTGGTGTTGTTGGTCTAGCCTTCTGCTGGTCAGAGCCAGTTGAAAGGGGTCGGCGATGTAGGGTGAATGAAATTGCCCACGTTTCGACACGGTGGCTGTATCAGTACTAAACCACGGATAAGCCAGCATCGGGATTCGACACCGTGTCCTCCGGTCGGGAGTCCGGCACTGTAACACCGCGCCCTATATATTTCTTGTTCAGCCTACATATAGAATATAATTTTATCTGGTTATTTTGTTCCGTTGGCACACAGGTGTTCCAGCGGAGATTCGATGGATCGGTTGACTTCTATCGTAACTGGACCGACTACAAGAACGGGTTTGGTTCGACGAGCGGCGAGTTTTGGTTGGGCAACGACAACATCCACTCACTGACGGCCAACGGCAAACATGAGCTGAGAATAGAGCTGGAGGCATTCGATGGAGAGACTGGGTTCGCCGAATACAGCGGCTTCTCCGTTGATGCGGAATCGAGCAATTACATGTTGCGATTAGAACGATATCTTTCGTCAAGCACTGTGAGTAAGTACCGATGCCAGATCGTATCATTGAGCTGCGTAAAACTATCTGGTGATTCATCGATAACGAATTGAACCTGTACAGGTTGCCATGAAAAATCATATAAGCTCAAGTTGTATAGGTAAATATTAACGCATAAACTTATCGTCGGTGAACAAAAAGTAACCTGCGACTCTGTCAGGAAAATGCAAAAAAAATATACATAAGCCCAGTGCTTATTCGGCTGTATATGTTGGCAACAGGTCCGCTTTCAGGGTTGATTCGAATGAAACCTCGTACCATTATCTGTGAGAAAAAAGAAACATATTCTATACCTCACTCATAGATTTAAACACATTTATTAGACATATTGTTTGAATAATTGAGTAAAGTACGTACAATTACAAAATACGGAAGAAACGAGTTTCCGCATAAAATACACTCTCGCCATTTTTCACTTCGTTTACATAAAAACATCCGATAAGTAAACAAAGTTTATTTTATATTTCAATTTGGAATGTTCCTTTAATTCATCAAACATATCTTAGCGACCATACATTTGAGTTTCAACAAAACGCAATGTTTTCGGTTGTTTATACTAAGTTATGCATATCTAAGCTAATGCTGCCTCTGTTGCGAGATCTGCGATAGTCATTATGGGATACGGCAATGTGTCGAATCTCTGTGTGTTTCAACGAAATTATAATAACTATACATACTCTAACTAGTGGGTAAATGCTTCAAGGATGAAGCACGACTGGGGTAATATGAATGGGAGTGGGGCTACTACTACAGGGTAAATGATTCGCTGCTAAAACACGTTTGAGACTCCAGTTAAAGTAAGGACACAAGCCCCCCTCGCCCCCTACCCCCTCCCCCCGCCCACCTCCTTCCGACCGTCCCCATTCCAGCCGCCGTACTCTCCCTTCCCCGTTCATTCATATTTCCGGCTGAAATTGCGCCACTGCAGAACGTTCCTCACCACCGACGGTCACATCGCATGTCGAATATTCTTTTGGAACCCTCGACTCAGTGACAGGTAACAGCGACTTTTGCCAGCTGCCACCGCGAACTATTTATCTCCGTGGCGAGATCGCATAATTTTGATTTGGGGTGGAAAATAGGCAAACATGCGGCAAAATCGGGGGTGGTGGGTGGGCATTCAACCACTGGTGACGGCCTGGGCTCAAATTCTGATTGGTGGTAGGACGAACACGGACAGCATGCCAGCGCACATTTCAGCCGGAAATATGAATGAACGGGGAAGTGAAAGGACGGCGGCTGGACTGGGGACGGTTGGAAGTAGGTGGGCGGGGGGGGGGGGGGGGGGGGAGGGGGTTGGGGGCGACGGCGGCTTGTCTCCTTACTTTAACTCGAGTCTCAAACGTGTTTTAGCTGCGAAGCATTTACCCTGTAGTAGTAGTCCCACTCCCATTCATATTACCCCAGTCCTGCTTCAAGCATTTACCCACTAGTTTTATTCCTTTACCCGCGAAGCCAACATCTGTACATGCAATATTTGCAATAATGTCAGTTACAATTATCACATTTTAGGTTACACGCAAATCTATATTAGCATTTTTATAAATAAACGCAACGTAAAGGTCACCAAACTTAATCATCGACGGCCGAATGCAATGTAACATAGTTTTCCCGCTTATCATCATCTGAATGCATTCATTGGTCGATATCAATGTTAACAGTAAACAAAATTAGTATGCATAGCGAGAAACACGCCGTTTTCCGAGATCATGTGATCCAGCCAGTCGCTTCGGCGGCAAAAAACCTGCACCATTTCTGGAATGCGTTACGCGGATAGCATGATAGACAATGCTGACAGGGGTGGCGGGTAAAGCCGGTCCATTTTTGAACGTCAACAGTTTGAAACATCGAAAACTCGAATTGAGGGACGAAACTAAAAAAATCGACGATTTTCAGTATTTGAGGCTTGCTATGGGCTTTCCAAAATGGTATAGCACATGTCTGTAGCTATTCCCAATCGCTGGATCAATTCGGATTAACCTTAGTATTTAGGAAACTAAATCTATCCCATTCATATTAGGCCTGATATCGGCCTTAGCTAAAAGCCCATCCATGGGAAATTTGGTAGTAATGTCCAATTAAGCTATCTATAGCGTGATCTGTATGTGGTGTGTGTGTGTGTGTGTGTGTGTGTGTGTGTGTGTGTGTGTGCGTGCGTGCGTGCGTGCGTGTGTGTGTGTGTGTGTGTGTGTGTGTGTGTGTGTGTGTGTGTGTGTGTGTGTGTGCGTGTGTATATATTATTGTTACATAAGTAAACGGTTAAAAAGGTTAGCATCGATTGGACGTACACATTACCTATTCCTCTAATAATCTATTTGCCTGAAGTAATACATTGCCTAGTATGATTTCAAGTTACCTATTCCTCAAGTAATCTATTGCTTAGTATGATTTCGAATGACCAATTCCTGAATCCTCAAGTTATCTATTGCCTATTATGATTTCAAATTACCTATTCATCAAAATGATCTATTGTCTAGCGAACATACTGGATGTGGATTAATCCACATTCTAAACAACAATTCAAATAGTAAATATTCGCGAACTATTTTTGATTAAGACATAAATGTTTTGCCAATGAAATAATATTATGCCGTCATCGGTGTTAGAGAAACTTTGAATGATGATATGAAATGCATTTAGTATAAAGCTCATTGCTGCTATCATATTCACATTTTAAACAAAACACTGAATAAAGAATAATATTCAATGTGGTTTTATGATTCTACATTTATTTCCACATTTGCAGTCTTTATGCATGTTGAAATAGTAACATATATCAATGAACTTTGTTTGGCTTGACAATATGGTATTAGTCCTGTTTTGACGAAATTACGTTTACCTTATAGCTAAATATCACAACATCAGTAACTTGGTTTACATTTGATAGCATTTAAGTTATATATTTCAGTTGACCGTAGAGCAACACAGCGCAATGGTGTTATGTGGCAACAACCTTTGTTTATACAGAACAACCTTTTTCACAAACACAAAGCAGACATAATTAAAGACAGAAAAGCGAGAAGAAGCCAAACGCCTTGGTAACTGAAACAAGCAACTATTGATTATTTTGTAGTTTTTTTTCTCATACGGACCCGTAAACCTATGTTTTGTATGAATATCATTTCAGACGATTCTCTTATGACGCACAATGGCATGAAGTTTAGTACGAGAGACCAGGACCACGATACATGTGCAATCTCTTGTTCAGTTACATATCACGGCGCTTGGTGGTATTTCTGCTGTCATGACGCCAACCTAAACGGACGCTATTATAAGAAAGGCGAATGTACTGATGACTGGGGAAAAGGGATTAATTGGGAGAAATGGAAAGGCGACAGAGTCTCGTTAAAGACAGTCACAATGCAAATGCGCCCAGCAGGATTTGCCCCAGGTGAGGAATTTAATCTACACCATGCACTTCTCTAAAATATAACATATGTATTCGATCAACCTATTTCTATTTGCCTCGGATCACATGTTCACTTTGGCACAAACATTTACCGGGTGAGTTGTGTCTGCGGTGTATTAGTTGATTTACACCGGGTGAGTTGTGCCGCGGTGTACTAGTTGATTTACACCGGGTGAGTTGTGTCTGCGATGTACTAGTTGACACCGGGTGAGTTGAGTCTGCCGTGTAGTAGTTGATTTACACAGGATGAGTTGTGCCTGCGGTGTATTAGTTGACATCGGATGAGTTGTGTCCGCGGTGTATTAGTTGATTTACACCGGGTTAATTGCGTCAGCGGTGCATTAGTTGATTTACATCGGGTGAGTTGTGTCTGCGGTGTATTAGTTGACACCGGGTGAGTTGTGTCTGCGGTGTATTTAGTTGACACCGGGTGAGTTGTGTCTGCGGTGTATTAGTTGATTTACACCGCGTGAGTTGTGTCTGCGGTGTATTAGTTGATATACACCGGGTGAGTTGTGTCTGCGGTGTATTAGTTGATTTACACCGGGTGAGTTGAGTCTGCCGTGTAGCAGTTGATTTACACCGGGTGAGTTGTGCCTGCGGTGTATTAGTTGATTTACACCGGGTGAGTTGAGTCTGCGGTGTATTAGTTGATATACACCGGGTGAGTTGTGTCTGCGGTGTATTAGTTGATATACACCGGCTGAGTTGTGTCTGCGGTGTATTAGTTGATCTACACCGGGTGAGTTGTGTCTGCGGTGTAGTAGTTGATATACACAGGGTGAGTTGTGTCTGCGGTGTATTAGTTGATTTGCACCGGATGAGTTGTGTCTGCAGTGTATTAGTTGATTTACACCGTGTGAGTTGTGTATGCGGTGTAGTAGTTGATTTATACATTAGTTGATGTTATTGACATGAATATTTCCGATGAATACCTTGGTGTGTATGTATGTGCGAGTGCGTACATGCGTGCGTGCGGGTGTATATTATATTTAGTGTTTATGTATTTATTATAATCATGTGTTTTGTTATAATTCCGGGGATACTCAGTTTCGCTGTGTACAGGTGTCGCGGCAGAGTACGTCACAGTGGCCGTTACTGATGTTCACCCGGCTGATACGAGACCCGTCGACCTTCCCGAGACTTCGTATGACGTGTGTGCCGTCGTGCCGAGCAGGTTCACTGATCTCGCACGCTGTCATCTCGCTGATGTGCGCGGCCGATACGTGTTCGTCAAGGCGTCCCCGAATACGAAACTGAAACTGTGTGAAGTAGAAGCGTATCCATACCGTGAGTGTAACGACAATGATATTGCCATGGCTAATATTGTGTAATTCAAATAGGATTCCATCTTAGCAGTCATTCTTGTGAATGCCCTTGATATCAAGTAAAGGTACATACGCAGACGCAGACGCAGACGCAGACGCAGACGCAGACGCAGACGCAGACGCACACGCACACAAACGCGCACGCGCACGCGCACGCGCACGCGCACGCGCACGCGCACGCGCACGCGCACGCGCACGCGCACGCGCACGCGCACGCGCACGCGCACGCCCACGCCCACGCCCACGCCCACGCCCACGCCCACGCCCACGCCCACGCCCACGCCCACGCCCACGCCCACGCCCACGCCCACGCCCACGCCCACGCCCACGCCCACGCCCACGCCCACGCCCACGCCCACGCCCACGCCCACGCCCACGCCCACGCCCACGCCCACGCCCACGCCCACGCCCACGCCCACGCGCACGCGCACGCACACGCGCACGCGCACACAAACACAAACACAAACACAAACACAAACACGCACGCACGCACGCACGCACGCACACACACACACACACACACACACACACACACACACGCATGCACAATATCACGACCGCACGCACGTGCATATGCACGACGCACGCAACCTAACCCTGATATTACCATTTGCGTTTACGTTAGCTTAATATAAAGTATACTATGTTTCCTTTAATGTAGATGTAAAGGACAGAAGGCCTACACTTTGTTCATAACGACCCCTGCGCTGGGATGGAAGCAGACAGCGTCAATTGTTTATAAGTATTCACTTTGTATATGAACAGATACGTATAATTGACGTTGTATTTTCGCAGCATTGACCAACGTGGCGCCCGGGAAACCAGCGCTCCAGTCGTCTACTAATGGTGATCACGTGGCGGGGTTTGCAGTGGACGGAGACATAACTACGTGCGCCATGGGAAACACGCGAGACCACCAATGGTTGCGGGTGGATCTTCGTTACCAGCATGAAGTAGTGGAAGTGATCATTGTGACGGGAGAACATAACGGTAAATAAACTTAACTTTATAATTACCTGTGCGAACGCCGAATCGTGTCCGGATTCAAACTGTCGCTATCTAGCGACCGTAATGTGTTCCCCTCATTCATACCGCAGTAATAGGAAAGTAACCCGTCAAATCCGAATAACTGCAGTTTGCATTATAGTGCATTTCGAATTGCTCAAGCCCATAAAAAGGTCGACATTTCTTTAACGTGGAACACACGAACTCAAAGAAACATAACACACGTTGCTATGAACTGGCGGCCACAGAGCTGAAACAGTTACGTTGTCGGTAGCCATATGGTGACGTAACATTTAGTTTTTTTAAACCTCCACAATATCACATCGACGTTGCTTGACAACATATATTATGGTTCGTGACACGTCAGGCCTGGACAACTTCGACGTCGGTGTCACCGACATTCCGCTGGCTGCAGACAAGCCACCGACGAGCCTCGCGACTGCAGATTACCACATCTGTGGCGCCTTCGTCGATACGTTGCCGATACACTCGACAGTTCGTCTTCCGTGCGAGTCTGCCAGAGGGCGCTACGTGTTCGTAAGAACGAGGGGTGATGGCGGTCTGGCGAGAATTAGTATATGTGAGATGGAAATATATGTGCAACGTAAGTACTACTTGATATTTAGCTGCCGGATGATTACAGTGTCGTTGTTGTCAGCAAGATATATATATATATATATATCTCTTCATTAATTTTTCTACCGCTTCAGTTAGATTTTCTACACTTTGTGACCCAAGAGTAAATACTAACACTGGAAGTAAGACTTTCGCAGTAGCTGCAACGACACTTTTATAAAAGGCTTCCTTTTAGTTCTAGACCAGCTGAAACTATTACACAATTTCGAAACAATTGACAACACGTATCTTGTTTACTGAATCAGAGATGTGTTAACTGTTTTGTTTTGATGCGTGTCTGACTTGGATTTCCGAAGATTTAGCCACAACATAAGTAAAATAATTATTATTACCATCGTCGTCATTATTTATCATTAATTTGTTTGATTTCGTAATCATATTATATATACATATATATATATATATATATATATATATATATATATATATGTTATACACTATATACATTATATATATATATATATTGTATATAATATATATGTATTACATATATAATATATATATAATATGTAATATATATAATATATATATATCATATATATATATATATATATATATATAATAAATATAACATGTATCATATATATAATATATGTAATGTATATTATATATAATATGTCTATAATATATAATATATACAATATATATATATATATATATATAGAATATATATATAATATATATAGAATATATATAATATGTATAATGTATAATATATATATATATATATATAATTATATATATATATATATATATATATATATATATATATATATATATATATACATATATATATATATAATATTATTTGTAATATATAAAATATACAATATGTATTATACCATATATATAACACATATATACATATCAATATACATATCTATATCTCGTAGATATGCATATATATATTTTGATAGCTTGTAACGATGTATATAAAATGGCAGCAAAGGAGGTAATCAATCAGAGATAACCGTTACCACCTACTAAGTACTCCCAGGGATACCACCTACCCCCATCTACAGCGCAATTAAGCCGCCGAAATACCACCTTTTAAACCCTGTTTACACCTGTGGGAAATCAATATCCATAGACGATGGGTCGAAACGTCGCACGTTAAACTACAATGCTTTAATGTAAGTGAATTCTTACACCCAAATGTATCATAGCAATAGTGTTGTTATTACTATATCAGTCGCCTAAGAAAATCTGTTTCAATAGGCATTCTCTTTGTCTGGAATGCCACTTGGTGCATTCAGGTAATCTGTGTATGTTATCTATGTCGTAGCGCCTAGCGACCTGCAAAACGTGGCCCTCAACATGGCTGCCGAACAGAGCAGCCGGCCTCAATCAGGGGCCGCTAAGCTAGCCACCGACGGCATCAACAATACCTGCACCATCACGAATACAGAACTTCATCCCTGGTGGCGTGTGGACCTTGTTGACTTGTATACTGTATGGCACGTCACCGCCTCAAACTTCGAACAACAACAACAACGTAAGTGAAGCATTAGTGTTATGGACCGCCAATTGTGCTTGTAACTAAGCGAAAACACTTTTATCTGAATCAACTAAACGTTGGTGAGCGCACATGACTGATATGTTCGCTCTATTGTTAATGGATATGTATGCTGTGTTGCGTGACATGGTATATTCATCATTGGACAATAAAGAAAAATCAAATTGGGCTTGCTAACATTATTTATCTTTATTATGGTTACCAAGTGTACACATTGCTATGCAATGCTGTCGGCTATTTTTTGTGTGAAATCAAATAGGACGGCCAAAGTGTTTTGCTATACTTCCATTACATTTATTATATGTTTTATCCAAGAATGGAGTAATGCAATGTTATTTGTTACAGCCGCTTTGCGTGATCTCGCAATCTGGATGTCGATCAATGATACCGCAGTGCCCCCTAGCGGTGGTTCTCTCTGTGGAACGTATTCCAGTCCGCCGTGGCATGTGGGCGTCAGTCACGTGACTTGTGTACAACCGCCGGTGTTCGCCCGCTACGTGTCGCTGATAGCACACAACAAAGTAGGGACGACACTGAGGCTGTGTGAAGTACAGGTGTTTGGACAACGTACGTAGACAACGAGACCATTTCACTAACGTTGCTAGGAGTTCATAAAACTGTTTGTGCATGTTAACGTAAATGTTTATCTTTAACCTAAATACACGATCCTGTCAATACCATGACGTCCAAGCGGGACATTGTCGTTGGAGTGTCATGGAAATTGTGTTCTCGGTAAAGAGCAGTAGATATTAGCATTTTGAAAACCCCGCATTAAATTTAACGACGGATTTTGTTTAATGACGAATATTTGCAGCAAGAGCCCTTTAAACGGTCCACGGACGTTCCTAGAGTCGACGTTTTCTGCCGGTTTACTTCAATATTACTTTCTTAGACATATAGACAGCACCAACAGTGTATGTGGGTGACGAACACACAACCTTTATGAATATGCACTTCATATAAGAAACGTCTCTTTTCAGCGGTCGCTAAAATATATTTGGAACAGGAAGACAAAAGAGATATGTATACCATCATATTTTAAAGAAGCATGTGTTTTCAGTGGTCACCTGTCCAGCATTCACGCCGAACGTCGGCGAGAAATACAACGAACCAACATGTACATCTGAGAAGAAGTTCTGCAACGACACGTGTGAAGTGTCGTGTGAACTCGGCTACAACCTGACCAGCAGTGACGGTGTACATAAGTGTACAGAAAACGGCACCTGGAACAATAACGTCACATGTGAACGTACGTACCGTTAAATGACAGAAGGCTACCATAAATTGTTGTGGAGTATGTAATATGTAAATAGGTAATCATCTCCCAACTAAGCAGATGGTATTGTCAGTGTATATGAACATTTACAAACCAGTATTGATTATGGCAGGTATACGCGTAATACAAGTAAACAGTTATTTAACTGATTTATTACACATTGTTCGGTGTATGTAGGATACACAAGCCATATACAAGCATAAGTATCACTATTATATTTATTTAAAATCACGCCACATTCAATGCATGCTGCTTTTAAGTAGCAAAATGAAGGAAACAGGTGCTGAAGTATATGTTTCGATTTCGGTTTCAGGTATAAAATGTCCCATGTTGGTGTTGCCAAACAACGCGGAAGTTGAAAGCAATAACCAAAATGCGCATGTCTACAACACGACCATTAACTACCGGTGTGCGAAGGATCATGATCTAATGTTTGGAGACTTGACACGAACCTGTCAGAGCAGTAAGACTTGGACTGGTGACGCACCTGTCTGTAGAAGTACAAGTAAGTTGATCCTGTCGAGCTCGCCTTGTAGCAATACTTGGTCCAATGATGCACGATTATTGTTAAGTAAGTAAGTTGATCCTGCCATAATAGTAAGACTTGGTCAAGTGAAGCAGTTGTTTGTTATGGTAAGTTGAGCCTGTTATAATAGCAAGATTTGGTTAAATGAAGCACCTGAATGTTGATGTAAGTTGATTCTGTTAGAATAGAACGAATTGGTCAAATGAACCGTCTGTCTGTTGAGGTAAGTTGATTCTGTTAGAATAGTACGAATTGGTCAAATGAAGCATCTGTCTCTGGAAGTAAGTTGATTATGTTAGAATAGAACGAATTGGTCAAATAAAGCATCTGTCTGTTGAGGTAAGTTGATTCTGTTAGAATAATACGAATTGGTCAAATGAAGCATCTGTCTCTGGAAGTAAGTTGATTATGTTAGAATAGAACGAATTGGTCAAATAAAGCATATGTCTGTTGAGGTAAGTTGATTCTGTTAGAATAGTACGAATTGGTCAAATGAAGCATCTGTCTGTTGAGGTAAGTTGATCCTGTCAGAGTAGCAATACTTTGTCCAATGAATCGCCAGTCTGTAGCAGCAGGGAGGACCTACCCGACCAGCAAGGTCTTATAAAACGTCAGTTCGTAGAGCACGTGGACATTGTCAGAGCAGCAAGATTGTCCGGCATAGTACGAATTTGTTCAGACAAATTAAACCTATCAGAATACAAAATGAACATATCAGATTAGCAAGTCTAGATTATGTCGGTAGAGTTAAATTGACTTACCACTTCCAGAAAAAGAACTGATGTCATGTATACGTTATTTGTGAAGCAGATATGTTTTGTTCATACGTGCCTGAGCTATTGTGTGCATTTAGCTGGTAGATTGTTTGGAATCATTCATTTTTATATGGTGGTGGTGTCTGGCGCTAATGTGCTGATGTGATCGTCTTCACGTCTGATTGACCGTGTGATTATCTGTACAACTTGAAGTTGTTTTGTGAATGGTTCTGTGCATGAATATTATTCCGCGTAAGACTAAATGATGTTCTACACATACGTCAGGCAGCTTCTCGTGCATACAAAGCCTTTGGTAACCAATGGTCCTTTTCCCCCTGTATTGACCGGTAAAACGCTTGCGTGGAGGTGTCCCACCACCATGAGTACATCATGTCGGGGTGCAGTCTTAATTACTTCCAACAGCTGCTCATATATATAACATATCTTTGAAAGGTAGTTTCAGTGGACACGGTGTTCTTCCCGGTGTTGTATTTGTCCATCTGTCGCAGTACTTGTTGACGCTTCCATGCTTGATTTGGTGTTATAACATTTTAACGACCCACTCGTATCTTGGTTTTCGGCTTGAGGAGATGCTTCCGACTGTGTTTGGCTAACAACTTTCCTGAAACCAGCTTCCTGGGTAGTTTCACTCCTTGTACCATTTGTTATTTGGCATTGGTTTCTGTAGCGTAGAGTTTTTTTTATGCGATGATTGCTGTTAACCTAACGCACAACATTCCTTTCTCAAATAGGCGGCTTTGGCCCGGTCATGGCGGAGTTACGCAAATGAAACGAAATGATCCACATTGGTGAACAAATGAAATGTGGTCTGCTAAGAGTATATTGGAACGCTTCCTTTTCTTGTCGGGTTGTATGGCTGCTATTGTTTGCACCCGGACATCGACAGCTACTTAGGCAAAACGTATTTAATTGCCATATAACGTTATTCAATAGCGCAATGTAGCACATACCCAAATATTCCGAACCGTTCGTGGGCTGTACCTAATGTGGCAACTATTACTGTTACTAATATTAATTCTTGTTTCTATTAAAGGTCCTGTCACTGTCACTGCCATAGCAACGGGATTTCGCGACTTCGGAGACTGTGCTGTCTTTACTGACAGGAAATGGAGAACATGCGACAAGGTGACGTCTTCAACATCACCCCGTGACTTCATTCTCAGAGCAAATGTATCGCAGTGTCAGAATGAGGCTCGCATCCGCGTCGCTTTGAAGGACGGCGACTGCAGTGATAAGAACCAGGTGATTGTACAAATGATACGTTAAGAAGCTACACCAAAAGTGTTACTACTGCATAGTAGGCACTTGAATAAGGTCATTTCATATTGCCTATCGTGAAAGTAACGGAACACACTTTTAGAAACGTTCAAATAAAGTGCCATACAATGTCGTATATACTCGGGTATAAATAGAGTGAATAAATACACACAAAATTGCAAATAAACCCACATGCAATTGAGCTTTGCATTACTTGCAATACACACAAGCAACAGTCCACTGTAATTGCAAATTACAAAAAAACTGCATTTCTTTTATAATTCAACCATTCTTATCTAACACACGGATGGCTAATACAGTTCTACATTAGAGGTGTTATTTGTGGGATCCAATATTTTGCAAAACATATGATGGTCTTTAAGAGCCTTGTTTCCAGTGTCAACGCAGATCACGTACACCTGACAAAAATGTTTGATCTGTTGCAGGTTCACGTGGACACGATGGAGAAGTCGGTTGGCAGAGGCCCCTTCAACGGCTACCTCTTGCGGTGTGAACTGACGAAGTCCGAGAGGCCCGGAGGAAACCTCTCGCTGTGCTCCTTCTGTTGCCAGTGTCACACTCGAGGATGTGACTTCGTCTTCGTCAGAGTCTTCGGGAGAAACGGCCCAGTCAGGTCGCTGTGTGAAGTCGAGCTCATGGACCCGTAGCTTACTAAACATAACGTCACGTGGTCAAATGTCTGACTCACCCAACTATAAATTCAGGCAGTTGCCGTAACGCTATGATGCGTTAAATATATCTAAAACCGTTATAGAGAACGACGGCATGCTTGAACACACACACACACACACACACACACACACACACACACACACACACACACACACACACACACACACACACACACACACACACACACACACACTCACTCACACACACACACACACACACACACACACACACACACACACACACACACTGACACACACACTGACACACACACACACACACACACACACACACACACACACACACACACACACACACAATTACTCACATGTGTATATGCACACTTAAGCTCTGACAAACAGGCACGCACACCGACCAACAAACGAACACACGCACAAGCAGATATACACAATACAACCACACTATATTATTAATCACTGTTATACTACTTCTCAAACAAGCCTTCGTAAACACAATCTCACGATCACGCCCATACACATGCAGGAACAGGCACACAAACGCGCGCACACACACACACACACACTCACACACACACACACACATACACACACACACACACACACATACACACACACACACACACACACACACACACACACACATACATACATACATACATGCATGCATACATACATACATATACACACATATACACATAAACACACAAACACACAAACACAAACACAACCACGCATGGACGCACGCACGCACACACGCGTGTACCTGTTGGCATCACTGTTAGTACAGTGTAAGTGCTGACACTTCTGTAATGAAGTACATCATTCGTATCTGCTTCTTGTAAGCTTCACATCTCTGCTCAATTGTCACCTACGGGTTCAGTGGAATAATATTTATAATGACTGTTGTCTTCATTGATCTGCACCGGCTTGCTGTTGACAATTATACTGGTGCTATTATTTACCAGTTGTTTAAACACATTGCTACATATTTAGGGCCAACAGCATACCCAATATTCTACTTGCAACTTCTTACTGTTGACGATTATACTGATGCTAACGCAGTAACGTAACTAAGCACATTGGTACATATTTTGGGTCAACAGCATACACAATTCTATCAATTTTGTTTTTGCCTTACATTGTTTGCGCGTTGTTATGTGTACACGAATATACTGCATTTGTTAAATGTAGACATTCGGTGGCAGTCATAACTATTTGTTGTCACGTGACATCCGGCTGCTGACACTTGAGTGACGTACACACGTCACGTGTTTCCGGTTATATACCTGAACAGTAGCAGTGTCACCATTGTACATCCTCAAATTCATCGAAACTATTAACAGCCTAGGTTAGATGGCTATGAGCCCATTATCACCTTTACCACATTTCCTTATTGCGATTGTTCAAAACTACCTTATTCGTGCTTTGCGGTTAGAGGAATGCATCGCGGTAACCTGCCGATTAACGAAATCAACATGCTTTTGCATTGTGAAAGTTTGTATCGTTCAAATGTTTTGATGACCATGTTTATGACAACCCGATCTCATTAATTCATTTACACTCTGATCGGTTTGTTTGAGTCTCGTATATATTATGAAAAATATATAGCGTAATGGTCCTTTCCGTTTGTCGGGTTTTGCCTATGCTAATAAGGCTTGATGTTTTTTAATATCTGCATGGTTGTAATTATGATATAAAATAGCAGTAAAAAAACCTTGATGTGTTGATTATTATTTTCTGACAAAGTGTGTGATCATGACGCATTGATAAGAAAGGAGATTAGGTATAATACTTTATGTATATGAACATCCAATATATCTCGTGTAATCATTGAACGTCATTGATGTTTTGATTGATTTTTTAAAGTCGGCACTGCTTCTTTGATATATTTGATTCTCACAGAGGACTTCGTCACCTAGTGTAGACGTGTAAGGGTCCGGGTGTGATTTGTATGTCTGCATATGTATATATATATATATGTTATATATATATATATATATATATATATATATATATGTGTGTGTGTGTGTGTTATGTGTGTGTGTGTGTGTGTGTGTGTGTGTGTGTGTGTGTGTGTGTGTGTGTGTGTGTGTGTGTGTGTGTGTGTGGATGTGTGTGTATGTGTATGTGTATGTGTGTATGCATGCAAGCCTGTGTGTGCGTGCATGCGTGCGTACATGCATTCTTGAGTACACGTGTGATGTGTGTGCATGTATGTGAGTGTGGGTGTGTGCATGCGTGCATGTGTGTGTGCATGCGTGCGTGCGTGCATGTGTAAATACGTGTTTACCCTGTTATATTACATTACACTTTCTGCGTTTAATATGTGTATTTCCACTCATGAACAAACTTGCGTATGGAACACATTTCAACATTCTGTCCATACTGTAACGTAAATGCTACAGTGTTACAGGATAGGACATTGATATATTTACTATCGATGACGGATGACTGTCAAATGGACAACTTAACACTATGCGTTTAACTTTTGGTGCTTTGAGAGGTAGTTTCCTGTCAATGGATGTTTCTGAAATGTTAACACATTTGTCTTGAAACCCAAGCTCATATGTTGTATCATTAACCCGACTTAGCTGCCGCATCGAACAAGATTAGTACTTAGTCCACCCGCCACTGCCGCAGTTCCTAACTCACGGATGCACGTAAACTACTCATTAGTACACGCCGGCTATTCACCAGTGCACGTCGAATTCTAATGCATACTCGTCGACTACTCACGTATGCGCGTCGGCTAATCACGAACACAAGTCAGCTATTTACCAGTGCACGCTAGTACTCAGGAATACCATCGACTTCTCACGAATACACGGCGACTATTCACGAGTGTACGTTAACTACTCACGAGAGCACGTCGATTTCTCACAATTACGTTTCGACTACTTACTAATACTCATCGACTGTTTACGAATACACGTCGACTATTCAGGAATACACGTCGGTTATTCACGAGTGCACTTCGGCTACTCACGAATACACGTCGGCTACCCATGATACGATGTCGGATAGGAACCCAATGCAGAGACTTCGGAAGAGGCATAGCACGAGTAAAACATGGATACCTATTTACAGCCCTTGCTAAGCAATTTTGAATAGGTTGTACTTTTGTTTTATATTTAGGGGCAAAAACTTGAACAAGGGAATGCTAGTCAGGCTTATTAGCGCAGTTGTTGTAGCTTTTGCAACAGAAATATAGCAAATACCGACGAATACGCTGTAAACTACGAATATGACAATAACACGATCGACACATTTGAGAAAGGTGTTCTTTAAAATTAAAGTTATCGTCAAATATACACCTACATTCCGAATAGAAATTGCAGGCATCTACATAGTGGTTTACGGAAAACCTTCTTAATGTATTCACGCTGCCTGCATGTGCTAATAAAAAAATCCCTGGTTTGTCTGCACAAGGCTTTAATCTACGCAGTTGCTGCAAGGGGGAGTATACATATGGTGTATAAAGGACATGAAAATCTGGGTATCTGCAGAAATATAATGACTCAAATGATGACAACTAATAACTGAACTCAACAATATAATACAATAACCAACGGAGTGGTGAGTAGTTTACACAAAACAATCTTCAGAAATGTAGTGACCCACATGATGACAACTTATAACTGAACTCAACGGAGTTAAACAAAAAAACATTGAGGAACACCACATGAAATATTTAGTAATCTATCATTAAGATACACCAATTGAGAACTACACCAGATATAGGATACCACATAGCCTCGATTACTCAAATTATGTGATGTTGTAGCATTGTTAGTTAGATCCTCACATTTTGGGGGCTTGACGATACAGCTTTAAAAACGGGTGATCTCACACGGTCACAACATTGTAGTTACAAGATATAACGATTTGTTCTTCCTCTTGCTTATATGGTGTTCAGAAGTCTTGTCAGATGCTGACGATATGATCAACTGCTTGTTCTGGCACTTGCATGTTGGGTTTGGTGTTAGGAACAAAATCTACATCGATGCATTGGTTCTTGCCACTCCCGATCGTAGCTGTCTCCTGCACAACTGGGTCCGTAGGTGTTCAGCCGAGTCCCTACGATACTTGACAGATCCCAAAATAGCATCCAACATCTTCCATCTCCTTGACGATTGGAAACTAGCCGGCTGTCAACAGACCCCTGTAAATGTATGTCGGTGACGCTCAATCGGACGCTAACTTACCGACGACCCGTGCAGAACCTGGCAGCCAGTGTTACAGGAAGAAGTTCCGCCTGGCCGGGATTATATATAGAATGCCAGTGCAACGGCGCAGCACGTCGCTAATGGTCGGTATCCCTAGTAAGGATGGGACGAATATTCGATTTGTATTCGACATTTTGAATATTCGAACGTTTTCCCGCTATTCGATTCGATTCGAAAATCGAAAATTCGCAGCTATATAAACGAATATCGCTCGAATATTTTCCTTCATTTCCTCCGCAGCAAAATCGGTCACGGGCGATCTTTAACTTTCTGACGTAACTATGAAAAAACTACAACCGCCAAACTGCTCCTCACATGTCTTATATGTTTTTGTATATACACACAAGGCTACAAAATAAAATAACTAACATTAGATAAAGAAGATATCTTTTCAAATTAAACTCGAGTAAAACTCGCCGGCAACGTGGTATCAAAGTCGTCGGTGACCGCTACGCGTAGCTTATCGTAATATCGGTATTGTGTCGAGAGGTCTTTTGTTAGCAGTGTCGGGTTAAAGTCTAAGGTTAGTGTTTCGAGTACGTCTAGGATTAGCTGAAGTTAGCCTAGACTTAGTTAGGGTTACAGTTACTTTAGGGTTAGCATAACACATGAATTTGTGAAGGTCATCTATGTAGCGACGCCTGCGATAAATTACATATGTTTTTCGGTACTAACTGAGCTACGCGTACCCACCGTAGAATCCGTTTGTTTTGGTAATTGTATTCTTTACTGGAATGTATTAATCATTATTTTGTAATCTCGTATTTTATTTTGTAACTTAGTGTGTGTGTGTATGTAAATAAGATATGTGACGATAAGTTTGACGGCTGTAGTAAGTCGTTTTCATGGTTAGGTCAGAAAGTAAATAAAAAGTTCGATGCTATGACAAGTTTGTATTGGCGACGATACTGACGTCTCCGGCGCGGACATGTGCCATGGCCATGGCGACAGGATGACGCCGCGTCCAGGCAAGACACCTCGACACCGTTCAGTATTCTGATGTAATTTGAAGCCACTGGATATTCGTATTCGATTCGATATTCGATTCGATATTCGAAATTTCGAGGATATTCGATTAGATATTCGATTCGAATGAATTTCCAGATTCGTCCCATCCTTAGTCCTTAGTTCAAGGCTCCAGCTGTGTATTTCGTTGCATGTGTGTGCATGCGTGTTTGTTTTGAACGTGTGTGTAGGTCAGTTGCAATCAGAAAAAGTATGTATTTAATGTATTGATAGCATCACTTGAAATATGTTTTTTCAGCGGATATAATGCAAAGATTATGTTTCACAATTTCGATGCGCGAAAGCCAACGTGGTGGTTACTTCGACCGCGCCAGGTTTGAACGTCAAACGAGTCAAACTAGTGAAACTAAATGCTTTGTTTATGTCCAGCGACACTGACCTCATTCGTTATGAATGTATTTGACCGCATAGTTCTAAAGCGCCGTATGCATGGGTGCAGTCTAACTCGTGACATTTGCCCGGAAATGTCAAACACTCTAATTCTGACTGCTGATTGTGCCATTGATGTCCCTCCAGGTTGGGTGTTTCCCCCATTGCAGTTTACTTTCTTAAAAAAACGATTGCGTTCCCGTAGGTCAAACTGTTTTTGTGATTAATTTGTTTCGGCGACACCAGTGGAAACATATAAAAGTAACTGATATGCTACGATCATATACTGTCTGACAAACAAATCGGAGGAACCGCTGCTATCATTACCCTTAAAATGTATAGGCAAACATCACTTCACTTAGGCAAGCGGAACGTACGGCCCAGACATTTAACACTATATGAAAGCATATTCCAAAATGTAGGTGAGCTACATAAAAACCTTGTTTAAAACTGGTATTGACCTTAGAGCCAAAATGTAAATAAAAACTAGACGATCCAATTTCGATAGGTTTTGCTACAATAGTAAGCACTATGACACGATATCGGATAACAAGCCACTGAAGAGACTTGGAAAATGCATAGAACGAGTAACACATGGATACCTAGTCACAGTCCTTGCCAAGCAATTTAGAACACGTTGTAATTTTGCATTATCAGTAAGGCCAATATTTTGAACAAGGCGGTTATACTCAGGCATTCCGAAGTGAAACTGCAGGACTCTAAGAAGGGTTATATGGAAACCATTCCTAATTTGTGCACGCTGCTTGCATGTGCTAATGATAAGAAACCCTGTCTTATCTGCATTAAGCTTTAATATACTCAGTTACTGCAAGGGAAAATATACATGTGGATTAAAAAACAACATGCAAATCTGTGTATCTGCAGACATGTAACATGATGACAACTAATAGCTGAACTCAACAGTGTGGTGTATGCACGGGCGTCGATCGGTGGGGGACGGGGGGGACGCGTCCCCCCCACTTTTCAGGGTGGGGGGACAACATAGGAATTGTTCCCCCCACTTTTCAGTTGAGAAAAATTGCGAGGTATATAGCCTGACTCAACACTCCTCTCTCTTAAAAGCCGTTACATAGGACTAGCTATAAACTCGCGATATGAAGTTCAGCAAAGTTATTTATCGCAAATTAACACGAGACAAACAAGTTTTGAGGCATGTTTTGCTGTTAATGCGCCATAATCTGTGGTAGTTATTTAAACAAACGTAATATTTTAATGTATTGATCGCAATTTTAGACAACTCTTCACAGTAGTCATCACAGGAGAGTTATCGAACAGCCCCTGGCATTTATACCAAAAATGCTTTGTTATTTCGCTCCACATTGACGATTTTAAATTTGTCGCGCATATGCAGAAAGGCCAATCGGAAGGTTTATAACTACCGGACAAATGTAAGCCGCTGCCGGGCTCTATCAACCTTGTATTGATATTATTAATAGGCTTTAGCCATCAAGCACATTTTAAATGATGAAATTTGTGTTGCACTTTCACCCCTCGCCTGCTTGATGCTTATCGCCTACGGCAGAAGCGGCGGATTCCTGCACTTTGTGTAACATATTCCCATTTGAGTGATGACAAATTTCTTTGCCAAAACGTTGGATATATATATATATATATATATATATATATATTTATATATATATATATATGATATATATGATATATGATATATGATATATGATATATATGATATATATATATATATATATATATATATATATATATATATATATATATATATATATATATATATATATATATATATATATATATATATATATATATATATAGAACGCGAATTTAAAGTCGCAGCTGGTCGTAAAAGGTCGGTATCCTAAGTCCGCGGCCACAGATGAGTACATCGCCACAGTGTCGTCAGGCAGTATTTACACACATAACAACTTACATTGTCTACGGCGACTGTAAACGACACCGACTAATTAATAATGAATGTTCTATTCATTATTAATTAGTCGGTGTCGTTTACAGTCGCCGTAGACAATGTAAGTTGTTATGTGTGTAAATACTGCCTGACGACACTGTGGCGATGTACTCATCTGTGGCCGTTGACTAACACCAGGCAGGCAAAGCTAGACCTAGGATAAAATAATCATTGACATTACTGTCAACTGTATTCTAAATCAATACTGAAAGGCAAAACAACCAGATTTCCAAGCGACATATGAATGCCAGTTGAGAGAGAGTTGGTGCCACGGCGAGCTGGTGTCTAACTGTTGTCACAGAATACTGAATTTTGCGTGAATCGGGGGATCAGAAGAGTCATAGGACACTTGTGCTGACACTGGACGTCAAGAAAATATCTCGCGTTTATGGTGAACAGAAGTCTTGTCAGACGCTAAAAATATGATCAACTGCTTGTTCTGAAACTTGCATATTGAGTTTGGTGTTTGGTGTTCAATCTACATCGATGCATTAACTCTAGCCACTCCCGAACGAAGACTGTTCCGCCGAATCCTTATGAGCCTAGATATATATTGTCCGGGGATATCATTAGAGGGAGTGGTGATGACTATACGTTGACCACCCTAATGGGTATAATAATAATAAGGTTTATTTCAGACAAGACGTCCATATATGTATACATAAAATACAATTAAAAAAAAAGAAAAGTACAATACATATAATACAATCAAAGCAATGAGATCAACGTAAAAATATAAGTGTAAAATTTAAAAAGTTATGTCTAAATATATGAGGAAATGAATTAAATAAGTTGTAAAAATAAATATAAAATAAAATTAAAAATGATTAAAAAATAAATACAATACTAATGACATGTGTACAATAAAGACCTCCAGTATGAGTACAAATGGCTCTTAAAATGAATGTCGGTATGAAGGTAATTAATAAAAAGGATATTATCTGACTGATGAAGACGACATAAAAGACTGAATATTGATGAACGAATGCGTTCATTGAAGGATTTAATATAGTTGGTGGCAAACATAAAACTTGCACTACATCTTGGGGGTAAGTTTAGTAAAATTCTGAGGCTATTATTGTATGCGACAGTAATGCTTTTGAGGCTATATTTTTTGAATGTGCACCAAAGACTAGAAGTATACATAGGAGCACAGTATGCTTGAAATAAAATAATTTTGGTAGAAATATTACAAAGACAAAATTTTCGAGCTAATACATTGGCTTGGGCATAAAGGCATCTTTTTTGTCTGGCTATGTCGTCATCATCAGTCAGGTTATTGTTGATTATATGACCAAGATATTTACATTTTGTAGTATAAGGTAATGGATGGTTATCGAGATGGATACAATGAAAATGTTTCCTGTCCTGGGATTGGTTGTCAATAACCATACAAAAGGACTTCTTGGCATTATAAGTAATATTGAACAATTCGCCATACTTGGCACAACAATCGGTAAGTTTTCTCAAACCAGCAACACTGGGAGAAAAAATACAGAGGTCATCAGCATACATCAAGTGGTTGATTAAGGTGCCAGCATAAAGACAACCAATATATAATTTGTTTAGATTAACGCTTAAGTCGTCCATGTACACATTGAAAAGATGGGGGGAAAGGATTCCACCCTGTATATCGGCGTCAGTCTCTTGGTTGTGCGCTGATTTTTCAATGATTCGTACTGTATATGTCGTGAGTACTCTGCTACCGCCTGAGTCGCGGCCTGTCTAAGAGGTGCTGTTGACGCCATTCCTGAGAGGAGGGCAGCATAAGGGTTATGGGCTCACCTAGACATTCGGTGATACCTGACAGTTGCCAATATCATGTCCAACGTCTTCCATTTCCACTTCAGAGAAGCCGTACCCAAGCTGCTCATTAACGCTACCAACCGACCCCTGTCTGCTTGTCGGTTATGCTCGATCAGACGCTAAATTACCCACGACACACGCAGAACCAGGCGGCCAGCGTTACACTTACAACACGAAGCACCGACTGGCGAGAACTATATATATATATATATATATATATATATATATATATATATATATATATATATATATATATATATATATATATATATATATATATTTATAGAACGCGAATTTAAAGACGCAGCTGGTCGCAAAAGGTCGGTGTCCTTAGTCCGCGGCCACATCTGAGTACATCGCCGCAGTGTCGTCAAGCAGTATTTACACACATAACAACTTACATTGTCTACGGCGAATGTCAACGACACCGACTAGTTAATAATGAATAGAACGTTGACTAGCAGAGTCATTGACATTACTGTCAACTGTATTATAAATCAATACTTAAAGGCAAAACAACCAGATTTCCAAGCGACGTATGAATGCCAGTTGAGAGAGAGTTGATGCCACGGCGAGCTGGTGTCTAACTGTTTTCCCAGAATACTGAATGTTGCGTGAATCGGTGGATCAGAAGACTTCATATGACACTTGTGCTGACACTGGGCGTCAAGACAACACTAAGAAGTTGTCCGGTATCATGTGACAGTTAGTGAATTCTGAGGTGCGAGAGCAACACTGACAAATGTCGCTAGTCCGGCTCGCGGGCTCAGTCCTGCTGGTGACGTCACTGGCACTGGGCACGTCAGGTAGGTCCGCTGTGTGCGAGAGAGTGTGGGTGACACTGACTGTGTGTGTGTGTGTGTGTGTGTGTGTGTGTGTGTGAGTGCGTGTGTGCGTGTGTGCGTGTGTGTGTGTGTGGGGGGGTGGTGGGGTGGTGGGGTGGTGGGGGTGTATGTGTGTGTGTGGGTAGGAGGGTGGGGGTGTTAACCCGCACATGTTCGTGTGTGTGCGTGTTATGTTTGTAGTTGAAAGTGTGTGATTGCGTGTGTATGTGTGTGTGTGTGTGTGTGTGTGTGTGTGTGTGTGTGTGTGCGCGTGCGTGCGTGCGTGCGTTTGCATGTGTAACATCGTCTGTTTGTGTGCGTGTCATGGATTCTTGCATGCGTGTGAGTGCATGTTTGTTTTAGAACGTGAGTGTAGGCCAGTTGCAATAAGTCATGTATGTTTATTATTGTATTTATAATATCGCTTGAACTATGCTTTTCAACGGATATAATGCAAAGATTATGATTCACAATTATGATCCCCGAAAGCCATCGTGGTGGTTATTTCCACTACGTAAGGTATCGACGTCATACGAGTCAAACTAGTTGTACTATTTTTTTTATGTCAAGGGACACTGATCTCAAGCGTCGTGAATGTGTTTGAGCGCATAGTTCTCACGCGTCGTGTGCATGGGCGCAGAATAACGCGTGAAATTAGCCTGGTAATGTCAAAAACTATATTTCCAGACTGCTTATTGTGCCACTGATGTCCTTGCAGGTCTGGTGCTATCCCCACTGCTGTTTACCTATTTAAGAACCCGATTGCGTTCCCGTCGCTCAGTCTGTTCTTGCGATTAATTTATTTCGACGACACCAGTGGAAATTATATACTAATAACTAAGATGCTACGAACGTATTGTCTGAGAAGCAAGTCGGAGGAACCGCAGCGAACACTACACCTGTAATGGATAGGCAAACACCGCTTTCCTCTTAGAGCAGTGTCTGTTAAATAATACTACATATCTTATCTAAGACACGATAGGAAGCCACTGCAGAGGCGTTGAAGAGGCATTGAACGAGTAACACATGGAGACCAACTCACAGTCCTTGCCAAGCAATTTAGAACACGTTGTAATTTTGTATTACCAGTAAGGGCAATATCTTGAACACGGGGGTACTACTGAGGCTTACCGGCGCAGTTGTAATATATTTTGCAACAGAAAGAGGCAAATACCGACGAATACGCTGCAAAACACGAATATGGCAATAACACGTTCAACACATCTGCGGAAAGTGTTCTCTAAAAGTAATGTTATTGTCACAAATACTCCTACACTCCGAGGTGAAACTGCAAGACTCTAAGTACGATTTTAGGGAAACCATTACTAATTTGTCCCACGCGGCCTGCATGTGCTAATAATAACAACCCTGTCTTATCTGCATTAGGCTTTAATCTACTCAGTTACTGCAAGGGACAGTCTACATCTGGAGTAGAAAAAGACACGGCCATCTGCTTATCTGCAGAAATGTAGTGTTTCCAATGATGACAACTAATAACTGAACTCAACGGAGCAGTGTTTAGTGTTCACAAAAGTAATGTTCACAAAAGTTAACTTTGAGGAACACTACATGAAATATTTAGTAATGGCGAATAACAATCCCTAATATGAACTCTCAAGAGTGTTCCACTAAGATAAATGAATGTATAGCTACATCAGATGCACCATAAAGCATAGCCTCGTTTCCTCAGACTCCGTGAAGCTGTAGCACTGTTAGATCGTCACATCTTGGCGGCTTGACGATAACACCCGTCACACACGAGGGCTATCAGCTGAGCTAACAGCCACGCGTGCCTCTTTGCTGATAGCTCTTGTGTGCACTGCGCTCTTCGTGAGCAGAGTACATCGTGTTTATAATTTTCCGTCTCGCGAGGCGAAAGTCTCATCGTGTGCGCTGAACGTGTGCTTTGTGTTCAGCGGTGAAAATAAACTGGCCAATGAAAATCCGTAGCGTTTACGGCATTTCAGAAATGGCGACTAGACATGACACAGGGAATGATGTCTTATTAGAAGACAAACTGCTTCAAATGTGGCCGGATTATTCCTGCTTATATATACGACGCCAGGACAGCATCTTCTTAAAGTAGGGATGAGCGACAGCTGGCAATGACAGACAAAGCGCCATTTGGATCGCACGAGTAAAACATAGTAAAACATGTCATGTGGCCCGACACAACAAGTACGTTGCAGCTTGCTTACTTCATGATCCAGAATTTGCGGCGAACTACATCACGCTTTGTATTCGGCTTTGCCGTGTTGACAATGCTGATAATGCTGATAATGCTGATAATGCTGATAATGGATATATATTAGAACTACATTATAACTATTCCATGTCATCTCATCAACCAAACAAACTTGCATGCAGTTGTAACTTTCATAATTTTATGTTGTTTTTGTTTGTAAAGAAACACCATTTTAAAGAAAATATTCGTCGGAATGTCGGAGTATTGCATGACAATTTTTATGTAATTTGCTAGGCAACCAGACTGCATGATGGATAAGGCACCATGTGCGCTGAAACGCGGCGTTAGCTATCACGCGTGCTTATTGACTCAGCTTATAGCTGTCGTGTGTGCTGGACATAATGTCCTAAAAATATGTTGATTTCACACGGTCATTACATTGTAATCATAATATGTAACCATAATTTCTTCCTGTCGCGTATATGGTGATCAGAAGTCTTGTCAGACGCTAAAGATATGATCAACTGCTTGTTCTGAAACTTGCATATTGAGTTTGGTGTTTGGTGTTCAATCTACATCGATGCATTGACTCTAGCCTCTCCCGAACGAAGACTGTTCCGCCGAATCCTTATGAGCCTAGATTGATGTTGTCCGGGGATATCATTAGAGGGAGTGGTGATGACTACAGGTTGACTACCGTAATGGGTATATCGGCGTAAGTCTCTTGCTTCTGTGCTGATTTTTCTATCGTTCGTATACTAGATGTCGTCAGGGTTCTGCTACCGCCTGGGTCGCGGGGTGTCTAAGAGGTGATGTTCACTACATATCTGAGAGGAGGGCAGCATAAGGGTTATGGGCGCGCGTAGACATTCGGTGATACATGACAGTTCCCTAAATCGTATCCAACGTATTCCATCTCCACTCCAGAGCAGCCACACACGAGCTGATCATTAACCTTGATAAATTAAACTAGCCGGCTACCAAACGACCCCTGTCTGCTTCTCGGTGATGCTCGATCGAACGCTAAATATCCGACGACACATGCAGAACCAGGCAGTCAATGTTACACTTACAACACGAAGCACTGACTGCCCGGAACTATATATATATATATATATATATATATATATATATATATATATATATATATATATATATATATATATATATATATATATATATATATATATATATATATATATATATATATGTATATGTATATTATATATATATATATATATATATATATATATATATATATATATATATATATATATATATATATATATATATATATATAACGCCGATGTAACGACGCAGCACGTCGCAAAAGGTCGGTATCCTTAGTCCACGGCCACAGCTGAGTACATCGCCGTCACGTAGTATGCACACACATAACAACTTATCGTGGTCTACAGCGACTGTCAACGACACCGACTAGTTAATAATGAATAGGACGTTGACGAGCAAAGCTAAACCTAGGATAAAATAATCAACCAACATTCGCAGAGTCATTGACATTACTGTCAACTGTATTCTAAATCAATACCTAAACGCAAAGCAACCATATTGCTAAGCGACATATGAATGCCAGTTGAGAGTTGGTGCCGCGGCGAGCTGGTGTCTAGCTGTTGTCACACAATACTGACTTTTCCGTGGACCGGTGGATCAGATGACGTCATAGGATACTTGTACTGACACTGGGCGTCAAAAAAAACCCGTTTTCCGTTGTCATGTCGCTGTCGGTGAATTCTGAGGTGTGAGAGCAAAACTGACTGATGTCACTAGTCCGGCTCGCGGGCTCAGCCCTCCGGCGGGTGACGTTACTGGCACTGCTGGTGAGATCAGTGGCCCTGGGCACATCGGGTAGGTCCGCTGTGTGCGTGACAGCATGGGTGACTCTGTGTTTGTGCGGGTGTATGTGCGCGCGTGCGTGTGTGTGTGGGTGCGCGCGCGTGCGTGTGTGTACGCATATATTATATGTGTGGGAGTGTGGTGTGTGTGCGCGCACATGTGCGTGTGTGCGTGTTTTGTTTGCAGTTGAATGTGCTTGATTGTACTTGTGTGTGCGTGCGCGTTCGTTTGCATGTGTAACATTTTATGTTTGTGTGCATGTCGTGGATGCTTACATGCGTGTTATTGCATGTTTGTTTTAGATCGTGTGTGTAGGCCAGTTGCAATAAGGCATGTATCTTCATTCATTTATGTTTAATATCACTTGAAATATGGTGTTCAACGGATATAATGCAAAGATTATGATTCAAAATTATGATCTTCGAAAGCCAGCGTGGTGGTTACGATCACTACGTAGGGTATGAACGTCAAACGAGTCAAACTAGTAATATTAAATGTTATTATAAATTGTATTTTCTGACCTCCTTCTTCATGAATGTGATTGAGCGCATCATTTTGTAATTCCAGACTGTTTATTGTTCCTCTGATGTGACTTCCGGTTTGGTGCTATTTCCCTTCCTGTTTACTTTCTTTAAAGCCCGATTGCGTTCCCGTAGCTCAGTCTGTTCTTGTGACAAATTTATTTCGACGACACCAGTGGACACTTTTAGCAGTAACTTACTAAAAAGCTATGTTTAATTAATGATGTAGTTCAATATACATAATATAGAAAACTGTACAAGACAATAAGAAATGTAAATCACAGATGAGGTTAGCGGGGCACAGTACATGATACATACAATGTTTACAACACTTTGCATGATGTCTACGATTGATCAAGTTACGTAATTTCGGTCAAAATCCGCTTGAATTGTTTTGTGTAATGTGATTGTCGACGTAAAAACGTTCCCAAGGCGACGTCAATAATTGGCGCCACACTGCGAGATCACATTGAATAATGACGCTTAATGGTGAATAATCGTCGTGCCATACGATCTCCCGACGGCGCGTTGCTGCCCGTTCAGCGTTAAACTTCGAATGATATTGGACTTTCATTCATTTACTGAATTCAAGTAGCCAATTTAGGTTAATAATTTGTTTATTTTTGTGTATTTCAATTGGCTTAGAAATGTATTTGCTTTGTAATTTTAGCTAGGTTAATTTAGCACATAACGTATCAGTGTTGTATACGATTAAATATTGTAGCTATAAATAACGGTAACCACCGCTCAACATAGTATAGGAATTGAATTTAAACATGAAGTATTGTTTTTTTACACTTGTTTTTATTATCATTATCATTATCATTATCATTATCATTATCATTATCATTATCATTATCATTATCATTATCATTATCATTATCATTATCATTATCATTATCATTATCATTATCATTATCATTATCATTATCATTATCATTATCATTATCATTATCATTATCATTATCATTATCATTATCATTATCATTATCATTATCATTATCATTATCATTATCATTATCATTATCATTATCATTACTATTACTATTACTATTATTATTATTATTATTATTATTATTATTATTATTATTATTATTATTATTATTATTATTATTATTATCCTCATCATCGAAGGCGAGAGAGTTATTGGCTTTCTTGGATTAGTATCTTGTAATACACAACGACGTTATTCAAACAGCCAAACTACAAATACACTAGTTTTGCTGAAACAGTTTGCGGAGCGGATCTTCATCGTTAAATAACTGTAAGGACATTGCGTCATTCGTCTTCTGTTCTCAGTATTAAAGTGTGAAAGACAAACGATACGCATGAAGTGTCCATCGACGGGCGATGTGAACGTGTTGTCTGCTTTCTACGGCCGACTCGACCGCAAGACGTGTCCAAGCCCCTACTTCCGGACGACGTCGTGCAGTCTGCCGGAAGCCACCGACCAAGTGCGACGGCTCTGCCGGGACAAGACGGAGTGTAACTTCAAAATAACATCTGCCTCACTCCGGGACCCATGCCGGGGCACTCGGAAGTATCTGAACGTCACATACGAATGTCGACGTAAGTTGCATTGTCTTTTAAACGTCTTCTGTGAGTGATTTCCTATTTTATATCTTGGAATGCGTCTGACCATAATCTGTGTGGCAATGCGTTCTTACGGCAAACAGCAAGCATTTATGATTGCCTTTATAGTAATTTTGTAGGATGTGATTTTGTCTTACAAACAACGAGCTATTTTACATATTCTCGATATGGATTATTGGTAGTGATTACTGTTTGTGTTTTACAAACTTCCAACCATATCAGTAGTTGCGTATATGTGTTACTGCCCAGGCATATGGTGTGAGTTTGGAGGACGTTTACCGATTTTTGGTAAGAACACTTTTTTTTAAGGTTAGCATAACATTGATCAAAATAGTTTTCCAGTGTTTAGAGGGTACTGACAATGTGAGTTTCCAACCGCTTTATATATATATATATATATATATATATATATATATATATATATATATATATATATATATATATATATATACATTGCATAGAAAACGGCGAATACAGCTTTATTGTTATTTAAAAACAAACTTCTTGGTAAGAGAAAAGACAAAGGTCACAGACGTGATTGAACAAGTCATAAGACGGAAGTTGACCTTGGCAAGACACGTCAGCAGGATACGAGATAATTGATGGACCACTTAGACACCCTACCAAAAGAAATGAATTAGAGGAAGGCCGGCGATACGTTGGAGAGACGAACTAGACGGCTACTGTAAAGGTACCATCTGGCAGAGGATAGCGCCAGATCGACAGGTGTGGAAGCAGCACGCCGAGGCCTTCGCCCAACCACGGGACAACATCGCTGCACAATGATGATGATTATTATCATTATTAAGCTGGTGCGCGGATTAACTATGCGGACGCAATGCCTTCACCCACATCATAATTGCTTAGTGCATTTTGCACAGGTATGAGGACACACATTATGTGTTATATTTAGCTCATGTTATCGATTCGCAGACTGATGCATTTCATGTTGATCGGTTACTTGCGACTTAGTTGATGTTTATCTAGGGCATTAGCAAATTGTCGATACAATTGGCGTTGAGGCTATTGTGTATAATAAGTAGAGTTTCATGTAAGATGAGTACAATGAAATACGCATATTAAATATCGCGACACGAAGCGAAAAGCGCCAACATTGACTGCGAATTGGCCGAAGTCAATCGCAAATGAGTATTCACAACAAGGACGACTGGACTGTGCGTGTGTGTGCGCATGTGTGCGCATGTTTGTGCGTGAGCTAATTCATACGTACGATCGTATATGCTTGAGCGTATGTGAAAGTGTGTGCTAGTGCGTTCGTGAGTTCGCCCGTGCGTATGTGTGCGTTTGTGCGTATGTGCGTTTGAGACGGTGTGTTTGTGTTTGTGTTTGTGTTTGTGTTTGTGTTTGTGTTTGTGTTTGTGTTTGTGTTTGTGTTTGTGTTTGTGTTTGTGTTTGTGTTTGTGTTTGTGTTTGTGTTTGTGTTTGTGTTTGTGTTTGTGTTTGTGTTTGTGTTTGTGTTTGTGTTTGTGTTTGTGTTTGTGTTTGTGTTTGTGTTTGTGTTTGTGTTTGTGTTTGTGTTTGTGTTTGTGTTTGTGTTTGTGTTTGTGTTTGTGTTTGTGTTTGTGTTTGTGTTTGTGTTTGTGTTTGTGTTTGTGTTTGTGTTTGTGTTTGTGTTTGTGTTTGTGTTTGTGTTTGTGTTTGTGTTTGTGTTTGTGTTTGTGTTTGTGTTTGTGTTTGTGTTTGTGTTTGTGTTTGTGTTTGTGTTTGTGTTTGTGTTTGTGTTTGTGTTTGTGTTTGTGTTTGTGTTTGTGTTTGTGTTTGTGTTTGTGTTTGTGTTTGTGTTTGTGTTTGTGTTTGTGTTTGTGTTTGTGTTTGTGTTTGTGTTTGTGTTTGTGTTTGTGTTTGTGTTTGTGTTTGTGTTTGTGTTTGTGTTTGTGTTTGTGTTTGTGTTTGTGTTTGTGTTTGTGTTTGTGTTTGTGTTTGTGTTTGTGTTTGTGTTTGTGTTTGTGTTTGTGTTTGTGTTTGTGTTTGTGTTTGTGTTTGTGTTTGTGTTTGTGTTTGTGTTTGTGTTTGTGTTTGTGTTTGTGTTTGTGTTTGTGTTTGTGTTTGTGTTTGTGTTTGTGTTTGTGTTTGTGTTTGTGTTTGTGTTTGTGTTTGTGTTTGTGTTTGTGTTTGTGTTTGTGTTTGTGTTTGTGTTTGTGTTTGTGTTTGTGTTTGTGTTTGTGTTTGTGTTTGTGTTTGTGTTTGTGTTTGTGTTTGTGTTTGTGTTTGTGTTTGTGTTTGGGTTTGGGTTTGTGTTTGTGTTTGTGTTTGTGTTTGTGTTTGTGTTTGTGTTTGTGTTTGTGTTTGTGTTTGTGTTTGTGTTTGTGTTTGTGTTTGTGTTTGTGTTTGTGTTTGTGTTTGTGTTTGTGTTTGTGTTTGTGTTTGTGTTTGTGTTTGTGTTTGTGTTTGTGTTTGTGTTTGTGTTTGTGTTTGTGTTTGTGTTTGTGTTTGTGTTTGTGTTTGTGTTTGTGTTTGTGTTTGTGTTTGTGTTTGTGTTTGTGTTTGTGTTTGTGTTTGTGTTTGTGTTTGTGTTTGTGTTTGTGTTTGTGTTTGTGTTTGTGTTTGTGTTTGTGTTTGTGCCTACTGCCACTCCCCACACCCTCCTGCCACTCCCACACACCATACTGCCACTCCCACACACCCTACTGCCACTCCCCCACACACCCTCCTGCCACTCCCCCACACACCCTACTGCCACTCCCCCACACACCCTACTGCCACTCCCCCACACACCCTACTGCCACTCCCCCACACACCCTACTGCCACTCCCCCACACACCCTACTGCCACTCCCCCACACCCTCCTATCACGCCCCCATACACCCTCCTGCCAGATAAAGAAACGTTGCAAGATGATCTAACCAAGTTAGTAAAATGGTCTGAAAAATGGCAGATGTTATTTAATTTTGGTAAATGTAAATGCATCCACATTGGACATGGTAATGTGAGCAAAGAATACTTTATGGGCAATACTATATTAGGCACATGTGTAAAAGAAAAGGACTTGGGAGTTACAGTTAGTGCCGACATGACAGTTGCAGAGCAATGTGGACTTGCTGCTGCAAAAGGAAATCAAATGTTAGGATTAATTAGAAGAAACATCACATATATGGATAAGACTTTAATAATACCATTGTAAAAGGCAATAGTTAGGCCACACTTAGAATACTGCATTCAGGCATGGAGGCCATATCAAAAGAAAAACATTGATAAACTTGAAAGAATTCAAAGGAGGGCAACTAAACTAATTCCAGAACTTAAAAATATTTCCTATGAAAGACGCCTGTTAGAATGTAGATTGACAACATTAGAAACTAGTAGATTAAGAGGAGACCTAATAGAAGTTTTTAAGATATTGAATGGATATGAAGATATTGATAGCAACATTTTTTTTCAAACTAAAAGAAGATAGTGTGACAAGGGGGCATAAGGCAGCGTTAGTCAAGCCATACTCTAGATTAGATAAAAGAAAATTATCCCTCTCCCAGAGAACAATAACTGATTGGAATAATTTAAGTCATGATTGTGTAAATGCCAGCAGTGTAAATATGTTTAAAAATAAAATTGACAATTATCTGGCTATAACTAGGTTGAACACATAAATGTTTTAGAAATTATTTCAATACTGATTAAATTATTTATTCATATATTTATTTTAATTAATTTATTATTATAAAAAATGGTGTTATTGTAGGATATTTTATGTATTTATTTATTTTACTTGTATATTGTTTTAGAGACAACGTATACATTTTATTTTACTTATGTATTTTTTGAGACAACGTATTTTAATTAGTAGCATTTTAGTGCATTTTATAATATTGTATATTTAAAATGTTTAAGTGAACACTCGATAAGCCATAGGCTTCCTTGTTCACATGCCGTCTGGAGCTTGGTTCTGGACGGCAACTTGTTAAACCTTGTTATACCCTCCTGCCACTCTCCCACACCCTCCTATCACGCCCCCACACCCTCCTGACACTCTCTAGCACCCTCCTGACACTCCCCACACCCTCCTGACCCTCCCCCACACCCTCATGCCACTCCCTCACACACCCTCCTGCCACTCCCCACACCCTCCTGACCCTCCCCCACACCCTCATGCCACTCCCTCACACACCCTCCTGCCACTCCCCACACCCTCCTGACCCTCCCCCACACCCTCATGCCACTCCCTCACACACCCTCCTGACACTCCCCACACCCTCCTGACCCTCCCCCACACCCTCCTGCCACTCCCTCACACACCCTCCTGCCACTCCCCACGCTATCTTTCGATGTCAATATGCGACACACCGCGACAGTAGATTGGGGCGTCAGCACCAGTACATAGTAGTACACAGTAGATAGGAGATAGGCGGGAGACAACGCGGCTGTACAGTTGTTTGTGAAGCTTTACTGTTAACGATGACAAACGATGTACACGCTCCAGTGGCGAGCTGACAAACACTCAACGGGGAGTGTTTCAAAGAGAATACATTAATATTACATGGGTGATTTGTGTTGTAAACAGTTGTTTTTCAAGTCAGAATTGACGTCATCAGTCACGCACGCGCACGCGCACGCGCACGCGCACGCGCACGCGCACGCGCACGCGCACGCGCACGCGCACGCGCACGCGCACGCGCACGCGCACGCGCACACGTGAACAAGGAAGCCTATGGCTTATCGAGTGTTCACTTAAACATTTTAAATATACAATATTATAAAATGCACTAAAATGCTACTAATTAAAATACGTTGTCTCAAAAAATACATAAGTAAAATAAAATGTATACGTTGTCTCTAAAACAATATACAAGTAAAATAAATAAATACATAAAATATCCTACAATAACACCATTTTTTATAATAATAAATAAATTAAAATAAATATATGAATAAATAATTTAATCAGTATTGAAATAATTTCTAAAACATTTATGTGTTCAACCTAGTTATAACCAGATAATTGTCAATTTTATTTTTAAACATATTTACACTGCTGGCATTTACACAATCATGACTTAAATTATTCCAATCAGTTATTGTTCTCTGGGAGAGGGATAATTTTCTTTTATCTAATCTAGAGTATGGCTTGACTAACGCTGCCTTATGCCCCCTTGTCACACTATCTTCTTTTAGTTTGAAAAAAAATGTTGCTATCAATATCTTCATATCCATTCAATATCTTAAAAACTTCTATTAGGTCTCCTCTTAATCTACTAGTTTCTAATGTTGTCAATCTACATTCTAACAGGCGTCTTTCATAGGAAATATTTTTAAGTTCTGGAATTAGTTTAGTTGCCCTCCTTTGAATTCTTTCAAGTTTATCAATGTTTTTCTTTTGATATGGCCTCCATGCCTGAATGCAGTATTCTAAGTGTGGCCTAACTATTGCCTTTTACAATGGTATTATTAAAGTCTTATCCATATATGTGATGTTTCTTCTAATTAATCCTAAACTTTGATTTCCTTTTGCAGCATTCATGTCGGCACTAACTGTAACTCCCAAGTCCTTTTCTTTTACACATGTGCCTAATATAGTATTGCCCATAAAGTATTCTTTGCTCACATTACCATGTCCAATGTGGATGCATTTATATTTACCAAAATTAAATAACATCTGCCATTTTTCAGACCATTTTACTAACTTGGTTAGATCATCTTGCAACGTTTCTTTATCTGGCAGGAGGGTGTGTGGGGGCGTGATAGGAGGGTGTGTGGGGGAGTGGCAGTAGGGTGTGTGGGGGAGTGGCAGTAGAGTGTGTGGGGAGTGGCAGGAGGGTGTGTGGGGGAGTGGCAGGAGGGTGTGTGGGGGAGTGGCAGTAGGGTGTGTGGGAGTGGCAGTAGGGTGTGTGGGAGTGGCAGGAGGGTGTGTGGGAGTGGCAGTAGGGTGTGGGGCAGTGGCAGTAGGGTGTGTGGGAGTGGCAGTAGGATGTGGGGGAGTGGCAGTAGGGTGTGTGGGAGTGGCAGTATGGTGTGTGGGAGTGGCAGGAGGGTGTGGGGAGTGGCAGTAGGGTGTGGGGGAGTGGCAGGAGGGTGTGGGGGAGTGGCAGGAAGGTGTGTGGGAGTGGCTTTAGGGTGTGGGGGAGTGGCAGTAGGGTGTGTGGGAGTGGCATTAGGGTGTGGGGGAGTGACAGGAGGGTGTGAGGGAGTGGCAGGAGGGTGTGTGGGAGTGGCAGTAGGATGTGGGGGAGTGGCAGGAGGGTGTGGGGGAGTGGCAGTAGGGTGTGTGGGAGTGGCAGGAAGGTGTGGGGGAGTGGCAGTAGGGTGTGGGGGAGTGGCAGGAGGGTGTGGGGGAGTGGCAGGAGGGTGTGGGGGAGTGGCAGGAGGATGTGGGGGATTGGCAGGAGTGTGCAGTTGAATAGTATTCACATCGACATACTTCATTTTATCACATCTGGAGGTAGTATACACTCGGTCCGTCACGCCCCACCTTCCCACCTCCGAGGCTCGCTAAAATACATTCAAGACTAGAAATGCCACAAGAGACAGGCACGCAACAAAAGTGAAGGGCTACACCTCTTCTACCCACGACAAATAAAAAATAAATAAAAAAACGCAGACCACGGCACTAGATATTGGGGTAGAGGTTGGATTAGTGACGTGACGATGTTTGACTGTCCCTGTTTATTATTACGCCAAACCATTTTGTTTGTTACGCCTCTGAGCTTAACTTGTCAACCATATATGCGCTACAGAAGTATTATTGTTATTGGCGGATGCAGACATGCCACATATTTGGGATGGCAATCCGAATTTTTGTCCTAAAATGTTGTAAGAATCCGTATCAATACATATCATTAATCAGATCTTCCAGTTAACTGGCCTTAGTTATTAAGTGCATTTCAAAACGGTTTTTACACGTGTTTTTTTTCTCGATTTATGGCATTTTAATTCAGTAGTTCGCGAATATATCGAAGTTCACTGGCAAGCGTCAACATTTTGAAATGAGAAATACAGGCGATTTCATTGAACTCGGCGTCGAGCTCCATTTCCTGTACTGCTTTTTATTATCGTCACACGCCTGCCACGCCATCTATTACGCGCTACAATAAACGGATCTCAATAAAATAATCGGTGGTTTAGTTCGTTCGTTTCGAATCAATTGACTTAGTCACTAACAGTAAACAATTATTCCATTATGCAGTATAGTTTTGTGACGCATACACGGCATAATGTGGTTAATAATTATTTATCCATAAATTTAGTTAAAATCCGTATCAAAACGTAATACGGCCGTATCACTTAAAAAACCGCCAAAATCCGTATCGGATACGGGTAATCCGTAGAATGTGTTATGTCTGCGGAAGCGTGTATGACAGCCACACGTCACAATCAAAATAACTCCAGGTGACACGCCTCCGCCGTTATTCATAAGTATGTTCGTGGACGCTGGTGGGGTTTGCGGTGGAAATCCTGTGGTTTACAACCAAACAGATAGGCATAGTTTTTACAATTACTAATTAGTGTCATTTATTTTGCCTTAAGATAATGTCTGATGTTGGCCAGAGATATCCACGGGATGATATATTGAGAAGTTATTTCCGTTAAAAATGGTCAGCAACGTATCTTCGTACTATCGTTGTCCTGCAGGTATAGTCTTCCTGATAAAGCTCCTAATAAATCTCACATGACGTATAAATTAGCTTGACGAGCACCATTTACGGTAAAACACAACATTTGAGGAGCTAATATCAGTCCACACAGTCGAGCGACATTGATATTGTTGCGCGCCGCCTAAACGTAGGATGGCCAGGGAAAATGGTATAAATAATATTATTCCTGACGGTAGTACAGTAGTTGGACAATGAAATCGCAGGACAGTTACGATACATTTTACAAATTTACTTACTGGTCTTTCCTAGGGTTTCATTCATGTTATGTTATACGTGTGGTGTATTTGTCTTGCGTTTTCTACTTTGTCCGTTTTTATATTGACGACGATGAAGCGTCATTTCCTTGTGAACTGATGCTGCTTTATCCGTACATTGCAAACGTTGTCTTTATGTTCTTTTCGAACGTGTTTGGTTTACGACGTGTTTGTTTTATAGACGTGGCTATTATACTCAATTAAAGCACCGTGTTAATTTCAGCAAAAACGCGGAAAAACGTAGCTCTACACAAGAACACTTTTGCATCGAGCTCTATTGTGAAGCACAGGAAGTTGGTAGACGGTTATTACTCCGAGAGTATACGAATGACGGACGTCAACGAATGGGTGGGAGTCGACCTCGGACAAACTGAACACGTCGACGGCGTACAAGTCTACTTCGGACACGCAAGTAGTAAGAGACGTGGCGATCTTTTTAATTTAAATTCATGTTTAAGTTTTTGTTAAATAATTGTTTTCATTCACTCGGGCAACACTGCACAAAGAACTGTTAAAAAGTCTTCTGATCAAATCGTTGCACTGTGCGAGTGTCAACTTGTTACCATATATACGAATTCATCCGCTAAATATAACAACTCTACAATGCATCACAACTAGAGCGAACTACCAACTACAATAACTATTTATACTTGATATTAATTACCTATTTTCTGTTTTTTCCTTGCAAATAATGATGATGAAGTAATTAAAAAAAATAACTGATTGTTTTTTTATTAATTCGCCTTTTTTTACCTTCACGAGCATCGAACTTAAGTTTCATCGTTAATTAGACCAGATAATGAGTACCTGTCTTTTGTTCCTTCCATCTTTTCCAGTCTTGTTTGTAGCCTAACCCTGAGGTGACCTGATATGAAATGTGTTCAGAGATGCTTAATTAATCGAGAAATTGTTTAACATATTTTAGCATTTTTATTCTATACGTATAACATCAATTGATATATTACGTTTAATGTATTACGTGTCTGCAAGCCACTGATGCACTGACGTTGTGGTCAACGTCTGGTTATGTTTTGTCTTTGTAAGGTGGCCGTGCTAGTTTCGTCATCGGAGTTATGCGCCGCCAACCCACTTCAGCTAATCAACCGACGGACACATCCCTGTACACCGTCTGTGCCAGCTATAGTCCCGGCATGTCCAGCGACATAATGTACGTGACTCATCGCTTGCATGTTCAGTGACCTTCACAGTTGTATTCTGAGTTAATATACATATTTCATATGTTGTTAATATATATATATGTATATATGTATATATATATATATATATATATATATATATATATATATATATATATATATATATATATATATATATATATATATATATATATATATATAAATTATGTAATTGATAAACTAGAAGCAAGCACACTTCTTGTGTTTGGACTTGCAATATGGAAACATCGTTCTAAAATAAAATAAAATATTAAACTACACGCACCTTCCGCGTAAATAACTGAAACCTTTTCACCAGTATTCCAAATTATGTACCCAATACGAGGCGTTGTCACGCTTTGGCGATGACTTGTGCACGGTCCGTGTCACGATATGTATAACTAATTATGACTTATGGGTTTGTGTGCAGTTTATTTGCGATTTCAGAGAGATCCGCATTATTTATTGATATCTAGACATGGAACCAAGGCAACGATGCTATCTTAACTATTACTGTGCAGTCGTTTATGATACATTTTGTTGACAGGGTGGACATTTCCTGCTCATATCCTGTCTTCGGTCGATACGTGTTCCTGATGATAACAAACACGCCGGGAATGGGAATCGAATTACTTGGACTAGAGGTATATGTGAAACGTAAGTAATAAAATAGCACTATTATGGCATTATCTAAAAACAATGGGAGCTAGTTACAATACATTTATATTAGTTTGTAGTGACGTTGAACTGCTTAGAACATATACCATATTGCTGCAGTGTATTCTACTGATCTGATAACTTACTAATGAGGTGAAGTTAATTCTGCAAAATGTTGTGTGTAAAATGTCGTCTACATGTTTGAATTAACGACTGGCGCTGTCGTACGGCACGTCAAATAACCCATCGTATTATAATAGATAAAACTGGTATTATTTTCTAACAGAAGCTGCAGCAATAACAACAAGTGTTCCTTTCACACAACAGTTGTAATAGTTACGTGTTGACTATAAAACTGGTTTCGAGCATGTGGAAATGTACATTTCAGCCAGTCCATTCATGGAGAACGTCGCTCTGTTGAGGCCAACGGTACAGAGCGGTGGAAACAACTCTGCTCTTCTGGCCGTTGACGGTAACTTCGACCCAAGTCGGTGTTCCAGTACCGGGGACGTGTTGGACCTGTGGTGGACAGTCGTTCTGCAGAGAGAGACAATCGTTACACACGTGTCCGTGACGACGTGTGGTAAGGAGAGCCGTAGCTGTTCCTGTATAGTAATACTATTAACAGCAATACTACTACTACTACTACTACTACTACTACTACTACTACTACTACTACTACTACTACTACTACTACTACTGCTACTGCTACTGCTACTGCTACTGCTACCGCTACCGCTACCGCTACCGCTACCGCTACCGCTACCGCTACCGCTACCGCTGCCGCCGCCGCCGCCGCCGCCGCCGCCGCCACCGCCACCGCCACCGCCACCGCCACTGTTACTATTTCTTCTTCTGCTGCTGCTGCTGTTACTACTACAACCAGTGCCACTACCACTATCACTGCAACAATCAGCAACACCAAGCTACTACAACCAGTATCACCATTGGCTTCGTTTGATTAAGCCAGTTGGCGAAGCATTAGGAAACAAAACCAGATAACCTTTTTCATTATGGTTCAAAATTTGAATAACCGAACTATTACATTTTCTTAAAGTAATGTAGTTATTTGTTGCATTCCCTCAATTCATTCAAAAGGGTCTGCACAATACAACCATGTCACTTTCTTTCGGTAACACTATAGATGTCAATATAGTATTCGATGTTTTTCCTTCCAAACAGACGCCCAGGCGGACTTCGTCATTGGTTTGACGGACTCGCCGATTGACGCGAGCCACCCGCCGTCAGACTACTGGTTGTGTGCCAGCCACAGCGGACAACTGCCGATCGGCACGACCACGTTCACCTGCCAACCAACCGTCGTCTCCGGACGATTCCTCTTCATCCGTAGGACCAAGAGTACAAACGCTGCTCTGACGCTGTCGGAAGTCCAAGTGTATTCAGGTATTTCACGCCTCTACCTGGTGTGTTAGTCAACTGACTACATAGCCACACCTATGATGATGATTATTCATCATGGATCTTTCACTATAGACGTAGTGAACATTGCTAATATCAAGCTGTGAGGCGATCAATATACACTTGCAAACATACGCAGTCACATATGAAAGAACTTTAGCATTTGTTTGCGGCAATACTTATAAAATAACGGCAAAAAATACGATTACAATAAAATTCCACTATTACCAATACAGCAACGACATTGTTGCAACCTATGTACTATTCTTCGGTCAGGTGTCTCACCTCTTCCACGCATGGACCTGGATCAACCGGACACTTGTAGAGAGATCAATTCCGGTGACGTCATCTGGTCAGGTGTTCGCCCCAAGGAGAACATCGCTGCCGTCCGCTTACGAATGAATCCAAGCACCAGTATGTTACAGACAAGATCATTACTCGCAGCAGAGCGTGTTTGTGTTTGTTTACTGCAATATACACTAAGTAATCTTCTGTATATGTGTCACTGCATTTACGCATTTACGCACGCACGCACGCACGCACGCACGCACGCACGCACGAATCCACGCAACCAAGCAAACACACATGACACACTAAACACCGTTACAAGGTCTATATGTGAAGTGAAACAGAGACGTTTTATACCATAAAGGTCAACATAAATGTTATATATATATATATATATATATATATATATATATATATATATCATTTACTACATTGATGCATAGTTTATACTGAAACAGCGGGGCATGCGTCTCTGCGTTGTCTTGTCATATTCGTATTTATCATTGTAATCAGCGTCCACAAATGATAACCGCAGACTTGTTAAGAGTAACGCCGGCAGACACGCTAAATCCACACCCTATAATCAGTGTTTTCCATATGAATTTCTTCCTGGCAAATATGTGAACAAATTTAGTCTTGCACTTATGGGATATCCAGCAACCACTCCATGCATTAATTTGTTTTTATGTTTGTATTAATTTAGTCGGTTGTTCTGTGAGCAATTATGTTGTCGTTGTCTGTGGGCTTCATCCAATTATATCCTGTCTTCTCTACAAGACAACGGCTCCCTTAAGAATATTTTTTTATTGCCAACAGATTGTGCAGACATCCAACATGGCGGCGCCACCAAAGATGGCGTCTATACCATCTACCCGCGCGGTCGGCCACTTCAAGTCTACTGCGACTTGACAACAGACAACGGTGGTTGGACGGTGAGAACACGCATGCAAGCACGCACTGATGCACACGCGAATGCACGCAAGCGCACACATGCCCGTTTAATATGTTTTTAATAATATTTGTTTTAAATTGTCATCATCATTATGCAGCTGTACTGTCCCGTGGTTGGGCATACCCCTCAGCATGATGTTTCCAGATCTGCCTGTCTTGCGGTATCCTCCGAATGGGGGTGCCCTTCCAGTACTCGTCTAGTTCGTTTTCCCATCGTCTCGCCGATCTTCATCGAGATGGTTTCCCTTCGTATGACTTCCACGTGGTGATGTACATCGGTTATTGCGATTCTACTGATGTGTTCTGCCTAAGTCCACGTCCGTCTTCTGACTTCGGCAATCACGCCTGTGATCTGTGCCTGTTCTTTTACTGATTTTTTTGTTTTTATTTGTTCCGGTATGTTGTGTTTAACATACTTCTTCCCATATTTATTTTGCGGTTGCCAGTTTGTTCCTTGCCTGACTGGAGAATGCCACAGCCATATTTCGTTGGCAGCAGTACGCATACCTATTAGCCGTATCTCTTCATGCAGTTTCCATTGTTATCATTGCAGATGTTGCCGTCTTTGGTAAATGCTGTCCAGTCGGCTGTGATTCGTCTTTGAACCTACTTCTCTAGGCATTTGTATCTGGCGTTATATCGCTGTCCCGGGTAGACAACTTTCAACTTTCCCCATCTGAGTGGTGATGACGTATATTGGTGTGTTCTTTTCCGACATCACTTTTGTCTTCGATTTGTTCTGTTTGTTCTGATTTTCACTTTCATTAGCTAACTTATGCACCATTTGTTGTAATTAATGCACATTCATACGAGTAGGCCAATGTCGTCGGCGAAGCTAATACGCCTGAAATAGTCATCATCAATTCCCAACCCTCATGTTTTTAGGCATGTCATCAGAATATGTTGTTGAGCGTTGCCGTAACAGCTTGAAGGAGATGTTTTTTCCCTGTCGTACACCTCTACTGATGTTGACCTTTTTGCTTTATTTTGTGAACTTTCACTGTGCTGTTGGTATGATGCTTTTCATGAGTTTCACATACACGTCTTCTATCCCCTGTTCGTGAAACGATGTCACTACTGCTTTCGTTTAGAGTGAGTCGACGGCTTTCAATTTGTCGCCGAACGCAATGGTGAGCGGGATTGTATGTTCTTGGTACATCTCTTTTAATTGGTGTACTACGTAGATATGGTATGTCGTTGAGTACGTGCTTCAGAATCCCGCTTGCTCTTGTGGCTTATTTTCGCTGAGTGTCTTACCTAACATATTTATTTTCGTAGGCATTTCATAGACGTTTGATAACGGACATGTCGGCATATATTATAGCTACGGATATCTTCCACTGATCATTACCTGTATGTTATTTTTGCATCCACCTTTAGCATCGCTCAGTATCTGGCCAGGAATAATAGGCGTGGCTGCGCCATGCCATCGAGTTGAACAATACGTCACGTTCCAGTTCCAATATACGCAGCGCTGCTGCAATCGCACGCAACAACTTATATATGGGTACAATTGCGTACCCATACAAGGTCTGCATTGCGGTTTTAAGGACCCGTTAACATCCTGCGACAGTATTCGTCTTTCTGATAAGCATTCAGTGAGCAGCATAGCTTGTCTTCGAGATGGTCTCTTCACCTACTTTACTATTTCGATGTTTATTTGGCCGTTGCCTGATGCTGCCCAGTCTTCAGATTTCAAGAGCTGTTTCACCTCCTACAGCGCTATCTCTGGTAACTATTTCAGGTCAGTATGGATTGTGGTACTCAGTTCGCTGTCGTACAGCTCGGTGTTAAATTTCTGTATTATTATCTTGAACATGGATTTCTCTGCACAGGTTGTCTAGATGTGCAATCAGTATATGTTGTGTCTGCGTTCTTTTGACTTTCTTCAGGCTTTTTGGTGTCATGGTCGTTTTGCGTTTGATCAGTTGTTTGTACGTCGAACTTTGCACCCCCATTTCGTCGTCAACATCCGTGTTGGTGGCGACATCTTCCATTTTATTAGCTTGCTGAATGCATTATCTGTACTTGTCGCACTTTATTTGACGATATCTGTCATGCGTTGGCTCATGGTGGGGATGTCGTTTAGGTATTGCAGTGTCTTGAATCGGTTTCTCAATTCTAGTTGAAAATCGGTCTTCGATGGTCCTATTTATGTAGTATCAACTATCATCAACAGTTTCTTGACTAAGTTGATGATTGTAACATCTCGCATATTTGTCAGGATGTAGTCAGTTATCGGTCTTCTTTACTCCGTTTCGGCTTTTCGGTGTCCATCTTCTCTCTGCCTTCTTCTGAAATGTGGTATGCATGATTTTGTACTTTCTTGTTGTTTCCTATTCTAGCAAGGTATCGCCTCTTTTGTTTTTATTCCTAGCCCAAATATATTTGAATTTGTTCGTTTTCCTATTACTATCCCATCACTATCGTGCTTGGGTTTCTCAACATGTTATACTTCTCGTTGTAAAAGCTGTCTATGTCTTCTTCTTAATATCATATTGTTGGGGAATATACTTGCACTATCGTCAGTTTGCAGTGCAAACGCTATACACATACATGTTCTGCAACTTTGGGGCTGATGGTGTTTACTCTTATTATGTTCTATTTATTTTTGTTGAGAGAGCCTACTCCTGCTTGAACATTGTTTGCTCTTAAATGAAATAGTAGGTAGCCGCTTTGTAAGGTAGTGAAGTATTCTGCTCAGAACTTCTCTCCGTCTCCGATCATTTCCCTTCCCTAAGTTTTTATTCCAATTCTTGTACCAGTGTATTTCTAAATACATTTCTGACGTTACTCTTCGCAAAATGTTCGTCTACTTACCATCTTTCCGCGTCGCCAGCTAAGGCTACGTGCTAGGGGTACTCATCGCAAACTATTAGTCTATTTACACTCTTTCGGCGTTGCCAGCTATTGATACGTGCTAGGCGTGCTTAGAATATTTGGGGCAACTTAGAATATATAGGGCACCTTGTGACCCATACATTCTAAGCACCACTAGCAAGTAGCCTTAGCTGGCCAGAAACACCTTCTGTAGTAATACTGTCGTAGGCTCTATTGTTGCCTACAACACGGGTATGGGGGCCTTGGTGTTATGTTACCTTGCATCCTGGTGTTGTTGGTCTAGCCTTCTGCTGGTCAGAGCCAGTTGAAAGGGGTCGGCGATGTAGGGTGAATGAAATTGCCCACGTTTCGACACGGTGGCTGTATCAGTACTAAACCACGGATAAGCCAGCATCGGGATTCGACACCGTGTCCTCCGGTCGGGAGTCCGGCACTGTAACACCGCGCCCTATATATTTCTTGTTCAGCCTACATATAGAATATAATTTTATCTGGTTATTTTGTTCCGTTGGCACACAGGTGTTCCAGCGGAGATTCGATGGATCGGTTGACTTCTATCGTAACTGGACCGACTACAAGAACGGGTTTGGTTCGACGAGCGGCGAGTTTTGGTTGGGCAACGATAACATCCACTCACTGACGGCCAACGGCAAACATGAGCTGAGAATAGAGCTGGAGGCATTCGATGGAGAGACTGGGTTCGCCGAATACAGCGGCTTCTCCGTTGATGCGGAATCGAGCAATTACATGTTGCGATTAGAACGATATCTTTCGTCAAGCACTGTGAGTAAGTACCGATGCCAGATCGTATCATTGAGCTGCGTAAAACTATCTGGTGATTCATCGATAACGAATTGAACCTGCACAGGTTGCCATGAAAAATCATATAAGCTCAAGTTGTATAGGTAAATATTAACGCATAAACTTATCGTCGGTGAACAAAAAGTAACCTGCGACTCTGTCAGGAAAATGCAAAAAAAATATACATAAGCCCAGTGCTTATTCGGCTGTATATGTTGGCAACAGGTCCGCTTTCAGGGTTGATTCGAATGAAACCTCGTACCATTATCTGTGAGAAAAAAGAAACATATTCTATACCTCACTCATAGATTTAAACACATTTATTAGACATATTGTTTGAATAATTGAGTAAAGTACGTACAATTACAAAATACGGAAGAAACGAGTTTCCGCATAAAATACACTCTCGCCATTTTTCACTTCGTTTACATAAAAACATCCGATAAGTAAACAAAGTTTATTTTATATTTCAATTTGGAATGTTCCTTTAATTCATCAAACATATCTTAGCGACCATACATTTGAGTTTCAACAAAACGCAATGTTTTCGGTTGTTTATACTAAGTTATGCATATCTAAGCTAATGCTGCCTCTGTTGCGAGATCTGCGATAGTCATTATGGGATACGGCAATGTGTCGAATCTCTGTGTGTTTCAACGAAATTATAATAACTATACATACTCTAACTAGTGGGTAAATGCTTCAAGGATGAAGCACGACTGGGGTAATATGAATGGGAGTGGGGCTACTACTACAGGGTAAATGATTCGCTGCTAAAACACGTTTGAGACTCCAGTTAAAGTAAGGACACAAGCCCCCCTCGCCCCCTACCCCCTCCCCCCGCCCACCTCCTTCCGACCGTCCCCATTCCAGCCGCCGTACTCTCCCTTCCCCGTTCATTCATATTTCCGGCTGAAATTGCGCCACTTCAGAACGTTCCTCACCACCAACGGTCACATCGCATGTCGAATATTCTTTTGGAACCCTCGACTCAGTGACAGGTAACAGCGACTTTTGCCAGCTGCCACCGCGAACTATTTATCTCCGTGGCGAGATCGCATAATTTTGATTTGGGGTGGAAAATAGGCAAACATGCGGCAAAATCGGGGGTGGTGGGTGGGCATTCAACCACTGGTGACGGCCTGGGCTCAAATTCTGATTGGTGGTAGGACGAACACGGACAGCATGCCAGCGCACATTTCAGCCGGAAATATGAATGAACGGGGAAGTGAAAGGACGGCGGCAGGACTGGGGACGGTTGGAAGGAGGTGGGCGGGGGGGGGGGAGGGGGTTGGGGGCGACGGCGGCTTGTCTCCTTACTTTAACTCGAGTCTCAAACGTGTTTTAGCTGCGAAGCATTTACCATGTAGTAGTAGTCCCACTCCCATTCATATTACCCCAGTCCTGCTTCAAGCATTTACCCACTAGTTTTATTCCTTTACCCGCGAAGCCAACATCTGTACATGCAATAGTTGCAATAATGTCAGTTACAATTATCACATTTTAGGTTACACGCAAATCTATATTAGCATTTTTATAAATAAACGCAACGTAAAGGTCACCAAACTTAATCATCGACGGCCGAATGCAATGTAACATAGTTTTCCCGCTTATCATCATCTGAATGCATTCATTGGTCGATATCAATGTTAACAGTAAACAAAATTAGTATGCATAGCGAGAAACACGCCGTTTTCCGAGATCATGTGATCCAGCCAGTCGCTTCGGCGGCAAAAAACCTGCACCATTTCTGGAACGCGTTACGCGGATAGCATGATAGACAATGCTGACAGGGGTGGCGGGTAAAGCCGGTCCATTTTTGAACGTCAACAGTTTGAAACATCGAAAACTCGAGTTGAGGGACGAAACTAAAAAAATCGACGATTTTCGGTATTTGAGGCTTGCTATGGGCTTTCCAAAATGGTATAGCACATGTCTGTAGCTATTCCCAATCGCTGGATCAATTCGGATTAACCTTAGTATTTAGGAAACTAAATCTATCCCATTCATATTAGGCCTGATATCGGCCTTAGCTAAAAGCCCATCCATGGGAAATTTGATAGTAATGTCCAATTAAGCTATCTATAGCGTGATCTGTATGTGGTGTGTGTGTGTGTGTGTGTGTGTGTGTGTGTGTGTGTGTGTGTGTGTGTGTGTGTGTGTGTGTGTGTGTGTGTGTGTGTGTGTGTGTGTGCGTGTGTATATATTATTGTTACATAAGTAAACGGTTAAAAAGGTTAGCATCGATTGGACGTACACATTACCTATTCCTCTAATAATCTATTTGCCTGAAGTAATACATTGCCTAGTATGATTTCCAGTTACCTATTCCTCAAGTAATCTATTGCTTAGTATGATTTCGAATTACCAATTCCTGAATCCTCAAGTTATCTATTGCCTATTATGATTTCAAATTACCTATTCATCAAAATGATCTATTGTCTAGCGAACATACTGGATGTGGATTAATCCACATTCTAAACAACAATTCAAATAGTAAATATTCGCGAACTATTTTTGATTAAGACATAAATGTTTTGCCAATGAAATAATATTATGCCGTCATCGGTGTTAGAGAAAATTTGAATGATGATATGAAATGCATTTAGTATAAAGCTCATTGCTGCTATCATATTCACATTTTAAACAAAACACTGAATAAAGAATAATATTCAATGTGGTTTTATGATTCTACATTTATTTCCACATTTGCAGTCTTTATGCATGTTGAAATAGTAACATATATCAATGAACTTTGTTTGGCTTGACAATATGGTATTAGCCCTGTTTTGACCAAATTACGTTTACCTTATAGCTAAATATCACAACATCAGTAAGTTGGTTTACATTTGATAGCATTTAAGTTATATATTTCAGTTGACCGTAGAGCAACATAGCGCAATGGTGTTATGTGGCAACAACCTTTGTTTATACAGAACAACCTTTTTCACAAACACAAAGCAGACATAATTAAAGACAGAAAAGCGAGAAGAAGCCAAACGCCTTGGTAACTGAAACAAGCAACTATTGATTATTTTGTAGTTTTTTTTCATACGGACCCGTAAACCTATGTTTTGTATGAATATCATTTCAGACGATTCTCTTATGACGCACAATGGCATGAAGTTTAGTACGAGAGACCAGGACCACGATACACATGCAATCTCTTGTTCAGTTAGATATCACGGCGCTTGGTGGTATTTCTGCTGTCATGACGCCAACCTAAACGGACGCTATTATAAGAAAGGCGAATGTACTGATGACTGGGGAAAAGGGATTATTTGGGAGAAATGGAAAGGCGACAGAGTCTCGTTAAAGACAGTCACAATGCAAATGCGCCCAGCAGGATTTGCCCCAGGTGAGGAATTTAATCTACACCATGCACTTCTCTAAAATATAACATATGTATTCGATCAACCAATTTCTATTTGCCTCGGATCACATGTTCACTTTGGCACAAACATTTACCGGGGGAGTTGTATCTGCGGGGTTTTATTGACGTACACCGGGTGAGTTGTGTCTGCAGTGTATTATTTGATTAACACCGGGTTAGTTGTGTCTGCAGTGTATTATTTAATTTACACCGGGTGAGTTGTGTCTGCGGTGTATTAGTTGATTTACACCGGGTGAGTTGTGTCTACGGTGTATTAGTTGATTTACACCGGGTGAGTTGTGTCTGCGGTGCTTTAGTTGATTTACACCGTGTGAATTGTGTCCGCGGTGTATTAGTTGATTTACACCGGGTGAGTTGTGTCTGCGGTGTATTAGTTGATTTACACCGGGTGAGTTGTGTCCGCGGTGTATTAGTTGTTTTACACCGGGTGAGTTGTGTCCGCGGTGTATTAGTTGATTTACACCGGGTGAGTTGTGTCTGCGGTGTATTAGTTGATTTACACCGGGTGAGTTGTGTCTGCGGTGTATTAGTTGATTTACACCGGGTGAGTTGTGTCCGCGGTGTATTAGTTGTTTAACACCGGGTGAGTTGTGTCCGCGGTGTATTAGTTGATTTACACCGGGTGAGTTGTGTCTACTGTGTTAGTTGATTTACGCCGGGTGAGTTGTGTCTGCGGTGTATTAGTTGATTTACCCCGGGTGAGTTGTGTCTGCGGTGTGTTAGTTGATTTACACCGGGTGAATTGTGTCTGCGGTGTGTTAGTTGATTTACACCGGGTGAGTTGTGTCTACGGTGTATTAGTTGATTTACACCGGGTGAGTTGTGTCTGCGGTGTATTAGTTGATTTACACCGGGTGAGTTGTGTCTGCGGTGTATTAGTTGATTTACACCGGTGAGTTGTGTCTACGGTGTATTAGTTGATTTACGCCGGGTGAGTTGTGTCTGCGGTGTATTAGTTGATTTACACCGGGTGAGTTGTGTATGCGGTGCGTTAGTTGATTTACACCGGGTGAATTGTGTCTGCGGTGTAGTAGTTGATCTACACCGGGTGAATTGTGTGTGCGGTGTACTAGTTTATTTACACCGGGTGAGTTGTGTCTACGGTGTATTAGTTGATTTACACCGGGTGAGTTGTGTCTGCGGTGTATTAGTTGATTTACACCGGGTGAGTTGTGTCTACGGTGTATTAGTTGATTTACACCGGGTGAGTTGTGTCTGCGGTGTACTAGTTGATTTATACCGGGTGAATTGTGTCTGCGGTGTAGCAGTTGATTTACACCGGGTGAATTGTGTCTGCGGTGTAGTAGTTGATTTACACCGGGTGAGTTGTGTCTGCGGTGCTTTAGTTGATTTACACCGGGTGAATTGTGTCCGCGGTGTATTAGTTGATTTACACCGGGTGAGTTGTGTCTGCGGTGTATTAGTTGATATACACCGGGTGAGTTGTGTCCGCGGTGTATTAGTTGATTTACACCGGGTGAGTTGTGTCCGCGGTGTATTACTTGATTTACACCGGGTGAGTTGTGTCTACTGTGTTAGTTGATTTACGCCGGGTGAATTGTGTCTGCGGTGTAGCAGTTGATTTACACCGGGTGAATTGTGTCTGCGGTGTAGTAGTTGATTTACACCGGGTGAATTGTGTCTGCGGTGTAGTAGTTGATTTACACCGGGTGAATTGTGTCTGCGGTGTAGTAGTTGATTTACACCGGGTGAGTTGTGTCTGCGGTGTATTAGTATTAAACTCCTGCATTTGTTTTAGCCTATGTCTGCTGTCTAGACAGACACCAGTAGTTAATTCGGAAAACACATTCGCGATTGGAATAATTGTTTGCCGTCGACAAACACCTTTAAATACTATCACTTTCGAAAAGTATTAACAACGCAATAAGTACAAAATATTGCAAAGTGAAATGTGTCTAGATGCAAACATATACACATATACTGATACACTCAAAGACATGCACGCTTGAACGCTTGCACGCTCACAAGCAGGCATTTGCGTTGAATATCATGGTGAGAGTGTGTATTTGTGCATATGCGCGCGTGTGTGTGTGTGTGTGTGTGTGTGTGTGTGCGTGCGCGCGTGATTATTTATTATAATGATGTGTTTTATTATAATTCCGTGGATACTCAGTTTCGATGTGTACAGGTGTCGCGGCAGAGTACGTCACAGTGGCCGTGACTGACACGAGACCCATCGACCTTCCTGAGACTTCGTATGACGTGTGTGCCGTCGTGCCGAGCAGGTTCACAGGTCTCGCACGCTGTCATC
>OZ024854.1:61224837-61239837 GCA_964017155.1 Oasisia sp. SBJ-2009
GCAATTTCAGAAGCACTATCCCGAATATAAAAATTGATGGGAGGGATGTAGCACAAGTTTGCCATGCCAAACTATTAGGTGTGACCATTTCTCAGGATCTGACATGGAACAAACACGTAGATACTATTGTGAAAAAAGCTGGTAAACGCTTGTACATGTTATATCAGTTAAAGCGTGCAGGGATTACACAGAAAGATCTGGTCAGTGTATATGTTAGTGTGGTGAGACCAGTTCTAGAATATGCATGTCCTGTATGGCACACTAACTTGCCCCAATATTTGTCTGACAATATTGAAGTTATACAAAAAAGGGCATTAAAATGTATTTTTCCTGGATTGGGTTACGCGGAGATACTAAGACGTGTTAACCTGGATACGTTGAATGTAAGACGGGAGAGCATTTGTCAAAAATATTTTGATAAAATTAAAGTTGGCACACATAGATTAAATTATCTGCTGCCTGACAAAAGACATACCGAGTATAATATTAGACAAGAAAATGTGTACCCGTTACCAGTTACTAGAACGAATAGATTCCGTAACTCCTTTATACCGTGGGCTTTATACAACTGTCAGTAAAAAGGTTATTAGTACGGTATGATTTGCGGTATCAAATGTATTTCTATTGTATTTGTATGATGTTTTGATGAGTCAATTGTAACCTATTGTAATGTCAATCCAACTCAGTTGAGTTGCTAATAAAACTTGTGTTATTATTATTATTATTATTATTATATGATATATTCAAGACACACCCGATAATCGTTGACAAAAACGACACTTGCATGACAAGAATATACGCACCTGTATATGTTATAAGCAGTGTGTATTATTTGGTGATTATTATTCATGCAAATGTGTATTTATGCAACTGTATAGATAAATGTTTAAATTATATCTAACTTTCTCAGTGATTAAGTGCCCGCCAATGAAAAAGGCCGACGGTGAGATCTACAACGTCACGTGTACAACGGACACGAAGGTCTACAACGACACGTGTGAAGTGTCGTGTGAACTCGGCTACAACCTGACCAGCATCGACGGCGTACACAAGTGTACAAAAAACGGCACCTGGAACAACGACGTCACGTGTGAACGTAAGTTACGTGCATAGTTTTGGTTAATTTTTATGTTGAATATTAGACTAAATAGTCTAACAACGGTATCATGATGTGGAATATCGCACAGATTCAAACGTTTAACAGAAACCTCACAGCAGTAAGTGAGTAAGACAGTTTATTACCAAGTATCATTAGTATATGTTAAATAAGTTACAAATACGTACGCTGTGTGTTGTTATGTTTACGGAATTTCGTCCTTATAGACAAAACAATGACACATGTTCTTCTGCAGTACACGTTACCGCAATGACAACTTCAGAAATAAATTGTCAAATAAAGAGATTATAATAAAAATACTGTAATGATAACAACCGCTGCCGTTGCATGAGTGTAAGGTAGCACCTCATAATATACAAACAACACAACTGTGATGTAAGGTATGTACACAGTTCGAAACAGTTAGAAGATTGCATCATACGTGTACATTGAAGAATACAGTCTATATGTCAACGCTTATCACTTCACATTCGCTGTGATAATGTATCGACATAATAAATCGCCTCAGCTATAAGTGGTTACCCTCGTGCGATTCTTCAGATATGACTAGGCCGTACCTCAGCTTACAATTTCTATTAAAACTGGGTATATTTTGTACTCCAAGTGTATACAAGTAAACGGGAAATGAAAACGGCACTTGGAGCAACAACGTCACGTGAGAACGTATGCCATGTTTAACGCAATTTGTCAATGGTTGCTTAATTTAAACATTACATGGAATTGATATTTAACCAGATATGCCTTTCGTTTGAACACAAGTAGAACAATCAGTGTTGATTCTATCACTCGAACTGAGGCACTCTAATTAATACATATTGAAATGTCAAATTAATATAAATGCAGTCACAAACAAATAGAAAAGGTAGACTATTCATTCATTCTTATTTGAAAGTTGTGGTTCATTTGATAAATGGAATAGTAAACAAACCAGATAAATGAACAAACATGTAAAAAGTGTATCCGGGCGTTGTTATATATTGCACTACAGTACACATGTAAAGGGTCAAGATTGTTTCAGTGGTCAAATGTCCACCGTTCACGAAGTCCGGCAGTGAGATCTACGATGTCACGTGTACAGAACACACGAAAGTCTACAACGACTCGTGTGAAGTATCGTGTGAACTCGGCTACAACCTGACCAGCAATGACGGCGTACACAAGTGTACAGAAAACGGCACGTGGAGCAACAACGTCACGTGTGAACGTACGTAACGTTTGTTATAATTCATTAATTATCCTTTCTACAACTACATATTACTGATTATTTACAACAACAAAAAATTTGTACTGATAGATACCTTGATCTGCCTTGCTTAACAATGTTTGCCATGCGTAAATACAGATAATTTATAATTGTTGTACGAAATAATTATTCTTCAGACATAACCTGTGAAGCGCTGTCGTCCGACCCACACGGGAAGTACACGAATGCGAATTGCACACAGCTGAAGATGTTTTACAACGACAGCTGTGAGTTGGAGTGTGAACTCGGCTACGTGGTCAAAGGTGACCCCGAGCAGACGTGTCAACTGAACAGCGACTGGAACTCGCGTGTTCACTGCATTGGTCAGTTAATAGGGTTTATTTTTCCACAATATAATATGATGTGTGCGCATGTATGAGTGTCGTCCTCTATGCATTCGTGCGTATGTAATAATACAACATAGTAATGTTTATTGTCTTCGATGTATTAAAATACATAGTATTTTCATGATATTATATATATAACATCGAAGACAATGAAAAAAGCAACATGCTCATAGTCGCTTATTCACATAATTGTAGTAATGTGGCACCCGCAGTGGTGCGAAAACTAAATTGTATAATAGCACGTAATCACAATAATCAGATAACAATTAATCGTCAATAATCAAAGTAGTGCAGTGGTGAAAAACTAAATAATTTAACATACGATAATCACAATAATCAGATCACAATTAATCGTCAAGAATCAAAGCAGTGCTGTGGTGAAAAAACAACAACTAAATGAACATAAGATAATCACAATTAACAGTTACACAGTTTGTCAAGATTGACACACACACGCACGCACGCAGACACACATACATACACACACACTCACACACTTATACACACATACACATACACACAAACACACACACACACACACACACACACACACACACACACTCGCACACACTCACACACACATGCAATGTCAAACTCAACACAACACATATTGCCCAAACCTATACACACGCACTGTTTACCGCCATTTCTCCGCAGTTCGCCTGTGTCCGGAGGTCAACGATACAGGCCATGCGCGACTCGTGTCCGGCAATGGCCCATTCGTGCCGGACACTGTGCTGCGGTATGAATGCAACGACGGATATGAACTGACCCAAGGTTACTTGGAGCTCTCGTGCAGGAAGGACGGCCAATGGTCAGGGACGTCACCACACTGTACCGGTATGGGGACACACTGGTCATAGGGCGGGTAGACGCTGTGACGTTTGACAAAATAATATGACAAGATCCGACATACACATCAACAGTCTCACACAAAGCTAACATTTAACAAGATGATACATAGGTCTATATTAAGTTTAGATACCACAAATTGTGGTGGTATATGTACTGTTAAATAATCTCCCAACTAAGTAGATAACACTATAATCTATATTTAGTCATCATTATTGATTATGTCAGCTATACGCGTAATAAAAATACAATATTGATATAACTGATATATTACACACATTATTTATTCAGCGTATGCATGATGCACTGGCCAGATACAAGCATATGTAAAATTAATATGTGTATTCAATATCAAGCCATACTCAATTAATGTTTTTCACAAATAGCAAAATGTAGGAAACATGTGCAGAAGTGTTTGTTTTCGGTGTCTCTTTCAGGAATAAAATGTCCTGTTTTGGTATTGCCAAACAACACGGAAGTTGTGCGCGGTGATCCAAATGCGCATGTCTACAACACGACCATTAACTACCGGTGTGCAAAGGGTCATGATCTAATGTTTGGAGACCTGTCCCGAACCTGTCAGAGCAGTAAGGCTTGGACTGGTGACATACCAGTCTGTAGAAGTAAGTTGCTGTTGTTAGAATAATAAAAATTGGTTATGTGAAGCACCAGTCTGTAGAGGAAAGTTGATCCTGTTAGAATAGCAAGACTTGGTCAAATAAACCTCTTGTCTGAAGCGGTAAATTGATTCTCTTATAATACAGCAAGACTTCTTCAAAGGAACCACTGTAGAGGTAAGTTTGTCATGTTGGTATGGTATCAATTGGTCATATGAAACATCAGGCTGTTGAGGTAAGTTGATTATTTTAGAATAGCAAGACTTGGTCAAATGAAGCGCCAGCCTATAGAGGTAAGTTGATCCTGTTAGAATAGCAAGACTTTGTCAAGTGAAGTCTGTTGAGGTAAGTTGATCCTGTAGAACAACAACACTTAGTCAAGTGAAGCACCATTTTTTTTAGATTTGATCCGGTGTAACATTCGTCCGTACGGCAAGTGGAAGATGTCAGAGTAACAACATTTGTTCTGGTATAGCACATGTTTGTACAGGTAAATTGAGCATCGCAGAACTGCAAGACTTGATTCGGTGAAGCACGAGTCTGAAGAGTTAAATTGATTTACTACTGCCAGATACGTTCAACGAATAACCGATTTCATGTGTATATATGTATGCAGCATATATGTGTTTATAAATGCAGTTAATCTAATGTGATTTGCTAAATTAAATATTAATTATTTGCGATGTTGTTTGGCCAACAAACTAATAGCATATATTTTGCGGCTATGGTCATAGTTTCATTAACTACTTTCAAGTGGTAAATAACAAGTTATCACCTCAAAATGAACCAGCACGTTTAGAACATAACGAGCTAGTTATTGACATGTTCCTATTGATTTTATTCCTGACAGTCGTGTCCTGTGGTTCACCTGCACCCGTAGCAAACGCCCACGCCAGCGTGACAGGCGACACGTACTTGGCGAACATCACGTACAGATGCAAGCCGGGCTTCAAGCGAGAGGCGGCTGGGGACTGGACACGTCAGTGTCAAAAAGACAAACGCTGGAGCGGAACTGCACCGCTCTGTAGCCGTAAGTCACGACACGTGTGTGTGTGTGTGTGTGTGTGTGTGTGTGTGTGTGTGTATGTGTGTGTGTGTGTGTGTGTGTGTGTGTGTGTCTGTGTGTGTGTGTGTGTGTGTGTGTGTGTGTGTATGTGTGTGTGTGTGTGTGTGTGTGGTCGTGTGTACGTGTGTGTATGTATGTTCGTGTGCGGGTGTGTATGTGTGTGCGCCCATCCGTGCGCGCGCGCTTTAAATCAAGCCTTATCGGCTTTTTTTGTACCGTTTGGAAATATATTTAACTCATATCGTGTAGTTAGCAATATTTTATTTACGTGAATACATGGAATTGGTGACTTACAGGAATCCTCTGCAAGGCTCCCCCGGTCGTCGCCAATACGTCGGTGACAACAGACGGGCTGCGAGTGAATGACACAGCGACCTACGCGTGTCTGGCAGGCTTCAGACTGCGGGCCGGCAGTCTTACTAAAGTGTGCAATGAACACGAACAATGGCAGAACGTCGACCCAGAATGCATCGGTGAGATTGACGTCATTTCATTGTTGACGTCAACAAATAATATTTCCTTACATTCGACAGTAAATGTGTTTAGTCGTGGACCACCATCATCACATTTTCTTTTAACATCATCGTCATCACCACCATCACAACAATAACAACAACCATCATCTTTGTCATCACTTCTACTATAACTATGTTTGCCGTTAACAGGGTTTTCTAATTCCATGATGGTAATTTCATCGATTTTGCTATTGCTTTTTTTGACCAGTCGCTGTATATACTAAGGCATTATCCAATCCGGATTATTCATGGTTAAATATCTACAGCATTTACGGCTCTGCTTGATTATCATTATGTTCTATGTTGCATTCGCGTAGCACTATTTCTCTAGATCACGTTATTTCGTTTTCTCTGCCAATACCAGATTTCTAGTTAGTTCATTCTTTCTTACGTGTAAATTACTTTGCCATTGTTGGTGGTAAATAATAATGATTCCTTTACGGATATTCTTATCGTTTCACGGGAAAGTATCGGTAAAGCCTGTGTTCAGTGTTACTGCAGTATTTATAGTACATATGCATCATTGAATTATGATTAGTACCGGTGCAATAACGGTAAACATATTTAGCTCTTCGTGTTATCTACCTAACAGAGCTTGCTACTGTTTTGCAGAGGTGCATTGTGGGCCGCCGATAAAGCTCAAATTCACCAAATACTTGACATCCGGTGGCGACACTGTCGTGGGTAAAGTCATGTACACGTGTATCCATGGTTACGAGCGACGGTCTGGCTCTGGATTCAGTCGTTGTCTGTTAAGTGGAAAGTGGACCACGCCTAATTTGGTCTGTGAAGGTGCGTCATTATATATGTGGGATCACTGAACATATATTATGTATGTATGTCACTAGAGAGTGCGTAATCTTTTGCAATGAAATATTACTTAGTTATACAACACCGAAATAGAAATTACTTTACACATGCCAGAGTCAATAATAATAATACTAGTAACAACGATGATGATGAGTATATCAACAAGAACAACGAAACAAATCAATTACAGCAAAACAACAGCAATAGACAACAATAACAACAGCAGCAACATCACCATAACTACTACTACTACTACTACTACTACTACTACTTCTACTACGACTACTACTACTACTACTACTACTACTACTACTACTACTACTACTACTACTACTACTACTACTACTACTACTACTACTACTACTACTACTACTACTACTACTACTACTACTACTACTACTACTACTACTACTACTACTACTACTACTACTACTACTACTACTACTACTACTACTACTACTAATTCTACTACTACTACTACTGCTGCTGCTGCCGCCGCCGCCGCCGCCGCCGCCGCCGCCGCCGCCGCCGCCGCCGCCGCCGCCGCCACCGCCACCACCATATCCACCACCACCACCAGCACCACAACTACCACCACCACCACCACCACCACCACCACCACCACCACCACCACCACACCCACCACAACCAACATCATCATCATCACCACCACCACCACCAGCACCATCATCATCACCACCACCAGCAGCACCACCAGCACCACCTCCACCACCAGCACCACATCCACTACCACCATCACCACCACCACCACCACCACCACCACAACCACCACTTTCACCACCAACACCACCATCACGAAAAGTACCACAAACATAGCTGCAACAACACATGTGGTAATCAAATGCATGTACATTACTGCAGAACGTTCATGTTAATTCATTTGAACAATGTACCGGCACCTATGTTGTTGTCAGAAGTGAGATGTGGGATGCCAGCTCCGGTGAAAGACGCCATCTTGACGACAAACTGCGAGCAACGTGGCTGTGTCGCCAACTACAGATGTGATGTCGGCTACGTCGGGGATTCAAAACAGTCTTACTGCATGTCTGACGGACAGTGGACACCCGTGTCTCTCAGTTGCTCAAGTATGTCATGTATTGTCCACTGTGTAGAGTTCGCGGACGCAAGACATAAGAGTCTCTCAATTGTTCAAACATGTGATTCGCAATGGCCACATTTAATTACGTCTCTCTACAAAGTCCGCGATGGGAACCACGTTAAGCAGATATATTGAATAACACAAACAATATGTGGATCGTAACATGCAGATAGACGGAGTCGTCGTTCATGATTTCATTTAAAACATGTTTTGATCATTGTGTAAAACAAATCTTCTCGCCGATATTAACCAAGTCAACATCATTTGTTCAGCAAATATGCCACTTGTGCGTTTCATTCGAGTCAATTCATAATACCTACTCCTGTTTCGTTGGTTGATAATGTCGGGATGAATTGTTTCTTAGTTCCGATGTATATATTCCTTCGATTTTGTCATCCCATCGCATGTTTCCGTTTTACATGTATATGATACGTGAATTCAAAGAAAGAGTTCTATTAGTCTAAGACGACCAGGTCTCCCGAAGTCTTAACTAGGACACGTGTTACAGTATTTCTTGCGACGACAGCAGACGTGTTACTACACATGTCTCTGTTTACAGAGATCCGATGTGGTGACGTCGGTAGGGGTGAGGGAGCTCTCGTGACAGACCAGACAGGCGACAACTACGAGGACGTCGTGACGTTGCGCTGTCGCCCTGGCTACCACCGAGTGACGGGCAGCGAGCTGAGGACGTGTCTAGGACGAGGGGCGTGGTCGGGCACTCCTCTCGTCTGTGCACGTACGGCGACGACTTTATACGTTTATCTGAGCATAACGTCATCAGCTAACACTTGCGTGATTAATCAGTGTAGCTGTGGATAACATCATCAGCTAAAACAACTAACTATCTTAAAGAATAATCAGCATAGTCATTGATAGCATTATTTGCAAAGCCAGCTTATAATCGTATTGATTAATCAATATAGTTGTGCCGGTTATATGATACATGGCTTTAATGAGGAAAGTGCACCGTCTAAGCTGATTTGTTTTCAAAATAGTAATTCATTAACAATTTAAAAATAAGTAAATATACCAATAATGTTCAGCTTTATAATAACAAATGTGATAGATCTACTACTCTGATTTTAGTATGACAAACTTACTTACTTAATCTTCTTCGTGTGGGATCTAACATAAGGCCGAAACCAAAGAATGCCAATGTTTTCTGTCCACTCCCAACTCCGTGACTTGGACCAAACTCAATCTGACTGTTTTCGTCGCCCTCTCCACTTATCTTCTCCGTATCTCCTTTGGTCTCACCCGTGATCTCTTGTCACCAGGAGTCCATCGCAAGGCTACTCTCGGATTGGATGTCAGTGGCATTCTACAGACTTGGTCAATCCAACTCCATCGGCGGCGTTTAACCTCGAGCGAGATGGGCTGTTTGCCTGTTCTTTCGTGGAGTTTAAAATTGTGTTGGGCCAGTAGATTCGCAGAATTCTCCTGAAACACTTATTTTGAAAAACGTTTAGCATCTGACCTATGCCTTTAGTAACTTTCCAAGATTCTGCAGCGTAGAGTAGCACACTCAAGACGTTACTGTCGAACAAAATAATGTTGGTTCTGTTGCTGATCTTATTTGTCTTCCAGATATTCTTTAATGCCGCAAAAGCCGCGCTGGCCTTACTGATCCTTTGAAGCCTTAACCTCAGATTCATCTTTTTTCACCTTTGCCCAAAGATCGGTAAATGCGGTCACCTCTTCAGTAGTATGACCTCTTAAACCGTTGTTTCGCAGTGCCTTTGTTTTGTCGGTGTTTATCTTTAAACCTGCTTCCCACCCTTTCTGGCATGGTTCTTCATTTTGCTTTGGAGTTTCCATATCGGTGTGACAGAAGAGCTGTCTCTTCTACGAAATCCAGATCAACCAGTGTTTCTGTGAAGGTCCATTTTATGCCAACCTTTGCTCCTAATGTTTTTATTGTCATGACCCTGCCGATCCCAAGGCAGAAGAGGATGGGGGTAATACGCATCCTTGTTAGTATGACAAACTGTTACAAAATAAACAGTTCGCAGTATATCGTGTGCATTCACTTCCGCTCACTGATTGTAGAAACCAAATGTCTCGCTCCTGCGAACATTATTGGCGCCGTGGCTACGGTCGGCAATCTATCCATCGGATCTAAAGTAATGTACCGACCTCAGGACAACTACCGCTATGTCGGCGGTGATTTGGTGCGGACCTGTCGCGAGGACGAACTGTGGACGGGGGAGCAGCCCGTGTTTAATGGTAACATTCCTCTTATTGGGTCGATTACGATGTAACCTACGACTACGTCGACTTTTGATTTTACTTATGTATTTTTAGAGACAACGTATTTTAATTAGTAGCATTTTAGTGCATTTTATAATATTGTATATTTATAAATTTAAGTGAACATTCCATTAGCCATATGCTTCCTTGTTCACTAACCGTCTGGACCTTGGTTCTGGACGGCAACTTGTTAAAGCTTGTTAAACCCTCCACTCTTTGGGTTGACTACGATATAACACTCCTCTCTTTCGGTTGACTACGATGTAATACTCCTCTCTTTCGGTTGACTACGATGTAATACTCCTCGCTTTCGGTTGACTACGATGTAACCCTCCACACGTTGTGCTGACTAGAATGTAATACTCCTCTCATTGGGTTGAGTACGATGTAATACACCTCTCATTGGGTTGAGTACGATGTAATACTCCTCTCTTTGTGTTGAATACGATGTAACACTCCTCTCGTTGGGTTGACTACGATGTACTACTCTTCTCAGCGGACTGACTACGATGTAACACTCCTCTCATTGGACTGACTACAATCTAACACTCCTCTCATTGAACTGATTACGATGTAACACTCGTCTCATTGGGCTGACTACGATGTAATATTCCTCTCATTGCGCTGACTACGGTGTAACACTCATAGCATTGGGCTGACTACGATGTAACACTCCTCTCATTGGGCTGACTACGATGTCACACTCCTCTCATTGGGCTGACTACGATGTAACACTCCTCTCATTGGGCTGATTACGACGTAACACTCCTCTCATTGGGCTGACTACGATGTAACACTCCTCGCATTGGGCTGACTACGATGTAACACTCGTCTCATTGGACTGACTACGATGTGTAACAATTATTTCAAACATATTTCGTTGATGTGTGCCAATGCTTGAAAATCGTATCGTCTAAGTTTCATTGGAATCAGTATATATCAATATATAAAGACATATGCTCTGTGTTGTATGATGTTCTCTAGCGTTCTAAATCGATTACTTTGGTGTCGAATTGGAGCTTTGGAATATTATCCAATTAATCTATAATTAGAAATGTATAATTACGTGTAGCATGCCCTGGTAGTCTACCCTGCCTGAATTGGTCCTTGGCCTAACGGGAATACCTACATTGAATACATTGTATGATATACATTTGTTTCAGAAATAACCTGTCCTGAAATTCACGTTGATGAAGACAGGCACGTCAAGTGTGTCACCAACGGCGTCAACGTCGGGTCAAGCGTGACATACTCGTGCGTCGCCGGCTACGAACGGGCGACAGGTAACAACACCTGTGAGTGTCTCACCAACGGCAGGTGGAATTGTGGACCGCCAACGTGCATTCGTGAGTAGTCGATGTGTATTCCTGAGTAGTCGATGTGCACTCGTGAGTAGCAGACGTATATACTTGAGAAGCAGACATGTATTAGTGAGTAATCGATGTACGCTCGTGAGGAGTCGACGTGCATTCGAGAGTAGTCAATTTGTATTCGTGAGTAATCGACGTATATTCGTGAGTAGCCGACGTGCACTCTTGAGTTGCAAACTGCATCAGAGGCTGGTGGACTAAAAGGATGATATATTGTAGTGAATAATGCCACTAGTCAAGGAAGTGTTTTTAGTTTGATGTATTGATGTATACACACACACACACACACACATATATATATATATATATATATATATATATATATATATATATATATATATATATATATATATATATATATATGTATATATATATATATATATATATATATATATATGTAAATATATATATGTAAATATATATATATGAAAATATATATATATATATATATATATATATATATATATATATATATATATATTTATATATTCACACACAACGCAGTTAGCTGACACATATGAAACCGTACACTATGTGTATGTATTTGCGTGTGTATATTGTATTGTGTGTGGTGTCTATGCTTACGAGCGTGCGTGCGTGTGCGTGTGCGTGTGCGTGTGCGTGTGCGTGTGCGTGTGCGTGTGCGTGTGCGTGTGCGTGTGCGTGTGCGTGTGCGTGTGCGTGTGCGTGTGCGTGTGCGTGTGCGTGTGCGTGTGCGTGTGCGTGTGCGTGTGCGTGTGCGTGTGCGTGTGCGTGTGCGTGTGCGTGTGCGTGTGCGTGTGCGTGTGCGTGTGCGTGTGCGTGTGCGTGTGCGTGTGCGTGTGCGTGTGCGTGTGCGTGTGCGTGTGCGTGTGCGTGTGCGTGTGCGTGTGCGTGTGCGTGTGCGTGTGCGTGTGCGTGTGCGTGTGCGTGTGCGTGTGCGTGTGCGTGTGCGTGTGCGTGTGCGTGTGCGTGTGCGTGTGCGTGTGCGTGTGCGTGTGCGTGTGCGTGTGCGTGTGCGTGTGCGTGTGCGTGTGCGTGTGCGTGTGCGTGTGCGTGTGCGTGTGCGTGTGCGTGTGCGTGTGCGTGTGCGTGTGCGTGTGCGTGTGCGTGTGCGTGTGCGTGTGCGTGTGCGTGTGCGTGTGCGTGTGCGTGTGCGTGTGCGTGTGCGTGTGCGTGTGCGTGTGCGTGTGCGTGTGCGTGTGCGTGTGCGTGTGCGTGTGCGTGTGCGTGTGCGTGTGCGTGTGCGTGTGCGTGTGCGTGTGCGTGTGCGTGTGCGTGTGCGTGTGCGTGTGCGTGTGCGTGTGCGTGTGCGTGTGCGTGTGCGTGTGCGTGTGCGTGTGCGTGTGCGTGTGCGTGTGCGTGTGCGTGTGCGTGTGCGTGTGCGTGTGCGTGTGCGTGTGCGTGTGCGTGTGCGTGTGCGTGTGCGTGTGCGTGTGCGTGTGCGTGTGCGTGTGCGTGTGCGTGTGCGTGTGCGTGTGCGTGTGCGTGTGCGTGTGCGTGTGCGTGTGCGTGTGCGTGTGCGTCGCACGCTCACATTTCTCCTTTGTGACGCAAATGTGTCATTCGACGTAAACGTCGCCAGTCAATCACATCTGTTGTAATAAAATAATGTTCTGTCCGGGGAGTTTTTGTGCCATGCGAAGTAAGTACGATACGCTCGCGTAGTCTTGGATGCTGCACAAATCTACCTATGACAACCCTATACACTGTTGTGCTGGGTCACATATAGGCCATTACAATGAGCTTTTGTAATACGTTTCAGGGGTTAGCTGCGGTGAAACTCCGGAGGTCGCCAATGCGAGAAGCGAAACAACAGGACAGAGATACATGGATAGTGCCACCTACACGTGTGAAACCGGCTTCCGCCAACAAGGTCCACACCGGACGCTCGTCTGTAGTGTGCATGCGCACTGGGAAGGAGATGAGATCACGTGCACAGGTAGATATAGTGCACTTGACAGTAGACAAATTATAATCTGCCGGATTTCATATGTGATTGAGACATTTGTTTATTTATTTCACACACAGTTAATCCATGAATCCTGAAGCCACACCATTTATTATCTGAAATGTTGAATATGAATGCAGCATTCAAGCGTCAATACATCATTGAGTGATAACTGGTAAAACCAAAAGCGAAAGTGGAACTAGACACCATGTGTGACATATGTATGCCATATAACATGGCACTGCAAAGCCACAAAGAGGAGAAATGCGACGTGCCTCAAACACCCGCATTAAAGCATTAAAGAACATAACAATGATTCTGAGCAGTGTTATCAAACAAACCATACACCAGAAGCAACGCATGTACATCAAAACAGAGATAATCAAATCGGGCGTCACATAGTGTAAGCGTCACCTACTTTTGGCATGACACTTATTTTTGGCCCATATCGAAGCGGCCAACAATCGACGATAACCTTGCCAGAATAAGTGCCGGCCGTAGGGTATGTTCCTTTTCCCGTTAAATTTGAAATGTATATGTGCAAGACACATAATAAAACCGTAACCTACTTTCGGCACTGCTCTTGCTCTCGGTCATTGTACAAGCGGTCAAGAGTAGGCGTTAAACTTTGGCATGTATATTTGCTACACAACGGGCATACGCAATACGCAATACGCAGAAAGGACCGGAATATACTCACATACCATAACTGACTTCCAGCACGGTCCACGGGCACCAACCCTGTCACATGTATGACGATTTCCTGATTAGCCGCCCAAGGCGTTGGGGGGACACGACACACAAGAATGACAGAACGTCTGTGTAGTGTGACCACCATGTCGCCGTCTAATGTTAGCCGTCTGTGACAAATTGCTTAATACTTACGTTAGTTAATCTGGCTGTGCAATAAGTAACGAGATCACTCGCGTGAACTATCTGGTGTGACAAACGTCTTCATTCGAGACCAACGATTGCTCTGCGATCTGCTGCAAGTATGCGATCAAAACAGGTGGGGCTGCTCGAGACACGAGAGTAGGATAGTATTGCGGTTACTCTTTGTGTCTCGACAAATAAATAATAATAACATCGCCGCTGCCACTTGTGATCTTACATCAGCTTGTAGAAACTAACACAGATCAGCGTGACCAAAACGTGAAATTGTGATTGGCAACGTTGCATTTGGGTAAGCTTCCAAACTGTTCAACCCCTGCTGACGTCATAGACAGAAAGGTCGTAAACGTCTGTTTCCTCAAGTAGGCGTGTTCATATCGGATGTTTCATGACGCATTTTACCGGATTTTGTAGAAGGGAACAATTGCATAAATTATCCACATCATTACGAACCATTTGTATGTCCGGAAAAAAACCCATAGAACCGGTAAGAATCCTTAACCAACGTTATGTTCTAAATTAAGAAACGATGCTATTCTTTCGAAGCGTCGCTGCCCTACATTAGTTGGCGTCCGAGATGCAAACCGTCTTTTAGGAGAACACTGTTATATGGCCACATCATTCTATACAGCTGCTGTGTGTACTGTTAGAGTGACCTAGTAGTGTTTGATCGAAACAATAACAGTGAATAATGTAATTAATACATGATTCAGTAATCAAGTGTCCGGCCCCTGAACTACCACCAATGGCAACGTACAACCTCACCGCACAGACCTACATGTCTCGAGTCACGTACACCTGTCATCGCGGCTACAAATTGGCCGGGGGAGACGAGGTGAGGATTTGCGGGGAAAACGGCACCTGGAGCG
>OZ024854.1:61244837-61262337 GCA_964017155.1 Oasisia sp. SBJ-2009
GAAGCTATGCTTAATAACGTGTGTGTATTAGCAAAGGAATTCTTTTGTAATTTGAAGCTATGCTTAATAACGTGTGTATTAGCAAAGGATTTATGATGTAATTTGAAGCTATGCTTAAAAACGTGTGTGTATTAACAAAGGATTTATGTTGTAATTTGAAGCTATGCTTAATAACGTATGTGTATTAACAAAGGATGTATGTTGCAATTCGAAGCTATGCTTAATAACGTGTGTGTATTAACAAAGGATTTATGTTGTAATTCGAAGCTATGTTTAATAACGTGTGTGTATTAACAAAGATTTATGTTGCAATTTGAAGCTATGCTTAATAACGTGTGTGTATTAACAAAGGATTTATGTTGTAAATTGAAGCTATGCTTAATAACGTGTGTGTATTAACAAAGGATTTATGTTGCAATTTGAAGCTATGCTTAATAACGTGTGTGTATTAACAAAGGATTTATGTTGTAATTTGAAGCTATGCTTAATAACGTGTGTGTATTAACAAAGGATTTATGTTGTAATTGGAAGCTATGCTTAATAACGTGTGTGTATTAGAAAGGAATTCTTTTGTAATTTGAAGCTATGCTGAATAACGTGTGTGTATTAACAAAGGATTTATGTTGCAATTTGAAGCTATGCTTAATAACGTGTGTGTATTAACAAAGGATGTATGTTGCAATTCGAAGCTATGCTTAATAACGTGTGTGAATTAACAAAGGATTTATGTTGTAATTCGAAGCTATGCTTAATAACGTGTGTGTATTAACAAAGGATTTATGTTGCAATTTGAAGCTATGCTTAATAACGTGTGTGTATTAACAAAGGATTTATGTTGTAAATTGAAGCTATGCTTAATAACGTGTTTGTGCTAACAAAGGATTTATGTTGTAAATTGAAGCTATGCTTAATAACGTGTTTATGTTAACAAAGGATTCATGTTGTAATTTGAAGCCATGCTTAATAACGTGTGTGTGTGTTAACAAAGGATTAATGTTGTAATTTGAAGCAATGCTTAATAACGTGTGTGTATTAACAAAGGATTTATGTTGTAATTTGAAGCTATGCTTAATAACGTGTGTGTATTAGCAAAGGATTGTGTTTGTAATTTGAAGTTATGCTTAATAACGTGTGTATTAGTAAAGGATTTATGTTGTAATTTGAAGCTATGCTTAATAACGTGTTTGTATTAACAAAGGAATTCTTTTGTAATTTGAAGCTATGCTTAATAACGTGTGTATTAGCAAAGGATTTATGTTGTAATTTGAAGCTATGCTTAATAACGTGTGTGTATTAGCAAAGGAATTCTTTTGTAATTTGAAGCTATGCTTAATAACGTGTGTATTAGCAAAGGATTTATGATGTAATTTGAAGCTATGCTTAAAAACGTGTGTGTATTAACAAAGGAGTTATGTTGTAATTTGAAGCTATGCTTAATAACGTGTGTGTATTAACAAAGGATTTATGTTGTAATTGGAAGCTATGCTTAATAACGTGTGTGTATTAGAAAGGAATTCTTTTGTAATTTGAAGCTATGCTTAATGACGTGTGTATTAGCAAAGGATGTATGTTGTAATTTGAAGCTATGCTTAAAAACGTGTGTGTATTAACAAAGGATTTATGTTGTAATTTGAAGCTATGCTTAAAGACGTGTGTGTATTAACAAAGGATTTATGTTGTAATTTGAAGCTATGCTTAATAACGTATGTGTATTAACAAAGGATGTATGTTGCAATTCGAAGCTATGCTTAATAACGTGTGTGTATTAACAAAGGATTTATGTTGTAATTCGAAGCTATGTTTAATAACGTGTGTGTATTAACAAAGGATTTATGTTGCAATTTGAAGCTATGCTTAATAACGTGTGTGTATTAACAAAGGATTTATGTTGCAAATTGAAGCTATGCTTAATAACGTGTTTGTGTTAACAAAGGATTTACGTTGTAAATTGAAGCTATGCTTAATAACGTGTTTGTGTTAACAAAGGATTCGTGTTGTAATTTGAAGCTATGTTTAATAACGTGTGTGTGTTAACAAAGGATTGTGTTTGTAATTTGAAGCTATGCTTAATAACGTGTGTATTAGCAAAGGATTTATGTTGTAGTTTGAAGCTATGCTTAATAACGTGTGTGTATTAACAAAGGAGTTATGTTGTAATTTGAAGCTATGCTTAATAACGTGTGTGTATTAGCAAAAGATTTATGTTGCAATTCGAAGCTATGCTTAATAACGTGTGTATTAACAAAGGAGTTATGTTGTAATTTGAAGCTATGCTTAATAACGTGTGTGTATTAACAAAGGATGTATGTTGTAATTCGAAGCTATGCTTAATAACGTGTGTGTATTAACAAAGGATTTATGTTGTAATTCGAAGCTATGCTTAATAACGTGTGTGTATTAACAAAGGATGTATGTTGTGATTCGAAGCTATGCTTACTAACGTGTGTGTATTAACAAAGGATTTATGTTGTGATTCGAAGCTATGCTTAATAACATGTGTGTATTAACAAAGGATTTATGTTGTAATTCGAAGCTATGCTTTATAACGTGTGTGTATTAACAAAGGATTAATGTTGTAATTTGAAGCTATGCTTGATAACGTGCGTGTATTAACAAAGGCTGACTACGTATTTATGCAAGGTGATAATGGTAGGTAACATTTATTTTATTGTATGTACTGAATAGGGCAGACTGTTCCATATGCGAAAACTGTTCCATACGCGTAGACTATTCCATAAGCGTAGACTGTTACACCCGCGTGTTAGATCATGTTTGAAAATACACAGATTAAACGCCGAAAAACTCATCTAAAGTGGTGCTTTTGTTATTTTCCGATGTAGATCAGTATTTTAATATGATAGGGTAAATACGTATATATACACGTATGCATGCACATACGCACACACGCACACATCACACTCGTAGTCAGGCATGTATGTATACACCCTCAAACACATACACACATCATTATATATATATATATATATATATATATATATATATACATACATATATATATACATATATATATATATATATATATATATATATATATATATATATATATATATATATATATATATATGCGAATACTAGTACATTTATTTCAGATAAAAACTCATATACAATTGGTACATACATTATCACATCTAAGTAGCCTATAAAAGATCAAATATGTTAAGAAATGAATAGATACAAAATAAATAAGATTATAAGTAAGATAAATGTAAAATTGTAGAAAAACAGATACAAAATGAGCAATATACAGTAAAATAGTATAATAAATATGCAATTAATTCACGTATAAAAGCTCCTTTTGAAAAGTAAGTTATATAAACAACTTACTGACTTTACAAATATATATAATAATAACTAAATAATAATAAAGTTATATGCGAGACATGGTGACTATCTAACATATTTACTGTATACAATGAATTGGCCAAGCTAATCCACATTGGGCCATTTACTATTTTCAAAACAATTGCACATAACCCTAATCAAGTCATTATTTATGTTAAAAATGCGTCTTTTAAAACCATAAATGTTCTTACGTAATAGGGCGTCAAATGTATCAATAGCATTATCAGCAAATATGCCACTCACGCTGTCCCGTCGGCCGGCTATATCCCAAAATCCGTCTATGCATATTGTTGTAGGCAACTTTAACTTTTAAATAAAAGCTCTTATTAAAGTTAACCCATAATTGGCAACAATAAGTTATACAACAATATGCGTGAAACAGATGTAGTCTAACACCCACGTAACAGTGATGAAATGTTCTGATAATGCTATTTGACCTAAAAATTACGCAGATGTCTCTTTCAGGTCATTGCATATTATCACACCTAAATATTTTGCTTCTTTGACATATGTAAGCTTGTTTATATTCATATATATATATATATATATATATATATATATATATATATATATATATATATATATATATATCTGGACATTTCAGGTTAAAATCACGTGGCTTGAAGACCATACATAATGACTTGATAGGGTTATAATCAACATCATTTTCAAAGCCAAACTTTGCACATATGTTCAGCAAACCCTGAATCCCACTAGGACTGGAAGCAATAACACATATGTCATCAGCATAGAACAAATGGTTAGAGCAGCAGTTGTGTATGTGACAAAATCCCACCTTGTCGAACACCATTCGAAACATTAACAAAGTATGATGTTATATTTGATACAGAATGTTTGGGTTCTGTACCAGTACAACAGAATACGTATAAGTATAACAGGCACACCTCGATTAAGCAATTGTTTAAAAAGCCTCCAATGATTGACTCTGTCAAATGCTTTTGAAGCATCTAAAAAGCATGAATACACCGGGCTATTGTTACTTTTATAGTATTGAATAACATTTTGTAAAGCAAATATACAGTGGTCAGTAGAGTGTCCCTTCTTAAACCCAAACTGAGTGTCAACATTTCCAGCAATATAATTTCAAATATCTTAGAGGCAACGGTGACAAGCGCAATTTGTCTGTAGTTATTTACGTTGCTCGTGTCTCCAACTTATTTTTCATCAATGGAATTATAATAGTTTTCATAAAGTCATCAGGTCGATGACCATGAGAAATCACTGCATTATAAAAAATGGACAACAGTATAGTTATGCGCCCATCTGAATGAATATATATATATATATATATATATATATATATATATATATATATATATATATATATATATATATATATATATATATATATATATATATATATATGTTGTGTGTGTATATAATTATCTCTGGCTTTCCTAATTTCTGATTTCACAGCCCTTTGAACTTTCTTCCGCCAGGTGGAGTTGTGGAATGAAGAGAGCGTAGCTATGCTACAAGGTTGTTTTTATTGTATACACTGGGACGTTTTCAAGGTTCCTGTGCTAGTCTTGATGAACTTACGGATATTGTAACCAGTTACAATTCTTTCTGTGATGACACTGTTATAATTGTGAAGAAGTCCAAAGTGTTCCCAAACAACAAACTGTGGGTTACTAAACATCTAAAGAAAGTATTGAATCAAACGAAAAGGGTTTATTTTTCGGGAGATTTAGCTGAGTGGAAGGACGTTCAAAGGGCTGTGAAATCAGAAATAAATTAGGAAAGCCAGAGAGAATTATTAAAAACAAAATAGGATTCAAATGTATAACAGGTGACATGAGAACATTCTAGGGAGACATTAAAACCAAGAGTGACATGCAGCAAAATGGACATAATTCCAATCGGTTATCGCCCTCAGGAGAGGTTAGAAGTGAAGGAGGGTTTGCAGAGGATATGAATTCTTGCTATTTTCGTTTTGATACACACGAGTTTCGGTCTGTCATTGATTATACCATAGTTTCTACGGAACACTGAACTGGTGGCTAAACCTTAATTATTTGCCCACATATAGGAATAGCCATCCGGAAAACAATAACACGAAATTAGGTGGAAACACTAATATATGATGAGGGTCTCCTTGATAAGGCATTGGTCAGAATTGTTATGATAGATGTACAAGACACTGAACACCGGTCAATAGGTCTACCTTTCATATATATCCCAGGACCACTATCTAAATCCATTATTTTACTAGATATGGTTACACTGAAGACAGAGCGCAGCGCAACGAAGTGTTGGTTGGGGCGAATTCGTCGAGTTTGTTAGATGAAGCATGGATAATACATGATCCAAAAGGTTGACTACGTACAGCAAAGTGGTCGCTCTATGTTCAACTTACCACGCATCATTTCGCGTACTTTTCACTGGTCTAATGGAAGCATCGCTGCGTTTTTCTAAGCATAATAATTAATGATTACTTGGAAACACTTATTGCACACTGCTCAGTGCCAAAAACAGCAGGCGACAGCGACAGCGACAACGGCAGCGGCAGCGGCAGCGGCAGCGGCAGCGGCAGCGGCAGCGGCAGCGGCAGCGGCAGCGGCAGCGGCAGCGGCAGCGGCAGCGGCAGCGGCAGCGGCAGCGGCAGCGGCAGCGGCAGCGGCAGCGGCAGCGACAGCGACAGCGACAGCGACAGCGACAGAGAGAGCGACAGCGACAGCGACAGCGACAGCGGCAGAGACAGCGACAGCGACAGCGACAGCGACAGCGACAGCGACAGCGCCAGCGACAGCGACAGCGACAGCGACAGCGACAGCGACAGCGACAGCGACAGCGACAGCGACAGCGACCGCGGCAGAGAGAGCGACAGCGACAGAGAGAGCGACAGCGACAGAGTCAGCGGCAGCGACAGCGACAGCGACAGCGACAGCGACAGAGAGAGCGACAGCGGCAGCGGCAGCGGCAGCGGCAGCGACAGCGACAGCGACAGCGACAGCGACAGCGACAGCGACAGCGACAGCGACAGCGACAGCGAAAGCGAAAGCGACAGCGACAGCGACAGCGACAGCGACAGCGACAGCGACAGCGACTGCGACTGCGACAGCGACAGCGGCAGCGAAAGAGACAGCGGCAGCGGCAGCGGCAGCGGCTGCGGCTGCGGCAGCTGCAGCGGCAGCGGCAGCGGCAGCGGCAGAGACAGCGGCAGCGGCAGCGGCAGCGGCAGCGGCAGCGGCAGCGGCAGCGGCAGCGGCAGCGGCAGCGGCAGCGGCAGCGGCAGCGGCAGCGGCAGCGGCAGCGGCAGAGACAGCGACAGCGACAGCGACAGCGGCAACGACAGAGCGACAGAGCGACAGAGCGACAGAGCGACAGAGCGACAGAGCGACAGAGCGACAGAGCGACAGAGCGACAGAGCGACAGAGCGACAGCGCGACAGAGCGACAGAGCGACAGCGACAGCGACAGCGACAGCGACAGCGACAGGGACAGCGACAGCGACAGTAAAAGCGGCGATGATGCTGACGCCGACGCCGACGCCGACGCCGACGCCGACGCCGACGCCGACGCCGACGCCGACGCCGACGCCGACGCCGACGCCGACGCCGACGCCGACGCCGACGCCGACGCCGACGCCGACGCCGACGCCGACGCCGACGCCGACGCCGACGCCGACGCCGACGCCGACGCCGACGCCGACGCCGACGCCGACGCCGACGCCGACGCCGACGCCGACGCCGACGCCGACGCCGACGCCGACGCCGACGCCGACGCCGACGCCGACGCCGACGCCGACGCCGACGCCGACGCCGACGCCGACGCCGACGCCGACGCCGACGCCGACGCCGACGCCGACGCCGACGCCGACGCCGACGCCGACGCCGACGCCGACGCCGACGCCGACGCCGACGCCGACGCCGACGCCGACGCCGACGCCGACGCCGACGCCGACGCCGACGCCGACGCCGACGCCGACGCCGACGCCGACGCCGACGCCGACGCCGACGCCGACGCCGACGCCGACGCCGACGCCGACGCCGACGCCGACGCCGACGCCGACGCCGACGCCGACGCCGACGCCGACGCCGACGCCGACGCCGACGCCGACGCCGACGCCGACGCCGACGCCGACGCCGACGCCGACGCCGACGCCGACGCCGACGCCGACGCCGACGCCGACGCCGACGCCGACGCCGACGCCGACGCCGACGCCGACGCCGACGCCGACGCCGACGCCGACGCCGACGCCGACGCCGACGCCGACGCCGACGCCGACGCCGACGCCGACGCCGACGCCGACGCCGACGCCGACGCCGACGATTCGCCCTATCACTATGGGGTCGATTCTCTGCCGGTTATTTCACAAACTCCTCGCGGAGCGAGTGGAAAATCTCTACGAGATCAGTGGCTCTCAGAAAGCATTTCGGAAAGGCGATGGATTGGCTGAGAATGTTTACATTCTGACGAATGTGATCGCAGATCGCAAGGCAAGGTCGCAAGCCACCAATCTCGCCTTTCTGGACGTATCCAAGGCATTTGACTCGGTGTCGCATGACTCGATATTCTTGGCCGCGGCATCGGCCGGAATACCGGAGCCTCTAGTAAGGTACATTCGCTCAGTTTACACGGGGTCGACCACGCGGTTGAGGGTCAACGGTGAAATGAGCCAGGATATTATGGTTCAAAGGGGCGTGAGGCAAGGGGATCCCTTATCTCCAGTACTGTTCAATTCGGTAGTCGACCTTGCACTTCGACAGATTGATCAGAAGATAGGGCTCAGTGTAGGAACGGAAAACCTTTCTTGCCTCGCATTCGCCGATGACCTCGTGTTGCTAGCGACTACCCCAAAAGGGCTACAGACACAGTTTGAGAGAATCGAGCTGGCTCTAGGTGAGTGTGGTTTAGACCTGAATGCGGCGAAATCGGCGACGATTCGCATCGCTGTCAGTGGGAAATCGAAACAGTGGGTTTGTAATCCGACCGGCTTCCTTCGTACGAAGGAAGGCCAAGTGATGAGGGCACTTAAGGTCACGGAAGATTATAAATACCTTGGTAATGCGATCAGCAGCGCGAGCCGCACTAAGGGCTCGACGGTGCAGGAATTACAGCGCGGTATAGCGGAGCTCTCGAGAGCTCCGTTGAAGGCGGAACAGAGATTGTTCATTCTGCGAACGAATCTCATTCCGAGCTTGTATCATACAGCGGTACTCGGTTGTATATATAAGAAAACGCTAAAATTCCTTGATCAAATTACCAGAGCGGCGGTGCGCTCCTGGCTTCGGTTACCACACGACGTGCCTCTCGGCTACTTCCACGCGCACTCTGGAGACGGAGGCCTCGACGTCCCTCCCCTTTCTCTGACCATTCCTCTCTTAAGAACCAAACGAATGGGGAGGCTGGTTGCCTCAAGTGATCCCATTGCCCGAGCGGTGGCCGGACTGCCGATCTTCGCGCGCGAGCGAAGACGCTGGTCCCAGCCGCTCGCGGCGTTTGGTGTCAGCATAAGAGACCGAACAGGGGTACGAAAGGCTATGGGACTCGGCTTACATATGTCTGTTGACGGACGCGGCCTCACAGGCAGCCTTGAGACGGGCTTTGTGAACAAATGGATGGTGTCGGGTGGTCCACTGCTGTCTGGGCACAGTTTCATAAACTGTGTCCGACTAAAGTGCAATCTCCCATACACCAAAGCCCGGGCCGCTCGTGGCCGCCCTGATAAGCCTGTAGAATGCGACGCCTGCCACAGTCGTGAGACTCTAGCGCACATCTTACAAACCTGTCCTCGAACGCATAAACCGCGGATCGAACGCCACGACCGCGTAAATAAGTATCTAACGGAGGTAGTTCGGAAAAGCGGCTTCACCACGCGCGTGGAGCCCGCGATTCCAACGCCTGCCGGGATGCGGTACCCAGATCTCGTGATTTGGAAGAATGGGCTCTGTGTTGTAGTTGACACGACCATTGTATCTGACCATAAACCCCCTGACGACGCGCACGAGCGCAAAGTCAAATACTATGATCAGCCCGCGATACGGGACTGGTGCGAACTGGTATCTGGGGTCGCCGCTGACGAAGTGAAATTCTCAGCGTGCGTGCTAACGTGGCGCGGAGTCCCGTCCCAACGCTCGGTACGGGAACTCCGCACTCTCGGTGTAACTAAGGCTAACTGGGTGTTACTAAGTGTGAAGACTCTCGAGGGTGGACATGCGTCCTACTCTCATTTCACGAAAGCGACCGTCGCTTTCTGAAGCCATCTATGAAGGCGCGCCATCCGCACGGCAATGCGGATGGTCGGAGTATATACTGCGAGGCCGTTCCTCATCGTCTTGCTCTCGGAGACGGAAAACAAACTGAGATAATTCGAGTACCAATGTCGTCGCCGACGCCGACGCCGACGCCGACGCCGACGCCGACGCCGACGCCGACGCCGACGCCGACGCCGACGCCGACGCCGACGCCGACGCCGACGCCGACGCCGACGCCGACGCCGACGCCGACGCCGACGCCGACGCCGACGCCGACGCCGACGCCGACGCCGACGCCGACGCCGACGCCGACGCCGACGCCGACGCCGACGCCGACGCCGACGCCGACGCCGACGCCGCCGCCGCCGCCGCCGCCGACGCCGCCGCCGCCGCCGCCGCCGCCGCCGCCGCCGCCGCCGCCGCCGCCGCCGCCGCCCTGGTTTTGCACTGAGCAGTGTGCAATAAGTGTTTCCAAGTAATCATTAATTATTTTGCTTAGCGAAACGCTCCGAAGCTTCCATTAGACCGGTGAAAACTACGCAAAATGATTCATGGTAAGTTGAACATAGAGCGACCAATTTGCTGTACGTAGTCGACCTGTGGGCTCATGCATTATCTAAATGTTCACAATAACATCGCTCCAATCGACATTTCGTTGCGCCGCGCTCTGTGTTCATTGTAACCATAACTTGTAAAATAATCGATTTATGGAGTGGTCATGGAATATAAAAAAGGTAGACCTATTCTGACTAATGGCATATATTAGTGTTTTCAACTAATTTCGTGTTCTTGTTATCCGGAAGACTACCCTTATATAGGGCAAATAATTATAGTTTAGCCACCGGTCCAGTGTTGCTACTCGAAAGTAGAGGTAAGTTATCACCGTCTTCCGGTTGGTATCAACTACGACATAAATGTTAATGTCATGGTAAATAATGACAAACTGCACTGTTCTATGTGTTTTCAGGTACAGGAGACAATTGTTGTAGTAATTTTCCAAACGGAAGTCGGTGACATCCATTTACGGCAGCTTCGAAATTGGAAGCATCATCATCTACAACCCCTACGCCACTAAAATCGTTAAACTGTTTGTTACTTATTACCGGAGAAGACGAGGTCGGACTGCAGTTCTAAGATGGAACGAACCCTAGAAAGGGTTTGACGGGTCGGAACATTTCAACTTAGTCATTTGTCGATATGTTGACCCCCAAGTAAACCTAACACTAGAACTGAATAATGTCATTGCCCGGAATAAATATGCTAAGATAGTTACATCTTAGAGAGCACTTCCAAAATGTTCTCGAAACATGCAGTCTCGCCAGCTACAAGTTTGAAAATATATATCACGAGGTTGCCCAGTAAACATTGAACTCTGTGTAGTGGCCAACAAAAAGGGTTGCCTGACGTCGTTTACGTAGTATATTTTGTTGAAATTATATTTTTGAGAAGATACCTTTACGAAAAACCCTAGGGAAAATTGTTAATATATTACAGATATGCAATAATGTTTGCTCTAAAAGATGTCATATCGCAGTTCACGGATAGTATACTAATTTAACTCAGATACCATACTAAACGACGAGACGTCCGAGATTTAGCGAGATCTGTGCACGTTTGGTTCCACGGGGGAGTGGCCCAGCCCTTATCTAATAGGTAGGGCATGGCGGAGGTTTCGCGTATTATTTTTGTTTGTGACGTCAGCAAACTTAAGAATTACGTACCTCGGTCTTGTCACGACGTAACCAAATGTAAAAGAGTGGGCGCGTGCATGTGTACGCGCCTGCGTGCATGGGTGTATAGTGCGTTTGTGTTTATTTTGAAAGAGTGTATGTCCCTGAATTGTAGAGATATACATCATGAAACAAAGTATTCGCTACGAGACAATATTTAGCTAAATATTATTTCCAAATGTACAGGATCACGGTTAAATTCACAAATAATAAAACATGCATACATAACTTAACGAAGAGCAAATAGTTATTCAGCGAGGATTCCTAGAGGGGATTAAAAGACACGCCATCTCATATGTGATCGATTCGCTTCTTTAGCTGCAGTACGTAGTCTGTTTTCGCAGTCTATAAAAGGTTTTGGCTGGTTTTAAGCCGCCTCGTCAGGGCTTGCGCAACTTTCCCCTTCTTCCTCGTGAGATTGGGTTGGTATCGGTTGAGTTGCTATTTACCTGTGGCTGAGGATTGGAATGGTGCGGGATGTGTCCACCGTTTGTGGGTCCTATACACATACATACATCTTTTTGGACCGGTGGTTAAACTATAATTATTTGCCCTATATAAGGGTAGTCTTCCGGATAACAAGAACACGAAATTAGTTGAAAACACTAATATATGCCATTAGTCAGAATAGGTCTACCTTTCGTATATTCCATGACCACTCCCTAAATCGATTATTTTACAAGTTATGGTTACAATAAACACAGAGCGCGGCGGAACGAAGTGTCGATTGGAGCGATGTTATCGTGAACATTTAGATAATGCATGAGCCCACAGGTCGACTACGTTCAGCAAATTGGTCGCTCTTTGTTCAGCTTACCATGAATCATTTTGCGTAGTTTTCACCGGTCTAATGGAAGCTTCAGAGCGTTTCGCTTAGCATAATAATGAATGATTACTTGGAAACACTTATTGCACAGTGCTCAATGCAAAACCAGGGCGGCGGCGGCGGCGGCGGCGGCGGCGGCGGCGGCGGCGGCGGCGGCGGCGGCGGCGGCGGCGGCGGCGGCGGCGGCGGCGGCGGCGGCGGCGGCGGCGGCGGCGGCGGCGGCGGCGGCGGCGGCGGCGGCGGCGGCGGCGGCGGCGGCGGCGGCGGCGGCGGCGGCGGCGGCGGCGGCGGCGGCGGCGGCGGCGGCGGCGGCGGCGGCGGCGGCGGCGGCGGCGGCGGCGGCGGCGGCGGCGGCGGCGGCGGCGGCGGCGGCGGCGGCGGCGGCGGCGGCGGCGTAGGCCTCAGCGTCATCCGCGGCATCATCGCCGCTTTTACTGTCGCTGTCGCTGTCGCTGCCGCTGCCGCTGCCGCTGCCGCTGCCGCTGCCGCTGCCGCTGCCGCTGCCGCTGCCGCTGCCGCTGCCGCTGCCGCTGCCGCTGCCGCTGCCGCTGCCGCTGCCGCTGCCGCTGCCGCTGCCGCTGCCGCTGCCGCTGCCGCTGCCGCTGCCGCTGCCGCTGCCGCTGCCGCTGCCGCTGCCGCTGCCGCTGCCGCTGCCGCTGCCGCTGCCGCTGCCGCTGCCGCTGCCGCTGCCGCTGCCGCTGCCGCTGCCGCTGCCGCTGCCGCTGCCGCTGCCGCTGCCGCTGTCTCAGTCTCTGTCGCTGTCGCTGTCGCTGTCGCTGTCGCTGTCGCTGTCGCTGTCGCTGTCGCTGTCGCTGTCGCTGTCGCTGTCGCTGTCGCTGTCTCTGTCGCTGTCTCTGTCTCTGTCTCTGTCTCTGCCGTTGTCGCTGTCGCTGTCGCTGTCGCTGTCTGTGCCGCTGTCGCTGTCGCTGTCGCTGTCGCTGTCGCTGTCGCTGTCGCTGTCGCTGTCGCTGTCGCTGTCGCTGTCTCTGTCGCTGTCTCTGTCGCTGCCGCTGCCGCTGTCTCTGTCGCTGTCTCTGTCGCTGTCGCTGTCTCTGCCGCTGTCGCTGTCGCTGTCGCTGTCGCTGCCGCTGTCGCTGTCGCTGTCGCTGTCGCTGTCGCTGTCGCTGTCGCTGTCGCTGTCGCTGTCGCTGTCGCTGTCGCCGCCGTCTCCGCCGCTGCTGTTTTTGCACTGAGCAGTGTGCAATAAGTGTTTCCAAGTAATCATTAATTATTATGCTTAGAAAAACGCTGCGATGCTTCCATTATACCAGTGAAAAGTACGCGAAATGATGCGTGGTAAGTTGAACATAGAGCGACCACTTTGCTGTACGTAGTCGACCTTTTGGATCATGTATTATCCATGCTTCATCTAACAATCACGACGAATTCGCCCCAACCAACACTTCGTTGCGCTGCGCTCTGTCTTCAGTGTAACCATATCTAGTAAAATAATGGATTTAGAGAGTGGTCCTGGGATATATATGAAAGGTAGACCTATTGACCGGTGTTCAGTGTCTTGTACATCCATCATAACAATTCTGACCAATGCCTTATCAAGGAGACCCTCATCATATATTAGTGTTTCCCCCTAATTTCGTGTTATTGTTATCCGGATGGCTATTCCTATATGTGGGCAAATAATTAAGGTTTAGCCACCAGTTCAGTGTTCCGTAGAAACTATGGTATAATCAATGACAGACCGAAAATCGTGTGTATCAAAACGAGTATAGCAAGAATTCATATCCTCCGCAAACCCTCCTTCACTTCTAACCTCTCCTGAGGGCGATAACCGATTGGAATTATGTCCATTTTGCAGCATGTCACTCTTGGTATTAATGTCTCCCTAGATTGTTCTCATGTCACCTGTTATACATTTGAATCCTATTTTGTGTTTATAATTCTCTCTGGCTTTCCTAATTTATTTCTGATTTCACAGCTTTTTTACGTGAATTAATTGCATATTTATTATAAAATCACATCCTGTATATTGCTCATTTTGTATCTGTTTTTCAACAATTTTACATTTGTCTTACTTATAATCTTATTTATTTTGTATCTATTCATTTCTTAACATATTTGATCTTTTATAGGCTACTTAGATGTGATAATGTATGTACCAGTTGTATATGAATTGTTACCTGAAATAAATGTACTCGTATTCGCATATATATATATATATATATATATATATATATATATATATATATATATATATATATATATATATATATATATGTATGTATATATATATATATATATATATGTATGTATATATATATGTGTATATATATGTATGTATATGGTCAATCACGAAACGTCGTCAAAACTTATTTGCAATCTAACCAGTATAAAAGCATACAGCACGGCATTTTAATGGTGGTCACGGCAACCGTCTCGGTGACAGGTACCATGGGAACCCACCTTTACATGTGTATCTTCAACATTATGGAAAATACAGGCAAATAAAGGGTATTTTTGACCCATTTTTGGAAGTTTTGTCTGTAGTACTATTATACTAACACGAATTATGCATTAACCAATAATCACAGGTGTGTGGTTTATTTATCCATTTATCGGTGTGGAGTTCGACATAGAGTCTTCACCGCTGCTATCCACAAGGCTAAACTGGATGGAAGTGGAGACATCAAGATTGTGCCCACAATAGATGATAATCCACGCGGAATAGCCATCGACTACGACACTTCCAGGATATGTTGGACTGACCACTGTAAGTGTCATAGAACAGTCTTCGTTAAACACAATCAATCAATTTGAGGTTGGAGGATCGGTGTAATTACTTAAGCTAAAACGTTTCGTAGGCAAGGGTTGGACGTTATGTGTTTTACATTGTTCCTTCCAGATTGAAGCCTTGGGAATAATAAAAATCCGACTCACCCTCTGCAAGATTTTTCCAAAGACTCATAAATATATAATAGGCATCCATCCAATCTAAATACAATTTATTGTATGAAACAAAATATAACGTATATATTATGTTAGCCCGACAAGACTATTAAAAATGTCTTATTATTCAATAAATTATGTTTATTCATAAATTACTTTGGTTTTGTGTAGTACTATTTGAAACTTAGTTATTGCTTGTATTAACCTTTTCACATTCTACCCACACGTTTGCATGTATCAACCTTTATAATAATATTCCAATTTGGAACAGAAGCAGAACTTCATCAAAACTAGATAATAAAGGAACACTGATAGTTTCGTTATTGAAAAATATTGCAACGCATTGTTTGATATCAGGGTTATGTCGTGTCGTTTCTACTAACATTACTCATTATGAATAGAAATCTACAAAACTAATTTGTCACCCGAAAACATCTTTGAAACATCATCACAAGTCCGAAATGTTTGTCTCTACCAAACATACGTCTTTTAATTAAACTATTCGTTTTACTTACTCATTTCGCATTTCATAATACCAATTTTGTCGTAGATCATCGCAGAATAGAATGCTGCGATTACGATGGCGGCGTCAGGCGCAGTGTCCTCACCACATCGGGTAAACCAACAGGACTAACAATACAAAATGGAGTGGCTTACTACACACAAACAGATCCCCCAAGGTAATGTGCTTTGTAGATACACTTGCGTTTATTCAAGTGGTATTATACTGAATGTTCTTCGCAAAAATGTTTCAACATGTAAATTTGGCATAGACGTGTTGGTTTATTTTAGAACACGATGTTGCATCACCGTCTATTTGTATACGATCTTTGTGGTGTATACGATCTTTGTGGAAGAAAACTATTTCATGTACTTGCACAATGATACGTTTGGATGATGTTAATATTCTCCTGAAATAAGTATCTGCTCCTCAGTACGTATCTGTATTTTGGGCATATAATATTAAGCTCTTATGAACATAACACACGTGTTGAAGGATACTACTTTGTTGAAGGTTACTACTATTGCCTGCCAAATTGTGCTTAGTTACTTCAATAAGCTAGGAACAATGTTTGCAATTTGAAACTTTCAAATGGTAAACAAAACAGCAAAAACATAATTGATTGGCAGCATATCCTGGGCTAATATTATTTCATCACCCAGGACAATGTCATAAAGTCACAAAATATAACGTATTTTGAAAACATATTACTGATTTTAAAACAGTGAATACGTTTGCAGAGTTTTCCATGTCCCACTGGAAGGCGGCAGTGCCACATACATCAGCACGGCTCCTTACTCGTCCAATTTCGTCGGCATTGAAATAGTGCAGGGGGAGTCATGGGGGGAATGCCCTGTCACTGCAATAGGTGAGTAAACGTAGAGGGAGAAATTGTGTCCATGTCTTGGGTAACCAATATATATATATATATATATATATATATATATATATATATATATATATATATATATATATATATATATATATATATATATATATATATAAATATATATATATATATATATATATATATATATATATATATATATATATATATAATATATATACATAATATATATACATATATATATATATATATATATATATATATATATATATATATATATATATATATATATATATATATTATATATATATATACATATATATACATATATATATATATATATATATATATATATATATATATAAATATATATATATATATATATATATATATATATATATATATATATATATATAGATGTTCTCGAGCATATGGATTACGTGTATTGTGTCAAATGCAAACGGCATCACGCACATTGGAGAACACATCATTGAAACAAGTACGAACACGTCCATACTTCAAAGCAGAAGAAGTACCATGTCACAACTCAGTCACCTGTCTGCGGAGATACGACGCTTCGACAGTGTTAATATCACGATGTAGTTAAAGTCAAGGGCAAGGACGTGTAAGCGTTAGTCACATCCTGTCATGACGGGCACGATCGCGAAAGGAGATTGATGAATAGGACACAACTTTGGCTTACACCATGTTGTATATATTGAAATACTTTCATGACCAACACGATTCTTTTGTGTACCCTTCATTGTCTAGCTCACACGTGGTTCCCAGTGTCTGTCTGTGTATGATAGTGCCACAGCCTGGACAACGGACCGGACAGGCCGGTAAATCTATGTGAGTGACGACACTCCACCATGTGTACTACAATAATCGGCATAAAACACGTTTTTGTATACTACACAGCGAGACAATTTATATGAACAAATGTCGTGGACACTGAGAAATGCAATGGAAAAAAAATAGAAAGCAACATGGAGAATGAGGATAATCGGTTGACAGAGCAGCGCATCGAAGAATCAAGTTACGACTGGCTAATATGCGCTGAACTCAAGAAGACGAAGAACTCAAGACACATATCTATATAAGTCCA
>OZ024854.1:61267337-61279837 GCA_964017155.1 Oasisia sp. SBJ-2009
CCAATACGTCCAAATTAATTTATTAGACAAAGTATATTACTGATTTCTTGCTACTGCTTCAGGTTGAGCAAGTTAGTATATATTTATTAACATGCCTTCTAAGTATTCTATCAAAGCTCGAATCAGTGTGTAACTGACACATATTTAATAGACAAATAATCATAGAAAGTCTGTCATTCGGTAGGTGACAGGACCGTCGTATAATCACGATTCGTATTGCTGACACTCGCTAGATGGAGTATTAAGTATTATTGTGCCAAACATGCACCGGTGTGGCGGTTCAGAACGTCGAGCAGTCTAGAACGGTTAGCGGTTCATGTCAAAGGTCAGCTGTTCATGGCTAAGATTAGCGCGACGTTACGGCCTGCCGGTCTGCAAAGTCGAACAGTCGATAACGTCGTTCCACACGATAACGTCGTTCCACATATGCACATGCTCGCTGAACTGGCGTAACCTCGGGTGACCTCAGGTGGCCGATCAACTTTAACCCCGTGTCAGAATGTCGAGATTAACTTCATGACCCCCGCGACGACTGTGTTTCATAATAAATCATCAATCAATCAATCAATCAATCAATCAATCAATCAATCAATCAATCAATCAATCAATCAATCAATCAATCAATCAATCAATCAATCAATCAATCAATCAATCAATCAATCAATCAATCAATCAATCAATCAAATTTTATTTCGTAACAACAAGGATACATATACATTAGCAATCAAAACAAAAACAAAAAGTGTTGTTACGTGGTGGTCACATGGCACATAATGTGCCGTCTTCCTGTGACCCCAAACATAAACTTATAAAATACAGACACATTTATACGTATACAAGAAAAAATATTAAATCGTTGTTCTCAATATAATTAATTTGACGATATGATTTATTTTACAACTGACTTGACAACGGACTGGGAAAATAAAAAAACCTTTGTAAATCCAAACAGTTTGTCTTTTTGAATAAACGATTTTAGTTACACTCTACACATCTGGGATTTAGGCAATGCACTTGGTTAAGGTAGCTAGATAGATATTGTTTAGATATCACATATTTGAATTTATGTCGGGATTTGAGGTTTTGAATAGTATATTCAAGGTTATTCCATAGTTTTGTAAAATGATGTAAAGGTAACTTAGAAGAAAAATTTGTTCTGGGCTTTCCTGTACGTATTTGGTTATGTTGTCTGGTAATTCTGGTGTTAGTGGCTAGATTATATGTTGGTATATAATGTTCGAAGGATTTAGGCAGTGTTTTGTGGTAATAGTCAAACATAAATAATGAGACATGCAACTTGTGTATATCAGTGATTTTAAGTATATTTTCAGATTTAAAAATAGGATCGGTGTGACTTCTATATATTTTGTTGTTAATTATTTGTAAGGCACGTTTTTGTAAGGTTTGCAACTTTATTACTGTGCTTCCATTTCCCCAAGCTTGTACACCATAAGTTAAATGACTTTGAATTAAAGTATAATAGAGAGTTTTTAAAGCATTGTGTGGCAAGAAATGTTTCAGTCTGTTAATTGCAAAAATTGCTCTAGATATCTTAGAACTGATTATATTAATATGTTTTTTCCATGTTAAGTGTTTATCAATATGTATTCCTAAAAACTTGTCCGATTCGTCTTTGTTATCCTTTCCAATATGACTAACATTTTCATTGTTTATTTTGATACAGTTATTCACCTGATATTTGTTATTCGGTGGGCTAAATATGCAAACATTTGTTTTTTTAACATTCAATGCAAGTTTATTAGCACACAAGTAATCGCACAAATGTTTTAATTCTTGGTTTATGTTGTTAATTAAAGTATCAATATGAGGACCTGATTTGTATACAGTTGTGTCATCAGCAAAAGACAATAAATTTAAGGACGTAGAATTAATTATATCATTGATATAAATCAGAAATAAGATTGGTCCAAGTACGGATCCTTGGGGCACTCCACTTGTTATATTTTTCTTAGAAGACTTATATTTGTGTATTTCAGTGTACTGTTTTCGATTCGATAAGTAACTGGCAAACCATTTATTACTTAATCCTCGAATTCCATAGAAATGTAATTTATACAGCAAAATGTCATGATCTATTGTATCAAATGCCTTTGAAAGGTCCAGAAACACAGCCAATGTAGGGTCTTTTGTTATTTTATCATTTGCAATTGAAATGTCCTTTAGCAAATGCAATATTGGGTGAATTGTAGAGTGTTTTGCTCGAAACCCATACTGATGTTTATACAAAATGTTATAGTTTTCTAGAAACACCATCAGTCTATTGCATACCATTTTTTCCATTATTTTAGAAATCGCAGGTAAGCTAAGATTTGTAAACAGGCACAGCTTTGGCAATTTTCAAGTTTTCAGGAACAGTTCCCGTGACAATGGATTGATTTAGGATATGCTCAAGCGGAGTGCTTATTTAATGTATTGTCGCTTGTAACAGTTTAGTGGATATACCATCGATACCTTCTGTGCATTTAGTTTTTAAATTACGAACAATATGTTCTATTTCTGTTTTTTGCGTAGGATGCATGAAAAAATTGACGGGATAGTTTCCCTTTAGGTGTTCTTCGAATTGCTTAACAGGAACATCTATTGAATCGCTTATTGTTGTACTTATTCCAACAAAAAAATTATTAAATTCTTCTGTGATATGTTTCATATGTGTTTCCTCATGTCCATTTATTATGAAGGTTTCAGGGAACTGAAATAATTCTTTTTGTTTATGCATTGCTTGACGTAGTATAGCCCATGTTTCTTTAATGCTATGTTTGCGTACTTCTAGCATTTCTGTATAATACGCACTTTTTGCTGCTCGTTTGACCTTATTAAAAACTCTACAATATTCTTTGTATTTGTTGATCGCTTCTGGGCTAGCTCTACTTAGTTTCTTTCGAAGTAACTTAGCTTTATTTAGGGACGAAGTCAATATACCCGAAGTAATCCAAGGTTCTCGTTTAATATATTTTTTCTTAACCTTCACATGTTTAACTGGGCAGGATATTTCGAACAGTGATTTGTATATTATCATGAAATTATCATAAGCTTCATCCACATCAGCTGTGGATAACACAGTTGAGAAATCGGCCATATGTAATTGATTTCTAAAGGATGCAATGTTTCTTGGGTTCAACTGTCGCACCTGCCAATATGCTGATTTTTGGGGACGAGGTGTACCATATATTATGTGAAATATGGCAAAATGATCGGCTATATCAGTGATTAGAATTCCCGATTCATGATTAGGGTGAGAATGATTTGAATATATGTGATCTATAAGTGTTGCAGAGTTTGCCGTTATTCGTGTTGGTTTGGTAATATACGGTATAAACCCTTGGGATATTACATTATCTATGAAGTCATTTGTTTTTTTGTGGGTAACAAAGTTTAACAAATTAATGTTGTAATCACCCATCAAATAAGCGACTTTATTTTCATTTGATATTTTATCCTGTATTTCTATTATTTTGCTCATAAACATATCTATGTCTGCACGAGGAGCTGAATTTGGACGATATACTACACCTACTATAATTGGTTTATTTTTATTATTTTGAACTTCAAAAAATATAGATTCAAAAACGTGGGGAATAAATATAGAGAGATCTTCACGTTTAGTGTATGTAAAGCTATCGTTAATATATATATATACCAACTCCACCATGCCCATCGTCATTTTGCAATCTAGTGTTAAACAGTAAACTGTGGTATCCATTTATATTGTATTGCTGAGAATCCCGTATTCTAAATATTTCTGTTAAGGCAATCATATCAAGTTTGAGGCCACCTGATGATAAGTTGCAAAATAATTCTTGCACAGAATCCCAGTGCGCCTCTAAGCTGCGACAATTTATGCATAACATTGATAAAGAAACTTTATCACTCTGGAAAGCGTTTGAGAATTCAACCGTGGTCAAATATTTACACTCATTGGGATTTAAAGAAAGGGGTGAGTCATTATATATATTATCTTCATTATAATTAATTTCAGTATATAAATTTGCAAAGTCAAAGTTTCCATTTGTTTGGATTCGGTCTAAGTTAATATTGTCATCCATTTAGAAAAAATATAGAAGGTATCATATTAAGCCAATTGCCCCAGTCCGTCGTTATTACACTACTACCAGAAGCGACATAAAATATCTTACGAAAACAACAGTAATGCAAAACAATAATTAGGTTAGAACAGTCTGCGTAGCATGGCTTCGTAACATTCATAGTAATTGTATGTGTAATAGTAGACAACAGTAAAAGTATACGTACATATATCTGTAGTAATACAAAGAACATAAGGGAACAAAATAGTAAAGACAGCAAGCTGGCTGGACTTCCACTTTGTATGACATAATTATATGCCTAATGCGAAAAATCATAATAATAAACAAATGCAACATATAACCACCGAGGTGAAGTAACACTAATGACCATACACAGAACACAGCGAACATTGTTCCTGTTGTAGTATATATAGATACATCAGTGCAAGTTATGCTTTAACATTTAAAATAACGTGTTTTTTTTTTTTACAATGTTCATACCCGACCATCTATAGAAAAATAAACAGTCTTCGAGGGTTGCTATGTTTATGTCAAATATAAATTATTCATACTTTAGTCAACCCTTAGTCAACCATACCATTCATCGCATATTTGTTATTCTAGGTAACAGTGCAAACAAATTAACTTGTAGTGTTGAAATCAACGAATACCTCAAAAATGAGCCAATAATGTAACTCGTCCAACAGTGTCACAAACCGAAGTCATTAAAACTCGGGGCACACGAGCACTCGTATAATTAACACTTAGTTGCGTCACCTTTGCCAATCCTCGGCTAGCCCACACGAAAACATCCGACGATAACACTTATAATTATAGTCACATGTTCAAAGTCGAAACACAATGAGCTCTCGTATAACAAAGGCAAAACTAGTAATTGTTTAATTTACAAACGAACATTTCATCAGTTTATCTTCTAAAAACGTATCGGCAGGAAAGTTTAAACAATTACTACTAATAGTCACTTTTTATATTGCTATATGTGTTATCTACAATGATGCACACTATTATATTATAAAGCCTGTATGACGCTTAGGAAGGAATACATTTTTAAGGGTTATAACAATTTGAAATTTGAGATTGTTAGATCATTATCTAATGAAGACAGTTTATCATGTTTATGGCAATTAATGTATTAACAGAAATAATGAAATACTTCATTTACCACTGTGTAAAATAAATTAAAATAGCGTTCTTCTGTATCATGTTATAAAAACGTTTTCCCAAAAATTATGAATGTGCAGTCCATAGCATAATAACTTTATTAGAGCAATTCATTATTATACTTAATGGTTATAATGGTTATATATGACGCAATAAAAATGAAAACTAACAAACAGGCCAAATACCAACAATTAACTCAAGGAACTTTCCTTTCTTTGTGTTTGCAGTTCTACATTTTCGGGAGGTCCTGATCCGTGACGATCTCCTTTACCGTACCAATGTTGGTCTTGATTAGGACCCGACCCGCGTAGGTCCAACAGTCTGCTATTTGCTTCTGGCGTTTCAGCTGACGCGTGCGATACGCCAGCATGGCTCGCTTGGCCGTCAGGTCCTCGTTGACATGGATCTGGTTGTCCTTGAATTGCCGATTGTACTCCTTCAGGCGGGTGCGCGCCCGAAACACTTCGTCACGCACCGCTTCGCTTCGGAAGCGAACAATCATTGCCCGCTTGCGCGGACGGCCCTGCTCGTCCTTCTTCGGACCTAGTCGGTGACTCCGCTCTAGGTGGTCGGCTCCAATGTGGGTCAATCCCAGCTTCTGTTGGATTGTCCCGATCACTACAGCATCGGTGTTTTCACCGTCCTCTTCCGGGATGCCTTGGAAGCGGAGGTTCGGACGTCTGGAATATTGTTCCCGTCTGTCAGCCTCCGCCTCCAACGTCGCCACCTTCTTCACCAAACCGTCAATCTGCTCATCTCTGGCAGCCAGACCGGTCTTCAGTGACTGGACCTCTTTGTCTAGGTGTGCAACCTGCAGACGCATGGCTGCACACACCGTTTTTATGAGTATCGGGGCAATTACCTCGATTATTTCAAGAACAGTCTTTTCTTGTTCCTTTTTCTTGCCGCTTTTCGGCGTTTCACTTAGGGCACTGCGCTGCAATTTAAATTTGTCAAATTCGGTCGCAAAGCATGACTCGACCACTTTGTTGATCTCGTCGGTCGACATTGTGATCAGTGAAGCGGAACGTGTGGTCAGCGCTCAGCGGTCAGCGTGGCAGTTATATGGGTGTGGCGTAGCGTGGCGTGACGTGGGCGATAAAACCAGAGAATCGGGCTACACTCTATAGTTAATCAAAAATACAGCTTCAGCTCACCACTTAGGAAATGTTCGCATCCTCTGTCGTATTCATGGTGTCATCAACCAGTGCTGTGCTTAGTCACTCATACCCTCAATGTTCCCTGCAAGTTGTCATCCGCGAATAATCAAGACAATGGAGAGGCACGCAGCACAACTCCAGAACTCTGATCACTCAACATTTCTGCTTCCTGTAGCGACGAACTACTTTTTGACCCCCTATGTTGCCCACTACAGTTTCCAGCGTGCACGTGTTCGTGCCATTTCTCTGCACAACGACCACGATGCCGAGACGTGAACTGCTAACCTTTGACATGAACCGCTGACCTTCGACATGAACCGCTGACCTTCGACGTTCTGGACCGCTCGACGTTCTGGACCGCCACACCAGAATCAAACTTGATAGTTTTGTAGATAGATATTTAACTAGTGTTACTTAACCTTCAGTTGACCTTCACCAATATATATCTGTTACCTTTAACGACGACGTCTTGATAAGCCAATTTGTCCACATGTTAAGTGACACCAAACGGTTGATGTCGCAATGTAGGATGTCTATTTGCGATGACATTGTGTAGTACTCTTCACTTACGTTCACGTACAACACATTCATATGCTGGTATTTCTACATATGGCGCCTGTCAACATCACAAACAAAATATGTAATTTTGAGCCTGTCATTCCCCATTCAAATCTTAAACAGTTCAGTACAATAAGCCCATTCAGTGGTTGCACGACGTGTGGCACTTGACTGCGATAAGCCCCTCTGGCAACATTGACGATGTCTGCTATTGAAATCGTTTTACTTCGTACAAGTATCCGCTATGTGGAGCCATTTGCTCTACAGAGCCTTTTAGGCTGATCAGAATGACCGACAATTCTGCCACTGTTAGTTGCAGGTTTGTCTCTGTCGGAAATGTATACAAATATATTATCGTCGGTGTTTGTTACTTGTGACAGTGATTGTCACAGGGTAAATCCGACAATTTACATCACTAAATATTATTACAAAAAACAATCTACCTAAGTAAATTGGTACTTGGTAAATCGTCATCAATAATATAAGTATTGTCTTCCGCCGTTACAGAGATCGAAGATATTTGCAATAAGTGACACAAAAATGAACAAATCTCGAAAAATATACGACAGGGCGATAATCCATGATTAGCAATGCTGAAATGCTGAGGCGTCAGCTCTTGTTGCCGTTGCCCCTACAACATTTGACTGTTTGCAATAACGGTTTCTGGATAATTCTTAATTATTATGCCTTGAGCAATGCTCTGGTGATGCTCTGGTGCTGAAAACTAGAAACGATGCGTGATAACTAGTAAAAGAGCAGCCTATTTGCTGTGGGTAGATGTCCCGCTATCTGGTGAATTATTCAAGCGTTGTCTAACTGATCGCGTTAATCGTCTCGGTCCAACCTACACGCCACACAACACTCCGGTTCGCAGCAAGTTGAATTCCCTGTACGCATAAATAGTGAAATACTGTATTTAGAGAGCGGTCATAAACCTCATGACAGGTGCCCAACACAATGCGGACTCGAACAGTGTGTGTGTATCTATAGCCGGCACATGTTTATCATATGCATATTGTTATCTATCGTGTGCTAAAGCGAACGACCTAACAACATACTAAGATCTGATCAGACTGATCTTAAGCAATGACACTAATGGAACTCTATGTATATCCTCATGATATATATATATATATATATATATATATATATATATATATATATATATATATAAGGGAAAGACTTGCGTACAATAGATAGTTAGACTCAAAAGCGAGTTAAAAGGATGTACTCATACACACACACACACACACACACACACACACACACACACACACACACACACACACACACACACACACACACACACACACACACACACACACACACACACACACACACACACACACACACACACACACACACACACACACACACACACACACACACACACACACACACACACACACACACACACACACACACACACACACACATCAGGAATGGGTACGGTAGTACCCTTCCTAATATGAATGGAATAGAGATTCCTGACCCCTATTGCGAATCCGAATTTATCCAGCGATTGGGAATAGCTACATACATGTGCTATACCATTTAGGAAAGCCCAGAGCATACCTCAAACTAATAAATCCGTCAATTTTTGATTTTCGTCCCTCAACTCGAGTTTTCGATGTTTCAAACTGTCAGACGTTCAGAAATATAACGGCTCTACCCGCTGCCCCTTTTTCAACAAATGGATCGGCTGGTGGCGTGTTGGCTAGTCCTGAAAACTCCGTAGTGTGGCGCCACCATTTTCTATCATGCTATCACGCGTTCCAGAAATGGCGCAGGTTTTTTGCCGCCGAAGCGACTGGCTGGATCACATGGTCTCGGAAAACGGCGTGTTTCTCACTATGCATATTAATTTATATACAGATGTTGGCTTCGCGGGTAAAGGAATAAACTAGTGGGTAAATGCTTCAAGGATGAAGCAGGACTGGGGTAATATGATTGGGAGTGGCACTACTACAGGGTAAATGCTTCGCAGCTAAAACACGTTTGAGACTCGAGTTAAAGCATAGATATAAATGAGAGGGATCGCCGACTCGTGACGGCACCCTGCATTTAAGCCTGATGATGTCCCTCGCACTGCAGCGCCCTCACCGGGAGTCATAGAAAAGTTGTAGGGCCGCGTAATCATGGCGTAAAGGTTGTTTGTTTCAAATGGTTTTAATAATGTGATGAAAACATCGTTGCGTAGTGCGATGCCACAGCAATTTGTTCAGAAATCTAAAAGTACATGGATCGGTTATGTGGCATTTCAAAAGATTGGAAAAGACAAGGAGACCGATGAATGAAGGAACAAGTTTGTTGTTTACGTTGGGCGGTCCGATGACAGCTTCATTCCTTCATTCAACCCTGACAAGCATCAACATAATTATTTAATATCTGCACGGCTCATTTTGAACATAGTTCCTTACTGATTAATCCATAACTCTATTAAGATAATAAATACATATTACGGCAAATGCGAGCAAATAAAGTGTTTGAAAGTTGCTTTTGATGAAGTGCTACAGACAAAATATACCTCGTAAAAGACACATGTGAACTTAATAACCGTGCGTCCTATTTAATTGTGTGGAAGGGTTTTGCCCTTGGCTTTACGGTCGGATCACAACGTGCATCATATATATATATATATATATATATATATATATATATATATATATATATATATATATATATATAATCAATCACATTGATTGATTATTGTACTGTTTCATATAATATTAAATATTGTAATATTATATTTCTATCCTTATGCCTATTTCATCAATGTATCATAGTGTGTTAATGCATGAACCAGTAAATTGTGTGTTCTTTAGAGTCCATGTTTGTGTGGAAGCCACAACCTATCTGCTGCAAAGTGACGTGCCATATCATATGTACTTAGCCAGGATTTCTGTTAGGATCCACTAAAGTTGTCTTTTGGTCGGTATGGCATATAGTAGTGCCAATTCAACACTCTACCAATTTGGGCGTATATTAAGACACGGTTATATGTAAAGATCCAGTAGATGTGTTCTAAATATACTTGTGTACTCTATTGTACTGTTTTATACTTGTGATATGTACCAGGAATACCAACTCTGCCCCCAAAGAAACATGGCTTTCCAGCTTCACCTGACAGAGAAATACTGCTGGCAGAAATGTACATAAAATCTATAGCAGGCCTGTTTCATTGGAGATAGTGTCACTAAAATTCAAAATCTAATAAAACACATGCCGATCATTGGTTGTTATTTGCAAGTGATGTATACACGGTAACTTAACATGTCATCAGCATGACAATAAATATTTGCAAACTACAATAGCAGGTAAAAGGAAAAAGGAAAAAGGAAAATTTTTTATTGTTCGCTGTACATGTTGCAGCCATGAATAATTCTAATGACAAAGTGACAGTACTTCTATTTGTGTAGCTTCACACAACAGGTTGACAGTAATGAGTAAAACAAAAAATCTGAAGAAACATAATCCTTAGTTACTGTTTTAGGAAATATTGATTTGCTACAGTATGAAGCTCAACTACACTGTGCAGATATATCATGAAAAAGCTATTGTATGCACATAAAATGAGATGAAATCATTCTGTTTTAGCTATGTGTTTTAGAATGAAATCATTAATAATTATTTTTGGATAGCAGTAACTTGTATTTCTGTAATATACTTCTCACAACCAAGGTATCTTTGAAAACGGAACTTGTAAAAATCTGATTGACCTATTTCCCATTAACACATTCATTCAGACAGTCTTTCACAAGACTGTCGGCTTTCTTTGTGACTGGTTCTGAACTTCTGATATAGATATTTCTCTACAACCTGTATGCAGTTGGCATGGCATCTCAACAAACCCAAAGGATGTGTATGCATGAGCACAAGCTCCTGTGACTTCACAATGACATCATGAAAATGTGTACATGTATAAAACAATCACTTGTTGAACCATATATGTCTTATTGCTGTGAAATATGGGGAAATACGTATCCGTCTAGAGTAAGAAAACTCTCTCTGCTTCAGAAAAAAGCTATACGAAAAATATATAGTCTTGATTACCATGGTCATACATCTGTATTTTTTCACTGTTCAAAAATTCTTAAACTTCAAGATTTAATTACACATAGGACTATGGTTATGCTTTATAAAGCAAACAACCACTGTTTAGAAGGTCGTGTACAAGCGTTCTTTGAACCAACTGCAGCCGTACACAAACATGACACCAGACAATCTAAACTATTTTATGTTAAAAAAGCGAACACCACCCATAGACTACTGTCAATTACTGTCAGAGGAATACACGTATGGAACGGTCTTGAAAGTAATATAAGACAGTTGCCAAGTTTACAACAATTTAAGAAAAGTTTAAAGTCGACGTTACTTTCTTCGTATTTATGAACAATTAACACAATGAAAAAAATATTATTGTTGGTTTGTATTAAATCTTATAACTTTTACTATAACTATTACGCATTTTAGTTGAGAAGGGCATAGCGCCTTACAAGTCATATGACTTCTGCTATGTCCTTTTAACAACAGCACCGATATTATATTGTATTGTCGTTACCATTATGTATTGTATTATTTTTCATACTATGTTGTATATTCCTGTGTTGCTGTTGTTAAATAAACTTTCATTCATTCATTCATTCATTCAACATGGATACAACATTGCTTCTGTTGCAAATAGAATCACTATAACACTGCAAAGAGTGATTATCTGAAGACGAAAAAGACGAAAAATACTTCTAGTCTGTCAATATCAGTTTACGTATAAATAATTCACGCTCTCCTTTAATGATGTGATTAACAATCAGTACTCATCATTATAACATAATTTCTTCGATCGACACAACACAAAACCATCAACATAATATACAACAGCCTGCTCCTGCTAAACATAAGATTGACCCTGATGAGCTCCTCCATGACCTTAAATATAATGAATGATGATTTATGTATGGTTAATGATACAATCGACAAGTGCAATTAATATGCTTTGACAATGGCGAAACTCTGCCCATGAGTTATTTTGACAAAGATGGGAAGACCTCAAATTTCAAACACTTGTTCAGTGGTGATGCTGTCATTGCGGTGACTCCTTGTGACTTGTACTGAAAATAGAATACATATAATATAAATATAATACTAATATTAAAGTGGTAATATGTAAAAGATATATAGTAACTGTATGTAATGTATACATATCAGCATCCAAGATGTTATAATCAGCTACGAGCAACAAGTAGAAGCACCAGGAAGAGTAAAATATTTGAAGGCCTAATTTTAATTAGTTCCACCTAATATTATAGAATGCTTGTAAACACGCTAAAAGATCCGCCTATTCAATGAAGTCTAGCGTAATCACTGTACCTCCAATCATAATCATAGTGATAGTCGGACATAGAATCCCTCAATCACAAATGACACAATGACATGTCCATGGGCATGCCATGCCTAGGCCATGGCCTCGATCATTCATGGAGCCATGGCAAGACGAGAAATTCAGAGAATAAACAATTGGTTTGGCACTGTACCAAAGTACTGTACTATGGCATAAATT
>OZ024854.1:61282337-61292337 GCA_964017155.1 Oasisia sp. SBJ-2009
GCACACGCACCAGGCCAAACATTCGCAAACACACGAAGCACTCCCAAACATACAACACACGAATACAACCACCAAATAATAAATCAGTATCTCCTAACAAAGTTATTAAGCATAGATTACGTTACTGGTGTTGATGTTGCTGCATATGGCTAAGCAAGTTAGTATAGTTATAATATATGCATATAAATAATTGTACAATACTTATATATCAACAGAGGGACGGACATATTTGATGTACCCAGCTACAAGCTCGAACTGAAACTGTTAACGGTGTGTGGGTTTGTGAACGTTGGTTACAACAATACTGCGAAATTAGAACAACTGCAAACGTGGTTTTCTGTTAATAGATTGTCTCTTAATATATCAAAAACAAATTACATGATTTTTGGTAATCGCAGAATAACTGCAGATATTTGTGTTAGAATAAATAAGGAAAAAATCAATAGAGTAAATTCCACAACAGTTTTAGGTGTAGTAATTGATTGCAAATTAAACTGGAAAAGTCACATTTTATCAGTAAGATCTAAATTGTCAAAATGCTGTGCTATTATGTATAGAGCCAGTTCTTTGATTAACAAATATGGTATGCATATTGTGTACTATTCTCTTTTCATACCTTATACCATGTATTGTGCATAGGTATGGGGTAACACATATGCTACAAATATTCATTGTTTAGTTTTATTGCAGAAAAGAGTTATAAGATTAATTTGTGGTGCAAAAAGACTCTTTCACAATGTACGCATTCTTAAATTACCAGATCTTGTAAAGCTAAAAACTGCTATAATTATGTTCAAGGCATATCGTTATATATTACCAATGAATGTACAAACTATTTTCAAAATACATGAATCACGATATTCATCCAGACATAAATGCAAGTTCAATCAAATATATGTACGTACTAACTTAAAAAGTATGTGTATTTCTGTTACTGGAGCTAAACTTTGGAACTCCCTCGATAATTCACTGATTAGTTGTATAAATGTTCATTTCAAAAAGTGAATAGACTGTTGAATAGTTATGTGTTCGAGTCCTAGACCATTTTTGCTAACATCATTTAGATAGCAAAATTAAATTTTCAGTTTGTTATTGTTATAAAAGGTTTTATTTTTCGTCAACAAATGTCAAATGTCTTTTTTTTATTAAATGTTGTATGGTTACACATATAAATAGTGTTGTCGCACCTTCTATTGCACTGTTCAGATGCTTTATGTATGAAATTAAGAAATTATAAGGGTAAACATGATAAGTATTGTACTTCTTTTACCCTTTTTTCAACAATTGTATTGTATGCACTGTATTTATAATGTACTACACTGTAGTAGTTGTTGTTGAAATAAATTTCAATTCAATTCAAAAAATTCCTGCGTCACCAGTAAGTCAGGAATCCAGCTTCCAAACAATCCGCGAGAGTGCGCCACAAGTGTTGGCAATAACAAGGATCCGCGCAATGGCGCCATAAGCGCACCAGATTGGCTCACCGTAAGTCGTAGGCCTACATGTGATGTACTACGCTACGGTTTAGCCGTAGTCACTACGGTTTAGCCGTAGTCACTACGGTTTAGCCGTAGTCACTACGGTTTAGCCGTAGTCACTACGGTTTAGCCGTAGTCACTACGGTTTAGCCGTAGTCACTACGGTTTCATTGATAAAGTAAATATTTTGGGCATAGTTAGAAAATGTACCGTTTTGCCCTTGTTTTCTTTAGGTACGTTTCTAAGCATGTGTCGCGTTTTGTCTATCGATACGATAAATTTGCTCACCGCCACGCTCTTCAAACCCCCAGTAGGTTTCGGCTAAAATTTGTAGTCCTGGTATAGTTCGTATAGCGTATATCTGTGCACTTCCCCAAAACGATCACTCACCGGCCAAGAAGAATAAGACATTATCAGGAAATGTAAAGGTGTAATCCAAGACCATCCCGCAGTGCCTGGCTATAAACAATATATTATGATATTTGAAGAGATAATTATCACGTAATAATTGGCTGTCGGCTTCGGAGTAATGCTTAGAAATGATTGATTAGTCACAGGGTGTAGGGTGGCGCGCATTGAGTGCCCACGTGTACACTCACGCATACACGCGCAGGCACAAAGGCGGACACTAAGAACCTCCCACTAGCTGTCAGTCAATACGTCAATTACCTGGTTTAGTCACCCTAAACGCACTCATGCAACACAACATCAGATAAACGGGCGAACACGACCGGCGACAACCCATGGCCTATCACCTGAGCTGCCTTCGCCCAGCGAGGCATAGACCGAGATGTTGCTATTGCTATGCGACTGGCGCTGTTAGAAGAATCACAGCATTACACGCGTTGACATTGACGAACTTTACGCCAGAGAGGCGCGCGTTGACCTCGTCGGGGGACGATTGGGCATACTCGTCAGGGCTCTAAATTCTTCTTTGAGCTATTATTATTTATTATTTATTTATTCAGCCTCCGTTGCCGGAGAAGAAACATTACATACATATTCATACGTGCAATCACATATAAAAGACACACGGTGGAGAATAAAAACCTGATAAAATAAAATAAATAACAACAATACATACAGTGGCATGGCATAATATATAAAATTCAGTGTATATTGTGTATATCAGTTAAAATAAAGAGACGCGTAATATATTAGAATGCAGTGGTTAAGAGATGAACTAAAAGATGTTCATGTGAATATGGTCTGTTAAAATTATCAGTAAATAAAAGGTGTCTAATCGAGTCAACAAGACCATCATTTGTCGCACTACTTTGGGGTACATGTTGATTTAAATTAAAGGCTCGTTTATATACTCGCACAGTGGGTCAGTGGTTAGAGTTTCGTAGTCTCGACCAAGACCATGTAAGTAAGTATCATGGTGATAGCAAGTCAAAATATTACTCACGATTGATTTCTTCGTTTTAATAGGCTATGAGGGAGATTAAACATAACTCGACTCCTGGATTAAGACATTGAACCAGAGGTAGGAAATCTTGGAGATTGAGTTGAGGTCCCTCTAAATCACCGTGCCGACTGTGCCTATTGGTTAATGCTCCAATGTACGTGACGGCCCGTGGTCATGGCCGTCACGTACATATATAGGCCTATACAGTTTTAACAAGCAGCGTGGTATCAAATTAGAAATATGTCCATTTTCTTTACCATGCTGTTTCTATTGATTGGGCACATTTCTGTGAACTGCCGGCCACACTGCAGTGGTACACAAAGGCGCTGGAACGTGGTGCTTATTCGAGGGGGGGGGGGGCTCACCGACACAGCATTTCCGGCTTTGACTGACGCAATCCGAGTTGTCGAAACAATCCTGACCCAACACGCTTGCAGGTTTAATGCGACGCCAGATTTAAGAGTGTATATAAGTATGTAGGCAGGTAGTGATTGTCACACCACGACTTGATTCCATGTATTTGTACGTCAAATCAGCCGCTACTGTCATCGTTACATATTTGTACTTAGCTTGGTAACTGCTGCTTCTGCCTAGATAAGGTGCGCATACTGACCAGAACGAAGCTAGTATATGAACAATACAAAGGTCATTTAGCAAGTAAAAGGAATTTTATTTCATTACATTGATTAACATATAAAACTACAGACAGATCATGATAATGTTAATCATTACCTATGCATGCGTACGTGATGGACAATCATAACATTCATTTATTAATAACATGAATAAATTAATGTAGACACACTAGGACCAAGCTGCTTCCAATTAACGATATTTTTCAAAGATTGCACCGTGGAGTTTTACTATGATATTAGCCAGTGAGTAAGTCGATGGCCGATTTGGGGCCGACTCTCCCAAAATCGTGGGCCCAGATTCGCCCGGACCGAGACTCGTCTCCCACTTTGGGACGGCGCCGGTAACGAGCTTAGACAGACAACAATAAAGGCAGCGATTTCTGGCCCGGCCTCAGTGCAGATAAAAGTAGATAATGCGCTTGCACGCGCATGCGCGGTATGCGTTTTGGGGCATATCGGCCCGGGCGAGTCCGAGTGCAAATCAATCCCCCATCTCTGAGTCGTCACGACACTTTCTGAAAATAGTCCTGCTCTAACTATTTACAACGTAGGTAGTCACGATTGCGGTTATTACAGGTGTAAGACAGATCACAGGTGTAAGACAGATCACAGGTGTACATACAGATCACAGGTGTACAGACATATCACAGGTGTACATACAGATCACAGGTGTACAGACAGATCACAGGTGTATAGACAGATCGCAGGTGTATAGACAGATCACAGGTGTACATACAGATCACAGGTGTAAGACAGATCACAGGTGTAAGACAGATCACAGGTGTACATACATATCACAGGTGTAAGACAGATCACAGGTGTACATACAGATCACAGGTGTAAGACAGATCACAGGTGTACATACATATCACAGTTGTACATACAGATCACAGGTTTAAGACAGATCACAGGTGTACATACAGATCACAGGTGTACAGACAGATCACAGGTGTAAGACAGATCACAGGTGTACATACATATCACAGTTGTACATACAGATCACAGGTGTAAGACAGATCACAGGTGTACATACAGATCACAGGTGTACAGATAGACCACAGGTGTACAAGACAGATCACAGGTGTACATACAGATCACAGGTGTACAGACAGATCACAGGTGTAAGACAGATCACAGGTGTACATACAGATCACAGGTGTACATATATACCACAGGTGTACAGACAGATCACAGGTGTTGTAGTATATCATATGGATCACCCTCCGCGCACACACTGCAACAACCACCAAACGTCCCCAGCTATGAAAATACGTGACCCTTTGACTTATATATTTAATACAATGATGTAGTTTGGTTGCTCATGAATCAGTTTTAAAACACACACTTTCAAAACTCTTACACAATACCAGGTACAAGTATTCTCTCATCAAAAGTGTGTCAAATATGAAGTATGTTGCTTACGAACTCGATTCAATATTCCTGCCCCAACACAATCAGACAACGGTGTACCGTTTGAAGAATAGTAATTGTATTAGTTTGTCCTGGTCATTTACTACTAGCCAGTGCGTTTAAACAGTGTTACCACATCGACTTAAAAGAACCTTTGTTGTCGAAAAACGTCATGGTAATTGTGCATACTCGTTCACTCACCAGGGTTTGCTACAGGAGCCGGGAGAGCCACGGACATACCTCATGGCCAATACCTGTCAATGCACAACACAAACAGAACAGTTCAGCAAAGTTTCGCAATGTCTGCGAGTGATCTCACTGCCATTCTCCGACCTCCCTCGTGGACCTTCACGTACACGCAACAGTGCTCCGACCACGCGCTGGAGATCTTCTTTTCCCGCTTCAGTTGTCGGGCTCGTCGAAAGAGTTCACTGTTGTGTCTCGACAAGTGTTCGTTTATATAAATATCCGTTCCCTTCAACTCTAGTCGCCTCGACATCACCTCAGCTTTCTTTTCAGCCGACAGAAACTGGACAAAGACCGGATGTTTCCCGTTGCGCCACGGCGGGAGCAGGTGGATTGACGTTATGTCGTAAGGCTCAAGCGTCACGCCAAGTTTCTGTCTCGCGAAGTTGACAAAGTTGGCTTTCATCGCGGCACTCTTGGAGACGGGCTGGGTTTCTTCAATTGGCGTCGACGGAGTTCTTCGTTTTGTGCTAATGTCCAGCCCGATGATGACGATGTTGTTCTTTTTCGAATGGTATTCGATTGCGTTCAGCTGCGCATCTACGGTCTTGTCACGGTCGTCTTTAGACCTTAGAATATCCAGTATCTCGTCAATTCGCTTGTCCGTAGCTTCTGCGTGGTTCTTGAAGTGCTCGAAAGATTTGCACAGCGATTCAAGCGAGCGTTCTAAGTCAGACATCCCGGATTGGGTCTCGCCGTATGTTGGTATTTGTGGCATGGCTGCTTCGTCAAGATGTACACTATAATGATTGAATCGACCGCTATTATGGTATATCGTTCTGTAATCAAGAGGACATATATTTGTATAAAAGAAAGTATAAACTATGTTGTTCTCACTTGATTGGAATAACGTGATGATCTTAATTGTGTAAAGGAACTTAAATTATAGTCTCTCACGAATCCAGCCATCCGAGTAACTAACTATACATTGTAGTTGATTGTCTAAAACAGCACCCTACTCTAATGATTAGATGACAAAGTGCATAACCAAATTTGCAACACCTTACAGTACAAACTAGTACTATAGCTAATCTGTGATGGTCTGACCAATGGACATTTTTGATTGACATGGGTAGAAGTTGGTAAATATCTATATAAATTGTGTACCCAAAATACAATAGATGATGTGCTACATATCAAGCTATGAACAACGTGTATTTAGGAGGGTACGTAGTGCACGCATGAAAAGTATTAAAGTATTCCTGTTTTTAATGCAAAAGTTAAAATTAATAGTTATTTAATGTAGCATATACTGTCATGAGAACCATGCCGTATATAACAAAGATACGCTAAACGAGTATAGAATAGAATCGAAACATCCGTATTTATTTTATGTAATGCTATTGAATTACTTTAACATAATTGCAAACTCACCGGTCCGTGATCACATACAGCACCACTGCCCTAAGAGTATAGCTCGTTGAATATTGTCGCTGCCAAAGCTAACGGCAACGCACAGCTCAAGACTTGACGATGACCTGTCTGTGTCTCCTTCTGACTTCTGACAGTCCCAGCCACACAACGTCCCGCTTTATACCTATGCGGACGAATCCAGCTTAGCTGACAGCCCCTGAATGGCCGCCGGTCTGGTTTACCCGTTTATCTGATGTGATGTTATTTAGGGTGACCAATACATAACAAATATAGTTGACGTATTGATTAACAGACTGCGCGTGGGATGTGTAACGCGTGTGCTTATGTGCCTGCAGGTATGTGACTGTGTGGGCGCTCGTAACACACTACCCGCTAACCCGCTATGTCACGCTGACAAAACTGCGCGAAAATAATGTTTTCACATGTACATCATCGCCATCGCCATCGCCATCGCCATCGCCATCGTCATTCATCTCGTCATCGTCGTCATCATCGTTAGCACTATTTATCAACGTATTGTGCATCTAACTGCAAGCAAGCCATCTGCCAGATAGTGAGTGGCATGCATAATGATAATTTTTTATTCCAAACGTAATACACATCGGAACACTTCAGGAATCTATGGAATCAGGTAACACTTGCCAACCAGCGAGGAAGAATCCAGAGAGGATAGTTTAGGGGAGGGTAAATATGTCCAATTCCGCCATTCCGTGAAACTCCCCCAAATATATATATATATGTGGGCTTTCCCTCAGCATGCATTCTTGTTTTCGAGATCGGCTAGGCTAATGATATCAGAAGATGGGGAACGGCTATCTAGGTCTAATTTAAGGAGTACACTTCCACTGCTGCTGGGATCCATATATGGTGGGGGGGGGGGGGTCTACGCGTGTCGTAATTACTAGGCCATAGTGATTCGCAGAAATGTATTTCGGTTGAAATAGGCACTGCTTCGAAGAAGTTGTTCCTGTAAGACAAAGGCAACTGCTTCAGGGTGGGTGGCTTGAGCATTAAACCTCAGCACTAGCACATACATACACACTGCTGCCAACTGAACCAACGTCACTCACCGGTCGACGCAATAACTGCGGCCGTGGGTGGATTGGTATAAACAGATCATATCAGAAGATTGCAACTCTGATAGCAAATGTTGCGCGCATGAATGAACAGCCACTGTGACGACAGCCACGGCGGCGACAAGCAGTTGATAGACACAGTCACCACAACGACAGACGGTGACAGTGGCGACAAACTGTAATTTTTGTGACAAACAGTTATTATGGCAACGAACAATAAGTTTGACCGCTAACAGTTGCTATGGCGACGTGCTTTCACAAAGTTTACACACAAACAATTTGTTGACAGGCAAACATTATGGTGACAGAAAACCACTCTGATGACGGACAAATGTCATAGTGACAAAGTGACGAATAAATTCCATGGTGATTCACAAACACTGCAATGACAGAAAAACACTGTAACGATAGAAAAACAGTGGGTACAGACAACATTATGATGACAAACAAACCCTAAGGCAATGGGCAAACGGAAAAACAATGTGTTGACTGACAAAGTCTGGGATGACTGACCAATATATTGATAAGTTCTCCACCCTCCCCCCGCACGAATTACGACAATGTCTAAATCCCGGTAGATCACGTGCTAAATGTCAATCCGATACATGCAAAACTGGCGGAGATGTGGGTCCGGAGAATACATAAACTGGCGTCAACGAATGTGTACTGCAACTTTAACCGCATAAACATATGAAGACAAAACTAAATTCTTGTTTAGACCAAGAGTTGTGCTGATGTTGACGTCGTTTTGATCATGTACACGTAGGCCCCCTACGAGTACAAACTCTCGACCCCATTCAATCATATCACACGCGTCATTTTCCGGCTACACAATAGGCCCACAGCAAGTCATTCACAAAACGAAGAATCCTATGTTTGTCGCGGCAAAATGGTTATCGGAAAATCAGTAAATGTATTTTCCTACCCATGCCCCTCAGCATTTGTCAATCAAACACTTTCTTGTAAATCCCCGTGACTTGCGTGTATCACAGTGTTTATCAGGTAGTGTTGTTTAACAGTGTCCCGTTTAGTGGCAGCACTTTACCGATATTGTACATGTTATCCGAGTAGGGGTAGCACTTAAACTACTCGAATGTTTACACCAGGTGTGTATAATTTACTTCCGGGTCAACAACGGCTCGTGATGTGGGTGATAGCTTAATGCTACCCCTCAAAGTAAACTTGCATGCAAAACGCCTGATGTCAATCTTGTCAAACGCCAGAGGCATCTGTCTAATCTTTGTGCCGCCTATTGGCAACGCTTCTGCTTGTTACTATGAAACACGAACATATTTATTTGAAGATATGGTACTCATAATCTACCGGGAATGAAATGTACACGGAATGAAATAACGTATCTGCCCGTGTTTGCATCAATAGACTTCTGCCCATAAATGCAGTGTGTAGTTCCATAGGCTGTTATTTGACCAAGAAACTTCATAGATGTTGCTTTCTGGGAAGGGGACATAGAGGCTTCGAAACATTTCTTCAGTAAGTTATTCACCAAATAGTTTAATATTCGCCTATATCAACAAGGATTTGTAAGAATACTGATTTGATTACGTTAAGAACACCAGCAGTATCGTTTGCTTCAACCAATATGCTACGCGTGCATGGATTATTGTGTATCTGTATTGGAAATGAATTCTGTCAATCTCTACACCAAAGCCGTTTAGTGCCTCACGGTGACCCACATTTCTCCAGGATGTTCCACTTCAGCACAACTAGTCCCTCATATATATGTTTACTTTCGAATAAAGCTAATTCAACAAGCACCAAAGTGTGAATGCAAATGCAGCCGAGAAATGTGAGCGTAATGTATCCATATTGTAAAATGGCAAGTTGTTACATACCGCAGTATCCAGTTCTCAGGACTGTTCAAAGCGCATTACACTTTATTTCCATCACATACCTGTTTACTGAGACACCATATCAACGTCTCTGGGAAGCATCCAGCCATATGCTACAATTAATCCGCGAATGCTGCTCGTACACATATCCACCACTGTCTATGGCCAGGTACTCATTTATACAGCTGAGTGAACTGGAGCAATGTAGAATGAAAACACTTCCCAAAGGTTTTAACACCGCAGCACAGGATTCGAACTCGGGTTCTCGTAGTCGAGAGTCCGAAGCTCTACCCTTGAACCATTGCGCCATTGTGAGACTACAATATTAATTCAGATAACGCAACGCACTACAACATCAATGACAACTTAATCACGTGACAATAAAGTTGCCGCGGACAGGATCTACTCGCTGTGCCCTACATACGTCCAGACAGCACGCAGAGTAATGCTATCACTGCATTAACTAACGTTGTACAGACATGTTGATTATATGCGTCACGCTTCGTTGGCATCTGTTGAC
>OZ024854.1:61297337-61299837 GCA_964017155.1 Oasisia sp. SBJ-2009
AACGGGTATAGGCCGTACTTTCATGGGGAGCGTAGCTGTTGCGTGGAATAGCACTGCCTTTCAGTGGACTCGTATATATCATAATCACGGCTTGTGGGCTCGAACGTTCAGGAGCAACCATATTTCACCACTGGTATAATTATGCAACTGGGTCAAGGAGGCGTGAGGAAATCGTATATGCGACAAACCCGATGTGAATGGAAGATCGCAGAATGGAGCCAAGTGGTCCACGCCTACGTGTACAAACAACTTCCTTGTACAATGTCCTACATGTTGTATACTAAGTGTCTCCATTAGCACGCACCAAGGTAGACATGGCCAGCAGGGCAACTCGAAAGCGATCTGGATTACGGTATTCTCACCTGAGTGTCTGTTCGCCCAATCATGGGGGCATATTGTTATTTTTAGTTATTAAGTTCTCATAACAAAACAGCACCGCCTCGCTACATCGAAGCCTTTTGTGACGACCGTCTACTTGTGATAGTAACTACTTTGAACTCCACGGCAAGACTGCGTTATTGTGCATGGAAACATTAACAAACCCGGAGTGACATGTGACTCTACATTGTATACAGTGTCAGGTGCTACAGATATAAAGCATTTGAACACAACGCGTGCACCCGTTATGTAAGGCTAGTGTTTTATCAGTGTTTCCTTGGGCTCCAGGTTGGAAGGTTGGATAGAGGCGAGCCACATGCCGAGCCACGTGTGCAGTGAACGGTGACGGTGACGTGCGTTGACGCCGCTGAAGCGTGACCTGCGCCAGTGGCGGCCGTATAATACAATAACTGGGTCATATTTATTTGGAACAAATCTGAGCAGCACGGTGAAACGAATACGGCCGTTGGCACATATGTTAGACAGTAGTGTAAACGTACAGTTGGCAATAAAGCAATTTGTTGTGCATCAATATAGACGTCACACACATGGATGTCCACATTGTACACGAATGTGCATCGGACATCGAAAATAGTGTCACTTAACATGCTGCCTAATGAAATAAACCTACCAATCAGCCAATTAATCAATATAAACATAGTATGCGCACCCTCTCATGCACGCACATAGGCACATTCGTACACACGCATATATACTCGCACATTTATTGATGTACAGCGCTATGCAAATACTACATTTTTAGATATCCATACGTGTTCACCGAAATGTGCGATCGTACTACACTGCGTCTAGTTGTCCTACTCAGCAGAAGTAGGATTGTGCCGTTTGTAAAATTTCTGAGGGGATGGGTGAGCAGAAATGATGTGTTTGTATAGCGAGCGGCTCACCTGTGGAATAATGACATTTGTCAGACAGTGAATGGCTGCATGCGCATGGTTACTAGTTTCATTCTGCAATGATATGGCATCATGGACAATCACCAGGTAGATTCTAACATAAATTAAGTGGGTGAGTTTAGAAATTAGTTTATGGGAGAATGTTGGATGATATTTTCACGAAATGGATGCAGTACGCGAGTTCGTGGATGTTTGGTGATCTCTGGAATATTATGAAAGTATAGAAGAAACATAGCAGGGAAGCAAAGAACCAATACAGCAGCTACCTACGACGAAACTAACATTGGTGTGACTGGGACATTTATGTTATCAACGGTGGTCAGTAGAAGAGAGTCAATACTTAGCATGGGTGCGCTGTTTGTACAATCCTGTTCTCATGTCTACCAGGATCTATGTCTGTTCTGGGCGAGATCAACTATTCGTTTTGGAAATACACGTCACAATAACAAAACATTATATTGTGCTTTCGTAGCTTTTTCCATTATGTTCTTATCAATCGCAAGACTTCAGTAAACGTGTGTATTCTCTCATCCACTGTATCTTGACTGCCTTTTGTCAGGAGCATGCCATCCCCTAATACACATACGCGCACACTCTTACCTGTATTCAGTGAGATAATGATATGGTTACAATCAGACATTAGTGTAAAGAAATTCTTATTGGATAATATGTATTTGAGGTGTACTGTAACAAAACGTGGTAATTTATCCTATGCAGTTTAAACGGCATTTATGTTCTTTGCAGTTTCTGCATCTCTATCCGTATTAGTGGATACTTATGTACGTTACGTTATTTTATCAACATTTCAAAACAAATGCTTTAAGGAATGTTAAAAGTCGCACACGCAGTCGTGTAGTGGCAGAAATACATGCAGTCGTGTAGTGGCAGTAATACACGCAGTCGTGTAGTGGCAGTTATACATGCAGTCGTGTAGTGGCAGTAATACATGCAGTCGTGTAGTGGCAGTAATACATGCAGTCGTGTAGTGGCAGTAATACATACATGCAGTCGTGTAGTGGCAGTAATACATGCAGTCATGTAGTGATAGTAATACATGCAGTCGTGTAGTGGCAGTAATACATGCAGTCGTGTAGTTGCAGTAATACACGCAGTCGTGTAGTGGCAGTAATACATGCAGTCGTGTAGTGGCAGTAATACACGCAGTCGTGTAGTGGCAGTTATACATGCAGTCGTGTAGTGGCAGT
>OZ024854.1:61304837-61314837 GCA_964017155.1 Oasisia sp. SBJ-2009
TGACGTCATGTCCACCGGGCGTGACGTAGTGTACCATCTCCTGACGTCATGTTCACCAGGTGTGTCGTAGCGGGCCATATATTGACGTAATGTCCTCCATGCGTGACGTAGTGGGCCATCTCCTGCCGTCAGGTCCACCAGGTGTGACGTAGTGGACCATCTCCTGACGTCATGTCCACCAGACGTGACGTAGTGGATCATCTCCTGCCGTCATGTCCACTAGGCGTGACATAGTGGGCCAGCCATCGAACTTCGACTGAAACTCCACTGCCTGTGCAGTCTAATAAGGGACGTATAAGACGAGGAGTCGATTATCTCCGACATACCATAACACATACTTATTTAGCTGAAACGGTATATTATACCGTATACACAATACCATTACAGATTACTAGTTGGAGGTGTAGAGTTATCAGATACTACGAATTCCTAAAGCATTTTCTCAAATGAATAGAAGATCCGGTTTCTGCGTACTCTAATCAAGCGATGATATCGCATTTCTTTAGAATGTGTCACCTCAATTTGTGTAACTCACAGGCTGGTGGCCTGAGACGCCGATGTCCGCCAGTAGCGTGAGACTCAAACAGAAGATGGCGGATCTGATAAGCGACTACGCATGCCACGCGGAAGACAAGAAGGACAAGATCCAACAACTTCAAAAATACGTCTTGGAGGTTGAGGTGAGAGTTAACAGTGCATTTTTTGTCACGTTTCTAGTATAACAACAACAACAACAAACTGCTCAAAGAAGTATTGTGCTGTGAACCGCACGGACGTGGGCAGGCACAATGTCTGAATCGGAATCAGACTCTATTACACATGCTCCGCCAGGTGACAGCACTTTTCAGCCTCTCACATCCGTCTGGGAATGTTTGTGACCGCCAGGGTGGGCTTACCGCAGAGGAGGGTAGAGACGGTGATTGGCACTCAGGCCATTTTGCTTTTTATTTTGCGTATACGTAGTTTATAACTTAGTTTGGTTATCAAATGCATACACACTGTTCAAACACTAATTATTAGTATACACAGACTTGTGAATTAATCCAAAACAGTGATGGCGACGCCTGACGGCACCGAGCAACGAAATAACAAGGGTTACATAAGCATAGCCTAACGAAACTAACCCCACCTTTCTTAGGTATATGTCGATTTTATTTTTAAATATATTATCACAACTAGCATCTACACAATCAGCTGATAATCTGTTCCATTAATTTACTGTTCTTCGTGAAATTTAGAATTGTTTATTATTTAGTCTACACGGCTTCTTTGCTAATGTAACTCCATGTCCTCTAGGCCTTCTCTCTTCCTTAACCAAGACAACAATATTTATGTCAATATTGTCGTACCCATTCAATATTTTTAATATTTCTAAATTATCTCCTCTCAATCTCCTGGTTTCTAGTATTGTTAAACCATATTCTTGTATACACATTTCATAACTAATGAAATAACTGAGTTATGAAATAACTGAGTTTGTGCATCTTTTTGTCGCTCTCCTTTGTACTCTTTCTAGCGAATCAATATCCTTCTTGCGATATGGCCTCCATGCTTGTGTACAATATTCTAAATGAGGTATAATTATTGTTTTGTACAGCGGTATTATTAGGTATTGTAGACTTTTAGTGTTTATAGGTATTCATTGTAGTGTGCGATATAGTCGTCTTGTGTATGGGCTATTTCTATTGCTGCTCTACACTACGGAAATACAACTGTTAGCAAAATAATCGTAATTGCTGCGTTTATAGCAAATACGACGTAACATACACATACACCATCACGCTTACATTGTTTAGCTCTGTTATAAAGTTACTATGTTCACGCCAAAACAGTCGACAATACTAACGTAAGAAAAAGCTTACGGCAGTGCGATCAACCGTAGGTATACGTTTGGTGATGATCGATTTATTTTATAATGATGATTATAATAATTAGAAATATTGTCACGTGTATCGTGTGGTATTTACGATACACCTGACACATTATTGTAACGTGTTTCGCCATATTGGAAAGCGATGTCTGCTCATTTTACAGGAAGACCATAGCAAACTGAAAAAGGACCTCGAAGTTGTAACAAGCCAAAAAGGTAAGATGTATTCAAGTAATTAATCGCAAGTGTAACTACTATACAGAAACACGGATGTCATATACACATTTCAAAATACTCAATTCAACAGTCATCACAAACCTGGGTATTTTATCAAGCAAACTACGCCTCACAGATCCCTTCACAAAGTGTACAAGTTAACTGAGTCAAACCAGTAACTGACTTTGCCAGTCGTGACAGCCAGTGAGGAGAGAGCACATAGCCAAAACCGGATACACGATTCCCAACCCGTTCGCTGGGATGTTAAACGCTATTGTGTATTCGAATATGTGCTTGTAGAGAAACATATTATGTTCACGAATATGTTTAATATTACAAAGGTGTCCCCCGTGTTAGCGACATATTCTTTCTCTGACCAGTTATTGGTTTCACTTACATGTATGTTGAATGTGAATAAACAAATTAATCTGAGTCTATGTCGTAAACGTACAACACGAGCAGTGAGTGTTATTATGATCGCCTGACTTGTCCACCACTAATCTAGTGAGAGTTTTCGTAGGATGAGCTAAATTTCCGAGTTTCGCAAAGCATTTAACTAGCGGATATTTCTGACGGTATGTAGGGACCGCCTGGCACGGGATGACGAATTCAACAGTCGTTAGCACCTTCTCGGCTCTTCAAATCCCGGTGAACTTGATATCATTTGAATGTTTCACATTCTGTGGTTCTAGCACACACCTACATTTCCTAGTAACCGTTACTAGAACTTATATAAACGAACTTACAATCGTGTCGGTCTCGTCGTCCTACACGATTCCGGATGATGATGACACGATTGCAGCGCTTCCCCTTCTTTTGCCTAGGACTCATACATGCTCACTTCACTAGTCAGTTCTTATTATCTGAAAATCGGTTTGAAATATAAAAGCAGATATGTACGCAATTAAGTTTGCTTAAATGTATGCAACATGATATACATCATATTATTGTCTTGTATATAAGTAATCACAAGCAACATGGCAATGCATAACGTTTCTTGGAATCGTTGTTTTCAACGTAAAACAGCATTGTCTTCGCTGATTTTATACGACTTTTAATTCACTTCATTTCAATTTACTGTAATGTCCTAAAAAGGACGTTGCTTAATCAGAATTGTGTTCTTCGCTTGCCGCCAGCGAACCTCGAAGAAGCCAACAAGAAATACAAGACTGAACTGGAGCAGTTGCGGCGGACGAGTTGCAGCAATCGCGATACGATAGAGAAGATGAGGAAGGAGATCAGTGAGCTGACAGCGCACGGAAGTAAGTGGCTACGACGATCGGGCTCTTTGTATTACCAAGTCACTGATACTGTCGAGAGCAGTGACTCCGGCGTAGAGCTTCGAGCATAAAGGGCTTTGAGAAGTCCTGAGGCATGGATACTGCGCTATATATGAATTTACTTTTTTATTGTGGAACCGAAAAACGGAACTTCAGCACCATTCGTATTTTGATGTCCGCAAAAACATCCTATAGCTCTCGAAAAGTTTCGACTTGCTCCTCCTTGATACCTTATACGAATGAATGATGCCACGTTTGGGGTGATTCTCTATTATGAGACAAACCGATGTTTGCATTAGCAGTGACAATTGAGGAGAGACAAACAGACTGCAAAAAGGCGCGTCAGGGTATTTTTCAGTTTGGGTCGATTGTCCACCATTTGTTCAGCTGACTATCTTTGGTCAGTTACATAAAGGACGTATGAACCACTGTCCGGCTTTACATCATCCATCAAGATACCGCTGGAGCGTTTATATTTGATGGCATGCAAAACATGGCGGATCAATCTGGCGGACTACCGTTACGACCGCGCATCAAAACAGTCCCAACAGTTAATATCCGTAAGATTGATCAGACTTAGCAACGTTCTTTTACATTTTTTATTTCATCGGCGGTTTTCTTCAGGTACTGAAGTGTCATTGCTCGCTAGTCGCTAGATGGCATGGCGAGCAGACAGTCTGCTCGCCACGCCATCTACCGAACAGTGACAATTCAGTTCCCGAAGAAGGACGCCGATGGTGGCTGAAACGTTGAAATGAGTAGAAATTATGAGTTGCGTAATCAGAAATGTTTCTTGAATAATTGTTTATTTTGTTTCGTCAACTTATACAATAAATTCTCTATGAATCCATTATGCTATAATAGAATGGTCCCTATACTACAGGAATACACAGATAACATGTGACCTAATTAGAAACATTGGCAAGCATTTGTCTACGAATATAATTGGGTATTTCTGCCTTTTAAATATGACTATTCGAAAGTGTCAATTTGTATAATTATGTGTTTAGGATTTGCTGTGTTAATGGCGCCAATTTATTCATCTTTCAGCTGCGAACAGTCAGGACCGGACCCAGTCGCTGGACATGGCGACTATGTTGACCACGAAAGAACTTTTGAAAGTAATTCTACATACATACTTCATAAACAAGGATGCGTACATACATACATACATACATACATACATACATACATACATACATACATACATACATACATACTTACATACATACATACATACATACATACATACATACATACATACATACATACATACATACATACATACATACATACATACATGCATACATACATACATACATACATACATACATACATACATACATACATACATACACACACACACACACACACACACACACACACACACACACCAATAGGCAAACAAACACACACACACACACACACACACACACACACACACACACACACACACAAACAAACAAACAAACAAACAAACAAACAGACATACATTCAGACGGACGGACGGACGGACGGACGGACGGACGGACGGACGGACGGACGGACGGACGGACGGACGGACGGACGGACGGACGGACGGACGGACGGACGGACGGACGGACGGACGGACGGACGGACGGACGGACGGACGGACGGACGGACGGTCGGACGGACGGACGGACCGACGGACGGACGGACGGACGGACGGACGGACGGGCGGGCGGGCGGGCGGGCGGGCGGGCGGGCGGGCGGGCGGGCGGGCGGGCGGGCGGGCGGGCGGGACGGACGGGCGGACGGACGGACGGACGGACGGACGGACGGACGGACGGACGGACGGGCGGGCGGGCGGGCGGACGGACGGACGGACGGACGGACGGACGGACGGACGGACGGACGGACGGACGGACGGACGGACGGACGGACGGACGGACGGACGGACGGACGGACGGACGGACGGACGGACGGACGGACGGACGGACGGTCGGACGGACGGACGGACGGACCGACGGACGGACGGACGGACGGACACGGACGGACGGACGGACGGACGGACGGACGGGCGGGCGGGCGGGCGGGCGGGCGGGCGGACGGACGGACGGACGGACGGACGGACGGACGGACGGGCGGGCGGGCGGGCGGGCGGGCGGGCGGGCGGACGGACGGACGGACGGACGGACGGACGGACGGACGGACGGACGGACGGACGGACGGACGGACGGACGGACGGACGGACGGACGGACGGACGGACGGACGGACGGACGGACGGACGGACGGACGGACGGACGGACGGACGGACGGACGGACGGACGGACGGACGGACGGACGGACGGACGGACGGACGGACGGACTGACGGACGGTCAGACAGACAGACAGACAGACAGACACATAGAGAAGAGAGAAGATAGTAAGCGAGAAGAGACGCAAAGTGAGAGAGCGAGAGACAGACAGGGAGACAGAGAAAAAGGGAAAAAGGGAGACAGTGAGACAGAGAGAGAGTGAGACAGGGAGACAGGGAGACAGGGACACAGGGACACAGGGACACAGGGACACAGAGAGACAGGGAAATAGTGAGACCGGGAGATAGGGAGACAAGGAAAGCGAGAGGCTGGAGAGAGAGAGAGAGAGAGAGAGAGAGAGAGAGAGAGAGAGAGAGAGAGACAGAGACAGGGAGATACGGGTTGCTAATTACAACATCCCGATTTTGCAGAATAATGCTGAAATCCAGACGCAACTTGATAAACTCAGAGAGACGGAACGTCAGCTGCTTGTGGAGCTGAACGAGAGGAAGGAAGACTACAACAGGGTGTGTAAACGATGTTCGTTTCTTGTATAGCGTCCACCTACATACCAACGTTTGAGATCATATTTTCAATGTATATCGCCAGCAGTTGGCATAGACGCCATTAGTACAAGAACAGGAATTAATAATTTTATATTTGTAAAAATGTGTGTACAATTCTATCGCATATTTATTTACATAGTACTATATGTCCACAATTTTGTATATTGCGGATTAAGCAATAATGACGAAAATCAGATCACACTGATGAGTGTTAACTACTGTAATAATGTAAAGTGTAGTTGGTATTAGTTGTACGTCGACACAGGGTGTACATTTGTGCCTCTTGCAAATGTCACGTAATAATATTACATTAGCGTTGTAGAAATATTACCTTACACGTAGCAAATGTAATAGTATTACCTCAATGCGACTGTGAGTGGTAAATTAACACGAAGAGCCAGGGACCTCTTGTTTACCTCTTCAAACAGTGTCTGGTATGCACTGATAAATGTACAGGTATATTCTGTACAATGTTGTCAAACATTTGAATAAAGGAACTCACTTTGCAGTTGGTTCGTGAGTACTCAAACAAGGAGCAAGAATGCGAGAAGGAGAGTAAGAAGCTGGTGTCGTGCCAGGAGGAGGCGAACTACTACAAGAGCAAATCACACGACTTGGCATCGGAGTACAACGCCTTGCTGAAATCCTTCCAGCAGGTTCGTACGCTAGCCTCCATTACTACGCCTTATGGTTAATATTATACCAAATCAACGACAAAACAAAGAAGTACCCTGATACGCATTAGTTAGCAGAGGTTTCAAATGGCTTTGCAAATGCTGTAGCGTATTAGGAAAACATAGGAATTAAATATACTAAAATAGACTGGTCGCCATGTTGTAGGACTGGGAGGATTCCTTTATCTACGAACATAACGTGACATTTCTACCGTTTGGGATATGCATATTCGAAAGCGATGACTTATCTGTTTACGAATTCAGAATGTCCATATTTTAGCATAGAATACTCAAAACAGACCGAGTTCGGTGCTGCTTCCCCTTTGATATTTGACTTATATGTATCTCTCGAAATGACGTACCATCGAGCGCGATTATCGGAAACGTGGCGAATATGATGTTGACATTCTGTCGTGTCTGCTCGTTACATCGATGAATGCATACGTTGCGACATCCATGCTGGTTTTGCAGACCGATGTACATATCGCACGCTCTTCACAATTTGTTTCCAAAGTTATGATGTCTGCATATTATTCCTTCGTGTTTGGTTTCGCCTTGTCCTTGTAAAGGTTTCGATGCACAGACACTTCCTGCAGCAGGCTTCCCAGTGGTAATTTAAGCATAACATAAATTGTTTGGATGTCTTGTGTTTCGCATGCGCTTGACATGTCCATCCCAAAACGGTTGTGTGTTAATTCGGAAGGGGTGGACTAATGTGGGTAGTGTCTGGTTGTTTGATAATATTCACATTGGTTTGCTGGGGTCGCTAGAATGAGAGGGAGAGCGGCTGAAATTGGACAAGCGTTTCGACGTTGCTATCGCTGCCATACAAAAACATGACTTTTACACCAGAATCGTAGCCGCTAACCTAGGCTTACATTCAGAGGAGACACGGGTCTATTTATATTTTACTGTGTAATAGATTTCCACATCGATTTCCTTCGTTGTTGACGCTTTCGCAGATTGTGCTGGTTAACGGATAATCGTTGAGTTTGATGACAGTCCTGCAGATATAATGTTTATGCAGTGACAACGGTACAATCACCCCATATGTCACTGTTCTGACTTTAAATTTAGAAGCGATGTAGATTGTTCTAATACTTATGAAATATCTACAACCTACAACAATGTAATCGAACTGACTCAACCATGGATTATACCTATGTTATATTAACCAATTCAAATTGATCGCCATAATGCATGTGGCACCCTTTCGTAAGTTCAACTTGTTGGCGAATAAATATGACACATTTAGTAAGACATCTAAGACGGACAAAGTGGCATCACGCTGCAGTTATCTCCACATAAACACATATTAGGATTATATCAATAAAGACAACGAAAAGGTCTTGTCTATATTTAAAATATTTCAGATCTATCACAACCGATACTATAGTTCGAGTCATTAGTCACGATTCACGTATTTCGATAAATGGTTTGGCCAGTGGACTTCCTTAACAACAGTGAACCATTGTTTACGTGGAAACTTGGGTGTGTTTGGCATAGGTCTATAAATGACTGTGGTAAGTGGAGACTGCGACTACAACACGCAACAACTTATTGTGCACAGCCAAATTTACGAAGTGGCATAACACTAATTACACAAACCTGCTAATTGTCCCGCATGCTGTGATACCAAAACATTGTGTTGTCATGTTTAAATAAAACATAATGTATAGTTCTACGCCACCTTGGTGTATAATATAATGCGATGCCATTTTCACATTTCAGGTGACAGAACAATACGAGGAGGAGCCAATATGTAAGTATTGCATCATTTAACTGTTTACATAAACATTTACGTTACTATTTTGAAATATCATGTCCAAGGCTGAAAGTACGCAGCAATTCTAACTGTGTTCTGTATCTATCGCGTTGGTGTAACAATTCCCCAATAAAACATGCATATGATTTAATTCCAACAATATGTGGGTTGCATAAGAACGTGCGAATTTAGCCATGATGCGCAATGCATATTTATATTATGCGAACTAAGCATCATATGTTAGCGCAGTATACAATGCCCCTAGCATATTTGTAAACATGTTTCTGTCTACTTCAACACAAAGTTACTGTAGATAGCTTGCGCCTCAACAGTGTAGGTGTTGTATGCAATAGTGCGTTGTTTGTGTCTGCAGACAGAGCCTACTACCATGCCCCGCCCGTACCAGCCGAAGACGATATGTGTATGTATACATAAACGTTGTTATTCTTCTTTTGTGCTTTGCCTTTGAGCGTGTGTGTGAAAGGGCGGCATAGAGGCCAGTGAGGGCATATAAACGAAATGGTTGTGAAATTACATACATATTACAGTGTAACCAACTAGGTTTTACGGACTGCGACAACATGTTCCGAATTACTGACGTTCTGTGTCGACGACACTGGTAGTGTTACCCAAGCTAGCCCTTGCCTCTCCAGGGTGGGAAGTCGTGAGCAGTGCAGGTGTTTTCATGTGTCAATCGACATAAGAGGCAGTCTCCAGTGAAATGTAAATGCATACAAGCTCAGTGCGTTGTAATCGCATTTCCAATAGAGAGAGAGAGGGGGGGGGGGGAGGGAGATGCCCCGTAAACATAAGATGCGGCTGACCAATCTTGGTTGTCGACGATGGCATTGATTACAGTCACTTGGCCCAGTAGATTGTCCGTAGTCTCCTCGGTTACGGCATGCACTGTCCATTGTCATCAAGTGCTGCGGAAGTTTGTCAGCGTCCAGAAAGGCACTACATTTCATATGTTCAAAGAACACTACTGCTGATATTTCAAATATTCCGTCACATTTGACTAAATGTCTTACTCTTATATATTTGTATTGATTTGACCATATGCATCAATATTTATTAATTTATTTGTTTATTTATTTATGTGTTTATTTATTTATTGATTTATATATATGCACGCTGGCGATTCCCAGACAGAATAATACCTTGCATTAGATGGAGATGGATAATATTGAATTGAACTTTATTTCGGTCACAACAACAACATACAAACATAAGCATAAACATGATTATAAAATGTAACCGTGGAGATCCTCTAGAAACCCCTGGGGGCTTATATCGAGGACCACCAAGAACATAAAACTGTATGGACATTATTATAAAAGTAAACTAAATATATAAAAATAAATAAATA
>OZ024854.1:61317337-61329051 GCA_964017155.1 Oasisia sp. SBJ-2009
GCAGCGCCCCAATTTTAAGTTCCGTGACTGACATTGTAGAGCTTACATTTTATTCCGGGCGATAACTAATACCCGGGTGACGTTTCTGTGCAGGTCTGGGTCGGTTGTCGTCATTAATGTCCATTAAACACGCTAACACTTCCCGCAGAATCTCATGTGAAATACATTGCTATTCCGATATTCACCGGATACTGTGAGTAAATGGACGAACACAAATTTTCAACAAAGCTATTTGTCTCAAACCAACATGACGCTAAGAGGTTTTGAGGCATATTTTATGGCAACCTGATTACAGTGCGCCATAACTCGTATCAGTTTAAGCTATTCACCCTAATCACCAGAGGAAAGTTGTACTATAGCACGTGGTACATATATTGTAAATGCTTTGCGTTTTGCCGCACATTGATTATATAAGATGTTTCGCGCACGAGCATAAACGTCATCCAGATATTATTTTTGACGCCCGAATGAAAGTAAGCCATTTTACTTGTATGCTGAAGAGGAGTCAAATTGGTAAACGTGTTTATTTTTCTAGGTGACATGGCAGTCATAATCGTTCGCAGTAGTGGCTTTTCCATACAGCATGGTTACGTAACCTGTGTAGCAGTTTATTTGCGATCTTTCCACACAATGTTAACAACATTTTTCTATTATTTGTTACTCTTATTTTATTTGTTACATTTTTATTTAGATGTAAGAGTGTACTATGTCCAAAGAACACGTTATTCAGTTCAAATCGCTTGCATTTTCATCAATGAAACTTGTTGTCTTGTTTTGATATAGATAATGGTTCCATGTCCATCATATTATTCATGTTTTAAATAATTTTGCATCTGAAAGTGTTGCGGGCGATGAACACAATGCTGTTACGTAAAACATTTTTGCTGTGACGTTTGGTATTCATTTTTCATCTAGAATCGTCTCCCTATTCCGAAGTTGAACTTCAAGAACAGTCGACTAAGGGAAATGTGCTGCACTTCGAATCAAGGAAAGGCATCGTAATGCTCAGTACTGAACGTCTCAAAGAAATCATTAAATATGTGAGTGTTTTAAGTTTTTGACTTCATCTATCATGCATCAAGTTGTCTAGAAAACATATTCCAAGTCAACAAGTCAATGGATTTCAAAAACCTGGAGAATTCGTGTTTGTCATCGTCTACAATGTTGACTTTCAGGTTCTAATAATTTTGTCTTAATGACAAAGGTCGTCAGCCAAATATGTATTAAAGATACATCTGTATGGGGATATGTTTAGTTTATGATATGACCTACTATAGTGTTACTATATTTCGTATATTTACAACGGTTATCAAATATGGGTAAAGGCAAAGGTTTTATATATATATATATATATATATATATATATATATATATATATATATATATATATATATATATAATCGTAACATTCGAAACAAGTGTGCTTCAATATTATGCATCTCACAAATGTATTTATTTCATACTCCAACTGACGAAATGTAAACTATTGATACCCAGCATGTCTGTCTATCTCCCCATATGTATATGTTGTGTGTCGTGTCTTATGTTTGTAGAGTACGCAGAATGTACTTCTGCAAATGCCTGCTTATAAAGAGTTTGCCATTATGATCAAGAAAGCTGGCATCAAGTTCGTCGTGGTCCTGGTGAAGGTTGAAGATCAACCTGAAACGCAGCTGATGAGAAGTCTCAGAGCTAATCTAACTAGGCATAACATCGGTAGGTGTATATTTTATATATTTATACAAACACATTTTGTCATTAACATCTTCATCACCATTTAATACAGTTTAGTAGTAATCGCGACAAAATTTGCAGGGAAAGCAACACATTTACATTTTTATGAGCGTTTTACTGAAAATTGCTACGTTTATTTTGATCTTAACATTCGGCTCATATTTAGGCGGAATAATCTGTTTGTATATTGTTTTATTTTGGAATGCAGCTTGCGATTGTAATCCGTCTGGTCCAAGCAGGTGTGCGCAAATGATACAATTAGAAACATTTAAAAGAGCAGAATATTTATTTCAAGCTACAGACAATCCATTTAAGTCATCGCAGATGCTTACTACACAGTTTGAAATGATATATATTGCAACAAAGGAGTAAAACATGCCATAGTGGTAGTATAATATTATCGTCTAGTGGGATATATATTAGAGACCTGGTGGAAATTATACCGATGACAATTCAAAACGGCAAAACAAACGTCGACATATCAAGATCGATGACAATTCTAAACGGTGACAACGAAATAATAATTTTGAGTATCCAACTATTACGATACCCTTTGTCAATGTTTTGAACAATCGTTGTCGGTATTTTATGCAAACAATATGCAGCGTTTTATTGTCGCTGTTCTTTTTTCTAGAAAAGTCCGAGCTCGCTATTTACGATTTGAGTGGCAATGCGATTATGTTGGTAGATACTTTATACTAAATACTGTTCTCCTCCGTATACACATATCTAAACAAGATGCTTAGCTTTACATACGTATGACATAATTTCAGTTACTCTGGCTATACCGAAGAGACAGCTGGTAAATGTGGACGACTTGACCATCAAGGTGATGAGTACAGTTCAAAAGGCGATCAATCGACCAACTACGTGAGCTGTACAAGGAGGACTCAAACAACATTCAAGATGGCATCATTTGACGTACCGAATTGCTTCTCAGACGCCAACGCATTGCAATGCGGGAACACCACAACTTATTACGTGTAGGACTAAATGTGACTCTGATGTGATACTCGTACATTAAAAGCCGTTGACATTGCAATATTTCCATGCAAGCATCAGACGCAGCCGGAAGGCTATGTGCAAAAATGTATTGACCACCTAGCTATGTCTGCTTGCCACTGTGTTCTACTAATCTGTACAGAAAAAATGAAGTAGTTATAACACTAAAACAATACACTCTGTAGCTATAATTAATAATTATTTTCTCTTCTGGCCGGTGTGTCGTACCCTTGTTCAAAGTTCACCACAATTTGGTTTTGTTATCTTCCTTGGTATGGTCCTACGTCTTCCATGATCCACCTTAATTGTATCATTTGGAAAGACAGTTGATGTGTATTGGACTGTTGGGGTTGTTTTATTGCTGCGATTGTATAGCAACTGCACTACCTACCAATATACTACTGCAGCAATAGAAGTATACCATTTGTTGTACCATTGACATATTGTCATAGGATAGCGAATACGTAAGAATCTTCACGCGAAACCATAATGTATTGACAAAGAACCACTGCGTGGAATTGGAGGCATATTGTGTATTGATGAAGCCATAAAATGTGATATTTTCGTAAAATGTATGATGTTACATCGGCCAAAAATCTATTATTTGAAAACATGTTTGATAACACTGGGTTTGGGTGGTAGATGTAGCTGTTTGCCACCTATCACTAATATTGATAATACGCCGATAATTCAGGGTTGTATCGACGATGTATAGATGTTAAATTTACTCACAATAATAGAGAGAAAATTGCATTTGATAACGAATGAACGAATGTTTTCCGGTTATTTCGAGCGTACAGGGATCTTACAGTGACGTCTGTCTTGTTAATGCTGTTGTTTCTATTATATTAGGATATCTATAAACAAGTAACCCATGGACGAAGACTCAACAAGTTACGTAACAACTATTTAATTATATTTTGTTTTGTGCAAATGGAGAAGAATTATTCTTGGTCATGTGTAACGGTTGGTTCTGTATATTTATGTGAAGATCTACAAAAAAACATTGATATAAACGAAGGCATTACTCGTGTTGTACAAATGATTGAGGCGATACGAACTAAAGAATAAACCATTAATATTTTAATCACAGTAGTCATATATCATTGCAAACAGCTGCTAACATGTTCCCAGCGATTTATTACAAATAATTGTTTTTTGTTCGTCCCGACTCAGCGCCAGTTCATGAACTTGACACATAGTTAAATGATTAAGCATACTATATTTAAATTGTCCTATATTGTAGGAAAATTTGTGTTCTTGTATAACATTAATAAGACTTATATTATCTGTAAAATGTCATTGTCATGAAATTAATTGTACTGAGCCTTTTAGCAAGTAACCTTATTAATGTTTGGCCACCTTCTTCAAGTAAAGACAAACATGAAGGGCAACACATCCAAGCAGGTCTACGGGTCACTGAGTGTCACCAGTAATAGTTGGTGTTTTAGTGAAGTCACACAAGACGAAGTATTAAATACACTTAGCAAATTTAATTCAAACAAGGCAATTGGCTTAGACCTATCGTCAAGATGGTGCCAAGCTCAATTCCGGACGGAGGGACGGAGAGACGGAGGGACGGAGGGACGGAGGGACGGAGGGACGGAGGGACGGAGGGACGGAGGGACGGAGGGACGGAGGGACGGAGGGACGGAGGGAGGGACGGAGGGACGGAGGGAGGGACGGAGGGACGGAGGGACGGAGGGACGGAGGGACGGAGGGACGGAGGGACGGAGGGACGGAGGGACGGAGGGACGGAGGGACGGAGGGACGGAGGGACGGAGGGACGGAGGGAGGGACGGAGGGACGGAGGGACGGAGGGACGGAGGGACGGAGGGACGGAGGGACGGAGGGACGGAGGGACGGAGGGACGGAGGGAGGGACGGAGGGACGGAGGGACGGAGGGAGGGACGGAGGGAGGGAAGGAGGGAGGGACGGAGGGAGGGACGGAGGGAGGGACGGAGGGAGGGACGGAGGGAGGGACGGAGGGAGGGACGGAGGGAGGGACGGAGGGAGGGACGGAGGGAGGGACGGAGGGAGGGACGGAGGGAGGGACGGAGGGATGGACGGAGGGAGGGACGGAGGGAGGGACGGAGGGAGGGACGGAGGGAGGGACGGAGGGAGGGAGGGACGGAGGGAGGGACGGAGGGACGGAGGGAGGGAGGGACGGAGGGACGGAGGGAGGGAGGGAGGGAGGGACGGAGGGACGGAGGGAGGGAGGGAGGGAGGGAGGGAGGGAGGGAGGGAGGGAGGGAGGGAGGGAGGGAGGGAGGGAGGGAGGGAGGGAGGGAGGGAGGGACGGAGGGACGGACTGACGGACGGACGGACGGACGGACGGACGGACGGACGGACGGACGGACGGACGGACGGACGGACGGACGGACGGACGGACGGACGGACGGACGGACGGACGGACGGACGGACGGACGGACGGACGGACGGACGGACGGACGGACGGACGGACGGACGGACGGACGGACGGACGGACGGACGGACGGACGGACGGACGGACGGACGGACGGACGGACGGACGGACGGACGGACGGACGGACGGACGGACGGACGGACGGACGGACGGACGGACGGACGGACGGACGGACGGACGGACGGACGGACGGACGGACGGACGGACGGACGGACGGACGGACGGACGGACGGACGGACGGACGGACGGACGGACGGACGGACGGACGGACGGACGGACGGACGGACGGACGGACGGACGGACGGACGGACGGACGGACGGACGGACGGACGGACGGACGGACGGACGGACGGACGGACGGACGGACGGACGGACGGACGGACGGACGGACGGACGAAAATACAGAGATATTTTATAATACAGAAACTCCTTGATATTAAGCGAATAATATAATTATGTAAGCTGCGAAGTTTTCCAAAATGGGGAGCATAGATCTGAGATAATATTACTGTTGCAACCAGTGACTCATCGAGTAAATAACGCCAAGTCAGGTTCTACTTACAAAAACAGTTGAATGGAAGTATATAAAGTTGCAGCCCACGGCTAATTGTGTCCGTCACGGTTGAATGGCGGCGCCGGTTGAGTGGTATTCGGTTTGAACCTTTAGAGCCGATTCACTACGCTTGCGCTGGACTATACTAGGTCATGCGTTATTCACGACCCTTCCCGTAGACGTGAAGTGAAAACGTCGCCGCTGACTCAGTGACAGCGGCCGTACCTGGCACACCTAGATCACAAGGTAAGTGTTTGTCGTCAAATTGTACCGAGTCATCTGCATAAGCGAGTTGTACATCGAGACAGCGTACCTTTCGTCCTGCGACCGTCCGTCAGTGTGGTTCAATGCCAATGCTGCGGCATTCCGCAGTAGAGGACAGCCATGCGTCAAGGTTTCCTCATAGCGGCCTTTGTGTTTATGCATGGCGGATCTTATATGCCGTTATAGTTGTTTAGTCTTTTCTTTATATGTATGTATGTATGTATGTATGTATGTATGTATGTATGTATGTATGTATGTATGTATGTATGTATGTATGTATGTATGTATGTATGTATGTATGTATGTATGCATGTATGAATGTATGTATGTATGTATACATGTATATATGTATGTATGTCTGTCTGTGTGTATGTCTGCCTGTATGGCTATCTGTCTGTATGTATGTGTGTGTGTAAGTATGTATGTGTGTCTGTCTGTAAACCTGTCCGTTTGCCTGCCTGTCTGTTTCTGTGGCTGTCTGTCTGACTCTCTATCTCTATGTCTGTTTCTGTTTTCTCCGTCTGCTTTGCTGGCTCGACATACCTTAGTCTTCGTGACATATCAGATCACACGAATCACAACACTCAGACCACACGAATCACCACACAACGACCTCACGAATCACTACACAAAGACCACATTAATCACCACACACATACCACACGAATCACCACACACAGACTACACGAATCACTACACAGATATCACACTAATCACCACACACAAACCACACGAATCACCACACACAGACTACACGAATCACTACACCCAGACCATAGGAATTACCACACAGAGACCACACGATTCACCAGTCACAGACCACACGAATCACCACACCCATACCACTCGAATAACCACTCACAGGCCACAATAATCACCACACACGAATCACCACACAGAGACCACACCAATCACCACTCACATACCACACGAATCACCACACCCAGACCACACGAATCACCACACACAGACCACACGATTCACCACACACAGATCACACGAATCACCATTCACAGACCACACGAATCACCACACACGGACCACACGAATCACCACTCATAGACCACACGAATCACGACACCCAGACCACACGTATCACCACACACATAACACACGAATCACCACACACAGACCACACGATTCACCACACACAGACCACACGAATAACCACTCACATACCACACGAATCACCACTCACACACCACACGAATCACCACACACAGACCACACGAATCACCACACACAGACCACACGATTCACCACACACAAACCACACGAATCACGAATCACGACTCACAGACCACACGAATCACCACGCACATACCACACGAATCACCACACACCGACCACACGATTCACCACACACAAACCACACGAATCACCACACACATACCAGACGAATCACCACACACATACCACACGAATCACCACACACAGACTACACGAATCACCACACAGATACCACACGATTCACCACACCCAAACCACACGAATAACCACTCACATACCACACGAATCACCACACACAGACCACACGATTCACCACACACAGACCACACGAATAACCACTCACATACCACACGAATCACCACACACAGACCACACGATTCACCACACACAGACCACACGAATCACCACTCACATACCAAACGAATCACCACACACAGACCACACGAATCACCACACACCGACCACACGATTCACCACACACAAACCACACGAATCACCACTCACAGACCACACGATTCACCACACACAGACCACACGAATCACCATTCACAGACCACACGAATCACCACTCACAGACCACACGAATCACCACACACAGACCACACGAATCACCACACACATACCACACGATTCACCACACACAGACCACACGAATCACCACTCACACACCACACGAATCACCACACACAGACCACACGAATCACCCCTCACCGACCACACGATTCACCACACGCAAACCACACGAATCACCACACACCGACCACACGATTCACCACACACAAACCACACGAATCACCACACACATACCACACGAATCACCACACACAGACCACACGAATTACCACACACAGACCACATGAATCACGTGACACAGACCACACGAATCACCACAAAGAGACCACTCTATCCGCTCCCACCTCGCGTGCAGAATGCTGCTACTGTAGCATGGTTATGATAATACTGATATCAACTTGTCTGCTTGAGATACAATATCAATAGCTGAAAGACACCAGTGTCAACCCATTTACCCTGTGGTGTCTTTTATCTGGGTGGCGATCTTATTTAATCTTGATATCCGATGTGCACGCATGGTTTGGTGTTCGGTGAACCAAGACGAACTTTTAGTAGTCAACGAGGTCGGGTGAACCACTCGAGTGAAGGCTGTACCGGATTTGGGACAACTGTACGTTTTGACCATGGCAACAATAACAACACATTTATATATGTCTTCTTAATATGGCCACATAGCACATTTATATGGCTTGTTTTGTGGGGGACCTGAGTTCATATTTGATACAAAGCAAGAACTATAGCCTAGTCATGGACACATGCATATAGTTGGTACCGGACAAGAAAGCATCGAATATGTTCGGATGCATCAGTTCCTAACGAATACGTGTAGCGTTTATACGAAGGCTCATGTGGTTTTAGTTCAGTTTAAATTAGTGATCACTGTTGGAGCTACGCGTAACCAGGCCACGAGCTAATCGGACCTTACCATCTATGCATTGAATGCATTGTAAAGAATGTTCAATCACGTCTCGACAGACGATCCCGCCATGTCATGCGCCATTTGCAAAGCCCGGCGGGTTGATTGAATCTTAATTGTGTATTGAGTTGTTTATGCAATGGACTACGGAGTCCATGTTGTTCTCGCTTTCACCCTGTAGTCTTCCTTTGTGAAGGTATATATGGTAATGGTAAGTAATGGTAATTCGTACCGGGTGAAACACTGTTTGGTGCACCTTAGCGGTGACCTGTCGAGAATCGGCCCATAAGAACGTACCTCTAATGTACTTGTTATGGTCCATTGCAAATAAAGTAGAGGTAAATTCCTATATGCGCAGTGTCCTAATGATTGATCAACGGGGTGTGCACTTTATTACTTACACAAATATCCATAAATGTCTATAGCTAGACATTCCTTCTTACAGCTGAGTGGATTGGAGTAATGGAGACTGAAGGTTTGACACGGCAGCAAGGAGTCGAAGACGAGTTCTCTGTTCCTTCCCCCTCTGTAATGGCTCCAGCACCGCCATCTTCGCCGCCCGGCTAAAGTCCATGCTTCAATAACAGTATACGCCTTCATCTTCTGTACACATTCCTCCTGTCCCAATGGTCGACTTCTTGTTTTTACGCAATCCTCCCATCTCGGTCTTGGTCTCGCTCGTCTTCATGAAATTATCCCATTGCAGTCGTAAAATATATCGACTGCTTAGCATCGACTGCATACACTCCTCTCATCGGAGACGTAGACTCTGTCGACTGCATACAATCCTCCCATCGCAGTCGTGGAATCTCTCGACTGCATATCACTGGAAGTGAAGAAGACTATGCCATTTATAAAGAAGCACTTAATCAAGCTACAGCTGAAATTAGAAATTCGAAGAGAAGCTATGAACAAAAAATAGCTTTCAATATAAAACATGACAGCAAGAGTTTTTATGCGTATGTTCGAAGTAAACAGAAAGTTCAAGATAAGGTCGGGCCACTAAAAGGTAGTGATGGAAACATAATAACAGAGGGATTCTTAATGGCAGAAAACCTAAATGAGTACTTTAGTTCGGTGTTTACCAGGGAAGATATTAGTACATTACCAGTACTAGAGACTAAGTTCGAAGGGAGAGAGTGTGACTATTTAGGACAACTAACTGTAACCCCAAAAATGGTAGCTATGAAAATAAGAGATATGAAGGATAATAAATCACCAGGAGTGGATGGGATTCCTCCCAAATTACTGCTGGAAATTGTAGATCAAATCATCATACCGCTTGCGACAATGTTCAATTTGTCATTAGAGGAGGGAATAGTTCCATTAGAATGGAAAGAAACAAACATTATACCATTATTTAAAAATGGTTCAAGAAACAAGTCAGAGAACTATAGACCAGTGAGTTTAACATCGGTGATTTGCAAACTATTAGAAAGACTAATTAAAGATCACTTGGTTGATTTTCTTATTAAAAATAAATTGATAAACACATCTCAACATGGGTTTTTAAAAGCGAGGTCATGCTTAGCAAATATGTTATGTTTTTTGGAAGATGTGACAAAGTGGGTAGATGAGGGATTACCAGTAGATATAATCTACTTGGATTTAAAAAAAGCCTTTGACACAGTGCCACACCAAAGATTACTACTTAAACTAAAGGCCCATGGCAAAGGAAATGGTATGATTAACTGGATAGAAAAATGGCTTATTGATAGAAGACAAAGAGTAGTAGTTGATGGGGAGGTTTCAAATTGGAAATCTGTTTTGAGTGGAGTACCGCAAGGATCAGTATTGGGACCTATTTTATTCTTAATATATATCAATGATTTGGATGATGACATAACAAGCAAGGTGTTGAAGTTTGCGGATGACACAAAAGTGTTTAGGAAAATTAAAAGTGATGCAGATAGACAGCATTTACAAGATGATCTTAATAAGTTGATAGAATGGTCTGAAAAATGGCAAATGCTGTTTAACTTTGGAAAGTGTAAGTGCCTCCACACAGGACATGGGAATGAAAATGCACAATACACAATGGGTGGTACTGTACTAAATACTACTGTAAAGGAAAAGGACTTAGGGTTAACCATTAGTGCTGACATGAAGGTATCAGAGCAGTGTGGAATTGCAGCAACGAAGGGAAACCAAATTCTTGGATTAATTAGGCGAAATATAGTGTACAAAGAAAAAGAACTAATAATACCGCTTTATAAAACAATAGTTAGGCCTCATTTAGAATATTGTATACAAGCATGGAGGCCATATCGCAAGAAGGATATTGATATGCTAGAAAGAGTACAAAGGAGAGCAACAAAAATGATACCAAAACTCAGGAATATTAGTTATGAAATGCGTCTAAAAGAATGTGGTCTAACAACACTAGAAACCAGAAGATTGAGACGAGATCAGATTGAGATTTTTAAAATATTGAATGGGTATGAAAATATTGACAGAAATATTTTTTTCACGGTCAAGGAAGATAGAAGGACTAGAGGACATGGAGTTACATTAGCCAAGAAGCAGTGTAGACTAGATATTAGTACATTTTCATTTTCACAAAGAATAGTAAACGAATGGAACAGATTATCAGCTGATTGTGTAGGTGCTAGTAGTGTTAATATATTTAAAAATAAAACTGACATATACCTAAGACGGGCGGGGTATACTTAGATAGATAGGTTGGACTCTCGATAAGCCAAACGGCTTCCTTGTCCACCTGCCATCTAGAGTTGATTCTCTAGGTGGCAATCTTGTTAAATCTTGTTAAATCGCCCCATTCCAGTTGTGGAATCTCTCGACTGCATACATACGTACCATTGCAATCGTGGAATACATCGACTGCATACAATCCTCTCGTCGGAGACGAGGAATCTATCGACTGTATACAGACGTACCATTGCAGTCGTGGAATATATTGACTGCATAAATCCTCTCCTCGGAGACGTGGAATCTCTCGACTTCATACAGACATCCCATTGCAGTCGTGGAATGTATCGACTGCATAGTAGTAGTAG
>OZ024854.1:61329251-61339251 GCA_964017155.1 Oasisia sp. SBJ-2009
AACGATAGCTGACAAGGTAATAACGTCTCCTGCGAATATGGATGGCTGCTACATGTTATGTGATATATTTTATGAAAAGTACTGTAGACAGAACGCGTGACGCGTGAAAGGTGAGCCACTAAGTACACCCGGAGAGTCTAGATACTATCATTATGCGATCTTTTGGTACGCCTGAACGAGAAAGTCAAATATGACTTTCGAAGGTACCAATTAACCATTGAAAGGCAAACGTTGTTATCGACGCCATCCTGGCGTGAGCGCTCGATCGCAATGCGACGATAAAGACTGTTTTTTTTCCGTGGGAAATTCAAGTCGACAAAGCGCTATTTATAAGCAGAACATACATTCATATTAATATTACGTGTGAGGAGGTGTCGACACAGCCAACAATGTAACGATGTTGTAGAATGTGTATTTATGTCACGCCAAGCTAGTCTTATTCATGTTGATGTGATTTACTGTTCAGTGTATAACGTGTTCGCTAGCCTTCGTGTCTGCGTGTGTGCGTGTATGTGCATATTAGCGTGAGTTATGCAATATAATGCACATGCAGACGTTGCATGCCCTCAGCCAAACCCCGAAATTTGGGCAAAGGGTACATTTGTAAGGACGAATGCTTATACAAATTGTGGATATGTCTACATCCCTAGAGATGGGAAATGTGTGATAGCATTTCAGGACTCACAGCTTTCAGTGATTTATCACTGTTTTAACCGATGTTCACGACATCAATTTTTCGGTGAAATTGCTAAAAGGGTGACCTAAGAGAAACCACTAGAACATAAAGAGGATACTTCTCAGGAATTTGACAACACATGGGCGAATGGTTCTGTTTCATAGCCATATTAAAAATTGATTAGTTTAATACCTTGAGAATTGCAGATGTTATATTCAGTGAGAGATTCACCGTATTAATGTACCTGTGAATAATATTGGTTGTGCAAAATAATAGTGCACAAAGATTGTTAATAAATAATTAATTATTGTATAATTGTACCTAAAAAATGCTACGTGGAGTCAGACCACATTTGCATTTTCCATAGCCGTTTCCTTAATTTCCTACTAATCTTAAAGAGCTCTGTTATTGACAATTTTATAGTATATTTACCCTCCATAGACAGACGTTCTGTGAAAGAATCGTGAACTTCTAATAACTCAGGCTCCCACAAACTTCTTTCAAACCTTGCACCCCTCCATTTCTGCTTGAACCACCCACGGATTGCCCCTGATTACATCTCCAAGCAAAATGACAACTGTATTAATATGCAGTAATGCTTCGACTGACACCTGTCATAAGTTGACAGCTCTGATGTCACTCGGCACAAAAACATAATTTCTATTCACTCCACACTACATATGTGCTCACAGAAATTCAGACAACCTGCATAATGCTGCTTTTATAGGGTAATCTTTGGTGATCTTATTGTGGTCTTACATCACGTTGGATTCAAGGCGCCATCTTGAGGCACAGTACCAGTGACGTAAATTGCTTATATCGTTGGCGCATTCTCCGTATGTACAATGACATTTGACGTATCAACATCGTGGTTTGCTTACGTCACTATCACACTATTGCGCGAGGCCTCCGCCAATCATTGGCTTTGCCAGCAATGGGCTACTGACGTAACCCCGAGATGGTTTACGTCACTGGTTCTGTTGTTCTGTGCCTCAAGATGGCAGCGCCCCTGAATCCAAGATAGCATGTTTTTGGTACAATTATAGTATGATTAATTGTTTATTACCTATCTGTGTGCACCATTACTATGCGCAACCAATATATAATACACATGTACGTTAATACTGTGAATCTTTCACTGACTCGAGTATCCCTTTATAACGTTCTATCTACCACAACATAATATACAATCTAAGCCATTCAGATTTTCATCATCAAAATAACGGAAAGTTTTCTATAATGATCTGATATATAATTGTTCAGTGTGCTTACTGAACCAAAATCCACAATTCTTAAAACATTACAATAATTTTGATTGTGCTATAATGCATCACATGTTTGCCACATCACGTACAAATGTCGTCCATCTGGGAAAGACAATAATGATTTTATAATGTGTAAACAGCCTTCAGTAATTTCCCATACAAAAACAGTTATGCCGGAAATGGGACAAGGGTTTAAATGAGTGATTTCATAGAGAGATATGTACGTTTTGCATTACTATGACATATTTTCCATATCTAACAACATATACGAACATTCTGGTGCAATAAGCACCCTAAACCATGATACAGAGAACTTTCAGTGATTTTGTTGATGACAACCCGAATGGCTTAGATTGCATTTTTGGTTCTAATAATAGGATTATCCCCAAATAGTGTTGTATAGGTATTTTACCCGAAGGATTACTACAAGCAGACGCAGCGGAACACTTTGCCGGTAACAACGATCACGAAAACCATGCATTTTAATCGATTATTATAGTGGTCTTCATGGCAACGGCGGATAGTACTTGTGTTTGGCCATAACGTACAGCAATGCAACTTACAAATCCCGTAAAAGACACATACGGCCTAAAATCTTGCATACTGTATGCGCTATGTAAATCGCTATATGTCTACGACAGTGTGGTACATTCAATATTAAATTGGACGTTTAATATAAGAAAGATATAACGCAAGATATTTATGACTTGATTTTCTTGGTATTCATCAATCTGAAGCTACAACTGTCATCCGTCGTTAGACTATTAATCGGAGTCTCGCCATGTATCGTTACCCACTTACTTATTGTGGTTTATACTAAACATGCCTTGCTGGTTAGTGTTACTAAACAAAATGCCCTTGTGTGTAATTGTAGTAATCCCGATTTGACCCGAGTCGCCTAAAACGATGGCGGACGACGACAGTGCACTGGAAGGAAAATCGCTCAGCGAGATTGCCGAAAATGATGACCTAATTAAGAAATTTCTAAATATCCACCGATTCTACTTGTCGCCGCGCATATACCAACTCGGCATGTTCTACAATTACATGATATCAAAGGGAGTATTTCGACAGGAAGATCAAGACGATGCTGAAAGTCAACCACTTCGTCTCAACAAAATTGGTAAGAATACTAGTTATTAAATCACGTAAGTTAATTAAACGTTTGCAAAACATTTGTATTATGACGCACAATAATTACGCAGGTACTCTGGTTGCGATATGCGTGTGTGTGTGTGTTTGTGTGTGTGTGTGTGTGTGTGTGTGTGTGTGTGTGTGTGTGTGTGTGTGTGTGAGTGTGTATGTGTGTGGAGGGGTTTGTGTGCGTGCATGCGTGTGTGTGTGTATGTGTGTGTGTGTGTGTGTGTGTGTGTGTGTGTGTGTGTGTGTGTGTGTGTGTGTGTGTGTGTGTGTGTGTGTGTGTGTGTGTGTGCGTGCGTGTATTTGCGTTTGTATTTTGTTGAAATTGTATGCATTATATTAAATATTCCATTTTATTTGTGGTATTTATTTCATCCCAATTAACCGCACCGTGGCATAATATATATTGAATATATGGCGAATGTATAATTTCGTTGTTGTGATGCAATTTACACGGACTGTGTCATGCCCAAAAGGATAGGTCTTATCCAACACCCTTGCAGTGTTCACATCGGGTTTCAGGCAAGTTTCTTGACATTGTCGCCACCAAGGGCCCAAAAGGATTTCGCGCCTTCCTTGATGTTCTGGAATATGAGCACCCTCATCTCTTTCTTCATGTCACCAATGAAAAACCCCGGGATCCACCAAATGGTAACCAATTACATTTTCAATTTAAAAGTATTAATCATATACATGTGTTGTTGCTGTTTGTATGGCTTACTTGTGTTTTGCTTTGTGATGTGTTATCTAACAAATACACAGTACGAGTTAACCTCAACAATTACGCAGTAGTTTAGACTTTCCTTGAAGTCAGTGTTGCCAAATATACATTTCTATATTTCCGCACGGTTTCCATGTTTTACTGTAAGAGCCGTAACACAGTCCTCGTATATGAAGAGTGTGGTTGGTAATGTGCAATATGTTGGTATGGCTTGATATAATATAGTCCACATGTTATGTACTAGTTGCTTCCAACACTCGGCACGATTCTATTAACGGAGTAGTATGTATGTATGTATGTCTATATGTATATATATATATATATATATATATATATATATATATATATATATATATATATATATATATATATATACCAAAATAGAACGCTTAGCTGGGCATAAATGTTCAGAAAAAGCGGAACATTTCAACGAGACATAACACGATCATAACATTCTAATCAGAGTATTATGATTAGAATCTTGTGATCTTGTTAGGTCTTATTGAAATAGTCAGTTTGTTTAGAAGATTTACGCCAACCCGAACGTTCTGTGCTGGTATTGATGGTGGTCACTGTCAGGGTAGTAGTTATTGATTAGCACAACACATGTTAGCTGGCACACGAAGAACAACTACAAAAGCTCGTCCAATCAGTATAGAACATATTGTACAGAGAAATTAATTTACGTTTGTATTTTCACATTTCTTATTGTAGACTGGAGACCGCCAATGCCGATATCGGCAGGCAGCATGCGTATCAAGAAAGGTATGGCAGACGTCATAGGTATGTTGACGCAAGACGCAGAAGAGAAGAGCAAGATGAACGAAAGACTTCAAAAATGCATCATGGATGCTGAGGTAAGTCCCAGCATGGCACATTTGAGGACACCCGTTGAACAGGAAGCAGCACACACAATTACAAGTCCACTTGTGTTTTGTGTAAAATGAAAACCATGCTATTAAGGCAGAAAGGTCAGTAGTAAAAATGTCACAACAGTACCCATCGAAAACACATGTAGTGGTTTGAGTGTGTACTCAAAACTGTTATTCATTTCAACACACCACCATACGTTTCCACTTATTTTTCATTGTCTAAATGTTAAGGATCATCAATGGAATGTGGCCTTGGTGGGGGTCCCAGTGTATCCAGGCAAACTAAGTTCTGTATGCGGATATGTTATCCTCGGGGAAGGATATGTAACGATTAAAACGAAGCTGTTGAAAACACAGAACTATGATTAATTAACATTCATGTCAACGATAACACGACAGAGTGCATTTGTGCATTCACAGTAGATTAATTCCATTTTTTAAACGATTGTTCGCCGACAATGGGAACACCTGCGAAAAACGTATGGGGATGTGCATGTTTTAAATGTTCAGGGAGGATGGGACAAAGTAATACCTATGGAAAATTCGGTAGTGAATCGTATTGGAATTGTGGAAATATTGGCGACATAGTACATTCGAACCCCAGTTAAAATCCCGAGGGCGTGTATATGTACGTGCATGCCGGAGTGCGTGCATATGTCCTTTCTTACCTTCTGTACCATCACGCATAATGTACATATATGTATGTGAATCATTATTGTAACAGGGAGACCACAGAAAAGAAAAAGAGAAATTGAAAAAAGATCTGGAAGAAATCACTGGCCAGAAAGGTGAGTACATGTTTCTAATACATATGATGCATTATATATTTATCGTAAGTAAGCACGCCTGTTTGCAAAAGAACACTTTGCACAAACAGAAAGGCACGCCGACATTTGCACAGTCTTTTTTCTTTCTTACAATTACGTGTTAGTGCTAGGATGATACGTTCTCGGTTTTACTTTATCTTTCCAAGCCCTGCATCATAGTCGCCCCCATTTCGTCGCCTTGCTAAATACAATGTCGATACCTATGCATGTATCTATCATGTGATCTGTCGTTCTTCGGTAGGACAACCTTGATAGGTGTATTGCCCGCGGCCGACCACCTTGTTCTGTTGTCTCTAAAAATACGTGCTTGTCTCTCTTGAGGGTCACGTAACATGACCCTATGTGTTTCCAATTTACACAATTAAACTCGCCTCGGTGTCATATATGTTAATAATATGAGTACAAATACATTAATCTTAATCTGTAATGCAAAATATAATATGTCTATTTAAAATGACTACACTGAGTTACTGGAGTATAGCTGTATCTGATCTCATCTGCCGATAATGAGTCGCCTCTAGCTCTATATGTTTACTTTCCCTTCATGTTATCATTGACCTCTAAATATGATGTACTTGTTAAAAAAACATCGTTTATTACAGTTATTTATTTAATTACAGTGTTCTCTCGAGAGTAGAGACTCTTCTACATGGATCCACCCTGGTCCCATGTGTGAATTGGTTGAAGTAATCATAATTTTGCTTGTTGGCAGCGGACCTCCAAGAGGCCAACAGGAAATACAAGACGGACTTGGACGAATTAAGGAAGACGAGTTGCAACGACCGCAACACTATAGAAAAAATGAGACAGGAGATGAGTGTGTTGACAGCAAAACGAAGAGAGGACATGGGTGATTGTTCTTGGACATTTATCAATGCTACTACTTGCGTGAATTATGTAACACAGGCTAACTTTGGTTATTTGGTATGTTATGTGTTGGTTAACAGTTCATAAATAATAAACTATTGTCACAAGCTGAGATTAGTGTGGGGATAAATCCGTACTTTTAAGCTGAATGATTGCAATTAAGTAACGACTGTCTATAAGTTAATAGTTACTTGTAATTTCTTGATACACCGCGGCCTTATATACGCATTTAAGCTGCTGAACCCCCACAGTCGTGGTAATAAACTTGTTGGTTTGTTTCCAATATGTCCGCTAATACCTATGCCAAAATATAGCGATATGTTGCATTAACGTATAGTACATACTCGTCTCTACATTCGCCACATTGATCCGCCTTCCCGTTCGGGGATTAGATCCCAAACACATTCGATCGACGTAATTTGTAATGTTGTATTATCGTCCTTACAGCTGCGGCGTGTCAGGATCGAACCAAGTCGCTGAATAGAGCCACAATGACCACCCTGGGTGAGATACAGAAGGACGTCGCGAAATCAAAGCCTGGAAATGTGCGCAAGTCTTACCGTAAAATAACATGTCTCCAATAGATGATTTTATGAGTTTCATTGCTATAAAAAATGTAACAATCGCTGCGCGTGTTATCGCAATAGCACTACAATCTTGTTACGTGGCATTGCGATCATTTACGAAATCCTGAAGAAATGAACGTAGGCCTAATCAAACAACTGTAAAATACTTGTTCTCACCAGTTCCGAATAATGATCCCATGGATGTAAGTCTGTATTAGAGAACAGTACGTATATTTATGTATCTGCATCTCTGTTGTGTATCTATCTAGCTGAAAAGTTGTATGTGCCCGGGGTAGGCAAACTTGAGGTCTCAATATTTCAAACGACTGGATATCAGGAAGGTAACATACATGGAAGGATACAAATACGATAAGCGCGTAAAATCATCACATTTTGGTTTGCAGGTTTCCGTCAAATCCGAAGAACTGGAGACATTGAGAACAGCAGTACTTCAGGAGAAGAACGTAAGTTGTTCGAGTAACACAATTCAGTCGTTTGCGAGCATTGCGCTTTTTGTGCCGGTGACGAAATAAAGCCTGTGCATTTGTTTATCTTATTCATGTTCTGTCGTCGTTTGCAGCTGAATGAATGTATGAAGACAGAGCTTGCAACACACATCGAGACAGAGAATAAGCTGCTCGCGGAATTGAATGAAAGAAAAGAAGACTACGTCAGGGTGAGTACACAACAGTGGCGTTAGCACATTGTTTGTGCGGTCGTGATGGCGCTAGAGATACCATTGAGATACGCTCTGCCATGATCCACGCTTCAAAGTGGAATTGTTATTGCAACGTTGGTGTTTTCGTCATTGTTTCGTCTCGCCTTTTCCTTCCATATTTCATCTTTCCTAAGTGTTGTCTTCACATCTCGTTGTTAATGATCATGTTCCCTTCTCCTCTAAGATTCGTTGTTTCTGTGCATCTCATTTCACTACTAGTAGACATACCACATCAAATTGCATTCGTTCTTCACGCGAGTTGTCATATTTATTTTATTTTTATTAATCGGAGCAAAATGTCATTCGCTTCTGTCTTCGCATTCATTCTTTGTCAGTGTCTTTGTAAGTATCCTGACCCAAAATAGTTGCTCATTAGAGTAGCTTCTGTAGCCGTTGTTCTCTTATGTTGGCTATGACACAGCGACGTATATGTAACGACGTATACGTAGTATATGTTTTGTCGTGTCTGTGTGTAACAGATGGTTCATGAGTATTCGAAGAAGGACGAGGAATGCGAGGATCTGAAGAAGAAATTGACGTACCGCGAAGAGGAGGCCAACTACTACCAGAACAGAGCGTGCGACTTGGCGATAGAATACAACGGTTTGCTCGATAGCTATCAGCGGGTACGTGCCAAAACAACACACACTTCATTGATAAAAAGAGTGTCGTGTTACCTTTGTAACAAAGTGTTTCTCTTCAGTATGTGCAGTTGGATTACACTTCGAATCAGCGAGAAACTGGCTTGATTTCCAAAATTGATTTCAGTAACCTTAGAGCGTTTACTCTCATTCACACATACTTTCTTCAACGGCTGTTGTGATGTTTATATCAGGTGGACATGGTTGGTTGACTTATTATTTGCCAACATGTTGAATGAAAATTATTACGTCACTTGATTGTAACAATACAGTTTACCTTTGTTCGATAAAGAGGCAGATGGTACTCTTGCATAAGAATCTAAGATGTTTACGAACATAAACAGTTGTGCTAAATTATACTACTATCTTCATTGAACCTTACATATGATATTATCTTTTCAGGTGCAGGCAGCCTCTGAAGCTGAACCGATATGTAAGTGTTAAACACGTCACTGGAGTACAATGTTAACAAATATTCTTGTTGTGTATGACAGTGTTCAGATAGCAATAAATGTGTCCGTAGTAGAAATTGTTTGGTGGAATTCCTTAATATGCGGTATCGCCAACCGTCCCGAGTGGATAGGCAGTGGACATGACAAACTAGTAAACATATACCGGCAGAAGTGTTAGACATGCTTTCCTATGGGTATGTTTCCACTATGTCACGTATTACAGTACATAAATTACTTCGACGCTGTATATAAAATATGATTTAGAGCGAATCTTCGCATTCGCCACCTTTTTATTCTTTCAGCCCGACAAAATATGCTAGATCCTATATTGAATTAAAATAGCAATTTGTCAAATCAGTTATTACAAGGGGATCAGATATAATACTTTATGAAAAGTGCGATACATGTATTAACTCGTTTAAGACAGATTTGACAAAATGCCACTAGTTAAGGAATAACGTCGAACATGTAAATATTCATTCCCATGTGGACAGTAAATGACTACAGTAGACCGAGTGCTGAATGTTTAAATGCCAGTTGCGTATTTTTATTCAAGAAACAAAACAAATACATCATATACAGAAACGTGTGTGTTTACCCGGGTGCTGACAACATTCGATATGTCACTATTAGAGCAAACCGAACGATGACTAAGATTAGTAACTGACAACAGTACCACTGTAGAAGCAATGACAGTGTATGGTGTAATGTTGTGTTTGGTTCCACAGACAGAGGTACCTCTGGCGTGTCCCGGAAGCCGGTCGACGCAAAAGGCTTTTCCATCTACTGGAAGACGGATGACCGCCGTGCGTATACTACTATAACCTTTCACATATTTCTAGTTGATCACGTTGCATACAATCGCGTTGACTTGAGTAACACAACAGTTTCGATCAAATAAATATTGTCAATACTATGCCACTGTAAAATGACACGTAGTCATGATTATTATAGCTATGTTCCGTTAGCTCTGTTGCATTCAATTCAACAGTAAATATTTAGCAGCTGCAAATTATTTGACCGTTTCCTGTAAACTTTCAATTAACTGAAACGATTTAAATGTAATCTAACTGAACCGTGTTAATAATACTAATGAAGTGTGAAGTTTTATGTAGTGCCATTACACACAACAATGCCCCTGTATCCAGTAAAACATGTTTGTGAAACACCAGTGCGAGATATTGGCGTGTGTGTATTATATATTGATACATAAGTCAACGGATTTGCTAACAAGACTGCGGGCAGATGTAGTTTG
>OZ024854.1:61346751-61424251 GCA_964017155.1 Oasisia sp. SBJ-2009
GACTTGACCAGAAACATGGACGAGAACACGTTGCACAATTTGAACACATTCAGGATCTTTGTGGACACCGTCTTGTCGCATAGAGACCGGCAGTTACTGCTGTTTTAGTGCGATACTCATGTGTGGGCATGCGTGTGGGTGCGCGCGTGCGTGTGTGCGTGTGTATGTGTGTGCGACTGTGCGTGCCTGTGTGTGCGTGCGTGAGTGTGCGTGTGCGTGTGTGTGTGGATGTGTGGATGCAGGTGGGTGGCTGTGTGTTTGTTGTTTGTGTTCAGAATAAGGGAGAGTGGGTATGTGTCAGATTGTTATTAACTATGAATTGCACAGTTTACCTCTGGGCAATGACACTGCACAATTCAAAATGTTAGATGGCTAAGTCTTTGTAACTGTGACATTTGTCTCAGGTTCACTCTAAGCACAACGCGCGCACACTAACGACATAGGTATTTTTAAGCATTACATTCCATTGTATATACATACTCGTTTATCGCCACTCTTTGGTTCCCAAGGTGTTTGGTCGATTAGCAACACACCGTATTGTATATTGTGACAAGAAGTTTCCAACACAGAACGAGAGGATCGGGAAACAACCGAAATATTGAAGACCGGATAAGCGCGATATGACAGTATTTAAAATTCCCAACATCAAAACAAGGATCAACTTAATTAGTAATTTTTGTGCTGATGATGTTTTTTTTTAATCAAAAATCGATATAACCTGATCTCGTTGCTCTGTCTTGTTTAAATCGTATGCCTAATTTGCTTGCTTGGTTTAGGTCATGTCATATGTACACATTAATGCTAGTGATATTCACTGTGAACTGTAATGTCAACTTTAACTGCAAATAACAAAAATAAACAACTTTGCTAATTGCTGTCAACGTTTGCGAGCCGGTCACCAATACGCTATTTACCATTGTACGGGTCAGTGAATGTATGTTTGTGAGCCGATCGTCAGTAAGCTGTTTACCATTGTACGGGTCAGTGAATATGTGTTTGTGAGCCGGTCATCAGTACGCTGTTTACCATCGTACGGGTCAGTGAATGTATGTTTGTGAGCCGGTCGTCAGTAAGCTGTTTACCATTGTACGGGTCAGTGAATGTATGTTTGTGAGCCGGTCGTCAGTAAGCTGTTTACCATTGTACGGGTCAGTGAATGTATGTTTGTGAGCCGATCGTCAGTAAGCTGTTTACCATTGTACGAGTGAGTGAATGTGTGTTTGTGAGCCGGTCGTCAGTAAGCTGTTTACCATTGTACGGGTCAGTGAATGTATGTTTGTGAGCCGGTCGTCAGTAAGCTGTTTACCATTGTACGGGTCAGTGAATGTATGTTTGTGAGCCGGTCGTCAGTAAGCTGTTTACCATTGTACGAGTGAGTGAATGTGTGTTTGTGAGCCGGTCGTCAGTAAGCTGTTTACCATCGTACGGGTCAGTGAATGTATGTTTGTGAGCCGGTCGTCAGTAAGCTGTTTACCATTGGACGGGTCAGTGAATGTATGTTTGTGAGCCGGTCATCAGTAAGCTGTTTACCATTGTACGGGACAGTGGATATATGTTTGGTAGCCGGTCATCAGTACGCTCTTTACCATTGTATGGGACAGTGAATGTGTGCCTGGAAATGAAGCAGTAGCTTGTCAGCATTGTATTATTTGATATTTAATGAAAACCACATTTCAGTTTTTGTTCGTAGTAGAACTCATCACCAAATTTGTCGGAATGTCAATCTCCAGATAATATCGCCAATAGATCTATGTAACCAACTATCTAACGAACCAGCTGTAACCTTTGGGACTCCCCAGATTCAGTAGTACCCTCTCTGGCGCTTTTCGGCACTTGTGTTATTGCCAAGAACACTGTGTGTGTCATTAGCCTCGTTTCACTCGTAATCTACCAAAAGTGGCGCCATCTACGTTTGTTCCTGGTAACAACACCGTTCAGCTGGTTTAGAACGGTAGGTCAGCGTATATGCAAACATCTCTTGTTTTGCTCAGTTTGGATGTAATCGTGGTTTGTATGGATAGGTGTACATTCAAAAAAGTGTTCTTCAAATTAACTTTTTTGCAAGTGGCATTCTCGAACTTGCGATACAAATAGTCGTAAGTTATGGCGTATGTTTCACCCAAAAAACGGCGCCAACGCAAGATTACACTAAGTCTGGAAACGTTTGTGATATTGCGTTCCGCCGAACATTTCTCCGCGATTTGATGTGACAATCGCCGAAATGTATTTGTAATCGTGCATGATATTAGTAGGGAAGCGCCTGAACAATTTATCTCCTCGTACATAATTAAATAGATTAACTAGGAGAATACTGACCACTGCGTATAGGTGGTGGCTGCTTTCAAATACTGGACAGTATTTAAGAAATTACTGGGGTCGATGCAGCTAACAATGTAAACTTGAATCACGCACAATATACAAGTACATTTTGGCCACTGTTAACACAACATAAGAGATCATTCTTCAGCTGAATACATTACCACCAATTTTACCTTAACGCTTGCGTTAGCGCGGTTTTACGGTGAACTAATCATTAGATGTTTCAATTATTCGTATCATAACTGATTAGAGAATGCCACCTTCCGAAACATCTCCATTGAACAATATTATCAGAATTTACTCCAATCCAGAAATACCACACAGTTTACTATATGAACTGACGTAAACATCAGATGAAGGCCTACGGCAATGCTGACCAAGCTGTCACTTCCAGGTGTTCGGTGTTGCTAGCACGCATTTAAACGGATTGCGCCACTTACGCAGGATCACGCGAAAACCGGTGAAAACGGGGTGATTGGGCCATCATACTAACATAGAACACTCTTGATTTCATGCTGACGGCATTGTTAAACATCATTCAACTATTGCGACCGACGCCTGTAAGCGTATGTTATCACCGATGACGATTCCAGTTAGACAACGCTTGCTGGCCAAGTTCGGTCAAGTAAATCATTCAGATAGTTGATTATAAATTATTCGATCGTGCATACTTATGTATGTAAGTATTTATGGTACCTAGTGATATCGGTATTTCGTACCTAGTGATATCGACATTTCGCGATCTCGGCCCGATGAAAACCGGCCTGTTTTAGTGAACTCTTTTTGAGGGAGTAATGCTAACCAGAAGTAGCACAGTGCCACAGTGGCACAGCGGCACAGTGCCACAGTGGCACAGCGGCACAGTGCCACAGTGGCACAGCGGCACAGTGCCACAGTGGCACAGCGGCACAGTGCCACAGCGGCACAGCGGCACAGCGGCACAGCGGCACAGCGGCACAGCGGCACAGCGGCACATCGGCACAGCGGCACAGCGGCACAGCGGCACAGCGGCACAGCGGCACAGCGGCACAGCGGCACAGCGGCACAGCGGCACAGCGGCACAGCGGCACAGCGGCACAGCGGCACAGCGGCACAGCGGCACAGCGGCACAGCGGCACAGCGGCACAGCGGCACAGCGGCATAGCGGCACAGCGGCGTAGTGGCGCAGTGGCACAGTGGCGCAGTGGCTAGAGTTCCGAACAGTGACTAAGAGCTTATGGGTACGAATATAATGCTGCGGTGTCCGACCTTAAGAAACGTCGTTCATTCTAGATTGCTCAAGCTTACGCAGATGCATCACTGAGTGTCAGGTTATAGACTTCTTCTTCTTTCTCCCGTGAGCATCGTATACACTCGTTGGGGGACACGGTGGATGCCTGCGCAACCATGATGCGGCAGCGCTGTCGTTCTTCCACAAAGCGCAGCAGCCGGCCATTGGGCTGTTTCGTCCAGTCTTTAATAATGTTTGTCCAACCAGAACTTCATTGGTTTTCCTCTGTTTTGTTTACCATGTACGGTGCCTTGCAGAATGATCTTGGCCAAGGAGTTGTGAAGGGAGATGTGGCCATACCAAGCCAGTTTCCGTCACTTGAGCGTGGCTACGAGCAGTCTTCGCGCATTAATTGCAGCGTGCGTACATCCTTAAGCCGGGAACTCACTAAGCCGGCCGGCCGGCCCATTTTGCATCGGCCGGACGTCGTAGGGCATCGGCCGGGCATCGGTTATGTGAGTTCCAAAAATCGTGGCATCGGCCGGGCGTCGTGCGTCGAGCCGATACCCGCACGACGTCGGCCGGCGGTATCAAATATGTTTGATATTGTCGGCCGGCAGACGCCTACCCGACGCCCGGCCGGCAGATCCTCTGAGACATTGCCACAAAAGCGGCACTTGCAACAACAAAAATCGGTATGAATTCATCCTCTGAGTCCGCCATTATGAACTTTTGGATGTAGGTGACCTACATCCAAAAGTTCTGGGCGAGCATATTGAATACCTCGATGGACAAAAAATCAAACTAATTTGAATTTAAATTAATAGCGCTTAAATTATGAAATCGGCCGGCTGTATGTGTTCGAAAACTCGAAGCATCGGGCGGGAAATGGCCGGCCGGTCGGCCGGTTCTGTGAGTTCCAAAATGACCAAACCGGCCGACGGCCCGTTGTTCCCACGACGCCCGGCCGGTTTCACTTTTCGTGCGTCGGCGCCGGCCGGCCGGTTCAGTGAGTTCCCGGCTTTATCAAATATGTCGAGATTGTGTTCGATTGAAACAGTCTATTTAGAACTGTCGTAACTGTCGTAAACTTTGTCAATCTGAATGTTACATTAAACAACATGCAATGACATAATGACGTATTGACGATCTTATTCTTAGTTCTTGGTGCTTGCTTCATAAACGGTCAATACTGGCCAGATGTTGAGCACTCAATCTCAATGTTTCTTTCATTTACTTGGCCTCACAATTTATACTGTGAAGACAACTAAACAAAAAAAGATTGCTGTTAAAATTCCTTTTTACAAAAGGCAATATTGGACAATGTGTGGCATGGTCCAATATTATACATGATACAGTACAAAAAACGCTTGCTAACATCATTCAAACAAGCGGAGATCACTTGCTATTCAGCCTGAGTTCACTTCTTCAAATGGAGTCCAAGGTCTCTGCCGCACGCTCATTGGTGTTATTTCTGTTAAGCGAAGTAGGCCGAAATTACTTTGACCGGCGGACCGAGGTCGCGAAATGTGAAGAATACTGCGAACCGTAAAATTAATTTTATTCTACATAGAAGTGTTTTCTTTTTCTAAGAATTTTATATTAATATATTCATTATTGTATAATATTTATATTTTATAATTTTTACAATGGATTTTTTTTGCATTTAATTAACCATTTGTATGTAAGGTACGACATACAATAAAGTGTAATGAACAATGTATTATTGGATGTGGCGCTATATGAATTAACATATATAATTATGCTATTTAAGTCTTTTTATCTACATACTTACGTGTGTATGTGTACGTGTGCATGTGTGTGGTCGGTCGGTCGGTCGGTCGGTCGGTCGGTCGGTCGGTCGGTCGGTCGTTCGGTCGTTCGGTCGTTCGGTCGTTCGGTCGGTCGGTCGGTCGGTCGGTCGGTCGGTCGGTCGGTCGGTCGGTCGGTCGGTCGGTCGGTCGGTCGGTCGGTCGGTCGGTCGGTCGGTCGGTCGGTCGGTCGGTCGGTCGGTCGGTCGGTCGGTCGGTCGGTCGGTCGGTCGGTCGGTCGGTCGGTCGGTCGGTCGGTCGGTCGGTCGGTCGGTCGGTCGGTCGGTCGGTCGGTCGGTCGGTCGGTCGGTCGGTCGGTCGGTCGGTCGGTCGGTCGGTCGGTCGGTCGGTCGGTCGGTCGGTCGGTCGGTCGGTCGGTCGGTCGATATATAGAAGGAGTCTTTTAACGTTTGGGCTGACAGACAGTAGACCTCCTCCCTTTTGACAGTTCTCTATACAGCTTTGTTAACCTTTCATCGTCGATTCTGACAACATGGCAGTTGAAGTTGAGCTTTCTTCAGTAGAACATGAATGCTTTACAGCCAAGCCGCTTGAGGACCTCCGTGTCTGGGATCATGTCTTTCCAGGTGATTCGAAACAATCTGCGCAGGCAATTGATATGGAATCTGTTTAGCATCCTTGCGTGCCTAAACGTCTTCATAGTTACGTAACATTTTAAAACAAACAGGTGACACACGCAACCATGCTTAAATGCACTCCAACGTCACGATATAAATAAGTTGTGTTTTCTAAATACCTAAATGTAATCAATCTATTCCAAGGCTGTTTTTACTAGATCACCTTTGTTTATGTCACTGGAAATTTAGGCATAGAGGAATTATGTTCGTGTGTGCATGTGTGTATGCGTGCGTGCATGCGCACGTTTGAGGCGTGTCATACTGAAATCGCACTTACTTGCATACACACATACATAATGCACATATGCGTGTATCCCTGTAGCACATGATCTATTATGTGCCTACTCATGCATGTCGTATATCCATTCACTGTGCACGGTGTATCACGATGAAGCATAAAATAACTTGTGTTTTATAAATACCTAAATGTAATCAATCTAGTGCAAAACTGTTGTTTTTACTAGATCACCTTTGTTCATGTCACTGGAAAGTTAGAGGAACTAAGTTCGCGCGCGCGCGCGCGCGCGCGTGTGTGTGTGTGTGTGTGTGTGTGTGTGTGTGTGTGTGTGTGTGTGTGTGTGTGTGTGTGTGTGTGTGTGTTTGTGTGTTTGTGTGTTTGTGTGTTTGTGTGTTTGTGTGTTTGTGTGTGTATGTGTGTGAGCGCGCGCGCACGCGCCCGTCTGTGTCGATGTGCTTGTGCGTGCTTGTGCGCGTGCTTGTGCTTGTGCTTGTGCGCGTGCGCGTGCGCGTGCTTGTGCGCGTGCGCGTGCGCGTGCGCTTGCGTGTGCGCCTGCGTGTGCTTAAGGGTGTATGTATGTATGTAGCTGTATGCATGTAGTATTTATGTAAGTACGATTTGAATACATCATACCTGAATAAGAATGTGGCTGTAATGAGCTGGCTTTGTGAGATAGGTGTGTATCCCTGTGGCACATAGGTATGTGTTGTATATGACTACTCATGCATGCCATGGCGTCACACATTGTGCGCAGTGAACCATTGGGAGCAACGGCGTCGGCAGTGTCCTTCAGGTGTGTGACGTGTGGTCTGATATTTGTCTTACTCACTGCACGTCGCTACTGGGCTGACATAGCAACCTGCACTTGCCAAAGCCGGCGTTGGTTGCAGTCGACGAGACCATAACCACGACCATGGGTAAGTCTAAATTATTGTTTAATATACTAAGTATTACGATATAAGAAAACACGTTGTGTTATATTTATAATTTCGTGGTGTTTTATAACAGCTCAGGTATACTTTACTTTATGTTGCACTTGCCAGTGTTTAGGACCAGGAAGTAGAAACCAGTAACTCTGTTAGGTACTGTTACGTGCAGGTCATGTTGTATCATATGATATCAAGTTGATCATTATATCGTTCAAGATTATTGTTGATGAATGGTTAGACGTAATGACCGTTATGGTGTTCAGTGTAATATCTTTGTTAGGCGGCCACTTTTCTATTATGTCTTTTTACGGCCAGGGACGTTTAGCTTATACCACGTGGCTTAGTTAGCATTTATTTTGTCCACTGTGTAGCACCACTGTTTTCCTAAAACTCGAGTCACAAGACCAGTGTGGACCAAATAAATACAAGTTAAGCTATGTGTTGTCCGCCAGACGTCACCATTGCGCGGTTATTCATGTCCAAAGATACGCAATACATAGGCGTAGTAACCGCGGTAGGGATGGAGGGGATGGTGGAATTAACCCAACATATTTGCTTAGAAGGTGGACATAGAACTAGCTAACGCGATTAGTTGAAGATTATTGATTTGCCACAAGCGAGCGCAGTTACATTTCTCATGAGCACCTCCCCCATCTCACACACTCATTAACATTACGATGTTTTTACGATGCCAGGAATTACGTGGACTCATTCCGATAGGTATCCTTTCATCCATATCTCTATGTGGAATGCTTGTGCTGTAAAATATTTTGTTTCTGTTGTAGCATCCACTTTGACTGACATCTCCGCGAAGTACATTAACGATGCCTACCCGGGTGAATTCCTGAAAGGAATGCTAACGCAACGACAGAATGAACAGTTCACTGACGTCGAGCTGGAGGCTGATGATGTCAACATCCCATGTCACAAAGTTGTCCTGGCAGCCGCTAGCCCTTACTTCAACACGATGTTCACGTCCGGCTTGCAAGAGAGCACGTCACGCACAGTTCCTCTTAAGGTAGACTCAGCCACGCTCGCGTGTGTCGTCGACTATTTCTACACGGCGGAGGTCGAGTTTACGGTCGACAACGTCCAGAAGATCGTCGAGGCGAGTGACCTCTTACAGATGGATGACCTCAAGACGGCTGGCGAGAAGTTCATGCTGGAGCGAGTCGATGCAGCCAACTGTATCGGGTACCGTAACTTCGCCTCGTTGTACCGGCTCAAACAGCTGCAAGAAGGCGCCCGGCAGGTGATGCTTGACAAGTTCAGTTCCGTCGTATCCGGTGCCGAGTTCAAGGATCTGACATGTGCAGAACTGATCGACTACATCGGCGAAGACGGCATCAACGTTAGAAACGAGGACCTTGTGTTTGAGTCAGTCCTGCTTTGGGTGAGGCACGATCCAGATTCCAGAAGGACATGCCTCATAGAGATCCTTGACTACGTCCGCCTGCCCTATTGTTCCATCAACTACATGACTGAGGTTGTTGACACCTGCGACCTGTTCACATCCGAGTGTCGGGAATACGTGCGCGAAGCGATTAAGTTCCACATTCAGGCTACAGCGCGACATGAGGTCAGCAGTTGCCGCATGGGGGCGCGAACAAGGTCCCGAGTGAACCAATGCCTCCTGGTGGTCGGCGGAAATAACTATAACGAGGACACTGCTGCGTGCTACAAACCCTGTCATTATTTAGAAGTATACGGCAAAGAATGGAAATTGTTCACGGAAACGCCACCCACAGTTGGCAGAAGCTATAGCGTGTGTCGGATACAAAATGGCCTGTTGTTGACTGGAGGCTGGAGTGATGGGCCCAAAAACGATTGCTGGTTTCTCGAATTAACGAAGAGAAAGTGGGAAAGGATGCCCTCGTTAATCACAGCGCGGTACTACCACAGCAGTGTCGTCATGGCTGACACCGTCTACGTTGTGGGAGGGTCCGGTGTCGAGAGCGACGCTATCAAATCAGTCGAGTGTCTGGACGTCAAGCGCCATCTGTGGTCGTCCGTGCAAGATATACCAGAGCCTCTCTTTCGTCCCATGGTCGCCAGTTACAGAAATGGCGTATACGTATTCGGCGGCCGCGATGACAATGGTGTTGCAACTCGCAACGCACGAGTTTACGACACAATGTGGGATGAGTGGCGCACCCTGGCGGATATGCCACATGAATGCGACTTCGGCAGTGTTGTCACGTTGAACAGTCAACTGTACGTGGTGGGTGGTCACACGAGAGCGTGTATACGGTTCGACCCGGCCACGGACTGTTGGGCAGTGCTAAGTCGACCTCGACTGGCGCACGGTAACGGGCCAGCAGTCGTTTGGCAGGGTCGTGTCTTGTTGTCAGGGGGCCATGATGACTACTCGTCCATTGAGCAGTACGACCCTGTGACAGACCAGTGGTCTGACCGGGACATCAAGCTGACGGCTAAGCTGTCAGGACACTTCCTGTTCAACGTCAACCTTTATGGAATCGTCTGTCCTTAGCATTGTGCACTGTACAACTCCTGTGTTAACCCCAGAAGCGGCTGTGTGAAGTTTACACCCGTAAGGGTTTGCTTTATGTTATTGTTGGCAGTTTGGCCCGGTAATAAGTGCAGGTTCCTTGCCAGGTGTCGGTGGAGAGTGAACTTTTCGTTTGAAACAAAACACTACTACAACCATATATATATATATATATATATATATATATATATATATATATATATATATATATATATATATATATATATATAACGCGAACTTACGTGACCACTGTTCCGAACACAAATAGTTGTACTAAGACGGTAATGACGACTGGATGTGTGAAAGTCATCTTTCTGCGGATGACAATATGTAGTGACGATTGAACTGAAATACCAAAGGTAATTTGCGTAATCAGGACAAATAAAAACGTTGTAGTGCAAAATGTTTAACTACCATTGCATAATTCACTTTTACTTCCGCACATAAATTGACAGGATTGACACGCAGAAAGAGTTTCACACGTCTCAGTAATTTGCAAGCAGAAGACAAACTGCATCCAAATTGTTTAAATTATAATACAGACACTATAACAACAAATCTCCCTGCACATTTGTTTTATATTAAATTAATATGCATAACACTGCAAGTGTAGCCTCGCGATAGCCGCCTGTCTGTTCTTTGTGACGGTCTTTGTCTGTGTCTGTGTCTGTGTCTGTGTCTGTGTCTGTGTCTGTGTCTGTGTCTGTGTCTGTGTCTGTGTCTGTGTCTGTGCCTGTGCCTGTGCCTGTGCCTGTGCCTGTGCCTGTGCCTGTGCCTGTGCCTGTGCCTGTGCCTGTGCCTGTGCCTGTGCCTGTGCCTGTGCCTGTGCCTGTGCCTGTGCCTGTGCCTGTGCCTGTGCCTGTGCCTGTGCCTGTGCCTGTGCCTGTGCCTGTGCCTGTGCCTGTGCCTGTGCCTGTGCCTGTGCCTGTGCCTGTGCCTGTGCCTGTGCCTGTGCCTGTGCCTGTGCCTGTGCCTGTGCCTGTGCCTGTGCCTGTGCCTGTGCCTGTGCCTGTGCCTGTGCCTGTGCCTGTGCCTGTGCCTGTGCCTGTGCCTGTGCCTGTGCCTGTGCCTGTGCCTGTGCCTGTGCCTGTGCCTGTGCCTGTGCCTGTGCCTGTGCCTGTGCCTGTGCCTGTGCCTGTGCCTGTGCCTGTGCCTGTGCCTGTGCCTGTGCCTGTGCCTGTGCCTGTGCCTGTGCCTGTGCCTGTGCCTGTGCCTGTGCCTGTGCCTGTGCCTGTGCCTGTGCCTGTGCCTGTGCCTGTGCCTGTGCCTGTGCCTGTGCCTGTGCCTGTGCCTGTGCCTGTGCCTGTGCCTGTGCCTGTGCCTGTGCCTGTGCCTGTGCCTGTGCCTGTGCCTGTGCCTGTGCCTGTGCCTGTGCCTGTGCCTGTGCCTGTGCCTGTGCCTGTGCCTGTGCCTGTGCCTGTGCCTGTGCCTGTGCCTGTGCCTGTGCCTGTGCCTGTGCCTGTGCCTGTGCCTGTGCCTGTGCCGTGACTGTGCCTGTGCCTGTGCCTGTGCGCCTGTGCGCCTGTGCGCCTGTGCGCCTGTGCGCCTGTGCGCCTGTGCGCCTGTGCGCCTGTGCGCCTGTGCGCCTGTGCGCCTGTGCGCCTGTGCGCCTGTGCGCCTGTGCGCGTGTGCGCCTGTGCGCCTGTGCGCCTGTGCGCCTGTGCGCCTGTGCGCCTGTGCGCCTGTGCGCCTCTGCGCCTGTGCGCCTGTGCGCCTGTGCGCCTGTGCGCCTGTGCGCCTGTGCGCCTGTGCGCCTCTGCGCCTGTGCGCGTGTGCGCGTGTGCGCGTGTGCGCGTGTGCGCGTGTGCGCGTGTGCGCGTGTGCGCGTGTGCGCGTGTGCGCGTGTGCGCGTGTGCGCGTGTGCGCGTGTGCGCGTGTGCGCGTGTGCGCGTGTGCGCGTGTGCGCGTGTGCGCGTGTGCGCGTGTGCGCGTGTGCGCGTGTGCGCGTGTGCGCGTGTGCGCGTGTGCGCGTGTGCGCGTGTGCGCGTGTGCGCGTGTGCGCGTGTGCGCGTGTGCGCGTGTGCGCGTGTGCGCGTGTGCGCGTGTGCGCGTGTGCGCGTGTGCGCGTGTGCGCGTGTGCGCGTGTGCGCGTGTGCGCGTGTGCGCGTGTGCGCGTGTGCGCGTGTGCGCGTGTGCGCGTGTGCGCGTGTGCGCGTGTGCGCGTGTGCGCGTGTGCGCGTGTGCGCGTGTGAGCGTGCCCGTGCCCGTGCCCGTGCCCGTGCCCGTGCCCGTGCCCGTGCCCGTGCCCGTGCCCGTGCCCGTGCCCGTGCCCGTGCCCGTGCCCGTGCCCGTGCCCGTGCCCGTGCCCGTGCCCGTGCCCGTGCCCGTGCCCGTGCCCGTGCCCGTGCCCGTGCCCGTGCCCGTGCCCGTGCCCGTGCCCGTGCCCGTGCCCGTGCCCGTGCCCGTGCCCGTGCCCGTGCCCGTGCCCGTGCCCGTGCCCGTGCCCGTGCCCGTGCCCGTGCCCGTGCCCGTGCCCGTGCCCGTGCCCGTGCCCGTGCCCGTGTCCGTGTCCGTGTCATGTTATGTGTCATTGTCATTGTCTGTGTATGTGTATGTGTATGTGTATGTGTATGTGTATGTGTATGTGTATGTGTATGTGTATGTGTATGTGTATGTGTATGTGTATGTGTATGTGTATGTGTATGTGTATGTGTATGTGTATGTGTATGTGTATGTGTATGTGTATGTGTATGTGTATGTGTATGTGTATGTGTATGTGTATGTGTATGTGTATGTGTATGTGTATGTGTATGTGTATGTGTATGTGTATGTGTATGTGTATGTGTATGTGTATGTGTATGTGTATGTGTATGTGTATGTGTATGTGTATGTGTATGTGTATGTGTATGTGTATGTGTATGTGTATGTGTATGTGTATGTGTATGTGTATGTGTATGTGTATGTGTATGTGTATGTGTATGTGTATGTGTATGTGTATGTGTATGTGTATGTGTATGTGTATGTGTATGTGTATGTGTATGTGTATGTGTATGTGTATGTGTATGTGTATGTGTATGTGTATGTGTATGTGTATGTGTATGTGTATGTGTATGTGTATGTGTATGTGTATGTGTATGTGTATGTGTATGTGTATGTGTATGTGTATGTGTATGTGTATGTGTATGTGTATGTGTATGTGTATGTGTATGTGTATGTGTATGTGTATGTGTATGTGTATGTGTATGTGTATGTGTATGTGTATGTGTATGTGTATGTGTATGTGTATGTGTATGTGTATGTGTATGTGTATGTGTATGTGTATGTGTATGTGTATGTGTATGTGTATGTGTATGTGTATGTGTATGTGTATGTGTATGTGTATGTGTATGTGTATGTGTATGTGTATGTGTATGTGTATGTGTATGTGTATGTGTATGTGTATGTGTATGTGTATGTGTATGTGTATGTGTATGTGTATGTGTATGTGTATGTGTATGTGTATGTGTATGTGTATGTGTATGTGTATGTGTATGTGTATGTGTATGTGTATGTGTATGTGTATGTGTATGTGTATGTGTATGTGTATGTGTATGTGTATGTGTATGTGTATGTGTATGTGTATGTGTATGTGTATGTGTATGTGTATGTGTATGTGTATGTGTATGTGTATGTGTATGTGTATGTGTATGTGTATGTGTATGTGTATGTGTATGTGTATGTGTATGTGTATGTGTATGTGTATGTGTATGTGTATGTGTATGTGTATGTGTATGTGTATGTGTATGTGTATGTGTCTGTCGGTCTGTCGGTCTGTCGGTCTGTCGGTCTGTCGGTCTGTCGGTCTGTCGGTCTGTCGGTCTGTCGGTCTGTCGGTCTGTCGGTCTGTCGGTCTGTCGGTCTGTCGGTCTGTCGGTCTGTCGGTCTGTCGGTCTGTCGGTCTGTCGGTCTGTCGGTCTGTCGGTCTGTCGGTCTGTCGGTCTGTCGGTCTGTCGGTCTGTCGGTCTGTCGGTCTGTCGGTCTGTCGGTCTGTCGGTCTGTCGGTCTGTCGGTCTGTCGGTCTGTCGGTCTGTCGGTCTGTCGGTCTGTCGGTCTGTCGGTCTGTCGGTCTGTCGGTCTGTCGGTCTGTCGGTCTGTCGGTCTGTCGGTCTGTCGGTCTGTCGGTCTGTCGGTCTGTCGGTCTGCCGGTCTGCCGGTCTGCCGGTCTGCCGGTCTGCCGGTCTGCCGGTCTGTCGGTCTGCCGGTCTGCCGGTCTGCCGGTCTGCCGGTCTGCCGGTCTGCCGGTCTGCCGGTCTGCCGGTCTGCCGGTCTGTCGGTCTGCCGGTCTGTCGGTCTGCATGCCTGCATGCCTGCCTGCCTGCGTGCCTGCCTGCATGCCTGCCTGCATGCCTGCCTGCCTGCCTGCCTGCCTGCCTGCCTGCCTGCCTGCCTGCCTGCCTGCCTGCCTGCCTGCCTGCCTGCCTGCCTGCCTGCCTGCCTGCCTGCCTGCCTGCCTGCCTGCCTGCCTGCCTGCCTGCCTGCCTGCCTGCCTGCCTGCCTGCCTGCCTGCCTGCCTGCCTGCCTGCCTGCCTGCCTGCCTGCCTGCCTGCCTGCCTGCCTGCCTGCCGGTCGGTCTATAGAAGGAGTCTTTTTAACGTTTGGGCTGACCGACAGTAAACCTCCTCCCTTTTGACAGTTCTCTATATAGCTTTGTTAACCTTTCATCGTCGATTCTGACAACATGGCAGTTGAAGTTGAGTTTTCTTCAGTAGAGCATGAATGCTTTACAGCCAAGCCGCTTGAGGACCTCCGTGTCTGGGACCATGTCTTTCCAGGTGATTCGAAACAATCTGCGCAGGCAATTGATATGGAATCTGTTTAGCTTCCTTGCGTGCCTAAACTTCTTCATAGTTACATAACATTTAAAACACAGGTGACACACCCAACCATGCTTAAATGCACTCCAACGTCACGATATAAATAACTTGTGTTTTCTAAATACCTAAATGTAATCAATCTATTCCAAAGCTGTTTTTACTAGATCACCTTTGTTTATGTCACTGGAAATTTAGGCATAGAGGAATTATGTTCGTGTGTGCATGTGTATGCGTGCGTGCATGCGTACGTTTGAGGTGTGTCATACTGAAATCGCACTTACTTGCATACACACATACATATGCACATATGTGTGTATCCCTGTGTAACCTGGTGGATACTTATAGTCGCCAGAGGGCACTGAAGTATAATGCCACGTCCAGCTGGTCAAATTATAAAATCGTCACGGAGTTATACAAGATCTACGCTGTCGACAAATCGCGCACAACGCCATATCATCCCATGGGAAACGGGCAATGCGAAAGATATAATCGGACAATGCACACGGATTATAAAGCCGGGAACTCACTGAACCGACTGCCGGCCGATAACCGGCCGGCCGGCCGGCCGACGCACGAAAAATGTATTGAATTGAAATTGAATTGTTTGTTCAGAACATTAATAGCAAACCGACATTCCTGGATGTTCCCCACACCCACCTAGTCAAACATGATCGATTTGGCACGTTTATGATTTATCGAATCTGGACACACGTTAATCAAAGTTTGATATCGCAGTTATATAACTAATTATTAACTATGCATGCGAAAGAATGATATCGATCTTGACACGCTGATTTTTTTCAAACCCATCATGGGTGGAGAACCAGTTACTAATTTCATCCCCAAGCATATATATATATATATATATATATATATATATATATATATATATATATATATATATATATATATATATATATATATATATATATATATATGTATGTATGTATGTATATATATATATATATATATATATATATATATATATATATATATATATATATATATATATATATATATATATATATATATACAGTACTCTAGTTAATTAATACAACATGCCTCAATTGCATTTAATTATGATTACTTGGCTGATATTTCATTTTCTCTGAATTGCTCACATTCCTTAATTACCACACACGATCGAAGGCTTTATTGAAGTCTGTGAAATGATGGTGTATTGGTTTGTAGTTGTTTTGGTACTTCTCGTTCAATTGTCTAAGGCTGAAGATCTGCTCAACTGTGCTGTGCCCTTTTCGAAATCCTGCTTGTTCTCCAGCAATGCTTTATTCTGCTTATAGACGCAGTTGGTTCAATTATACGCATGGGTAGGCTGATGATAATTGTAATTGTAAATATAATTTTAAATGATATTTTAGTCCTCTTATAATATATATTTATTAATTTAAATTATATTTTAGAAGAAAATGTATATATATATATATATATATATATATATATATATATATAATATTAAACAATTTTAAAGGACATTTTATATATATATATATATATATATTTATTTATTAACTAGTTTACACCACAATTACTGTTAAATATATAATCTATTATATTAATTTTGTCTTTATTTATTTATTATATTAAAAAAATTCATTTTCAAGAACAAATTATGTACAATGTATATCTTATATCTAGATATCTTATATTTATTTGTCATATTTCATTTTATTGTATATATAGGCACTATATAAGTCAACGCCAGACTACATTCCAATTCATCATGTAATGCATGTTGAATATGGCAACAAATTAAGCTATATTATTATTATTATGGTGCGATAGTTACTGCAAGACTTTAGGTTTCCCTTGTTTGGGAGAGTGATGATAATTGATTGTATTCATGCATGCAGATGACATGTTCCTGATTTCGACACGTCATTACATGTATCACTTTGTGTATGCTTCAATTGTCATTTCACTTCCCTTCTTCAACATCTCTGTTATTAATAGCAGGTGATTTACCACCTTTACGGCCGTTGATAGCTGCTTTCGCGTCAGGGTTTTAAATTGGTGGGTCCTCGTATTTTTATGTACGAGTATTCTTCTTCAGCCTATCCAGCATGCATGTTTGATCAAAAGTTAGCTGAGGGGCCAATGGCTGCACAGTTCTTTGCACTACTCCTTCCATTTGTTGTTGATTGCTTTCCGTTCAGTCAGGATATTGCCATTTTCTATGACAGTCGTTCTGGTAAATTTTCCCTTAGTGAGATTTGTGTTCGTCCTGAACGCTCCTGCAGTGTTGTTGCGAGTTATGTTGTTGTTGACCGAGGTGAAGTGATCTTCCATCCACTTCTTGGCCTTCTTTGTATTGTTTCTATTTTACTTCTGTGTTGATATTAATTCTTATGGTTGTACCGCCCTGAGTCACTATTGCAACGTTTCTGTTTTAGTTCTCTTCATTTGTTAAATTTTTGCAGAACATCATTCGTTATCCAAACCACCATTTTAATCTTTGTTCTTCCCATGGCTTCTTCTGCAATGTTAATGAACTGTTCATTCAACTGGTTGTTGAAGATCTCTATGTCCAGGTGTGTTGTTGGGAGAGGAATGACCCTCCTACTTAGCTTGGAATTCCGCAGCAGTGTCTGGATCATCGAGTTTCTCCAAGTCGATTCATTCCCCTTCTTTAACCCCTTTGGGTTTCAAGGATGTCATCAGCAGGTAATGGTCACTTCCAGTGTCAATCCCAGGAAAACTGTTTGTTTTGGGTAGGGACACACTAGATTGAAAGCGATTGCTGATCAGGATATATGGTCTATCATGTTGAGTTTTCTATCTGGCAAATGCAGACTTGACTTCCGAGAATGTTTATGTGGATGCATGGAATGTGTTTGGCAGCTCGAGATAGTTGAATTTGTCACATTTTACTAATTTTACTTTGTAAATTTTACCTCTGTCATTTGATGAGCCCAGCCCACTCTTGTCAGTGGTATCTTGCCAGGTGGGATAAGCATCTGCTCCTACTTCGGCGTACCAATCTCCCATCATTATGATTACCTCCATATTTGGAATTGTCATAATTGAGCGAAGATCCTGGAAGAATATTTATCAATTACCTGCTCACTTGAATCGCATGTAGGTGCGTACACTTGCACGATGGTAAAGTTGAATGGTTGTCATGCCAGTCTCTTAGTAATAAGGCGAATAGATACGGGCTTACACTATATCACACATGTTGCAGTATCCTTGTGCGTGAGAAAACCAATGGCCTTCTCATGTTTTCTGTCCCCCCCTCGCTGATCCATAACTTACGCCCATCACCAGTGGTCATGTGACCTATTCCCGTCCATTTTACTTCAGCTAGTCCATTACAAACATCCAGTAAAACTTGTCATGAGCGACCACCCGTCTTAATCGGACGACCGCTTTCCTAGGCACCGATCGCGACCGATGTTTTGACCTGCTGACAGCGACCGGAACATGTTTCGTCGTCGGTTTCGAATTCACTAAATACTTGTATCGTCGATTTATCTGATTGGTCGATATATTTGACTAGTATATCAAACTGGGCGAGGACGAGGGAGACGACGAGAGGCCATCACAGCCGGCAGGCAGGCAGCTGAACATCTACGGGGAATAACGGGCACTGTGCGACTTCGGCTTGTTAACAAATCAGCCCCAGTTCACTGCTTCAAATTGCCAGGCAGGAGAATTGCTTGAAACTGAACAATGCAGTAAAGCAAACTGCTTTATGGAGACAAATACAGGTGGGTTTATTTTAGAAAGTGATGATTTTAGGTGAATATGCTCGAAGACATTTTTCAGTGGACAGAAATGTAAATCTGATATTAACAATGATAAACATAATACACTATTACCTTGCGCGCGCGCGTGCGTGCGTGCGTGCGTGTTTGTGTGTGTGTGTGTGTGTGTGTGTGTGTGTGTGTGTGTGTGTGTGTGTGTGTGTGTGTGTGTGTGTGTGTCAGTGGTGTTTGTGTGTGTGTCAGTGTGTGTGTGTGCGCGCGCGCGCATGTGCATGTGTGCGTACGCGCATGTACGTACGTGTGCATGTATGTGTGCATGTGCAACTTTTATTCTACCATTGTACAGTGTAGCATGGTGGTAACTATTTTATTGATGCCGAGTTCTGTTGTTGAAGCCGTAAACCCGTGACGCCTCCCCACTATTCGAAAGCTCAAGCCTAGCTTGGCGAGCACCCCGCCAGCGGCATGTCATTGACGTGTGTGTCGACGAGTGTTCAGCGGTGTGCGCCGGTGAACACTTATGAACAGACACGAACGTGGTGCAATGCCCGTTGTTAACGCCGATCGAGTCGATCGCTACCACAGTCGAACAACATCATCGTGAACATCTATCGTTGTCGCCGCTGAACTCTAGAGCCAGCGAACGACATCGTTCTGCTTCGTTGACGTCCGTCACGGTGTACGTTCTTCCGACGCCAACATACGTCTTCGTGGGACATGTAGGAGGAAAATGACACTCTTTAAGTTCAACTAAATACCAATATATAATTAATGCAAATCATTGTACTCACTGGTCCAGGGCTTTTTGCAGGATAAAACTATTGCCAGTCACACGTTTTGGTGGACACATGGACGTTAACTGTTAAGCTGGTTTACAAACTTTCAAATGTGCCTGATGACCTGAAATGGGCTACAAAAACAAATTTGACACCATTTACACTCACTTTCAAGGCATAACTATAACAGTATCTATGCTTTTGAAAGACTTTTTTTGCTCCATTTTTTACCCGTCCACAACCCATCCACCATATTACTACCCGTCCATATTCGTTTTACCCGTCCAAATGACGAGTGGGCGGGTCTCTACATAAAGCTATATAAAGCTGTGTTAATATTGTACTGTTATATGCATTCGAAAATCATAAATTGACAGATTAAACATGAAATTAAAAGGTTGCACAGTCAAAAGTAATTGTTCTGTATTTCCTAAAATTTCCGGCTGTTTTTCTTGTTAAGAAGTGAACGATTGGCTTACAGGATTGAGGAAAAAGTATTCATTAATCGGACTTGCTAGCACTCGTCATTACATCTTATATCACAATCTTCAGTGTAATTATCTCATATCAGGTATTTACGATTACCTTATTGCATAACACCTCTGTGTTGTCATGGAAACAGTTTAATGACTGGTCGAAATCTCTTGAATAAGAATGACCTTCACGTCAAGGAACTACCTCTGGTACACTTGAATGCAAAACGAAACTTTTGTATTAACTAGACAGTGTTTGAATGAGGTTATTTTGTGACTTTACTCCATGTGACATTTTCATAGGCAAAACTGTGACTTTTTCCATGACTTTTTCATGCGAATTTATTTCTGCCAACCAATAAAACATGTGCACCACAAAAAGCACTTTTCCTTAAAATTAAATATTGCATAGCAGCCAAGACCGATCCTATGAAGGTGCATGTTTAGACATCCTCACACTCGCTCATGTGTATGCGTTCTACTAATAAATTTTGAGTTCTACTAATAGTTTCACTTTTAGGCTTACATGTTTCCATGTTTGCATTGGTAAATGTGCTAACATGATAATGAATGTATGAGCACATTCATGCACACACATATGCATGCACGCACGTAAACACACATGTTCATGCATACCTGTTCATGTGCCCACACATATTTATCATTCCATGTTAACCTAAACTACAGATTTTATTTTCAATCAGCAATAAAAGAAAAGGCAATCATTTTGTGAATTCTACTAATCTTTAGGCCTACATTGTAGACCTACGTGTAGTTTATTGGTGTTCCACTTTTACATTGTCTCTCACAGCAAATAATTTGCCATTAATACACAAGTAGCACGTGAACCCAATCCATCAGAATCACATTTGCTGGTGTGATAAAACACCACAGAGCACAGACCACAGTGTAGGCAGACAGCAACAAAGACATTGTCTTCCACTGACAATATGCAACAACATGACCAAGTCTCGACTTAGATGAAATGTGAAATCACAACTGTCACAGGCACTGAAGCTTTACACACTCACAGTTAGGCATTGTCACATGGCCTCTTCCACGTTTAATGACATTCTCTGAGTTACTGTACATGTGCCACCATGTTCACGACCATATCAAGTTGTACATAGAAGGCCGTGGACACCACCATTAATCTATGTATAAACATCATTCCGCTATATGGTGGCAAAACCTGTGACTAAAACAATGTACACAATATAACTGAGTTAGTGTCACACTCTGTCTGCCCATTCTGTGGTGACAACACTCATAACAATGTACACAATATAACTGAGTTAGTGTCACACTTTGTCTGCCCATTCTGTGGCGACAACACTCATAACAATGTACACAATATAACTGAGTTAGTGTCACACTTTGTCTGCCCATTCTGTGGCGACAACACTCATAACAATGTACACAATATAACTGAGTTAGTGTCACACTTTGTCTGCCCATTCTGTGGCGACAACACTCATAACAATGTACACAATATAACTGAGTTAGTGTCACACTTTGTCTGCCCATTCTGTGGCGACAACACTCATAACAATGTACACAATATAACTGAGTTAGTGTCACACTTTGTCTGCCCATTCTGTGGCGACAACACTCATAACAATGTACACAATATAACTGAGTTAGTGTCACACTCTGTCTGCCCAATTCTGTGGCGACAACACTCATAACAATGTACACAATATAACTGAGTTAGTGTCACACTCTGTCAGCCCATTCTGTGGCGACAACACTCATAACAATGTACACAATATAACTGAGTTAGTGTCACACTTTGTCTGCCCATTCTGTGGTGACAACACTCATAACAATGTACACAATATAACTGAGTTAGTGTCACACTCTGTCTGCCCAATTCTGTGGCGACAACACTCATAACAATGTACACAATATAACTGAGTTAGTGTCACACTCTGTCAGCCCATTCTGTGGCGACAACACTCATAACAATGTACACAATATAACTGAGTTAGTGTCACACTTTGTCTGCCCATTCTGTGGTGACAACACTCATAACAATGTACACAATATAACTGAGTTAGTGTCACACTCTGTCTGCCCAATTCTGTGGCGACAACACTCATAACAATGTACACAATATAACTGAGTTAGTGTCACACTCTGTCTGCCCATTCTGTGGCGACAACACTCATAACAATGTACACAATATAACTGAGTTAGTGTCACACTTTGTCTGCCCATTCTGTGGTGACAACACTCATAACAATGTACACAATATAACTGAGTTAGTGTCACACTCTGTCTGCCCATTCTGTGGCGACAACACTCATAACAATGTACACAATATAACTGAGTTAGTGTCACACTTTGTCTGCCCATTCTGTGGTGACAACACTCATAACAATGTACACAATATAACTGAGTTAGTGTCACACTCTGTCTGCCCAATTCTGTGGCGACAACACTCATAACAATGTACACAATATAACTGAGTTAGTGTCACACTCTGTCAGCCCATTCTGTGGCGACAACACTCATAACAATGTACACAATATAACTGAGTTAGTGTCACACTTTGTCTGCCCATTCTGTGGTGACAACACTCATAACAATGTACACAATATAACTGAGTTAGTGTCACACTCTGTCTGCCCATTCTGTGGCGACAACACTCATAACAATGTACACAATATAACTGAGTTAGTGTCACACTTTGTCTGCCCATTCTGTGGCGACAACACTCATAACAATGTACACAATATAACTGAGTTAGTGTCACACTCTGTCTGCCCATTCTGTGGCGACAACACTCATAACAATGTACACAATATAACTGAGTTAGTGTCACACTTTGTCTGCCCATTCTGTGGTGACAACACTCATAACAATGTACACAATATAACTGAGTTAGTGTCACACTCTGTCTGCCCATTCTGTGGCGACAACACTCATAACAATGTACACAATATAACTGAGTTAGTGTCACACTCTGTCTGCCCATTCTGTGGCGACAACACTCATAACAATGTACACAATATAACTGAGTTAGTGTCACACTTTGTCTGCCCATTCTGTGGTGACAACACTCATAACAATGTACACAATATAACTGAGTTAGTGTCACACTCTGTCTGCCCATTCTGTGGCGACAACACTCATAACAATGTACACAATATAACTGAGTTAGTGTCACACTCTGTCTGCCCATTCTGTGGCGACAACACTCATAACAATGTACACAATATAACTGAGTTAGTGTCACACTTTGTCTGCCCATTCTGTGGTGACAACACTCATAACAACGTACACAATATAACTGAGTTAGTGTCACACTCTGTCTGCCCAATTCTGTGGCGACAACACTCATAACAATGTACACAATATAACTGAGTTAGTGTCACACTCTGTCAGCCCATTCTGTGGCGACAACACTCATAACAATGTACACAATATAACTGAGTTAGTGTCACACTTTGTCTGCCCATTCTGTGGTGACAACACTCATAACAATGTACACAATATAACTGAGTTAGTGTCACACTCTGTCTGCCCATTCTGTGGCGACAACACTCATAACAATGTACACAATATAACTGAGTTAGTGTCACACTTTGTCTGCCCATTCTGTGGCGACAACACTCATAACAATGTACACAATATAACTGAGTTAGTGTCACACTCTGTCTGCCCATTCTGTGGCGACAACACTCATAACAATGTACACACTATAACTGAGTTAGTGTCACACTCTGTCTGCCCATTCTGTGGCGACAACACTCATAACAATGTACATGATATGCTTCAGTTAGTTTCAAACTGTCCAATATAAGTTGACAATACATGTACTTGTGATTACTCTGTGTCACGCTGTCAACTCAACGCTGATGACACTCGTCACTGACACAATATACATAATATACCTCAGTTTGTGCCACACTGTCCATTTTTCAATGATGACACTCGTCACTACTGAGCGTAGTTAGTGTCACACTGTCCGTTCTACATTGATGACACTCGTCACTGCCCAGTGTAGTCAGTGTCACACTGTCCATTCTACATTGATGACACTCGTCACTACTCAGTGTAGTTAGTGTCACACTGTCCATTCTACATTGATGACACTCGTCACTACCCAGTGTAGTCAGTGTCACACTGTCCGTTCTACATTGATGACACTCGTCACTACTCAGTGTAGGCAGTGTCACACTGTCCGTTCTACATTGATGACACTCGTCACTACTCAGTGTAGTCAGTGTCACACTGTCCGTTCTACATTGATGACACTCGTCACTACTCAGTGTAGGCAGTGTCACACTGTCCGTTCTACATTGATGACACTCGTCACTACTCAGTGTAGTCAGTGTCACACTGTCCGTTCTACATTGATGACACTCGTCACTACTCAGTGTAGGCAGTGCCACACTGTCCGTTCTACATTGATGACACTCGTCACTACTCAGTGTAGGCAGTGCCACACTGTCCGTTCTACATTGATTATACTCGTCCCTAATTGGTGTAGATAGTGTCACGCTGTCCATATTGCATTGATTGATATAATATATGCAACAATTAATACAGGCACATTTTAAGGCTACAATTTGAGCAGACAGCAACAAAGTTAACATTGTCTTCCACTGACAGAGTCCAACAAGACGACCGAGTCTCACTTAAATGTGAAATCATAACTGTCACAGTCACTGAAGCACTGCACACTTACTCAGGTATTGTCACATGAACTCTTCCATGTTTGATTATATTCGCTGAATCGTTGTACCTGCACCATGTGTGGGTGAGTGTCCACTCTTGCTCTTGTGACAATGTTCTACACCCCAGTATGTTGTACATAGACCACCACTGGCAATATCAGTATACATTTTATCAATCAAGTTATATACATTCCACTCTATGTTGACAACACTTGTGGTTGACACGATATACATAACACAGTGACAATTTAGTTTTAAACTGTCCATTCTAAGTTGACTGACTACGTGACTACTCTATTAATGTCATTCTGTCATAGTGCATACTGTACGCTGATGACACTTGTCCATTCTATATTGATGACACTGGTCAATACTAAGTTGGTGTCACACTGTCCATTATATGTCGATGACAGTTGTGACTGACACAATGTACATAACATGCCACAGGTGACATCACAGTGTCTGTGTTGTCATTGGTGACATTCTATGATGACACTGTACCCAAAATGCACTGCTGACGACGTAAGAGTTATCTCACACAGTGCAGTGTCCAGTCTCTAGGACACCTCAACACTGACCACTCCGCCGGGCAGTCCTGGTCAAAGGGAAAATACCACAGCTGAAAGGAAAGTCTGAGGGAAGAGGGAGCTGAAGGAAACAGGGAAGAATGAAAGGTGGAGAGAGTGGGTCATGCCTGACCGCATAGAAGCAGGATGATCAAAGACCTTCTCAACTGAATGTCATCTCAACTTCCCCAGGAAGTGTTAAGCCATGTTGCAGTAAGTGCAGACACTATTGGAGCACAGACATCCACCAGTCTCAGTCGCTAGTCATATAGCTGAGTTGAGAGGTGCAATCCAGAGAAAACAAACATCCAATATGTGTCACTGTCTCTGATCTCATCACCCTATCATCTCACACTGTCTCTAATCTCATCACCCCACCGTCTCACAGTCTCTGATATCATCACCCCATCATTTCACACTGTCTCTGATCTCATCACCCCACCATCTCACACTATCCCTGATCTCATCACCCCACCATCTCACACTGTCTCTGATCCCATCACCCTATCATCTCACCCTGTCTCTGATCTCATCACCCCACCATCTCACACTGTCTCTGATCTCATCACCCCACCATCTCACACTGTCTCTAATTTCATCACCCCACCATCTCACCCTGTCTCTGATCTCATCACCCCACCATCTCTCACTGTCTCTAATCTCATCACCCCACCATCTCACACTGTCTCTGATCCCATCACCCCACCATCTCTCCCTGTCTCTGATCTCATCACCCCACCATCTCACACTGTCTCTAATCTCATCACCCCACCGTCTCACAGTCTCTGATCTCATCACCCCACCATCTCACACTCTCTCTGATATCACCACCCCACCATCTCTCCCTGTCTCTGATCTCATCACCCCACCATCTCACACTGTCTCTGATCTCATCACCCCACCATCTCTCACTGTCTCTAATCTCATCACCCCACCATCTCACACGGTCTCTGATCCCATCACCCCACCATCTCTCCCTGTCTCTGATCTCATCACCCCACCATCTCAAACTGTCTCTAATCTCATCACCCCACCATCTCACAGTCTCTGATCTCATCACCCCACCATCTCCCACTGTCTCTGATCTCATCACCCTATCATCTCACACTGTCTCTAATCTCATCACCCCACCGTCTCACAGTCTCTAATATCATCACCCCATCATTTCACACTGTCTCTGATATCATCACCCCATCATTTCACACTGTCTCTGATCTCATCACCCCACCATCTCACACTGTCTCTGATCCCTTCACCCCACCATCTCACCCTGTCTCTGAACTCATCACCCCACCATCTCACACTGTCTCTGATCTCGTCAACCCACCATCTCACACTGTCTCTGATCCCTTCACCCCACCATCTCACACTGTCTCTGATCTCATCACCCCACCATCTCTCACTGTCTCTAATCTCATCACCCCACCATCTCACACTGTCTCTGATCCCATCACCCCACCATCTCTCCCTGTCTCTGATCTCATCACCCCACCATCTCACACTGTCTCTAATCTCATCACCCCACCGTCTCACAGTCTCTGATCTCATCACCCCACCATCTCACACTCTCTCTGACATCACCACCCCACCATCTCTCCCTGTCTCTGATCTCATCACCCCACCATCTCACACTGTCTCTAATCGCATCACCCCACCATCTCACCCTGTCTCTGATCTCATCACCCCACCATCTCTCACTGTCTCTAATCTCATCACCCCACCATCTCACACGGTCTCTGATCCCATCACCCCACCATCTCTCCCTGTCTCTGATCTCATCACCCCACCATCTCAAACTGTCTCTAATCTCATCACCCCACCATCTCACAGTCTCTGATCTCATCACCCCACCATCTCCCACTGTCTCTGATCTCATCACCCTATCATCTCACACTGTCTCTAATCTCATCACCCCACCGTCTCACAGTCTCTAATATCATCACCCCATCATTTCACACTGTCTCTGATATCATCACCCCATCATTTCACACTGTCTCTGATCTCATCACCCCACCATCTCACACTGTCTCTGATCCCTTCACCCCACCATCTCACCCTGTCTCTGAACTCATCACCCCACCATCTCACACTGTCTCTGATCTCATCAACCCACCATCTCACACTGTCTCTGATCCCTTCACCCCACCATCTCACACTGTCTCTGATCTCATCACCCCACCATCTCACACTGTCTCTGATCTCATCACCCCACCATCTCACACTGTCTCTGATCCCTTCACCCCACCATCTCACACTGTCTCTGATCTCATCAACCCACCATCTCACACTGTCTCTGATCCCTTCACCCCACCATCTCACACTGTCTCTGATCTCATCAACCCACCATCTCACACTGTCTCTGATCTCATCACCCCACCATCTCACACTGTCTCTGATCTCATCACCCCACCATCTCACACTGTCTCTGATCTCATCACCCCACCATCTCACACTGTCTCTGATCTCATCAACCCACCATCTCACACTGTCTCTGATCTCATCACCCCACCATCTCACACTGTCTCTGATCTCATCACCCCACCATCTCACACTGTCTCTGATCTCATCACCCCACCATCTCACACTGTCTCTGATCTCATCACCCCACCATCTCACCCTATCTCTGATCTCATCACCCCACCATCTCACACTGTCTCTGATCTCATCACCCCACCACGTCACACTGTCTCTGATCGCATCACCCCACCATCTCACCCTGCATGGAAATTATACAAAAGTGAAAGTCAAAACAGGAACAGTATGAAACACTATACACTCCAAATAACCTTGAACTATGGGTGATTAGCTGAGTGACTTTACATCGCATGGACAGATCTCTCAGTTGAAAGTCCAAAGCTGAGCTCTTGAGCACGACTGATCAATGTGCTTTAACTTTACTTCCTGACAGACCCGTCCAATCAAACAGTCAGGCTGCAATTAATGTGAGAAGACTATTTATATAAAAACATCATTCACTCTCTATATCAATGTAGATTGAACTAACTTGCCCAAAGTCTGACACAGTAGCATGTGATTTGAAGTAAAAATCTCTCAGTTGAAAGTCCAAAGCAGATCCCTTGAGCCACTACACCACTGACAAGTTTGTCTAGAGTACTTTGAATACGCGTACAACCAGGCACCTGTGGGATGTGAATTGTGTTGTGATGTGACAATGTCACCAGGGTCACTGATGTCACTTGTGTTACCTATGTCACAAGTTTCAAGTCTGTCATCAGAACATCAGTGTCACCAGTGCCAACTGTGTTATCTATATCACCAGTGTCACCAGAGTCATTGGCTACCTGTGTCACCAGTGTCAACTGTGTTATCTATATCACCAGTGTCACCAGAGTCATTGGCTACCTGTGTCACCAGTGCCAACTGTGTTATCTATGTCACCAGTCATTGGCTACCTGTGTGTCACCAGTGTCAAATGTGTTATCTGTATCACCTGTGTCACCAGTGCTATCTGAGTCACCTCTGTCATCAGTGTCAATGACATCATCAGTGTCAATTGTGTCACTAATGTCACCACATCGACCTACATTGTCTGTGGTGACACGGGATATGACAGTGTCATGCAGACATGGATCAGATTCACGTCTGTCAACTGTCATATGGTTTGTCTGGACTAACTATGTCAACCACCACATGCTTTGTCTGTGGGGACATCCTCTACCAGCGAACACAGTTCAGTGTCAATGTTATGAATCGTGTCTAGCACAAAGTGAAGACCAAACAAACATTTCCTGTCAACATGTTTCACTGCCATGCGTTTTAGTAAAGTAATCATGAATCATAAAACATTAACATTTACTGATCTATAATTAGTATGTGTGTTCTCATTATAACACTTTCTACGTTCCTCTGTACAAAACTATTGGTCACTCAGTGTGTCACCTCTCAGGTGAAGACTACAGCAGTGACCCCCTTGACCACACAACTAGCAGTGACCCCCTTGACCACACAACTGGCAGTGACCCCCTTGACCACACAACTGGCAGTGACCCCCTTGACCACACAACTGGCAGTGACCCCCTTGACCACACAACTGGCAGTGACCCCCTTGACCACACAACTGGCAGTGACCCCCTTGACCACACAACTGCCAGTGATCCCCTTGACCACACAACTGGCAGTGACCCCCTTGACCACACAACTGGCAGTGACCCCCTTGACCACACAACTGGCAGTGACCCCCTTGACCACACAACTAGCAGTGACCCCCTTGACCACACAACTGGCAGTGACCCCCTTGACCACACAACTAGCAGTGACCCCCTTGACCACACAACTGGCAGTGACCCCCTTGACCACACAACTGGCAGTGACCCCCTTGACCACACAACTGGCAGTGACCCCTTGACCACACAGCTGGCAGTGACCCCTTGACCACACAACTGGCAGTGACCACAGCAACACACAACATCTCATTGTACTACACCATTGTACAACTGACTGGGTGCAGCCAAATATAAACGTGATAAAGTAAACCAACACGTCCCCGCCCCGCTGAATGTAGAGTCGGAGAAGCCAAAGTGTCTACACATCTGACTGTAACAAGTGAATAAACGTGTACTTGGATACTTGTGAGAGTGACAAAAACACAGCTTGTAATCATTAGTACAACAACTAAATGTACAGAGTCAGAGAAGCCAAAGTATCTACACATCTGACTGTAACAAGTGAATAAACGTGTACTTGGATACTTGTGAGAGTGACAAAAACACAGCTTGTAATCATTAGTACAACAACTAAATGTACAGAGTCAGAGAAGCCAAAGTATCTACACATCTGACTGTAACAAGTGAATAAACGTGTACTTGGATACTTGTGAGAGTAACAAAAACACAGCTTGAAATCATTAGTACAATAACAATACAATGCAGTATATATTTATCTGTACAGACACTAAGATGACAACCCACTGCCCCAGTCAGGCGAGTGTTTGGCCGAGTGCACAGACAAGTGGTGTGACTGGAACATTAGACACCAGAGAGGTTCGCACTGAACATGGTGTGAGTCATCAGTGGTTCCCTCAGTGGTGTCTGCCAGTCAGTCCACTGATCTGTCACTGGGTCGTAGTGCTCAATGAGCGCTGACCCAAACCTACCACCACCACCATCCCCTCCCACAAGGATGCCTCCCTTCCACACCACAGACGGGGCGTTGCCATGTCCCAGGCGCGGCCGACTCAGCTACTTCCATTGGTCAGTGGCCAGGTCGAACCGGAGACAGGACCGAGTGTAGCCTCCCACCACGTAGATGAATCCACCGAGGGAGACAGCAGCACCAAGATCACACGCCTCCGGCATGTCTGGGAGGGGGCGCCACTGACCCGACACAGGGTCAAACACGTGGCTGCATGACAGTGTCTTATCATCAACATCACAGCCACCAAAGACATAGATTCTGTGGCTGTAGCTGATGACTGAGGGAGCGTCCACTGCCTGTGGCAGGTCTGGGAGGGATGACCACCGACGCTGGACAACATCCAAACATTCTACAGATGTCATCGCCTTGTCACTGGCATCTTTCCCACCGAGCACATACACGTACTGGTCAAGTACAATGCTACGGTGGTAGTAGCGCGGAGTGGACATTGACGGCATCTCTGTCCATATTGTGTTCACAAGATCCAACAGGCAGCAGTTGGCCTTCACACCACCCACCCATCCACCTGTCACTAACAGCTTGTCACAGGACAACTGGCAAACACTGTACAGGCGGCCAAGTGACGGAGGCATCCTGGTCAACTCCCTCCAACACTTCCTGTCCTCAGCCCAGTAGTGGACGAGGTTGTGCTCCACTTCCCCTCCTTCCTTCTTCTTCGCTACACCCCCCACCACCAGGAGGCGCTGTTTGGGGTGGACGGCAATGTTGTCAGAGGAGGCTGCAACGGAACATGTCAAATGTCACTAAAACAGTCATACATTAAACATCTACTGAGAAACATGTGACATCACATGAAAGAGGATATGAGAACAAGACTATAATTATGAAGATTTAGTTATAACAAACTTGCATTAAATATCAGTTGAGAAACATGTCACATGACATATGAGTGAGGATGAGGACACAGTATTATGTGATGCGTTATTCAAACCAAACCTTTATCTATTGACAGAAGATTATGTGACATCAGATGATATAGTACAAACTGGACCAAAAAAGGGGAATTATAATCAAAATATATAAACATGAAGTTTTGGTAGATTTAGACAAAAGCATGTAAATTCATGTTCTCTCCTGACTGGAAACGACATCTTATTTCATGGAAACCTTTACTATAAAACTTCCGTAATTGCTAGTATTTTGTCATCTGCACTTGTATAAATATGATTACAGCAAGACAAATAATCATTGTGATAACAACATCGCCAACTCCAGTGTGACAACAGTTGGATGGGTGTACATTTACTAATAACAGTTTTGGACACTTTTGGTTTAACAAAATACTCAAACTACCAACTTTTGACAAGATAATTCAAAAGAATATATGGGTAGTGTAGTTGGGTCAGTCACCAGTAAAGGGACACATTTATGTTACCTAGTTGCATCAGTATCACAAGTGACTAACCAGAGCCCCATATATAACAGTGACATAGCAGCACACTTAATGCCTGAATGAGAGTCCCCTGACCATGCATTCCTTCATGTTTATTTGCTGTATATAATGTGTACTTTGAGGTATCAAATGAATTATTCTTTCTGATATCGAGGGAACTGTAAGTTGAGGGAAGTAGCTGGATCCTTTGTATGCTTTTTTATATCAAGTGATTAAATTAGGTTTTACCAGCACAAACCTATGATACAATAATATCTGCCTTGGGTGTTCAGCATCTAATCTTGTGTGCACATTTCAAACAGTAAGTGTCCCAAGATAATTATCCAGTGAACTAGATTTGTATGACATGTTTTAACTCCATTGTACTTTATGAACCACTGTGAACTACAGTCCTTGCTGTTATGTTGGTGGACCCTGTGCATGCTTTTTGTTAATCTGATTAAAATGTAGCATTACAAATATATAAATTCTCATTATGATACTCTTTATTTATCATAGCCAAAATCATTGTTATACAAAAGGGCCATTCCATGTCAGATGAACCAATGGCTTCCACCACACCATCTTAGAATTGACTGATTTTGTATATGTCAATATATGCATAAAAACTAGCTTATCCTAAAAACATGACTATCGTTTGATGATCTTCCAACGTTTGGTAGATATCTAAACATTTGTAACTTTTATTTGATATGGGGTGACAAGCTAAAATATCATTTTCAAGGGGTCTGAAAATGTTATTGTTTAACAAAAGGTTTTGAAATTTAGCACACAAACTAAATGACATATGGGGAATCCATATCTGACATTAAGTTGGGGTTTTGTTTATTCTCGTTCACGTTGGTGACACAAAATATATCTGGAAATATGGCACTCAACAAAGACTGATGGTTGGATGTTGTCAGTGAATTGGTTCAAATGACATGGAATGACCCTGCTGTAAACCAACATGATTGTATGACTGTTACATCAATTCATTCATCCTTGATCACAATGGACAATGCCGATGTAAAAACTCTGGTCATTTCATTAATCACTGTCCATCACTACCATCAGTATGGATCAAACAAGTGTAAATATAACATAATTAACTATTTTCTTGTACTAATATTGGAGCGTTATAATTAATATAATTTTACTATACTGCATCTTGTTTATTTTTAAACTGGAAATGATGTGTCTGTTTTGTAAACATACCTTTGGCATCTTGCAGATCTTTCTCAAGTCTTGCCGTTTTCAACTTGAGTTGTTTTACTTCATCTGAATCAAATGTAATGTGCATGTCATGACATCTATCATATATACTACATAATCACTACTGCATCAGTAGAGACATTGTTGCTAATTTGACAAAATATATTTTGTTTTATCATTTGTGTAAATGTTTCCATTTCAACAAACCAATAAGACCACAACAAAACCAGTGCATGTCCAAACACATTCCAATATGAACAATATTATTGGATGTCAATAAGCCATCTAAATTCAGTGGTGTCTATGTTCAGATATTTAGATCAACTTCAGTTCACCTCATTCCACAACGTTCAAGCACCTTTGTGCTTTTACGGTGATAGGATTGATTTGTTTAAAATAAAAGCTAAATGTTTGGCCAATTCACTACACAAAACAAATGATGGCAAAAAGTAGATAAATAATAATTTAAGCCATTTACTAAATATATATATATATATATATATATATATATATATATATATATATATATAAAACGATGGTTCAATATGATTTACAATTGTTCTGTGTTTTATTATTAAATTTCTAGTCAACAGTAAAAACCTGTTACATTTGTCAACACATTTCTGTAGTCACAGTAACGTATAAAGTATGTCAAAGGGAAACAAAAGCAAGGTTTTGGTGTTGTGACCTTAATGAGTTAATTCAAACTAACCAGTTGCAACTACAACATATTCCTACAGGTGGCACTGTGTCTGTATATATATATATATATATATATATATATATATATATATATATATATAAAAGGATGCATTCATCCACTGTGTTTAGACATGACTACTCGATATTATGTATATTTTGATTCTAGTGATGATGACAATGTAGCAACGTAACCACAGATCCAAGAACCAGTCAGTACTATGTCAATCACGAAAATAAGTACCGCCAAACCTTGCTATATTTCTTTTAATTTATGTTATTTACAGTTAGATTAGAAACTAAAAGATCACCCCTAGCTCAGTGACCAGTTGACCCGCCCACAGTTTCACTTCTGGTTTATTCACAGGATAAATGAAAAATAATGTTTTTTATTCTTCGCTGTAGCACGGCTTGCCTGTTCCTTCAGAAATACAAGGTTGTAATAAGTGACACTTTTCAAACTTCCTAGCTCTTTCAAAACAATATTCCAAGCTATTGTTTTAATATGTTTTATTAATCATTGTTAAATGACACCCTTATTACTTCTGAATTAATCAAAAAAGACCATTTTAATTAACCTCAACTGTTTTTATTATTTAGCTAATTCAGAAGTTTTAGATGTCACCTTTGACCTTGTGTTTGTCATGTGACGTGACAACTGCTGGCAACTAAACAGTCTTGAAGACATGTTGATGCGCTGGTGACATCACAGGCTGCTCGCTTATAAACTGGTTACTTATTAAGTCTCTGCATAATGAACAAGACTTGGATTAGTGTGATATTGGAAACTTCTTTTTTCTAGACTATATTTTGATTTAAACCACTGATGTTAAAATTTTGGTTGTAGTTGCAAATGGTTGGTTTGTATTAATTCCTTCAGATGAATGATACCTTTGTTTCTCTTTGAATCTATGATTCTGTAAATAAAACTGTACCTTCAGCTGCCTTCCTTTGCTGTTGTTCTGTCCTGACTGTTGCTGCAACACAAACAATGTTCCTGTTAGAATCCACATCTCATCTGCTTGTACAGTTGTATTTTTGATATTTGACATCTGAATCCTTTTTGTACATCTGGCTACCATAATGTTTATAGACTACTCATTCTCAATGTAAAACACAAAATTCATGAAGTGAAATAAAAACTACATGTTGGACATTGGTTCTGTGCTTTTCTGTGATATAATCTATTGACAGTAAAAATGTGTCTATTATTATTGCCAACATGTACACTACTTTAGCTGAGTAAGATATTTCCGGTTGTTGTATAAACATGGTCCATCGTAAACTGAATTATGTAACTTAACCTGAACCTCTAAATGTGTCACTTGAATGACATTTAGTTTAGTCATTTAAATAAATGATGTAAACAATAAACATACATCAGTAAACAGCATGCCGGCTCCAATGGTATTGCTAATCAATATACACAATCCTAGAGTTAATACCAACCAGCACCAGTTTTATCACTATACAATATTTACAACCGACACTGTATTGGTGGGGGTCACTATGCTATATTTACAATTGACACCGTATTGGTGGGGGTCACTACACATTCCAGGCTGTATTCGGGGTTGCGTTTTGACGTCATGAATAAATTAAACGCACATGGCGGTTTGTTTGTAGGGCAGAAAGCGGCTGCTGCAGCAGGCGCTCACACGTAAACAGGGCGGTGTGTCGTTGTCCACAAGTTCATACCCGGTGGTCATGCCCATGAAAATGCAATTTTTCACTTGTTATACTTTATCAGAAAATGTAGATGGCCTGTCAGTGTGGATACTTCCCATATGCCAGGATATTGGGGCAGATAAGCCTAAGGGTCATTGCGTGAAGTAGTTTGTGTCAACTCTAGGCAGCTATCCCTCGTATGCATTGCATGGATGCCCAAAGTCAAAGAGCACACCAGGATTTGTTGCATCATTTCTGCACATGTTTGTAAATTGATGTTGGTATGTACAGTATATTTACACCACAACACATCCACACATAGTGATTTTAGTTTATTGTTTAGCTATGATAATGCAGTCATAATAGTGTTTTGATAATATAACTATACTGACTATATAGGCTTTCATTATTCTGATAAATATTCCCTTTGCAAAACAAAACTATTGATTTTTTATATAATATTTTATAGGATGTTTGCATTTAGTTTTCCATAGAATTACATAGAATAGTCTATAGGATTTTTACTATAGAAAACCATAGGATATTGCCTATAGAAAATAATATTCTATAGAAAACCATAGGATATTTCGTAGTTTTCTATGGAATACTTCCTACAGGGAATATCCTACAGAACATTTTTTATAGAATTGTTAAAAAAAAGTCTTTAGAAAACTATAGAAAATCTTATATTGACTGTCTATTGACGTTTAATTCTTCACATTGTCATGAACCAGAATATGTATCGGACATGTTGATTCATATAAACCACGCATGATTAAAATCACAGAATTGTCCAACACTTAACATGACTTCGCTCTCAGTACAAAAACAGGGCTCTGTGATAATAATAATATTTATTATTTATAAAGCACAATAGCAAGCATGCTCAAAGTGTTGTATAATAACATATCAAATTACTCATTACATGGCATAAAATAATAATAATAAATATAACCATCAAAATTATGTTCAGATAAATAAGTATACACATTAAATTAATCATATTAAAACTGTTAATAATTTATTAAACATAGTAAGTAAGTAAAGTCGATGACTAGAAAAACCTAAAACTAATTATTACACTATTTACATGTGAAACACATACTAAACATTCGCACAAATAAATAAATACCGACAAAAACAATACATAATTTTTATGTATAAAAAATAAGGCAAGATAACATATTTAGATCAATGTCTAGAAATGTTATGGGATATTTACAACGGCCTATTTAAAAAGTCAGCAGTAACATGTACGATACATCATGCATGCATGATACACCACAGTCTGCACATGTGCTGCGAGATACGGTGCGTACGAATCGTGACTTCTGAATGACTTCAGGGTTTCTGCAGTGTACATACTCGGAGTGTTTATGAAAATGCAGCCATAATCTAGATAAGGCCACTTTGACAGATCATCTTCCCATTCCGTCCTGTCAGTGTCAATTAATTAAGCATCCAAGTCCAAGACCAAGCTGTACGGGTCTGGGACATCTATCCCGATAATGACAGTTTGTGCGCTATAGCGATTCAACGACACACTGTCAAGATGGTTTATTTGGTCAGCCAAGTGTGCCATTACTCACATGTGTCCATCCACAACAAGAACTAATTAATAACTGTTATAACAGCCACAAAACGAACGACTAACCAACATAACACAGCACTCCCCGGCTTAGCGCCTCTGCTGTTTACGGCTTTCTGCCCTACGCGACCGTGCGCATGCGCGACCTACTTCGCTTTGTTGCCAAACACAGCAACCCCGAATTGTCCACAAAGGTATTACTGGTGAAATCCACTAGGTGGCACCACCAACATTGCTGCTTCACATAAGGTTAGTTTCTTGACATTAGATTGAACTCCGTGCCAATTTCTATATATTCTTACTTATTTTGTTCTGTTTATAATTAAAAAAAATAGCAATGATCCTATTATAGATTAAACTACACATTGCATTTTGTCACAAGAGAACACAGGTTCTAAGTAGTGTATTTTCTGCTAGGTCACTTGGTTGACACAGAATGTCATCTGTATCTACACAAGTTCAACTAATTAAGATGGTTCAACAACATAACTATGGAAATGAGTGAGCCATGTTTGCCAAGATCTGCAGCAAACAAGACAACTAAAAGTAGTGTGAACAGTGATAATGACTGTACCATTACTGGCTCTTAGCTCCTTCGTCACTCTTCGTAGTTCCTCTTGCAATGCTTCCAGCTCGTTTCTCTCTTTTTGTTGCTCAACTTTCGTCTGACGCATTTCATCCTTCACAAGACGCATTTGTTCTGAAATGAAGGCAGACAGTATAGTTCTGATACATTTCATATCGGTGATATATTATTTTTATTGTATACATCCTCACCTTGTTGCATGATAAAATACCTTTGAAATGTTACATCAGTCAAGCAAAATGCAACAACAAAAATAACTGTGCTACCATTTGAATTTGCATTTTTACATATTAAACATGTTTGCATTTAATAGAATAATATTAAAGGTAAGCTTCACGTTATGGTGTCGTGGTTGTTTTGCACATGTAAAGATGGCAAAGCATTATTCTGGGCCAAATCTTAAATAACAATTAAATACGTGCAACACAGGTACACTTCAAGACTTCCAGAATGTACTGTTAAAAAGATATATTTCACTATCCTGCAGTTAGTAACGTTATTGTGTGCTACAATAATAAGTTAATAAAATAACTATGACAAATAGATAAATTCAAGTAACTATACATTATGCGTCCCTGGCCGGCTGGTTGCTATGTCAATGTAGACTAAGACGATGAGTAAGTTAAGAAAATAATTATAATAAATAAATAAATTAATAAATTTTACGTAAAATATCACTGTCCTGCAGTGTACAAGATGCATCACTGTGGCTAAAAATAATAAATTTATTAATAAAATATAATAATAAATAGATCAATAACATTCATTATTAGTATATTAAATAAATAGAAAACATGCAGTTCATGACTAACACTAAAACAGTCTACTATAATGTCAGTGACTGGGATGATGGTTCTCTGGAAGACTTTGTCAGCAGATGCGGTGGCACCTTCTTTGCTAAGTGCATTCATGGGGAATACAGCAAACGTAGAATGCGTGCTGGTAGGGCATGCATGTGGCTGGTAGGGTTCGTAGTTTGTGCTTGTGTTGGTGTCTGGTGGGTGCATCTACTGTGGTAATGATGACAGGCAAGCTGACGCGCATTAGTCCGTGGTGAATTTTGACGCTTTGACAGTTGAAGTGCTGCCATAATCGCCAGTGACAAAGCACGCTTTGGATCATTGCAGGGGCTCTACCGGTTGGATGCCTTGATGTGGTTTTCCCAAGCACCTAAACTGTACTAAGAAAACCTACCATTTGATCTTTGTCTGCAAGACTGGTTTTCTTCTCTTGCTTTCTTCAGCTGCTCACTGAGGTGGTGGACTTGCTCTGAAAGACATGAAATCCATTCATTATTGTCATTGTCTTATCTCATCAATGTTCTAGTATTAAAACACGTCACATCACCAAACACTACCTTTGCAATACACTGTGTCTGAAAGACATTATAATGTGGGCTATTCCGAGATATAAGTAATTGGTATCCTGTAGTCTATCCCATGTTATAATTAATTATATAATTTTATTTATTTATTGTCTTGAAAATAATAACATTTGTGGTTTACTTTCATTGTTTGCAAACAAGAACATGCTTTAAATTTTACAGATAAATTTGACACAAAACAATAACAATTTTCCTTTGCAAATCTTTATTCTGTATATTTATAGATTAATGGTTCACAAAACCTTATTACTTGGTCATTCTTATCTCCCTGTCATAACTAAGCCTACAAAATAAATGAAATCAATAAATGCAAATACATCACATAACTGTTTCAATGTTACTGACTTACTTGATAAATTATTTCAGTAGTGATAACCATGTTGGAATTTTATCATAAAATGAAGTTTAATCTAAATGTTGGCAAAATCTTTTTGATCAATTTAAAATGAGATGACAAATAAGAAAACCTCAGTCATAATTGTATCATTGATTGAGTAAGAATGTGAATATTTGCAGATTTATACCGAGTCCTAAAGATGGGTGATTATTTTTCATGCTTTATGTTGTTTATTTTTTAAGTTGCTTCTTGGAAGTAAACATATGACACTAAACATCTATGTAGAGGCATCACCTAGACTTGTGTGTCATACACCTGCAATTTTGAAATCCAACTGACTGAATGTTAGGAAAATCATTAGTCTGTATATCCGTCCCTTTATATATAACTTTGGTGGGCATGTCTGTTGTGTTGTTTTGTTAGTGTTGATTATGTTGCCATTTTATCCCTAGCCATTTTTATTTTGATCAGATTTGGCGTCATGAAATGCGCTATGGTGACGAGATGGAGCGACATGTTAGAGGATAGGGATGAGATCTATTAGTTTAATCACAGCTACACACTCACCTCTGCGGATATATTCAGCAACGTCCGGTCTCTTGATGTCCATGTACGCTGCACAAAGTTGCTCGTACATTGTGGTGGCGTTTTGGATTTTTGTGCCTCGTCTCCAAGCGTCGAGAATGTCAAACGTGCGGGTGACTACACCCTCTGCTGGGTTGCGGACGATGTCTCGCACAGTAAAACGGTCCATCTCCAAGAATAAGCCCAGCTGAGTTTGTTCATCAGGCGTCAAGGTGTACCGCGCAAGCCGCAGCAAAAACCTGTTGTCCAACTTATCTAAAAAGATACAATTAGCATTGTGTGTAAACAATTTAACATAAAGCGATAGTATAATAAATCAAATATTACCAAAGAGGTGCATAATAAATTTGGCCATATGAAACAAACATGGCTTTGATAGTTGTCATGATCCAATTTGTATTTTTTATTTCAAAAGAGACAAGACTCGCCACTTAAAATAACGCATTCTCATTTTCTCACGTGTCTCATGTGTCTCCTAGTCTATATTGTTATTCATCATATAATTGCTGTTTCTACAAATATAATTGAATGTGCAGACATAAATTATAAATTATATGTTGCCAAACAAATGGTACGAACACACTAGAACTGACGAAGGATGTAGTTCACTTCATCAACTACAAACAGAAGGCGTATAAGACAAATCAGACACACTGAGAGGGGAGCGGTGGTTCAACTGGCCCCAGTGACAGAGTGTCAGTGGAACAGGGGTTCAAATTCTGGTGTTCACCAATGCATGGTTCTGTACCACTTATACGAGTACTGGTACCGGTATCGGTACCAGTACCAGCTGCTGTGTTAAAATAATAGGCAGTACATTCACTAGATATGTTACCTTTCGGTTGACCAGCTGCAGCCCCGCCAGTCCTTCTTCCTCCTTCAGCCATGGCTAATCTGCAGAACCGACAGCCACAGATTAATAACTAGCATAATTAGGGTTGGCACAACCTGAGCAGTGCTGTATGGTGGATACTACACTGATCACATTGACATAACAAAATATATAACTTACCAATGACAAAATGCAATAGGGGAAGTAGGGGCATGTCCGCACACTTAAGGTGAAACAAGCTATAGATAACGCACTATGTGTGCTAAGAGGGTGATATTTAGTATTCAGAATGAGCAATCATAACACCTTGTTGTTAGTTAGTTAAGAAATCGCATATCCCATCAGATATATAAATATTTGGTCAAATGTAGAGGCATATCTTTGTGCGGACATGCCCCAAGGTTCGGGGCATAGCCGCACACTGTGTGCGGTTATGCCCCAGGAATGGCGAATCAACAGCTGGTCTCACAGAGCTGACCATTAACTGCAATAATAATAATATGTATTGGTATGTGTACACTACTGACACATGCATTACTATAAAAGAAACACCAGAGAACACAAATCAACGGTTTCAAGTTTTCATATATACGTAAAGTTTAGAAAATACAGAGGCCTTGAATCATAGTCCACGTTTATTCCTCCTTGAGAGTCAAAGCAAACAACAGCATGATTTTGTAACGGATAAAGTCAAAGTTTGCAACCCAGCTTGTCTGAAGCCTTCTAGCTAAAACAGCGTAGTCTCGTAAAGCGCAAAGTCAAACTAAAAACTCAGTTTGACGGCTGTGCGAGCATGGCTTTGTATGGACCAACATATACGGGCAAAGTTCTATATTATAGATTATACATCATTTGTCATCTTGGTTAGTTTCGTCTATGAGCAATGATCAATTAAGCTTTATTTCTTTAACGGACCTAATGATACACAACATGGAAAATGTGATGTCATCACAATATAGCTTATTACACATTGACGAAGCGATGAATGATATAATAAGTTTGATAATATTAAATAATTATATAATAATCATCATATACTATCCCACATCAACGTTTCCTATAATATTTGTGGTAAGCAAGTGAAGTATCTAAATATGTATCTAAGTAGACTATATAATATTATAGGCACCGATGCACGAAATAGGTCTGCACAGCGGGTGGGGCATGACCGCACAGGCCTGTGCGAACATGCCCCAAGCATCCAACACGTGAATAATTCTGAATTGCGCGAAAATGCTACTTATGAAAGTATCCATTATTTCACACATCATAAAACATTAAAATGCAATTTGGAATTATGAAAGAAAATGTATATGCACGTCTTACATTTAAAGTAATACACATAACAGCATATGAGTAAAATTACATCAGTGTTTACGAAAATAACATTTTATGTCATAACTTTTTACTTATTCACTTCTATCAAAAAATATATCCAAGTAGTTGATTTGGGGGTTAGACGATGCCACTTAGCATGATTCCACTAAACAGATGTTACACGATGCGCAAATAATAGGGTGTGCGGACATGCCTCAGTGTGCGGATATGCCCCTACTTCCCCTACTTGTATATATCATGTAATTTAATGGTTCTGTAAATTATTGGCATCATTTTGATTTTCCCAGGAGATATTTATGATCTCATGAGCTTAATTTCTTTTGAAGGATGTACATGTAATGAACTGAATTGTCACACCATTTAATTTCTGAAGTTACCTTTATTCTCTGAAAGTTTATTTTTAAATAAAAATTTAAATTCAGTTTACTACAAAAGAACAATTACACTGGTATAAATCATATTTTCAGGGTCTTTTAATTGTCAGTTTTATCCTGAGACAAATTAAAGTGTTTTGTGTATTTATCCATCAAATTGAAACTTGTGAACTTTGCCATGTCTGGACACTCTCACCTGGACACTCTCACCTGGACACTCCCACCTGGACACTCTCACCTGGACACTCCCACCTGGACACTCCCACCTGGACACTCTCACCTGGACACTCCCACCTGGACACTCTCACCTGGACACTCGCACCTGGACACTCCCACCTGGACACTCCCACCTGGACACTCTCACCCGGACACTCCCACCTGGACACTCCCACCTGGACACACTCACCTGGACATTCTCACCTGGACACTCACCTGGACATTCTCACCTGGACACTCACCTGGACATTCTCACCTGGACACTCTGAACTGGACATTCTCACCTGGACACTCTCACCTGGACATTCTCACCTGGACACTCACCTGGACATTCTCACCTGGACACTCTCACCTGGACATTCTCACCTGGACACTCTCACCTGGACATTCTCACCTGGACACTCCCACCTGTACACTCTCACCTGGACACTCTCACCATGTGTATAAATATATAATAATAGGTGTACAACATTTCTGCTTTATGTTATAATTTTTTCACAATCTGCACTACATAGCTCAAGGTAGGGGTCGCATTATGGTTAGTATCTGACACTGACATTTTGCACAGAGCCTTTGATCTGTAGGAAACACTAAATGCAAAAGAGAGTTCCACTGACACACTACTGACCCTACAAAGAATGATGTGGGACCTAGTGCTGGTTCGATATTCGATATATCGAAGTATTGCGAAGGAACAATACTGATATTTAGTGGTATCGCGATACTTCAGTATTTTTGGTAACGAATGCCCACTGTTCGATACCTTCGATACCTTCGATACTTTCGATACCTTCAATACCTTAGATAACGTCGATACTTTCAATACCTTCGGTACCTTCGATACTTTCAATACCTTCGATACCTTCGATACTTTCGATACCTTCGATACCTTCGATACTTTCGATACCTTTGACACCTTCGATACCTTTGATACCTTCGATACCATTGATACCTTCAATACCTTCAATACTTCGACATCGACTCCATTCGACGACATCGATGCGAAGGCGCAACTTCGTTGTCGATGATGTTGTTGTTTACAGGAGGTAACACTACAGCACTTCGCTGCTTAAATTGACTTAGGCATGGTTGTTTAAAAAATAAGATAACACTAAATGTGAATTGTTTTATAAAACTTTATTGTAGAGTTAGTCTGTATAATAACTGTTTTTGTGCCCGATCTTAGCCTAGGTCAGACTTCGCTGAACCTCGGGTATCCATACCAAGGTTCGTGACTCTCGTTTGGTGGCACTACCTACAGCTACGCGTACACAAACACACATCCTATAGTATTTTTATAAAGTGTTTATTGCATGCACTAGTATTTATGAAACTATTTTAATAATAATATTATTATTATAAATAATTATTCGAGCCCAATGCAGAAGCTTTGTTTATCCGAGTTCCGTTTAGTGGCGCTGTTTTGCTGTTTGGTGGTGCCACCGTTTACCATATACGACTCTCCCAACCAAGACGAACGACAACATGTCATAGCGTTCATCGCTAATTTGGCAGTTTTTCAACAGAGTGTCTGCTATGCCAGAAGCACCCAAAAGATAGCCGGGAAAATACATCCAATTTGCCGAAACATGTCACTGTCCATCATTCAAGAAATGTGATGATCAACTTTCATCGAAAGACACGTCGACATCGTCGCAAACAATGTCGCAATGGCATTGGCATTGCACGGACACGGGCACGGGCACGGGCACGGGCACGGGCACGGGCACGGGCACGGGCACGGGCATGGGCACGGGCACGGGCAGAGGTAGAGGAAGAAACCGACCTGTTCTTGAAAACAGTTGCAAAAACATTATGGGGCTTGTTACGTGTACTTGATAAAATGGTAATTTAAGTTTTATATTCACAAATATTAGTGTGAACTTGGAAGTACAATTGTAATTTTAATTAATATTTTTTGCTATTATTAATTAGTGTTATTTCATTGTGGTTGTCTATACAGTTTTGATGTTAAATCACAATTATCTTTACAATACAATTAATAAATAAAACAGTCACAACAGTGAGTGTTCCGCTGTGCTGGCACTATTATAAGTAATAGGTGTGTTTAACAATAACATATTATTTGTATGTTATGTTTCAGCTGTACTTGTTGATGGTAACTTTAGGAAACACGTTGACTTGAAATTAAGCTGTTATATAGTGTATTTGCAAACAGCTGGGGTGAAGTACTGTTATTAATTTAAAATAATTCAGTGCAATTAATTTATTTATTTATTTGTCACCAGCTATCTTATTGCAGTTGTCCTTATTGTTTTAATATTATATTTTGATTACTTTTTAGCTTTACAGCAGTAATCAGTTATACTGAAACAGTTACAGTTTGTTTACTTAAATAAAATAAAAATTGCGTATTAATCATTGTTTGCATGTTTCTAAAATTATCACAAGTGAAAAATTTGGTGTTTCGGTCCCATTAGTCTAAGTGGATAGTGTGTTTCTTTGGAAAGTGACTAGACTTACAAGGTAAATTTTGTGTATCGAATACAAAATCTGATATCGATTGATATCGAAGAATTCTGATATCGAACCAGCAATATATCAATCGATATCGAAGAATTCTGGTATCGATCCAGCACTACTTCTGTTGCATACTGTTCTTCTACTGGGAACTGTGTTCTATATGAATATTAGACTTACAAAGTATCGAGTATCAAACAATATTCAGGTATCGATCGGTATCGAACAAAACCTGGTATCGAACCAGCACTAGTGGGACCCTTTTGAAATTTGATCCTTCCAAATTGGAATTTGTAAATGTAAAAATCAATGAACAACCCGAAATGACACGCAAGCCAATTTACAACAATATATAACACGATTCAATGCAAAACTTATGGGCATACGCGTGTGGAAAGGCAATCACTGAAACAGACAAAACTGGCTATAAGAATGCCACGACACGCCCACCATGTCTTGTGGGTTTTTGTTATTATAGTGCTCAACATTATATAAATATTTAACTTAAACATATAATCAGCTAAAACCTCCTTACAAGCATCCCATGTTACTGTACGTGCACCCTCGCTATGCCTATGCACGGTCCTAACAGCAACCTATTTGTCTTGTGGTACGGTAGACGCTCACCGTGTGGCGCCACCATATGGTGTTGGCGCCCATGCACTGCCGCTGGACAGAGCGGTGGAATACCGGCATCGACTAGTGGAGTGCACATTCGTCAGAAAGACACAGAAAATTCTAACAATTTGTTTTGTCTCCCATTTTAATTAAGATTTTGCTATTTCGATTAACAGAGTAACCATGATATTATATAGATTTTGGCTTAATTGTGGAGAAAAGACGAACCATGAGTAGTCTAAATAAGAATTAAATAAATCTCGACTTCCTCAATTACAGTAGCTGCAGCCGTATATAATATATATCGACGGTACCTGATAAATATTAGTCATCAATCCCCATTGATCAAAGTCTACGTACCTTTCTTTGGTGAAAAGAGACACGTTGACAAGGTCGTCGCCGAATGTTCTCAGTGCGAACCGGGAGTTGATCTGTAACCGATGCCGGTGTGAAGCAACTGCGCAGTATAACCGACCCTTACACTCGTATATATACACAAACAGCGCTGATAATTCACCAATCGCAGGTGTAACACGTGAAAAACACCCTTTGAACTACGGCAGAATGTCCCAGTGTCATGCACAGACCGCGTGTTCACACAATGCTCCCTTTTTGAAGCAGCCAACCATGAAATTCACGCCACGTCGTCGCACAGCGACTGGCAACACAACTTGTTCGTGCTTCGATCCGTCAGTGGATCTCTCCTTGTCTGGTAGATCGAGCTGTTTGTTTGGGCTTGACTATGAATGCGCTGAGCAGGTCACTATTCATACCTATGTCAAATCTGAGGCAGGGACGGTTTTGATCAGCACAGCACGTACAGTTCACGATATGTTTGTGAGGAAATAAAGACTTGCATATATATTTCTACTCAATAATGAAACGAATTATTAAATCGAACCGTGAGAATATTTTTGACAATTATGAGTAGTATGTGGGCTTCCAGTCGTAATCCCTTTGAAGCTCGATCGCAAAACCACTGGTGGCAGAACCAAGTGCATATTGGGTGGGCTGAGCCGTAGGTTAGATTTGGTAAGACGTCGCAATAGTCCAGTGCTGACTATTAAAACGTCTCGCGGCGACGCGTTCCCAATTTCCGAAGGTTTAGGGAACACACATGAATCGGAGAAGAAGTGTCTATAATATCCTGCTCAGCATGTATCACCTTCGTCAACAACGAGTAAGCTTCTGATTCAGCCACAAATGAGAACAGTTGGGCCTACCGGTCTCGCCACAAGAACACACACACTTCTGCATCAAGAAATCGAAGGCAGTCCACCTACAAAAAGGACACAAACAGGCGAGGAGTAGGTCGGTGAGATACCACGTTCTGTACAGCTACCAGGGGCGTCGATCCGGTTTTAAAAGTGGGGAGGACGGGGGACCAATTGATATAGACTTATATGTATGCATAATATATATATGAGCTGAAATACACATAAGTATTTTTTTAATATAAAACATAATTCATTGTTGGTCTGGTGCTAATTCAAAACTAAAAAAAGCCTTTATGTTATGCTATTTATAATAGTTATGTTGACAACATATATTTGAAGAGGGGCCATGGCCTACCCCAATCACTGAATATTTGGGGGTAGACTTTGGACCAGGATAAAATTATTGCCAGTCACACATGTTTTGGTGGACACACGGATGTTAACTGTTAAGCTAGTTGACAAACTTTCAAATGTGCCTAATGACCTTAAATGGGCTAAAAAACACACATATGACACCATTTACACTCACTTTCATCAAGGAAGGCATAACTTACGGTATCTATGGTTTTGGAAGACCTGTTTTGCTCCTTTTATTCCGTCCACCACCCGTCCACCCATATTTCTACCCGTCCATATTCGTTTTTACCCGACCATATGACGGGTGGACGGGTCCCTACATAAAGCTATGCTATGGACCCAACACTGCTTGCCTGATTCATAGAGTGACAAGATGCAGAGCTTACAGGAGTGCCTGTGTAGAACTTCCCAATCCCACCTTTTGGCAAAGAAATTTTACATCACTAAAATGAGATCAAATTACACAAAGTGCATAAATCCTCTGGTTCCACTGTAGGCGATATAAATATCCGCTAGGGCTACCAGGCTGAAATCCAAGGGGTGACAGGGCAAACAAAAGTTAATAATCTATTATGTGCTTGATGGCTATATATAAATACAAGGGTGCAAAATGACAGAAAAGCATGATGAATATTTACTGGATTTAGATCAAGTTGCGGGCTGCTGCCAACCAAGCAATTTATCTATAGTGATTTTCCACTAGGTAGTCGGAAGTTTAGTTCTTATTATTAATTTTACTACTAGACCGATGTAGGGTTTTTAAGAGAAGAGAGTGATCAGTCTCGCTATATATGCCTATACATTTGTTTTATGAACTGAACAAGTATGAGGACATTTCCTATGCTGACCCCCTCAAGCCGTGGGGTGGTCAGCGTCCCCTCGTCCCCCACTGATCGACGCCAGTGCTGTGCCTGTGTAGAACTTCTCAATCCAACATTTTGGCAAAGAAATTAGTCATCACTCAAATGGGAATCTGTTACACAAAGTGCAGGAATCCGCCGCTTCTGTCGTAGGCGATAAGCATCAAGCAGGCGAGGGGTGAAAGTGCAACACAGATGTCATCATTAAAAATGTGCTTGATGGCTACAGCCTATTAATAATATCAACACAAGGTTGATAGAGCCCGGCAGCGGCTTACATTTTTCCGGTAGTGCAGCGAAATAACAAAGCCTTTTTGGTATAAATGCCATTGGCTGTTCGATAACTCTCCTGTGATGACTACTGACTACTGTGAAGAGTTGTCTAAAATTTCTTTCAATACATTAAAATATTACGTTTGTTTAAATAACTATCACGGATTATGGCGCACTGACAGCAAAACAAGCCTAAAAATGTGTTTGCCTCGTGTTAATTTGCGATAAATAACTTATCCGCGGGCGGGCGGGCGGGCGGGCGGGCGGGCGGGCGGGCGGGCGGGCGGGCGGGCGGGCGGGCGGGCGGGCGGGCGGGCGGGCGGGCGGGCGGGCGGGCGGGCGGGCGGGCGGGCGGGCGGGCGGGCGGGCGGGCGGGCGGGCGGGCGGGCGGGCGGGCGGGCGGGCGGGCGGGCGGGCGGGCGGGCGGGCGGGCGGGCGGGCGGGCGGGCGGGCGGGCGGGCGGGCCAAGAACTCTACTGCTGCATATGGAATAGCTTAAATCCAGAAATAAGGAATTTCAATTTTGTGTGCGTGCGTGCGTGCGTGCGCGTGCACGTATGTACGCGCGTGTGTGCGTGTGCGTATGCGCGTGTGTGAGTGCGTGCGTGCGTGCGTGTGTACGTGCGCGTGTGCGCATGTGCGCGTCTGCGTGTGCGTGCGCGTATATATATATATGTGTGTGTGTGTGTGTGTGTGTGTGTGTGTGTGTGTGTGTGTGTGTGTGTGTGTGTGTGTGTGTGTGTATACGGAAGACCGTTGTAACACGGGTAAGGTGTAACAGAAGGCTTGCGGACAAAACTGCTAATGCAAACTATTCTGCAAGACGAGAGCATGTTCGTAAATAGATTTGAGCATGCCTTGTGTAATATCACGTGAATCCGTCGACATGCCATAAAATTACGCCATTTAAACAAAAAAGAGATACTACCCTAACTTGTAACCTTGAACACCTCATATAACTCATTATGCCACAAATATGCAGTAAGTCAGGCATTTACTTATGCACCAGTTATCTGCGTGCGTGCGTACGTACGTACATACCTACGTACATTCGCACGCACAAAGGCACACGCGTCTGAACAGAGGTGTGATCAATGGGGACTGAATCCCCAATGATTAGAGGAACGTTACTAGTAGGTAAAGACATGAAAGACATAAAGCACTACTTGAGTCGTCACGTTGGCTACATATTCGTCGGGAGGTTCGTGTTCTCCTGGAGTTCGAGTGACGCAGGTCGCAGCACTGTGGCGGACGAATGGGTCGTAATTAACCGTAAACGTCAAACAACTTTAATTAAAACATCTGTACTTGAGCACGATGTAAACTACGTAGAACCGCCATACTTTGGTTACAGTTAGGAGCGGCTGCATATACAATGTAGTTAATAGTCTACTGTTCATGGTGCATAGAAATGTTAGGCACGCCGTCTGTATAGCGACCTGCAATTACTTGTCTGTGTCGATAAACAAATTAACTGCGCAATGGAATATAACTATGCTGTTTGGTGCATATCATTGGATACTCATAGATAGGACACATTAATTATAAGTACACACTGTTTCAATTGTGTACAGCGGATATCGAATAACGTCTGCTAAGTATAGCAGTGATCTTCCACGCAGCCAGAGGTGACGTGTTGCACAGATATTCGAGCTGAGCTCATTGCACGAGTACGCACGGGCTCGTTACAACCACTGTCCGTGTGGTGCCGTTTTTGTAGTCGATGGTTTTGTATCAAATATATGTCAACTGTGATCAGCGTTACAATGGAATAGCTCAGTTTGGCTTCGTAACGCGTCAGTGTGTTCTTTGTGAATCAGGCAATTTTAGGCAGTAACCAGTGGGGATTGAGGAAAGGTGGACAATGAAGACATATTGCGATGTGGAGCTAGGTCGAGCCGTGACTTGAACGTAATTAATAACCTCCAGGAAGACCCGATGTATAGCAGCCGTTACAAGAGTCTTATTTCAATGACGGTTACGACCTCGACAAGGTTTGACAAGGTTTAACAAGTTGCCGTCCAGAACCAAGTTTCAGACGGCATGTGAACTAGGAAGCTTATGGCTTATCGAGTGTTCACTTAAAAATTATAAATATACAATATTATAAAATGCACTAAAATGCTACTAATTAAAATACGTTGTCTCTAAAATACATAAGTAAAATAAAATGTATACGTTGTCTCTAAAGAAATATACAAGTAAAATTAATAAATACATAACATATCCTACAATAACACCATTTTTTATAATAATAAATTAATTAAAATAAAGATATGAATAAATAATTTAATCAGTATTAAAATAATTTCTAAAACATTTAAGTGTTGAACCTAGGTATAGCCCGCCCTTGCCAGATAATTATCAATTTTATTTTTAAACATATTTACACTGCTGGCATTTACACAATCATGACTTAAATTATTCCAATCAGTTATTGTTCTCTGGGAGAAGGAGAAGTTTCTTTTATCTAATCTAGAGTATGGCTTGACTAACGCTGCCTTATGCCGCCTTGTCACACTATCTTCTTTTAGTTTGAAAAAAATGTTGCTTTCAATATATTCATATCCATTAAATATCTTAAAAACTACTATTAGGTCTCCTCTTAATCTTCTAGTTTCTAATGTTGTCAATCTACATTCTATCAGGCTCTTTCATAGGATAAATGTTTAAGTTCTGGAATGAGTTTAGTTGCCCTCCTTTGAATTCTTTCAAGTTTATCAATGTCTTTCTTTTGTTATGGCCTCCATGCCTGAATGCAATATTCTAAGTGTGGCCTAACTATTGCCTTGTACAATGGTATTATTAAAGTCTTAACCATATATGTGATGTTTCTTCGAATTAATCCAAAAATTTGATTTCCTTTTGCAGCAGCAAGTCCACTTTGCTCTGAAACTGTTATGTCGGCACTAACTGTAACTCCCAAGTCCTTTTCTTTCTTGTCCACACTTGTGCCTAATATAGTATTGCCCATAAAGTATTCTTTGCTCACATTACCATGTCCAATGTGGATGCATTTACATTTACCAAAATGAAATAACATCTGCCATTTTTCAGACCATTTTACTAACTTTGTTAGATCATCTTGTAAAGTCTCTTTATCTGTATCAGTTTTTACAGTTCTGAACACTTTTGTGTCGTCTGCAAATGTAAGTACTTTACTTGATAAGTCATCATCCAAATCATTTATAAATATCAAAAACAGTATTGGTCCCAACACCGACCCCTGTGGAACTCCACTCAAAACTGGTTTCCAGTTTGATATCTCTCCCTCTACTATTACTCTCTGTCTTCTATCTGTCAACCATGCTTGCGTCCATTTTTTAACATTCCCCTATACCATAGGCTTTTAATTTAATTAACAGTCTTTGATGTGGCACTTTATCGAATGCTTTCTGAAAATCTAAGTATACTACATCCACCGGTGAACCATCATCTACCCACTTAGTAATATCTTCTAAAAACATAAGAGATTGGTTAGACAAGACCTAGCTTTTAGGAACCCATGTTGAGATTTAGTTATTAATTTGTTTTTCACAAGAAAGTCTACCATGTGGTCTCTAATAAATGTTTCTAATAATTTGCATAATACTGATGTTAAGCTCACTGGTCTATAATTTTCTGTCTGACTCCTCGACCCCTTTTTAAATAACGGTGTTACATTTGCCTCCTTCCATTCTGCTGGAACAATTCCCTCTTTAAGTGATATATTAATAAAATTAGCAAGTGGCGTGCTTATTTCGTTTACAATCTCCTTAAGTAATTTAGGTGTTATTCCATCAACTCCAGGTGATTTTTTTTCATCATTTTAATTTTTTTGGATATCATTTCAGGAGTGACAAACAACTGCCCTAAATTTTGTGATTCATCACCCTCAAATTTCATAGCAGGTAACGGCAGTGAACTTATATCTTCTTTAATGAATACAGAGCTGAAATATTCATTCAGATCCTCTGCCATTTCAAACCCATAAGATATTACATTACCTGCGCTGTTTTTTAGTGATCCTACTTTATCTCGAACCTTCTGTTTACTCCTTACGTAAGCGTAGAAACTCTTACTATCGTTTTTTATGTCGTTCGCTAATTTCTGCTCAAAAGACCGTTTTGATTTTCTCATTTCAGCTGTAGCTAAATTTAGGGCCTTTTTTGTAATTGTTATAGCCTTCTATATTTCCAGTGTTTCTCTATATTCTCCACATTATTTGTTTGTAGGCAATCTTCTTTTGACAGGTGTTTCTTCCTAGATCGTTTCCCTTGATTTTGTATAGGAACAAATGTTTCAATAATGCCCTCAATTTCATCTTTCAAAATTATCCAACATTCTGTTGCTGTCTTGTCCTTCATTAAGTCAGTCCAATTTATGCTTGCTAAGTAGGTTCTCATTCATTCACAAACATTTTTTATACGGCTAGACTACATGGTATGCAGATGTTATGTAGCTAAATCAAACACATTAAAATGCACACTTCTGTTTCAAAATTAAATGATAATTCCCCTTGTGAATTTAATTGCGAGATGGCCGTATATCTATGTGACCATAATTACGAGGGGGCCGCACACCCATGTGACCGTAATTGTAAGGTTGTTGTATACCTATGTGACCGTAATTGTGACGTGGTTGTATACCTATGTGACCGTAATTGTGATGTGGTTGTATACCATGGTGACTTTAATTGCGATGTGACCGCATACAGAGGTGACCTTAATGGTGAAGTGCCTATATGTGTCCGTAATAGCGATGTGGCCGCATACATAGGTGACCGTAATAACGATATGGAGACTTATTTGCGAGGTGGCCGCATACCGAGGTGATCGTAAAAGAGGATTACCGCATTGCAACTTGCAAATATATTTCTCTTTCTACGCGTACACATGTTGATCAGTTTCACAAGTTACTGCAGTTTAAAAAATTGATTTGAAATGTTATTTAGGGACGTCTAAACTAATACGAATCGCGGTAGCAGCACCGACGTTGTGGCGCAGTGGCTCACGGGTAGACCATCGGACTCTCGACTAAGAGGACCCAGGTTTCAATCCTGTGCTGCCGTGTAAAACCTACATTGCTCCAGTTCACTCAGCTGTATGAATGGCTATAGACAGTGGTGGATATGTGTACAAGAAGTCGAGATGTGTAAAAAGCGCTTTGAGCAATTCTAAGGATTGGATACTGCGCTATTTAAAAACTTACCTTTTTAGCAGCACCAACGTGGCTAACAAATCTGTCGTAATTAGCCGTCAAATTTAGACAATTTTAACTGATAACAATCTGATTTCACGAGTTGATTACAGTTAGGAGCGGCTGCCCTTTATTGTAGTTATTAACCTACATTTCTTTAGTAAATTTAGAAATTATCAGTTGATCACATGCTTTATAGAAGCCAACAATTAGACCTCCTTGTCTGTTCGATGAAGTCTTGTTAACGTTACATCTGAATGTAACAATATTACTTTAGGTATAATGACGTATTAGATACAATTAGGTACGGACAATATAATTATTGACAACACGTAGCAAACTCACCGCTGGTGAAGACTAATGCCTGATAAGTGCCTGTCATGGAAGGTTGCCCAATTACTGTCCGTGTGGTAGACGTTTTGTGTACTCGACTTGTAGACTCTGTGTTTTGATCGTCTGTCGCGACAGTGAAGGGTAATATATTTTTCAGCTGTTATTAATGGCACAAGAGAATCTAATAATCTCACAACATGGCTTCTTTGTCTGTCATTTGATTCTGTGTGAACTGCTAACATTTCGGCAGTACCTAACGGGGATATGTGAAATTAATACTGTTCAAACGTGCACAAGTATAGACGTGTTTGGATTAACATTCAACATTTATCGCTGGGTGGATGAGTTTAAATCAAGATTACAAAACCATCGTGTACAATTGCCAATTACTTCTTCTTAAAAAATGTACTTTATAAAAACGCATTGCCGTGAAAATTAGTATGAATATTTTGTTTTGTTTTATAAATGTGTGTGGATGCAACACGTTGACAAATCTAAACGAGAGTGAGTGAGTGAGTGAGTGAGTGAGTGAGTGAGTGAGTGTGTTTGTGTGTGTGTGTGTGTGTGTGTGTGTGTGTGTGTGTGTGTGTGAGTGTGTGTGTGTGTGTGTGTGTGTGTGTGTGTGTGTGTGTGTGTGTGTGTGTGTGGTGTGTGTGTGGTGTGTGCGTGTGCGTGTGAATGTGCGTGTGCCTGTGCGTGTGTGCATGTGCGTGTGCGTGCTAGGGCTTGTGTGTGTCATTATGTTTGTGTTTGTCTGTCCGTGTCAACTATTGACGGAGACATTGTCGAGGCTAAAAGCTGTGTTTGCTGGCAAACCGGACTTTCATTGTTGCGCTGTAACTCAACCAACTAGTAGATCTCTACAGAAACAAGTTGGGAGTGAGACACTTGTCGAGACTTCTGTTCCCGGAGAGCTACATCGCAATATGTGGGTCCTAATGTCACTTTATAAACACCACCTGAAGCAAAAATCTGATTATAAGTCTGCATATCTGATTACCGCATATGAGACGATGTATGGTCTCAAGGTTTCTTTCATATGGAACATCGAGTTGACGTCACATCCGGAACGGTGACGCAGGGTTTGAAAAGCGACAGCTCCATTTTGCTCCGCGACGAAATTGAAACCCAATGCTGGTGTGTCACACATCGTGGGGTCCACTGAGATATTGTCCCAACCTGGGTCTGAAACCCACAGGGTGCGCAGGAGAGTGGCCAAGGTGAAGGACATAAGGATAAAACCGGGAACATCAAACAGAACTGAATGATTGAGCGTCTGGTCCGAATCCGTGACAATCGCCAGCAGTATCAAACAAGGATTAACAAGTTCCTCTCAGGAAAAATCCTACAACATATGTCAAACCTCTGCTGCCCCAGAACGTTTGTCACCGCACAACGTATGGCCTTTCCCAAAAGCCCCACCTCGACAGATGAAAGCTAGTTATCTGATGCACAAGAGGATCGGATTCGGCATGAAATAAGATAACGATATAGAAAAACAAGTGTTTAACCACCAGTGTGGGAAGACTCGAGTGTTGACTACTATTTAGTTTTAGCTGCACTGTCGTCAGGACCTTGACTGAAAACAACGTTCGTATGGTGTAGTTGGCAACACCATCGCCGACGACTCGGTCCTAACGAGCTGTCAACATCAAACAACTTTAATTAATTTGATAAAGATCTGCAACGGAGCGGGAGACGTAAATGACGTAGACCTTCCACACATTTATTAAAGTCATGAGCGGTTTGACATTACTGTAGTTATTAACCTATATTTCATGTGATATCAATACACGCCGTGCAGAAACCGACAATTACTTGCCCTCCTTCCCTCTCTCCCTCCTCTCTCCCTCCTTCCCTCTCTCTCCCTGCCTTCTTCACCCCTCCCCCTCTCTCCCCCTCCCCCTCCTTCCCTCTCTCTTTCCCTCTCTCCCTCCCGCCCTCTCTCTCTCCGTCCCTCCCTCCCTCTCTCCCTCCATCACTCTCCCTCCCTCCCTCCCTCCCTCCCTCCCTCCCTCCCTCCCTCCCTCCCTCCCTCCCTCCCTCCCTCCGATCAGTAATTTTGCAAAAACATTTATTTATTCAGTAGGTAACACCAACTCAAAGTCAGTAGTTTTACTCAGAACTTGGTTAACTCTAAGAAAATTTATTAGATATTGATGATCATTGTTTCATTTCGTGAGCTGCTATTTTGTAGTTATGCTCAGCAGGTACGTGTCTTGAATATTTGTCTCTGTCACATACATAATGAATCGGCAGTTTGCTTTTATAATTTTAAGCAATGATTACTTTCTATGTTAAATCTGATCGCACACGTTTCGATTCACGCCGCATGTCAATTAGCACTTCGGATGCTGCAGATTGCTTAAAAATGTACAATCAGTTCGATTGTTTTGCTCCTCGCGTTTCAGACTAATTTCACGAAACAGCAAACGTACGAAGTATCCCCTGTGACATGCTAACTCGTTTGTGCAAATGTGTGGCTTCGTTTTTATTAAATAAACAGAAAACTCAGAAAAAGGGTATTTGCTATCATAGCCGAAACTCGAACCGGACACCCTGTGTTACCGTGACATCCGGAAAAGACTGTAGCTTGAAAATCTCGCGTGAGCGAAAACGAGCAGTGAGATCGACCTTTGACCCGTCCATGCTGTCAGTCCTTCGATAGACTGTTTACTATAATTTATAGAGTCGCAATATTCCCGTTCTTTTGCTGTTTTTTGTTCAACGATGGGACGCCCGCGTATGTTTGCGACCGAATCGGCAAGGAAACAGGGAAGTGCACAAAGAGCCGCAGAAAGACAGAAACAGCGGCCGTGCGCACACGTGTATTTGGAAAAAGTTATAGACTTGTGCAAGTTGTGGAATCAAATGACATGTACGACAGGTTAGTACTCTGTTATTACTCGGCTTCAACCATTTCACATTGTTTTAATATTGCGTGTTCCAGCTGACAAAATAGTTTTGCTATTAAATTAGTCGACGGTATTAGGCCATTTAGGGTCATTCCGAGTGAACGCAAATAAAATTCCATAAATTGGTTGCTGTCATCGACGTCTTGGACTTAGTCTTAGATTATTTTTGAATAGATCAGTACTAATACAGTATGATGAGAGCCTTTCCAGTTTTGCATTTGGTAAGGTTAGCAAGAATCCAAAATTTGAGCGTTGTAGCTTATATAGGTTTCAAGTTATGGCACTTTGACATTTGACAGGTTGTTAAAAATAAATAATTGTATTTACATTTAATTCACTAGTCAATATATTCTGCAATCTTGAGCCTCTGTCAGTGAAATTGTGGTGAGTTGATCTATATAATATAGAGATTACATAACTACAATTAGAATATAAATACAGTGTACGGTTAATGTACAGCTAGGTGATACAAATCATGATTAAGATTTATTCAAAATATCACTCGCGATAGGGTTTTCAGACCCTGATTGTGAGCAGAATACACATACCTTAGACATAAATTGATAAATTGTACATATTTGGTATATAAATGTGCAAATCGGAGGAATATGGCAGGTCTGGTTGCCTTAATTATGAATCTATACATGTATATGCAAAGATGGTATGTTATTATATTTCTTAAAATATGACCAACTTCCGACCCAAACATTTCGATGAGGCGTAGCTTGTATTGTCACAAAACCTTTTCTATGTGTAAGCTCATTCCTATAACTCAAATAACTAGTAAAATAAGTCTCAATATCCTTCCGAGCTTCCTTCACAACAAAAATGGCATACGCCTGGGTGCCACAATTTTTAAAATAAATTGCTCGTGATATACTATGACACAAAATTGTAACTTTTGTCATGATTTAAAGGTAAAGGTAAGGATTGCTCAAAGCGCTTTTTACACTTTACTCCCTGGTAGTTCAATCGAAGACCATCTCGGCTTCTCTGGGAAGCATTCAGCCATGTAGCAATTTTGCGAAGACTGCTTGTACACAAATAGTCATCACTGTTTATAGCCAGGTACTCATTCATACAGCTGGGTGAAATGGAGCAATGTAGTGTGAAAACAACTTGCCCAAGGTTTCACATGGCAGCACAAAATTTGAACCTGGGTCCTCTTATTTTAGAGTCTGATACTCTACCCCTGAACCACTGCGCTAATACTAGCAACCTTTGTTTATGACCAATATTAAAGAAAAACTGTTAGTCTCACAGACTGGTACATTTCGTCATGATGAAGTTTCAGTAGTATGCCTGCAGTGCAGTTGTGAGGAACACTAAGCAGGTTTTCAGCTCACTTAGTCTTCATGGCATTAAAATTAACTGATTTTAGTAAATTTATTGTAATATTATTTTGCCTAAAACCACTAATGACATGTTATGGTCCTGTGCAAGTTAACAAACACAATTTGCTGTGTTTTGTGGTGAAAAACTCAGCAGTGATTAAGATTAACAAAAATATATTTCATTCAATATTACAAATTAACTATTCAGGGCTGTATAGTCCAAAGGACCTGAGGACCTCTTGGGCCAGTGATGATGATTAAATGTCCATTTTGAGGTGTTTACAGTAATGCTCACTGGTTTGGTTATGTTTTATTTCAGATGTCGCAAAGACGTTGCCACTCTGCAGCCTGTTACTATATGTGAACTTTTGTGCATGACATTGAAGAAATTGTGACTGATGAGTACAGACGATGAAGACATGACACTGATGACAAGAGCGGAAGACGTCACTGGCAAACCATTCTGCATTGTGTACAAAGAATGCCTTTTGGAGCTTGCCAGAATGGAGGTAATCATTGGTATTTGATATTCATAAAATATCATCATGACACAAGTAACGGCATTTTAAAGATGTTTCTTAAAAACTATTCATTTTGTATATGGCAAGAAAGATGTTATGTTTGTTTTGATTATGTTTAAATTGATGAAAGTGTGGTGTATATTGGTTAATTATATGTTGCCATATTTATGTTACAAACATAGAAATTAATATTATGGAAATTATACATTGAAATACCATTACATCATGCACTATAATTGGTATCAACTGCATTCTGATTGGGCAGGCTGAGTAGAGTGGAATACATAACTATCTTTACAGAAAGCACTAATTAATGCCCACCTATGTCACTGCATTCACACAATTTTGCTGTGTTTGTGGTCATCTCATATGAATAACCAGAGAAAAATATGCCAACTAGGTGATTATGGTGAAGAAACATTTAATTCATAATTACAAACTTACAACATATTCAAAATTATTCATTATTAGCCCCATGAAATTATGTGTAATAAGTATTTGTCACAGTCGTCTATTTGCCTATTTGTGTAGATGGATAGATTATGCAAAGTCAAAGGGTGCAGGCTTCCCTATGACCTGAAAATAAAACGAGTTTCAAATGTGCGGTACTTCTGTCATTGAGTAACACAAATTCTTTATACTAATCAGTTCTGCTGGTAAAACAATTATTACAATTGTTGTCACATACACAGCTATGCACGGTTGTAACGTTTAAAAAAATTAAACGGCTTAACCAGTAGAGCATTATATATGTTAATATGCATCTAAATTGTCAGCTTAGGTATATGAATTTTATTCATCTGCCAGTGGAAGTTTTTGTGCCCCCTAGAATTAATTTCTGAACCTGCTCCTGCGTATGACAGTTTATTTGTCTGCATGAGGTTTTTGCAGTAATGGGTGTCCTGGATAGATTGTATATTGTTGGAATCACATGTGGACTAAAGTAAAGACAACATAAAGTAAAAACATTTTATTGAAACTTTTGACAAGATTGACTACAACATAATGGCAAGCACTGCACATGATATATGTATTTATTTTTAATATCACATGCACATCAGATAAAAAAAAACAATCAGTAAAATATAAAATTAGGAAAAGGTTGAAAACATGTATGGTATATATATATATATATATATATATATATATATATATATATATATATATATATATATATATAAACAAACAGTTACTTTTATCACGATTCATTCATTCACAAAAATATCCAGCACAAATACATAGTATGTCAAATGCTGGTTAGTTAAAAAACATTAATCCCATTTATTAGGCTTTAAAATGATGCCTTTACCCAAAATGACATTACCTACTGCAAATGTGTGCCTAACACTACACCCATGGGCAAATTGTTCAAAATCCTGAAACAATTGTTACACAAGAACAAAATCCTGGCAATTTACCTAAAATTGTAAAGTTTACTCATAATGCATGCATTATGGATATTACTGAAACATGCTGTAAATAGCTTATTTTTTTACAGCAGTAGAACATAAATTGATGTTTTATTAAACATATTTCTCTTGACAAGTTTGCATACAAGTTTCACTTTGGCTTGAATGGCAGACTCATCTGACAAGATTTTATAAATGACTTGTCCAAAATATTTACAATGTGACAAAGTTTAACTGGTTAACTCCTGAAGTAATTGTCTTAGAAAGTTTTGACTTTCTAGATACAAAGTACATATACATACTATATACATGTAATGTGTACATATTAAATAACAATAATAACAAATAAAGTACACTAAGTTAACTATAATTATGATGATTACACTAGTCATGGTCCTCGCCATGTGGCTGAGAGTTACATGTGCAATCACTACCCCGGGTATGTGTTTACTCACCTGTATGAAGAGTACCGGCTACAGATAGTGGTAGATATTATTACTTTATATAGTTAGTCTTTGCATAATAACATAAGTGTGGCTGAATGCTTCCTACATTAGTAGATATGTTGTTTGATTTAACAGATCTTAATAAAGTGTAACATATCTGGCATGTAGAGTTTACGATATGAATACCAAATACCAAACAATTCTATAATTGACTTTTGCTAAATGTATCATCACATATGATATCATAAATGTCACAGCCATGTTAATTGTCACTTTGTTTCTTGCACAGGTAGATGTGGATGCACAGAAAATGTCAGGTACCTGGCATGCAGTACCATTAAAGAGAGTGAACTAAGTAACACAGTAATGCCATCGATATCCAAGCCGATGAAGTTCACCAAAGAATGCCGAACCTATCTTATTGTGTTGAGAGAGGTTGACCGAAGGCTCATGCCATATTTGCCAGACCATGGTACCCACTGTTCTACCACAAACTGCAAAGCTAGTCAGATATCACCATATTCGCATGTCAAGCAACCTGCATTCTATATGGGTCTCTAGTCAGTTTGGGTAACTGACTGGCCTGGAAGTCAGTGCACACACCATCAGTACAGGGGAGTCTGTTATGGATGCAACACACGACTGAGATCACTCGGTTGATATTCACATGACATTTGATCTGCAGCGTCTTGCACAGCCCATGGTTGTGGAATCTTGTCCGGGATCTTGGATGGTATATAGCTTATTAACTTGTTGACCTAGTGGTGGTGTTCAGTTTCCTGTTGAGTGTTGACCTGAAAAGAAAAGCATAATATTCAAACTCAGTAAACAAAAACTGGCATCATGGTATTAGAGTTGTCATTATGGAGTGTTCTTTGCCATAATCAATAAATCTACAGCTGTATAACATAATATTTTATGTATGACCTAAAGCATTCCACAAAAAGGCAGCAAGAAATATTTGGCTACAGCAGCATGTACAGGTTCATATCTAAGCAGGGTTGTAATTTATTAGGTCTGTATTGTCATTACATGAAAGTAAAATTACCATGCTATTTTTAAATGTAGGGATGCCTTATCTTATATATTATTATAGAATTATATTTACTCCCAAGCATAGCGCATTCATATTTTCTGTTTTATTTTCAATATACAATTTTGTGTCAGGGTATGTCATGTAATAACTACTGCATGTTATATTTGACATTTTATGGCTCAGCTGGATGTCAAAGTAAATGTTGGAAGTGACAAAATAAGGTGTTGTTGTGATGCCAACAGTATATTTCCTTCACTGAATATTCAAACATGTCTACCTTCTTCAGAATGAATAATAATTGATTTTATAAATTTATTTCTGAGTTATTGTTGTATGCTGAATAGTTTTTTAAAGGTGTTGACCGAAGTCTGTGTGGACACTGGACTGGACACACTTAGTATAACATGCATTACACAACTGCAAAGGTTATCCTAGTTTTCCATATCCGAGATATTATGAAAATGCTAATGAAAGCAAATGAGTATTGAAATGGGCATATTAAAATATTTATAAAATGTATACATTGTTGATTGTTAAAATGTTTAATTCACTTGGAGTGATCAGACGTTGGCCTCTTGCAAACTATGTATCCTCCATGCATTTGCCCGACACAAGTGATTGCATTAATCTTAGTCCCTCCTCTGCCTCGTCTCACTTGCATTGTAGTGTGGCCCATACTAATATATCATAATTTGAGTTGTATTATGCATTCATATATTGCTGTGATGAAAAGATAAAGATTAGAACAGCTGGCATATGTGAGTTGAAAGGTGTCAGGTATTACATAGACTACAGCCAGGCATCACTGACCACAATGGAAACAAGTGCAAGAATGTTATGTGTAATACTTGCATATGGTGTACACTGGCTAGTTGCTATACAAGCATTTTATATTCATGTTTACCTTTTTGTATATTGAATAAATTCATCACCATCATGGTTGTCATAAATTTTTTAATTATTATATAATTATAATATTATTATTATATAAAATATAATGCAAATCAGCAACATCCAGCAATCATAGTAAAATGTGAGTCACAAAACACTGTTTAAATAATTGTGATAACCAACATAATTCTTCGTTTGACGTTCTGTTGCACGAGATAACGGATGCTCCCCACGGTGACCATCACCCGGAGCCTAGCTACTGCCAATGTTCCGAAGCCAATGAGATATCATTTCGTCCCTAACGTCATCTACACTCTCTAGATATGTACTTTTGCAATTACACAGCTTATGAACAAGATCCTGCGTTATCAAATACAATACATATAAACTTATAAATAAAGGCTGTATGAGTGTATCTGGCTGAGACTAAGGAGTCTAAGCGATGCCGATGCCGACTGTCAAACTTTAAAAATAATCTAACAAGTTAGAGAATCCACGTCGAGTAGGCCTATAATGAAGTTCACAAGTTGCAGTTCTTGTTGAATTAGCCCACGACTACTCGCCCTGGTTGCTAACTGCAATAAAACACTTAATACATACCTTCACAGAAGAAACACTTCGGAACGTTCGTCACGACACGCAAAAGCACATGCGGTTTGTTATTGTGCCGTAGGAAACTGTACACGGCGGGAAACTTGGTGGATGCAGATGTTTGAATTTGGTGGTGTATAAAAGTTGAAAAACAAGCGGAAGTATTGATTGATAAGTATTATTTTTGTGCTAAGGTTATTCATAAGGGTGTACTAGACATATATTGAGTGGCAGTTTTGGTTAAATTTAGTTAGTAAACAGTATTTTTGAACAAATTAGTATACGTGGGTGATAATAGGGTAATCTAGCCTTCGACAAATTGTAAACAAGACTGAGCAAAATCTGTTTATTTGATATCGTATATAAGAGACAAAGCAATAAGCGTAACAACTATATGTGTAAGGTAACACTCTGAATAGGTATCATTGTTATTAAAAATAAACAAGCTTTTTAGTAGGAATCCTTAGTTTGTGCAGACTATTATTTATAGTGGGTGAAATAGGGTAATCTAGCTTTCAACAAGATTGTAAACAAAATTTAGCAAATCTGATAAATTGATATGATATATAACAGATAAAGTGGTAAGCAAAACAGCTGCATACATAGGATAATTCTTTGATTCGGTGCCATTGTTATTAAAAATAAGCAAGTGTTTTAGCAGGAAACCCTAGTTTGTTTATATAGGTAGTGTCCAAAGTATCCGCTAGGGAACGGTACCAGTACAGAATAAAATTATTGTTCATGGTAGCATAGGTAGTAAGTTGTTTATAACACGTAGTGTGCTGCAGTTGCTGTACACAATAAACAAACAGTCTTTCTAAAGACTAAGTTGGTATAAACTAAGTTGATTTGATCAATCGTATTATGGCACCTTCCAAGCGGCAAGTGAAGGCAAGGAGGCACTTGCTGTGTGATCACTGCCACAGCTTGGTGGATTTTGCCTTATCGGGGTGCGGAAAGTCTTGGTCAGAGACAACGGAGGAAGGGTTTACTTTCCAATGTTTAGGGTGTTGGAAAGTGGACTGTCTGACGGCAGAGCTAGCTAAGCTAACGGATCTTGTGAAGGGGATGGAGAGAGGAGGGAGGATGATAGCAAGGAAAATAAATGGAGAAAGAACAACAGAAAACATGCCATGCATGAAGGAGACAGTGGAGAAAGTGACAGTAGAGAAGGAGGGAGGGACAAGGGGACAGGAGATGATAGAAGTAGATGCGACAGGAGGAAAGACGAAGGGAAGAAAGGAACTGAGAGTAGATATGACCAAACGGAAGTCAATAACAAGGAAGATGTCAGGAAGAAAAGAGACAGGAAAGAAAGGAACAGAGAAAGCGGCAGGGGGGAAAGTCAGCAACCAGGGAGATGCAAAACGGAGGAGCTACTCTGAAGCAGTGATCGAGGGTGCATTGAGAACAGAAAGGGTTTTTATGGGCGACTCAATTTTGCGAAAGACGGACAAGACGTTAAACAAAGGAGAAGATGTTGTTGTTTGTCTTCCGGGCGCTCGGATTGAGCATGTGACAGATAGGGTAGAGAACGTGTTGGGGCATGGCCAGGGAGGATCTATATTAGTACATGTAGGGACGAACAATGCAGACAGGGAGGGGACAACTAGAATAGTGCAAAGATACAGACAGTTGGTAGGGAAACTGAAGAAGACAAGAGTTGAACAGATCATTCTCTCAGGAATCTTGCCAGTAATCGGAGGAAGGGGAGCAACCTATAGAAACTGTAAGAGGATGGCAATCAATGCTCTGGTGGAGCAGATGTGTGAAGGAGAAGGAGTTGGATTTGTAGATTTGTGGGGATACTTTGTTGGGAAGGAAGATATGTACGTGAGAGATGGCCTCCATCTAAGCGGAAAGGGCGCAGCAGTGTTCTCCGAGAACCTGCTTCAATCTATGGACAGAGGAACAGGTTGCAATTTTTTAAACTAGTTTCGCAGGGGGGATACACAGAGAAGCCAAATACTAGAGGCATAGCTAAAGACAGCAAAAAGAAATCAGCAAAAAACAGCCTGGAAAGCCCTACGAAATTTGGTTATAAATGTGTTTGTTTAAATGCAAGGAGCATAGTAAACAAAAGAAATGAACTAAACATTATGGTAGAGGATATTGACCCTCACATAATAGGTATAACTGAATCTTGGGCCACCCCCGATATATCAGATGCCGAATTAGGAATGACAGGATATGTAATGTTTAGGAAAGATAGATTAGGTAGAAGGGGAGGCGGAGTTATTTTATATATTAAAGAATCCATCCAGGCTTACGAAATAAAATTAGAAAAAGAAGCAGAATGTGAAGCTGTCTGGTGTAACATAGTTACAGGAAAAGCAACATTAACTGTTGGGTTAGTTTATCGTAGTCCAAACATAAGCATAGAAGAGAATGAAAAAATGCACAACGCTATAAAAGAAGTGAGTAAACGGGACTGTATTATTATGGGGGATTTTAACCATGGGCATATAAAGTGGACATCTCTACAGAGTCCTGGGAGAGAGGATCAAGAGTTTTTAAATTTAGTACAAGATAGTTTCCTTTTTCAACATGTGTTAGAACCAACCAGGGACAAGAACGTGTTGGACATAGTTTTGAGCTCACAGAAGGAATTTGTTGATAATGTCAATATATGTGAGCCACTGGGATGTAGTGATCATAACCAGATACATTTTATCATCAAAGTAAAAGGAGAACAGAACAGAAAAATACGGTACAGGAAAAATTTTCACAAAGGAAGATATAAGGACATGAGGGAATATTTAGCGAAGATAGACTGGAATAACACACTGAAGAATAAGACAGCAACAGAATGCTGGAATATCTTAAAGAGGGAAATTGACTGCGTCGTTGACAAATTTGTCCCCTTGAAAAAACAGGGGGAAAGGTCAAAGAAGAAACACTTATCGAAGGAAGCCATTAGAAAAATCAAGTACAAGCAAATGATGTGGAAGACATATAGACATACTGGAAGTGAAGAAGACTATGCCATTTATAAAGAAGCACTTAATCAAGCTACAGCTGAAATTAGAAATTCGAAGAGAAGCTATGAACAAAAAATAGCTTTCAACATAAAACATGACAGCAAGAGTTTTTATGCGTATGTTCGAAGTAAACAGAAAGTTCAAGATAAGGTCGGGCCACTAGAAGGTAGTGATGGAAACATAATAACGGAGGGATTCTTAATGGCAGAAAACCTAAATGAATACTTTAGTTCGGTGTTTACCAGGGAAGATATTAGTACATTACCAGTACTAGAGACTAAGTTCGAAGGGAGAGAGTGTGACTATTTAGGACAACTAACTGTAACCCCAAAAATGGTAGCTATGAAAATAAGAGATATGAAGGATAATAAATCACCAGGAGTGGATGGGATTCCTCCCAAATTACTACTGGAAATTGTAGAACAAATTAGCATACCACTTGCAACAGTGTTCAATTTGGCATTAGAGGAAGGAGTGGTTCCGGTAGAATGGAAAGAAGCAAACATCATACCATTATTTAAAAAAGGATCAAGAAGCAAGTCAGAGAACTATAGACCAGTGAGTTTAACATCGGTGATTTGTAAACTATTAGAAAGACTAATTAAAGATCACTTGGTTGATTTTCTTGTTAAAAATAAATTGATAAACACATCTCAACATGGGTTTTTAAAAGCGAGGTCATGCTTAACAAACATGTTATGTTTTTTGGAAGATGTCACAAAGTGGGTAGATGAGGGATCACCAGTAGATATAATCTACTTAGATTTTAAAAAAGCCTTTGACAAAGTGCCACACCAAAGATTACTACTTAAACTAAAGGCCCATGGCATAGGAAATAGTATGATTAACTGGATAGAAAAATGGCTTATTGATAGAAGACAAAGAGTAGTAGTTGATGGGGAGGTTTCAAATTGGAAATCTGTTTTGAGTGGAGTACCGCAAGGATCAGTATTGGGACCTATTTTATTCTTAATATATATCAATGATTTGGATGATGACATAACAAGCAAGGTGTTGAAGTTTGCGGACGACACAAAAGTGTTTAGGAAAATAAAAAGTGATGCAGATAGACAGCATTTACAAGATGATCTAAATAAGTTGATAGAATGGTCTGAGAAATGGCAAATGCTGTTTAACTTTGGAAAGTGTAAGTGCCTCCACACAGGACATGGGAATGAAAATGCACAATATACAATGGGTGGTACTGTACTAAATACTACTGTAAAGGAAAAGGACTTAGGTTTAACCATTAGTGCTGACATGAAGGTATCAGAGCAGTGTGGAATTGCAGCAGCGAAGGCAAACCAAATTCTTGGATTAATTAGGCGAAATATAGTATACAAAGAAAAAGAACTAATAATACCGCTTTATAAAACAATAGTTAGGCCTCATTTAGAATATTGTATACAAGCATGGAGGCCATATCGCAAGAAGGATATTGATATGCTAGAAAGAGTACAAAGGAGAGCAACAAAAATGATACCAAAACTCAGGAATATTAGTTATGAAATGCGTCTAAAAGAATGTGGTCTAACAACACTAGAAACCAGAAGATTGAGAGGAGATCAGATTGAGGTTTTTAAAATATTGAATGGGTATGAAAATATTGACAGAAATATTTTTTTCACGGTCAAGGAAGAGAGAAGGACTAGAGGACATGGAGTTGCATTAGCAAAGAAGCAGTGTAGACTAGATATTAGAAAATTTTCATTTTCCCAAAGAATAGTAAACGAATGGAACAAATTATCAGCTGATTGTGTAGGTGCTAGAAGTGTTAATATGTTTAAAAATAAAATTGACATATACCTAAGACGGGCAGGGTATACTTAGATAGATAGGTTGGACTCCCGATAAGCCAAACGGCTTCCTTGTCCACCTGCCATCTAGAGTTGATTCTCTAGGTGGCAATCTTGTTAAATCTTGTTAAAAAGGATGCCGATCTCGTATAAAACACGTGACCCAAAAAGGGCAGGACGTCTACACCGGCTAATAGTTTCGTCAGTTATACCCGGTGTAACGACGATTCTTTTTTGCCGAATAAAAAAAGATAAGTACGCATTTTAAAATTAAACTGATTGCGCATACTAGTTAAACTATTGAAACATTACACATCAGGACATAAAAGAAAAGGATTGGCGATGGGCAAAACGAAATGATTGTCAACCTTTAAAGAAATGTTTTTGACTGTTGATGATTCGCCATGCTTGTTTTATTGCCGCCTATAATTTCTCTCTACTAAATCTTTCTCTATATAGCCACACTAAATGTGAGTTTGTATTAGTATACTTAGTACTGTGTTGTGTAGTTGTCACTTGTGATTGCGTTACAATACTTTATGATTAGATTTACACCATGTTTATGTTTCTAAAATATGTTTTGTAATTGAACGACAGCTTTTGTATTTGCGCGCGTTATTTGATGATGTAATTCACCCGTTCGACTGATAAGTTTAAATCACTATATTGTTACTATTTACTAGTTTGTGTAACGGTTAATTTAACAACTATTGTCTGACCTGTTTATACTGATATTTACGTGCGCTGTTTCTAAATGTATTTTTGCCGTGTAAAACTAACTAATCGCCGTACATTTATCGAGTGTGCGCCTTGAAGTAATGTTCAATTTTAGTATCTACTGTAGTCGCCAGGTGGCATCACTATTAATAGTGCTTTTTATTTTGCAGTTCGACTGTTGTGTTGTGTGTATTCTACCAATCAAGCGCCGTTATATACACCAATAAAAGTTCGAAAACAATTTAGTGAAAGAGTTATCGCCAAAAACGCACCGGCCAAACTACATAATATGATCTATGCACAATTGTTTTCAAACAACTCACTCTCATGGTAAATAAACCATTATTTTGCTTTCTTTCAGAGGTTTCTGCCGTGAATTTGTCCACAAAAACAAGCTTTCCATGGAGAATGGTCATTCCTGCCTTCTACAATAGGTGCTTACCTTTATTACAATGCTGCATGGACGATTTCCTTAGTTCGATACAACATATTGTTTTTGTAATATGTAACTGATGATGCATTTGTTTTATAGCAATCATGTAATTAATCTGAATGTTCCATATGCAATAAAGATCCATAACATGCTGCTGTTATGACTTGACAGTATGTGTGCTAAGATACCTTGATAAGTCTATTTCTGCATGTACAAACTAAGATTCAGTCATTAACAAAACATAATGGTTATTTATAAACAGTTATCCAGAGTCACAACCTGGATCATCACCTTTATGCAGATGACACACAAATCTATGTTTCTCTGACCACACCAGATACTTGTCGCTCCCTAAACCAGCTCTGGGATTGTCTCCAAGATGTCTCCCTTTGGATGAAAAATAGTAAATTAAAACTAAATGCAGATAAGACTGAATTTCTCATCATTGGTACCTCAACGCAGCGGGCAAAACTCAATGGCTTTTTCCCGACACATATTCAGAGTCAGAGTATCACACCAGCCGCCTCAGTTTTAAATCTCGGAGTAACGTTTGAAGAAAACTTCAATTTCAAACAACATATCTGGAAAACATGCCGTTGCTGTTTTTACCATATCCGTGATCTTCGCCGTATCCGCCGGTTTTTATCACTTTCCGTTGCTAAAACCATCGCCACAGCTCTAGTAAGCAGCAGACTCGACTACTGCAATTCCCTCCTTTACAATACCGCAAACAAGGACATAGCAAAACTTCAGCGTGTCCAAAATTGTTTAGCAAGGGTAGTCACGCGTTCTCCTCGTTTTTCTCGCTCAGTGCCGCTTCTGAAATCACTGCATTGGCTACCTGTGCACTATCGCATCATTTTCAAAATTTGTACAATAGCCTATCAAGCACTCTCATCTACACAACCAGCATATCTAAATTCAATGCTAACTCCAACACGAAATTCCAGACAGCTACGCTCAACCAGTAGTAACCCTCTTTACATCCCTCGGGTGAAAACGAAAGCCGGGACCCGAGCTTTCTCGGTTGCCGCACCAACGGTGTGGAATTCGCTTCCTGCCAGTGTTAAATCACAAGGTAATATAGTTTCATTCTGCCGACATCTAAAAACCCATCTCTTTAATGCTGCCTATCCTCCTTAGCCTCCTAGCTTTTCCATCCATCCGTTGACGATTCACGCATTGCTTTCGATTATGAGATTGATTAATCCCCTGGTTTTGTCGCGCCACTGAGCTTGATTTTCGAGGATATTGGCGCAAAAGAAGTACTATTATTATAAGTTATGTTTGTGTGTTTAATTCTGTTGTATTCAAGACTGTCCTTGTATCACATTCAGAGTGTGTATACACCTAGGTACATACCCAGATAGCATGCAAGCGTTACATTAACGTTTGCATTTAGTTAGAACCGTTTTATTTTGGTTACAGTTAAATCTCTAACGTTCCCGAAACGTTAGTTGTTGGTTGTTTTTGTTGGTTTGAAAGTAAACGTAGATCTACGTTAAATAAACGAGCAAAATAACGCAAATAAAACGTTCGTACGTAAACGTTAAACAAACGTTAAGGCAAACGTTAAATTAACGTTTGCATGCTGTCTGGGTATATACTATATATATACACACACACACACACACACACACACACACACACACACACACACACACACACACACACACACACATGTACGCCTATATTATATATTCACGTACTCATAGCGTCTCCGAATTGATGTTTTATAGATTTATGGCGGTATATAAATTTTCTTGTTATTAATATTATTATATCACATTAGTAGGTTGTAAAATATTCATACATTTTAACCTTTGTCGACATTTCAAGCAAAAGAAAAGAAGACCTAATCCGAGCTGGGGTCTTCAGCACACAGCGTAAACTTAAAACAGATACCGTACTAAATGTCCTCCATTGCGTTAAACTATGCACTATGCACATGCACAGTGACGGTAATAGATTGTGAATGTCGCACAGGCCGCTGTACAACAATATAACGGTATGTTATATTTAATTACTTCAGCCCTCTAAAGGGAAGAAGGAGAAAGACAGGGTTTAGACCGGTTCGCTTAGATCAACGACATATTGATAGTCGGGGCGCACGGTGGTTGAAGTGGACACCTCGTGCTATTTTTGGTTACCCTGTTGTTTTCTAAACTTCAAACCTTCCTTAACAATAAACCAGATGGCAACCCTCTGAAATCGGTGTACCTCACAAATACTCATGGTTTATTTAATGAAATTAGCTAGTATCTGTACCAAAATATATCCGGAATGGTGAGAGGAATAAAGACCACATATATATTAGAGAAATGTATATATTTTTAGGGCAACGAGAAACAAACAATTGAAGAATAAGTAGAAAAACATTTTCGTTTTGTCGTCGATTTCATATAAATGTACCGTAGTCACCTTACTACATAATCAAGCTATATAATGAGTGAACATATCAAAGGTATCCATAAAGAAAGTAGAGCTCGGAAGCAACCACTATCAATGTTGGAATGCTTTCTACACAACACTGGCGTCAACAGTGCCAGCCACATGCTTTATATGGTCTAATGATCAATTCTGTTCAAATAGATCCGCTTAGAATATGCAGCAAAGCTGGCCAATAAGTTTGGGGTGAAACACACAGTAGGTATGGCTGATCAGGCTTTGCATGATATTTCATATGGGCTACGGGAGCAAGCTTCCCCTGATGATGACATTGGCATCTTATTGTCATGTGTGTAGTTTCATCTCACTGGAAACGCTATGGGCGCAGTTGGAAACATTATGTGGAGTCTTATCCTTATAGAAACTGGTTTGTGTAAGCAAGGAACGGCTAACAAAGGTTTTGAACACAAATGACTACGGGAGGCACGGGTGCATTTGAACAATGGGAAAATGGGCAATTGGGGAAAATTGGTTTAGTATAATAACATGCTCCCATTTGTTGTTGCTGCTGGTCACCACAACTACATTTATTCGCTGCCAATGTGCCTAAAGGAAATGAACAACCTGAAGAACCCAGCACCATATATATATCAGTACTTCACGAAAGGTCAATATGATGTGCGAAAAAGCTGAGTCATTCAAATGTATCACTTCTGATATGCCTCATGGGCAGACATAAAGCATAGATGTGAAGGAAAGTGCGAGTGAGCTTACACAAATATTCCTGGATGCTAAAGTACGAACCAAGTAGCATTACACAAAGCCTGTGTCATCTGAGGTATCATTCCATTTCAAAGAAGTGATGAACCATCCGCAGTCTAACAATCCCACGAAGATGGAAACCAGGAAATGATCAATCAAGCATGCATAAAAACACCACATGATCAATCCCGTCACGGTAGACTCCAGCAACATAATAAATATTGCCACGAAACAGTGAGCCACTGTAACTATCACGGAAACTGTGGAAAATATTTGCAAAACTGAGCTTCAGAAATATTTGAATGACAACTCAAAGTTCAAAAGGTACGTGACAGCATATTTAAAGAACTGCATCCTCAATAACATCTTACTGTGCTACAGAAGCCGACGTAGCAGCTGATCAATGAAGTTGTCATGCTGATACGCCTTATTCATCAGAAAGGTATTGGGGGAAATGTCAATCTTGAGGAAACCATCGGCGAATATGAATGTTCTAAGGTACCGCAAGTTTTGTTTGAGTCAAATGGATCGATGCGTCAAGGCTGTAAGGCTTGAGGTTGACAGCTACGCTGAAAGAGACTCACTTGAAGATGGAGGAGAAATTATTAGATATCGGTTGGAAGACGGGTTCCACACATTTGGAACCAGTATCTTTGACGGTGCCGCCTTTACCAGAACTTACACAATGGAATACAAGTTACGTGTCGCCAGCAAATGCCCTTGTAATTGTTCTTGCGCTAAATTCCATGCGCCGCGTTGTGCTGCTAGCAAGTGCAAACGGAACGATACCAAATGTAGGCGAGTAATGCCTGTTCGGACTCTTGTTGAAAACAATGGCTGTGACAAGAGTGACACAGATGACTCAGAACAATCTTCAATGTGATTGAATACCACCTTGGTATGTTTTTATTTTCGAATAATGTTATCATAATTTTATGTTGTCTTAACAAACATCGCATTAATAACCAGCAGTAGATTATGCATCAGTACTCTGTCTTTAATAGTGTATATTACCCTAAGGAACGCGAAAATTATACAATCAATGAAATCTACTCCGATTTGCGTCAGGTCACGATTGCGCAACACTTGGGGGATGGGGTAGATGTTTGGCTCGTGATTACGTATAACGTAGCACTATTTACTATTGCTTTGCAGTATTCAGTAGGTAATTGAATGCACATCATTTTGATATATTACATAAGTATATTGATTACATATTAAGGTAACTATGACTCCTTTTGTGTGATGTCAACTGGGAAACCGAACTGATTTATCGTCATTTTGTCCAATGTTTTGTATCTGGCATCTTGAAAAAATAAGCGTATCAACAAGCTATTGCCATAAATAATAGTTCTCCTCATTCCTGATTATTTGATACTACACTTAAGTTTGTTGTTATACAGTTACTGTAAAAATGGGGAAAGAGAAATTTATACAACTGGGCCATTAAGGGCATGGATATAAGCGCAATTTTCGGAGTGAGGTACACTGATTTGAGAAGGTTGCCCTCTGGAATATTGTTCGGGAGGGTTTGACGTTTAATAAAATACACGACAACCAAAAATAGCACGAGGTGTCCACTACCTCCAAAATTTGGACCCGTGCGCCCCGACTATGATAATTATTTTGGAAACGCAGCGGCATCTATGATACCTCTTCGTGACGTCACAATGGGATTGACGTCTTCCGGGTTGACGCCATCACACGCCGCGCCGCCGATCGCTGGGAAGAAAGGGCAGTTTCTTTAGAGGAATCTTGAACGCGTTGCTGTAGTAATTTTGCTTTTTCCACCGACTGCAAACGTAAGCCTATGTGTGAAGCTTTGCGCGTATGTGTGTGTCTGCTTTTTAACAATGTAATTAGTCGCCGTGCGTATCGCAACGCTGTTTTGACTCTTATTGTCGTTACGAACATGTCTACAGAGGACGCAGACACCAGTCCGCGGTCTTCGATGTCTGGCAGCATCACTGTCCCACCAGGTCCAACTTTTTGAAAACTGGCGACGTGGGGCTACAATTCTGTAGTGAATGAAGCTTTGTTTTTTACGGAACCCCGTTGGTGCCACGGTGAATATATATTTTTTTGATCGCCGCTACTTAATTATCTGGCGGCCGCCACTTAATTATATGGCGGCCGCCACTTAATTATATGGATGCCAATTAAGTGGCCAGGGCCAGGCTTGAGTGCCATGACCCCGGGCCTTGTCCATGTAATTAACCGACTTATGATTAAACAATTTATATTGGCATGAAGTATTTGGGGATCCACTGCACGAGTGGACAGCCCCAAAAGCATTGTGTTCACTTTGGTTCATTCCACATTCTTCCCAAAACATGCGTGGATACTATTATTTTGAAACTGCACACGTTCCTGTTTGTACATGCACACAGAGTGTATGGTTGATTACATATTCTGTATTCATTATATATAGTTTTTACACCAGTTTGTAATGTTATGACACCACCAAAATTCGTTCACAATGTTGTTATAATCATAAACTTATATGTATACTTTTATGTTTTATAAATATTGTACATGCTTACATTAATATATTTTTATGGTCATATGGAACATGCATATATATATAAACATTATCTATTTTTAGGAAGATTACAATGCATTTGTTTATTTCATACACAGTTAATTCGAAGTAATGTTTAAATGCTGTCAATTGTTCCAGTAGGCCATGACTGTAATATGCACACTTTGCACATCTAAACAATATAATACCGGTGCTTTCATTTCAGGTCACAACTTGCTTGAAACAGTGTGATGCATGTATAGGAGAGATATGAAACCAGACACTTATAGAGACAATCACAGTGTCTGTAAGCGCACTCACCGTTTCGAAAGTGTATTTGTGTGACACTCATATGAACGTGTATGAACGAAGTGGTAACATGAACATGTGATGTGCACACTCACTGATGACAAGGAAATTGTGCCTGCTGGATACATGTATATGTATGTATGTATGTATGTATGTATGTATGTATGTATGTATGTATGTATGTATGTATGTATGTATATATATATATATATATATATATATATATATATATATATATATATATATATATATATATATATATATATATATATATATATATATATGAAACCGTAAAAATACACCTTAGCATATCTTAGAATCATGTGGTCAGCATCCAAATGCCAAAGGACTAATCGCATGAATTATTTGTATTTTTCATCCTGTTATTAAATCACCTGATGCTGTCCAATGGATGACCACAGGATTATGTATACTGTGTGCTTCTTCCCATTATCCATGTAGATGTAGAACTGTTCTGATCACAGGGTCTGTTCTGATCACAAGTTATTGAATAAATACTGTATTTCACTGAAACCAAGTGCTCACTATTTACTAGATCTGGCAGAAAGATGATTGATGCCAGCTAATTGTATTATCATAATCCATGATACCAACATACATAATTTGCACATAATATAGTCAATAATACATATGACTGATTTCATAGTCAATAAATCATATTTAATGTTCACGTATAAGCGTGCGAACGTCTTGATTTACAATCAATAGTAACTCTGGTCCGATGCATAATCTTCAAACCAATTCGTAAAATAAGTGAAGAAGTCCCATGTCTCAGGAAGATATGATGTCTCAGGTTCTTCCTCGTCGGGTTTAGTCGTCTTGCATTTTCCAATCCATACGCTGTAAATATATACTTAAAATAAGTGATACATAGAATATTTTATGCAATTGTTATCATGCTTTACAGCCTCTCGATAGTATTTATTAGTATTATTATTTAATCAGTATACCCAAACGTAGTATTAAAACTTTTAGCAATAAATTATTACTCTGCATATATACACCCGTGAACGGGACGGTTGTCCCGGATTTGATGGCGTCGAAATTATGTTGAATTATTAATGTCTCGTCCATCAGCGCGGATTTGGAAGTGTTGACGAATACTGTAGCTTCGGCAATGGACTGGAATGGTAGACGTTTACCATTATTAAACTACATGAATATATCGCAATATGACATGCGCAAGTAATCAAGCAACTTTGTGTTTAACACATCGCCAGTTGGTATAGCAGAAGCCGATAGGTCAAGGAAGCTACTCAATATAGGACGTTGTTGGCGCATTAATGCAGAGATAATCGGGGAAATGAAGCAATTAGTAATACTTTACAAAAACAGATCTGCATATTTATTCTACTTCTATAATCGTAAATAAAAAAGGCTTTGTTCTAAACACGCACCCCGCGCGCCCAGTGGCGACAGCAGCAGCAACAAGTCCGAAGGCGACCACTCCACTGATTGCAACAATGACCACTACTACCGTACCGATGCCGGAATCGGGCTGTGTCGTCGTCTTGGTTCCTGTAAAGAGACGTCGCTGGCGTAATATATATATATATATATATATATATATATATATATATATATATATATATATATATATATATATATATATATATATATATATATATATATATATATATATATATATATAAGGAAGGCAGATTATCCAATACGCTCTGGCGCCAACGAAGGCCTGGGGGCCACAGAAATATCCGATCATATTTTCGTAGACTGAAACGTCGTTTGACTTCTCTACCGTTCTATATATAGACATTGTTACAACACGACAGCTACATGATATGTCAGTACATCAATTGAAATAAAGAAACAAAAGTCAACAATTAAGTAAAACAACAAAAGAAAAGCAAGTAATTATATATGCACCAATAATATATTTATAACATATAATAATAACATTTCGTGTACGATGGCGTGAGCCCAACTTAACAATAGCTTCATTGACACCGTCAACTCATTGCAGCAACTTCATGTATAACAATTACCGATTGCTTAGCAAACACCGTCACACGATCAAGAAACGCTACGTTGGAATACGTGATTTTCGTCGTACTTTTTGTTGAAATTATAGTATATTAAGATTATCTTTATGACAAAAGCATAAGGGAAAGTTATCAATGTGTCAAATGTATGTAACCGCTTGGTTATTAGCAAGGGCATAGCATGGCGGACGTCTTGCGCTTTATTGCAAGATCGAGTAAAGGCCATAATGAGATCGAGGCCGCAACTATTCATCATTTCGCATTCACGTTCTGTTTAGGTCCTCCCCTAATCGTGGCATAAAACATAAAGAAATGTCAAACAAATCCTGACATGGCGAACAAGGCTACATACCACAATTCGGATAATCGCAGTAATCCCACGGCATTTTCGGATCTGTTGTGTAGCACCAAGGTGTTTCTGAACGACAGACGCCTCTCATGTTAGCAGTATATCTGCAATAGTTGCCTTTCACTGAACCACCGCAGGAATGTTTGTGTGGCTGCATAAGAAAGAATAAACAACACTGTATAATATATAGATATAATATATATATATATATATATATGTATATATATATATATATATATATATATACACTATACAATATATTCACTTTGCACTGCTCCTAGTATATATATATATATACACTTCAACCAACTGACGATGAATTTCTGCTGCATACGTATTCCCGTCATTCAAATATCGAATTACTGCACGCACGGGCGTCGATCGGTGGAGGACGGGGGGACGCGGGGGGACGCGTCCCCCCCCCCCACTTTTTACGGTGGGGGACAGCATAGGAATTGCCCCCCCCCCAACTTTTCAGGTCAGAAACAAATGCGAGGCATATAGCCTGACTCAACACTTCTCTCTCTTAAAAGCCGCTACATAGGACTAGCTCGACAATAAACTCGCGATATGAAGTTCCGACCACCCATTAGAAAATCGACTAGATAAATTGCTTGGCTGGGCCCGGCTACAGCGCGCAACTGGATCTTACTTTAGTAAATAATCACCATGCCGGGCTGCGGTGTAGCGCTTACATTTTCCCGGCGTTATAAACGTTCCGA
>OZ024854.1:61431751-61444251 GCA_964017155.1 Oasisia sp. SBJ-2009
TGTGTGTGTGTGGCGTGTGTGTGTGTGTGTGTGTGTGTGTGTGTGTGTGTGTGTGTTTGTGTGTGTGTGTGGTGTGTGTGTGTGTGTGTGTGTGTGTGTGTGTGTGTGTGTGTGTCTGTGTGTGTTGTGTGTGTGTGTGTGTGTGTGTGTGTGTGTGTGTGTGTGTGTGTGTGTGTGTGTGTGTGTGTGTGTGTGTGTGTGTATGTAGAGGTTTATAGGATGGAAGATCCTACTTCCTCTACGCATATCTATAGAGGCAGTCGGTAACTGAACGCGTGCAGAATATTCTTTGCGTCAAGCGGATGATACTCAGAGAGAGATTTATTAAACAACAACAACGTATAATATATTCCAGCATTATTGTGGTAGCGGATGCACGAACTCCATTTGTCGTAACTTAATCACTGTTGACCCTGACACTCATACCTCTGTCTGTGGCAGCGGCCAGTGCTGGTCAGCTCTAGCTGTCACGAGGCACTGTCAGTGCCGGCACGTATATGCATTGCTACTTCTCTATCACTGACAAGGAACTTATATTTGTTGTGTCTTAACTGAATTTGATTACGCCGGACCAAGTCAGTGGACTATTTTATTTCTACAATACAACACATATCATGGAAGTGAATGTCATGAACACCGCTTTGGCAGTATTGACCGTGCTATGTTTCTATTCTTGGTCACTGATCATCATGGACTTGTATCTGTATGATCTGGCGGAACTGATGCAGTGGACAGACGTTGACGAGGAGAAGCAGTTCATGGCAACATTGAGCGGGACATTGAGATGGGAAGTTAGACCAAGACCAATACTCACTCTCTTAAAGGTTAATGAATGAATGAAAGAAAATGCAAGAAAAGTGCGAGACGCCCTGCTTCGGTATACTATGCATACAGCTTACAAGGGAAGCTATAAACGTGCCATATTCGATTTCAGATATTCAGATTCTAGTGGGACTTGGGGTGCGGCGTTCGAGGTGACATTTGGACCACTTTATAGAGAACATTACAGCCACTTTAGCAAGCTTATCAGATACATTTGAGTAGTGGATGTCTGAAAGGTAGACAACTGAATACCTGAAACTGTAACGCGGAACTACAATGCATCATTAATACACTAATTTTGTTGGACTTTACGGTCATCACTTCAGCTATGGATTTTAGACAACGTGGAAAGTAAATCCTTTTACCTATATTTTGACTAAAATGTTACTGAACTAGGTAATATACTTATTAGGATATGGAAACACTGGTTTTATACGCTCGCTATATTTACGAATGATTGACATACATGTCATACAAGGGCAAACACATACTTTGACACAGATATAACAGTTTTAGTGACGTAATTATTAAGGTATAGAAAAAAGTCGTTTTGATGACGGCCACTTTGTAAACTGGTAGATATGAAGTTGCCGAAGGTCAGATTGCTGGTCACACATTTATATCATATCATCAATATTACTGGCGTACGTTGCATTTAACACGCATACACGCACGCATAGACACACCCACTTTCGCAACACACACACGCACGCACACACGCACACACGCACACACTCACACACACACTCTCGCTCTCGCTCTCTCTTTCACACACACACACACACACACACACACACACACACACACACACACACACACACACACACACACACACACACACACACATTTTAGTGTGATCGTTTATGACGTACCGTTTGTGATGCCCAATCCTGACAAGTCACGTCTGATCTCGTTTTGTTCCAATGACCACGGTAGGTGACACCGGTAGACGTTACCAGGCACTCCAACTCTTTACCTAAACATTACCCATTACGAATTATAATAATAGCATTATCGAGGTATTATATCTGAATAACTTTCTAGCCACACGCATAACGTATCACGTCGTACAATGTCATTCTATTTGTTCTGATATGTTTACACAAAATGTTTACACAAATGAAATGCTTTCAGGGCGGGAAACTGGCTGTGATCCTCGAGAGAAACCATTTAATAGAATGTGTAGACAGGAACATGAAATATTTATTTGTCCAAAAAACATATAATCGTTTTAAAACAAAATATAATGAAGCAACATGGGTAAAAAGCTAAAATAGTTAGTATATAATGCATGATATGTAAATAAATAATTATGCCATATAAGGGACATTAGAACCATCAGTAGTACGTGTTGGTTACTCGTTTGTGTGACAGACACCAAATTTGCGCTATGCCTTACATCAAACAGTTTGTAGAGCGCCGTAATTGTTACTTTGATTAAACTGACATTATTTGGTATGAACGGTTACACGTATTCGCCATTCATGTTTACAAAGTATTGTAGCGAAGCTTAGAGAACGTTGATTTGGCAATCTATATGGAAACAGAATCAACAGTAATTGTGCAATTCCATCTCAACAGAGATTGTGCCAGGCCGTTAGGGAGCACTTCTACAATCATGTGCATTGAAACGAGACCAAACTTCAATTTAGTTGCACTGAAATTTAACAAAAGCATTATTGGTATAATTATAAACACTGCCCAACATTTGATCCCACACTTAACTGAAGTCAACCAAAATGTGTCTAGCCCACCGCACCGATAACTTGTATGTGGACACTAGACTTGTTATTAAAATTAACTTGGTTTCAATATTTAAAAAAACCATAACCTGGGGTATGCCGCCCCTAAAAAGTAGACCCACAAGAAGGACTATCATTCGGTTACCTTATAGCAAGTTACACATGTGATCCAATAAAATGTATTGCCCCAGGCATGACGTTTCTGCTGGTCCGTGATAAATGTAAAATCATCAGTGTGCGGCAAAACGCAAAGCATTTCTAGTATAAACACCACGGGATGTTATTTAAGCTTTCCTCTAGTGATTAGTCTGAATAGGTGCTTAATATTTGGTCAGATAAATTAAAACAGTACATTTGTTTACATCGCCATCACAGATTATGGCGCATTGAAGTCATGTGATCTACGTTTGCTATCAAAAACATGTCTCAAAAACCGTTTATTGGTGTCGTGTTAATTTGAGACAATTAACTTTTGAAATGTTATATACGTCCTTATGCTCACAGTGTATTTAGTATGAGATTCAGTGGGAAAAATAAACGTAGGGCCTACTTAATGATGGTAGACGTAGTTAATTAATGACAACTGGCTCGCGCATGCATAACAAATGTAAGCGATACAGCGGGCTTTACCACTGTACCACTAACAGCCTTACCCATACCTGCCGATGGAAGTAGACCGGTTAAGAACAATGCGATCACTCCCATCGATGAGAAAACACTGTCATGTGGCATCCGTCTGGATTTATTCCGACTCTGTCGCCACATCGTTGTAGGTGTTTCTCTTCGCGCATACTTCAGTCAGCGCTGCGACAAACATTCACTCGACAAAACAACGTCACCTGCCGCAATGCACTGCCTCGGAAGAGAGAAATACCGTCACGTGGTGAATACGTCACATACCCAGACGGCCATTGTTAGCACTCGATTCCTGTTTTAGGCTTACGTATCTAGCAACATGACTACGTCATCAAAACAAATCCATTCTTCTGGTGATGTCAATTACGCGTTTGTTGAGAAATGTTAAACAAATTAAAGGTAAGTTTCTCATTTAGCGTGGTGTAAAATCCTCAGGATTGCTCAAAGCGCTTTAACGCTTGTCTTTAGGGTAACCTGGGGCAGCCCGGTCCCCCTAAGGGAAAAGCTATATATTTTTGTATCCATAACTTGTCGATGCATAATTGGGCAGTAATATTGTTGAGGTATATACACTTTATGTATGACACATGTCTCTGAACGATTGAATAACCAAAACGTAAGTTATAACAAGTTTAAAATGTGCTCCAATAAAACCGTTTTGCCCCATGCCTGAGGTAAAACGGCCCCTCGCCTGGGGTAAAACGGCCCCGAGCCTATTTACTCTAATATTAGGTTTAACCGTGTTTTATTCATTATTTATTTAACCCGTCATTAACTACTACTATTATCATCATTCATCGTGAGCAGAAATAATCACCAATCCGCATCACTCATCGTGATATATTAGACTCATCATTGTTATGTCTGTTTTCTATTGCTTCTTCGACAATACAACACGGTCACACCCGCTCTATTGATCTTACATCCGGAACATTCCGGTTTCCTACCTATCAGCTCCTGTCTGTATTACTCGACACTACGATCACCTTTGGCATCTGCATCATCACAGGCCTTAAAATCATTATAGTGTTGAACATATTATACTAAAGTAATGGCATGCAGATACTTCGCGGCAGATACAACAACCTAATCATCAGTTGAAACCACTCATCATTAATTAAAATATGTCAAAAAATTACAGCAATATTTTGCATAATCATTACACTCGTCACTGAAAATACTTATCAGCTTTGGAATTTGCGTCATCACAAACCTTACAATCATTAAGATATTGTATTAACAAATGGCTTGCAGATAATCTACTGTCTAATCACACTCTGACTCGCAGTTGGGACACACGAAATACGGGAGCCCTGGTGTACACTCACTGTGAGCCCAATTCTTGCATTCTTGGCATTGAACCCAGACTCCTCGTGGCCGACTGCAACTGAATTGTTCTCCCCACACCAAACAAGGCCATTCCTCTTCATCGCTGCATTCGTCGACTATCTTGCACTTTTTTATTTAAATTATTGTGTGTGCTATAAATACATCACAGCTTTATTGCGTTTACATACCATATTCGTACTGCATGGCGGGGCAAGACGGCCCCGGGACCGTTTTGCCCCGTTCTGACAGGGCCGTCTTACCCCATACACACCAGTGCCAACTTTTTTCACCTTCACATGTAATCCTTTAATATCGCATCCATTTCGATGAAAGCCATTGAAAACGTGTGTAGATGCGAGTGCATTAGTACCAGTCGCTGGCTAATCATCACACGGTGGACATATTAACACCGATTTTACAAAGGAGTGATTATTAGATCGTAGGGTATGCAAAACTTTAAAAAAGGTTTGTGAACTTAGTTTTTGTAGCGTTTGGCCTTGCGGTCGCTATGAGTATTTGCTAGGTAGCAGCATCATGTTCCACTATTCAACGTTAGTTTGTGTTCACTCGTTTGGCAGAAAAGACGGGGGGCCGTATTACCCCCAGGGGCGTTTTGCCACACGTACACACTTGTGGGCGCGCACATTCACGCGCACTCTCTCATAAAAACAAGTACACTCTCAATTTGTTTTCTGTATTTTCCCTGGCGGATAACGTCCCAAAGGTTCACCTTCAAGGGTAAAAGTATAATGTTTTAAAATAACACGAATACACAGAGAAATACGCGAACGCATCCGCGAACATCCACGCACAGGAAATATAAGAATAGGCGCAGGCGCAAACGTTCACTGCTTTGCCAGGAAGTTGCGCATTGCGCAACTGCGGATTCGCACAATTAGTGGTCACGTGATTGCGGTTTCCGCCCAACAACGAGACAACGAGAAGGGCGTAAGATGTATGTAAGATGTAATGTAAGGCGAAATGGATCCGCTGCAGGTCAGTTTTCTCATTTCTTTTGTCGTTTTCTTACTCGCTGTCTATAGCTGCTCGTTATCGATACACTTACTTTTAAATCGCTTCAATGTTGTTGTAGCAAACGGCCACGGTGACATCGAGATGTGGACTATACAGTCTAGGCCCTGAAAACTATACGACGCGCACGATACGGCCATCGGATTGGAACTCGAAGAGGCTTTCATATTGAACGTCGGTCGCACGGGAAGAGACACCAGATTCAATTCAAGTTGTTGAAGCGGCTGCCGACTTTATTCACAGTTATCGGACGTTAAATGTGTAAGGGTGTTATAGGGTGTAGATCGGTGTAATTTATTTTCGATAACCATGGTCGGGAGGAGAGTAACCTCCTTTCGCTGTTGAAGCATTGGGAAATCAGACTTCCTCCTCCCCGAAAGGTTCGCCGGCTTGCAGATTCCATCCATGGCTTACCCGCCGTCTTCAACTGTCAGTTATTTTAACCAGATATGTATCATATCTAATCCAAATGACTGGTTGACTGTCTATGGTGTCTTTTTCGTCATTCGATGTATCATTTTGTTAGGTATTAAAACAATACTTCAAGATGATCGACGATCTTCCGTGTGGCGATTGAGAATTCTTTCTTTTTCGGTTTGAGATGCAGATTGTTGACGACGAAGAGGCCACATATCTAGGGTGTGTTGATAGATCGTCGCAATTGTGCCTCGCAATGTTTTCATTAGAATAACGTATCTCCTATACGCTTCGATGGTGAAGTGCGCCTAAATATGGATATTTATATATATATATATATATATATATATATATATATATATATATATACGTTCCGCCATGAACATTCTTCAGTTGTGAACGTCGCCGCGAACATGTATCAAAACACTACCACCCCCCCCTCCCCCTCCTCCAATGCAGCGCCCCCGTCTTGTCTTCCGAGGTCAATATCCGACGACCGAGAAATTGCGAACGTCACCGCAAAAATTGTCAACACGTCCCATTTCGATGTCGTGTCATGTTGAAAATACGGCTCACGCAGCTCTCTTCACAAGACAGCGCCGCCCGTATGTGCAGTCACACCACGCACACACGCACGCGCACGCACACACAAACACACACACACACACACACACACACACACACATCAACACACACACGCACACGCACGCACACGCACACACACATCACCACACACACGCGCACACACGCACACACATCACCACACACACACACACACACACACACACACTCACACACACACACACACATACATACACACACATCACCACGCACACACACACGCACGCACACACACACATCACCACACACACACGCACACACACATCACCACAGACACACACACATACGCAAACGCACACACACACACACACACACACACACACACACACACACACACACACACACACACATCACCACAGACACGCACACGCACGCGGACACGCACGCGCACGCACACGCACACGCACACGCACACGCACACGCACACGCACACGCACACGCACACACACACACACACACACACACACACACACACACACACACACACATCACCACAGACACATTCACGGCGAAGAGAAATTTGTATTTCTGTCTATGCATGTGTTATGGTAACGCAATGTTTAAGATGCACTCAAGCAAGCTTTATAAACATATCACATCTGTAAGGGAGTCATCAAACCAAATTTTTCATACACAGATGTAATTATTAACCACACATTGCTATAGGTTCTGATTTGATACAGGTAACGTAATATCTGTGTAAACATTGTAAGAAAAACTTCAGAGCTGGCAACAGACTAGTCTCTCTGTCATTCCAAATTTCATGTTTGCAGAATCATTGATTTTATAGTCAGAGAAAAAAGTTTGTAAAGTAATTCATGACATACTTTGTTGTATCCTGACCAAACATTCACACAGTCGAAGGGTCAAGGTTTGTGTGTAAACTGATGAGATATTTTGTTGTTGTCCACATGTCTCCACTCAGCCAGTCATTGTGTTTCCTCTTTCTGTCGTAGTACTGCAGCAATGGTCTGATGCCAGCATCTTTCAGCTTGGAGACATCGAACCATTTCAACAGCGTAGTTGGTGTTACAGTTCTGTTAAAGGTTGACAATCATTTCGTTTTGCCCATCGCCAATCCTTTTCTTTTATGTCCTGATGTGTAATGTTTCAATAGTTTAACTAGTATGCGCAATCAGTTTAATTTTAAAATGCGTACTTATCTTTTTTTATTCGGCAAAAAAGAATCGTCGTTACACCGGGTATAACTGACGAAACTATTAGCCGGTGTAGACGTCCTGCCCTTTTTGGGTCACGTGTTTTATACGAGATCGGCATCCTACGGCACAATAACAAACCGCATGTGCTTTTGCGTGTCGTGACGAACGTTCCGAAGTGTTTCTTCTGTGAAGGTATGTATTAAGTGTTTTATTGCAGTTAGCAACCAGGGCGAGTAGTCGTGGGCTAATTCAACAAGAACTGCAACTTGTGAACTTCATTATAGGCCTACTCGACGTGGATTCTCTAACTTGTTAGATTATTTTTAAAGTTTGACAGTCGGCATCGGCATCGCTTAGACTCCTTAGTCTCAGCCAGATACACTCATACAGCCTTTATTTATAAGTTTATATGTATTGTATTTGATAACGCAGGATCTTGTTCATAAGCTGTGTAATTGCAAAAGTACATATCTAGAGAGTGTAGATGACGTTAGGGACGAAATGATATCTCATTGGCTTCGGAACATTGGCAGTAGCTAGGCTCCGGGTGATGGTCACCGTGGGGAGCATCCGTTATCTCGTGCAACAGAACGTCAAACGAAGAATTATGTTGGTTATCACAATTATTTAAACAGTGTTTTGTGACTCACATTTTACTATGATTGCTGGATGTTGCTGATTTGCATTATATTTTATATAATAATAATATTATAATTATATAATAATTAAAAAATTTATGACAACCATGATGGTGATGAATTTATTCAATATACAAAAAGGTAAACATGAATATAAAATGCTTGTATAGCAACTAGCCAGTGTACACCATATGCAAGTATTACACATAACATTCTTGCACTTGTTTCCATTGTGGTCAGTGATGCCTGGCTGTAGTCTATGTAATACCTGACACCTTTCAACTCACATATGCCAGCTGTTCTAATCTTTATCTTTTCATCACAGCAATATATGAATGCATAATACAACTCAAATTATGATATATTAGTATGGGCCACACTACAATGCAAGTGAGACGAGGCAGAGGAGGGACTAAGATTAATGCAATCACTTGTGTCGGGCAAATGCATGGAGGATACATAGTTTGCAAGAGGCCAACGTCTGATCACTCCAAGTGAATTAAACATTTTAACAATCAACAATGTATACATTTTATAAATATTTTAATATGCCCATTTCAATACTCATTTGCTTTCATTAGCATTTTCATAATATCTCGGATATGGAAAACTAGGATAACCTTTGCAGTTGTGTAATGCATGTTATACTAAGTGTGTCCAGTCCAGTGTCCACACAGACTTCGGTCAACACCTTTAAAAAACTATTCAGCATACAACAATAACTCAGAAATAAATTTATAAAATCAATTATTATTCATTCTGAAGAAGGTAGACATGTTTGAATATTCAGTGAAGGAAATATACTGTTGGCATCACAACAACACCTTATTTTGTCACTTCCAACATTTACTTTGACATCCAGCTGAGCCATAAAATGTCAAATATAACATGCAGTAGTTATTACATGACATACCCTGACACAAAATTGTATATTGAAAATAAAACAGAAAATATGAATGCGCTATGCTTGGGAGTAAATATAATTCTATAATAATATATAAGATAAGGCATCCCTACATTTAAAAATAGCATGGTAATTTTACTTTCATGTAATGACAATACAGACCTAATAAATTACAACCCTGCTTAGATATGAACCTGTACATGCTGCTGTAGCCAAATATTTCTTGCTGCCTTTTTGTGGAATGCTTTAGGTCATACATAAAATATTATGTTATACAGCTGTAGATTTATTGATTATGGCAAAGAACACTCCATAATGACAACTCTAATACCATGATGCCAGTTTTTGTTTACTGAGTTTGAATATTATGCTTTTCTTTTCAGGTCAACACTCAACAGGAAACTGAACACCACCACTAGGTCAACAAGTTAATAAGCTATATACCATCCAAGATCCCGGACAAGATTCCACAACCATGGGCTGTGCAAGACGCTGCAGATCAAATGTCATGTGAATATCAACCGAGTGATCTCAGTCGTGTGTTGCATCCATAACAGACTCCCCTGTACTGATGGTGTGTGCACTGACTTCCAGGCCAGTCAGTTACCCAAACTGACTAGAGACCCATATAGAATGCAGGTTGCTTGACATGCGAATATGGTGATATCTGACTAGCTTTGCAGTTTGTGGTAGAACAGTGGGTACCATGGTCTGGCAAATATGGCATGAGCCTTCGGTCAACCTCTCTCAACACAATAAGATAGGTTCGGCATTCTTTGGTGAACTTCATCGGCTTGGATATCGATGGCATTACTGTGTTACTTAGTTCACTCTCTTTAATGGTACTGCATGCCAGGTACCTGACATTTTCTGTGCATCCACATCTACCTGTGCAAGAAACAAAGTGACAATTAACATGGCTGTGACATTTATGATATCATATGTGATGATACATTTAGCAAAAGTCAATTATAGAATTGTTTGGTATTTGGTATTCATATCGTAAACTCTACATGCCAGATATGTTACACTTTATTAAGATCTGTTAAATCAAACAACATATCTACTAATGTAGGAAGCATTCAGCCACACTTATGTTATTATGCAAAGACTAACTATATAAAGTAATAATATCTACCACTATCTGTAGCCGGTACTCTTCATACAGGTGAGTAAACACATACCCGGGGTAGTGATTGCACATGTAACTCTCAGCCACATGGCGAGGACCATGACTAGTGTAATCATCATAATTATAGTTAACTTAGTGTACTTTATTTGTTATTATTGTTATTTAATATGTACACATTACATGTATATAGTATGTATATGTACTTTGTATCTAGAAAGTCAAAACTTTCTAAGACAATTACTTCAGGAGTTAACCAGTTAAACTTTGTCACATTGTAAATATTTTGGACAAGTCATTTATAAAATCTTGTCAGATGAGTCTGCCATTCAAGCCAAAGTGAAACTTGTATGCAAACTTGTCAAGAGAAATATGTTTAATAAAACATCAATTTATGTTCTACTGCTGTAAAAAAATAAGCTATTTACAGCATGTTTCAGTAATATCCATAATGCATGCATTATGAGTAAACTTTACAATTTTAGGTAAATTGCCAGGATTTTGTTCTTGTGTAACAATTGTTTCAGGATTTTGAACAATTTGCCCATGGGTGTAGTGTTAGGCACACATTTGCAGTAGGTAATGTCATTTTGGGTAAAGGCATCATTTTAAAGCCTAATAAATGGGATTAATGTTTTTTAACTAACCAGCATTTGACATACTATGTATTTGTGCTGGATATTTTTGTGAATGAATGAATCGTGATAAAAGTAACTGTTTGTTTATATATATATATATATATATATATATATATATATATATATATATACCATACATGTTTTCAACCTTTTCCTAATTTTATATTTTACTGATTGTTTTTTTTTATCTGATGTGCATGTGATATTAAAAATAAATACATATATCATGTGCAGTGCTTGCCATTATGTTGTAGTCAATCTTGTCAAAAGTTTCAATAAAATGTTTTTACTTTATGTTGTCTTTACTTTAGTCCACATGTGATTCCAACAATATACAATCTATCCAGGACACCCATTACTGCAAAAACCTCATGCAGACAAATAAACTGTCATACGCAGGAGCAGGTTCAGAAATTAATTCTAGGGGGCACAAAAACTTCCACTGGCAGATGAATAAAATTCATATACCTAAGCTGACAATTTAGATGCATATTAACATATATAATGCTCTACTGGTTAAGCCGTTTAATTTTTTTAAACGTTACAACCGTGCATAGCTGTGTATGTGACAACAATTGTAATAATTGTTTTACCAGCAGAACTGATTAGTATAAAGAATTTGTGTTACTCAATGACAGAAGTACCGCACATTTGAAACTCGTTTTATTTTCAGGTCATAGGGAAGCCTGCACCCTTTGACTTTGCATAATCTATCCATCTACACAAATAGGCAAATAGACGACTGTGACAAATACTTATTACACATAATTTCATGGGGCTAATAATGAATAATTTTGAATATGTTGTAAGTTTGTAATTATGAATTAAATGTTTCTTCACCATAATCACCTAGTTGGCATATTTTTCTCTGGTTATTCATATGAGATGACCACAAACACAGCAAAATTGTGTGAATGCAGTGACATAGGTGGGCATTAATTAGTGCTTTCTGTAAAGATAGTTATGTATTCCACTCTACTCAGCCTGCCCAATCAGAATGCAGTTGATACCAATTATAGTGCATGATGTAATGGTATTTCAATGTATAATTTCCATAATATTAATTTCTATGTTTGTAACATAAATATGGCAACATATAATTAACCAATATACACCACACTTTCATCAATTTAAACATAATCAAAACAAACATAACATCTTTCTTGCCATATACAAAATGAATAGTTTTTAAGAAACATCTTTAAAATGCCGTTACTTGTGTCATGATGATATTTTATGAATATCAAATACCAATGATTACCTCCATTCTGGCAAGCTCCAAAAGGCATTCTTTGTACACAATGCAGAATGGTTTGCCAGTGACGTCTTCCGCTCTTGTCATCAGTGTCATGTCTTCATCGTCTGTACTCATCAGTCACAATTTCTTCAATGTCATGCACAAAAGTTCACATATAGTAACAGGCTGCAGAGT
>OZ024854.1:61449251-61526751 GCA_964017155.1 Oasisia sp. SBJ-2009
GATGGCGTCCAAGATGGCCACCATTACCAATAAATGACCATAACTCCCTACCTATTCACCCTAGGAAGGTTATTTTTGTCTCTATACCTAGGTTTTAGGGGTCAAGCTATTCATTAGAACTGAGTAATATGTTAATATCGTATTACATAATGGTAATTTCCAAGATGGCTGCCAAGATGGCCGCCATAACACTAAAAGTGGTATATCTCCTTAACTATTTACTTCAAATTAGTCGTGAAGGTGTTTATCACTGGGTATTTTGGAGATACATCTATCTGTATCAGATCAAAGTTCATATACTGATGATGTCAACTAGAGATCCAAGATGGCGTCCAAGATGGCCGCCATTACCTATAAATGACCATAACTCCCTACGTATTCACCCTAGGAAGGTGATTTTTGTCTCTATACCTGGGTTTTAGGGGTCAAACTATCCATTAGAACTAAGTATTATGTTAATATCTTATTGCAAAATGGTAATTTCCAAGATGGCTGCCAAGATGGCCGCCGTAACACCAAAAAACTGGCATATCTCCTTAACTATTTACTCCAAATTAGTCGTGAAGGTGTCTATGACTGGCTATTTTGGAGACACATCTATCTGTATCAGATCAAAATTCATATACTGATGATGTCATCTAGAAATCCAAGATGGCTGCTAGTTTACAAGCACTGGTATATCTTCTATACTATTCAGTCTTGGGAAAAATATGAAAAGGTAAACGACCACAGGTGTTATATTTTAATAAAAAGGTTTCCCCAGAAAGTCAGATAATTACGAATGGTAGCTGAAGAGGTATTTCGCGGAATCATTCAGGATAAACCACTACATTGCAGTGGTGACCTCATGCAAATTCTCGAAACCGAAGCCAGCAAGAGTCAAACGCCAAACTTTGGGTCGATGTCTTGATAAAACCTGTCCTGCTCACCATGATGTTCGTACGGGCTGAGCGCGAAGGTGACTGGCCACTTCATCTGGCATCCTAGAAGCAAATGCTACCATATGTCTTTGTTGCGGGGCATGTGACCTATGCGAGATATGTGTTGTGCTACCTTCGTGAGATGGAACGGCTACCACAAGAGGTGTTGTCACACTTCACGAAGGGTGAGCATGTCATGCACCATTCTGCTGGCTTATGGAATGACATCTGGAGCGATATGATGAGTGAGACGACCTTCATGCGGTATGGGCATGCTCCTGGGGGGATAGTTGGCATCACGCTTAAGCCAGCAACGCTGAAGGTATGGGCCCTTAGTATGCATGCATGCAGCTGGTTGGAATCTGATATGGATGACACATGACGGATGAGGACACTGAAAGCAAAGTGGTGACAACACACAATGAAGAGGCAAAAGCTAGGATCGCTGAAGACAAGAGAGACCGAGATGGAATCAGACAAAAACTCGACACTTGCATTAATCCTTTATATTCTGCGGCACACCCCAGTGGTATATTCAATGTAGTTAGCGGCCAGATTGGTTCAACTGAAGTCAATGTCCACAATGCTGTCACAATCGGGACTGAACAAATGAAGGTTTTCGAAAGTCGGTTACCGCAGGGACTTTATGAAACCATCATGAAGAGGGTTGTTACTATGGATCATGCAAGGAGGCATGTGAAGGTCGGAGCTGTGAAGGTATTTGATACCAATTTGATTTACTCAAGGGTTATTGGCCTACAGGCTCGTGAGCGGGACATTGACATTAAGGATGTGCTTGGTCATGAACTTGCGCCAGTTCTTTGTACTGTTGCTGCATTATCATCACATGGCAACTCTCAAGAATGTTGTACTGATGGAGTCCCCCATCAAAGGAAGGACGGTGGTTGATATAGGCAAAACTGTGCAGAAGCATTCTGAGATAGTCGAAGGAATACTCCCGGTACATCCACTTTCTGGCTGTGACACCGTTACCTCCTATTTTGGAATTGGAAAGGCCACTGTACTCAAAACACTTCGATCGGGACACTCACTTAACTTGTTGGGTGCACCAGGGCATTCTATGGAATATGTTATTCAACAGGCTACCTCCTTCATTTCCGCGTGCTATGGACAAACAAACTGTAGTACAACGTCAGAGACAGGGTTAAAGGTATGGTTGTCAAAAACAGGCAAAGGGTCATCAACACCGAATTTGTGTACCTTGCCACGAAAAAAACTGAGGCATTCAAAGAAAATGTTAAAAGAGCTCACAATCAGGCTTTGGCATGGCAGTCACTGGAAGCGCAGAATACACCCGAGTTGAACTCAAAGGAATATGGTTGGGTAAAATGATGACCAAAACAAGTCCCTTCAACCAGTCACCCTGATGAAGTCGAACTAGTCCCAGAGATGGTACTACGTCTAATAAAATGTGGATGCCACAATACTACTCCATTAAGGAGATATGCCAGTTTTTGTGTTACGGCGGCCATCTTGGCAGCCATCTTGGAAATTACCATTTTGTACTACGATATTAACATAATACTTAGTTCTAATTGATAGCTTGACCCCTGAAACCTAGGTATAGAGACAAAAATCACCTTCCTATGATGAACAGGTAGGGAGTTATGGTTATTTATATGTAATGGCGGCCATCTTGGACGCCATCTTGAATTCCTCAAATTGCTCAAGGGTGACAACATGTCATCAAGCAGTTTTTGAACATAGAGACACTTGGCTACCAAAATCAACAGTAAAAAAACTTAATACAACAATGCAGGGTTAACCCTCTCTGCTCCCGGACTAGTTGGTTTCTTGTACTTAGTCGATTTCGTCGATTTCGTCGATTTCTTCTATTTCGCAATACCACAACTTTTGCTAGCGGAATCAAATTAGATTAAATCCAATATGCTGGTTCCAATTCGGTAGTCATATTTATCCCAGCAGGTCAGGATTTTGAGATATACATTCTCTTTCCATTTATTAATGACGGGTTGGTGTAATACAACATGTGGGCTTCATTGATAACGAAATTGTCTGCCCAAATCCTGGTATCGATGATCTCACAAGTGTTCCCTTTCCATGCAATAATGTCAGGGTATCGAATGCCAACAGGCGTGGGGTTTGCTGGTTCAATCCTAGTGTGAAACCCAGATGAAGAAATGGTTTCTTAAAGAATGTGTTATGTATATGTTTTAGTACGATGTTTGTAATTCTCCCGTGATGTGCTCAAGATACATACATACGTACATACAGACACACAAATATATATATATATATATATATATATATATATATATATATTACATGTTACATGTTACATGTTACATGTTACATGTTACATGTTACATGTTACATGTTACATGTTACATGTTACATGTTACATGTTACATGTTACATGTTACATGTTATATGTTACACGTAAATGTTCCATGTTCCATGTTCCATGTTCCATGTTACATGTTACATGTTACATGTTACATGTTACATGTTACGTGTTCCATGATCCATGTTCCATGTTCCATGTTCCAAACTACATGTTACATGCTACATGTTACATGTTACATGTTACATGTTACATGTTACATGTTACATGTTACATGTTACATGTTACATGTTACATGTTACATGTTACATGTTACATGTTACATGTTACATGTTACATGTTACATGTTACATGTTACATGTTACATGTTACATGTTACATGTTACATGTTACATGTTACATGTTACATGTTACATGTTACATGTTACATGTTACATGTTACATGTTACATGTTACATGTTACATGTTACATGTTACATGTTACATGTTACATGTTACATGTTACATGTTACATGTTACATGTTACATGTTACATGTTACATGTTACATGTTACATGTTACATGTTACATGTTAAACGTAAACGTTACGTGTTACGTGTTACGTGTTACGTGTTACGTGTTACGTGTTACGTGTTACGTGTTACGTGTTCCGTGTTCCGTGTTCCGTGTTCCGTGTTCCGTGTTCCGTGTTCCGTGTTACGTGTTACGTGTTACGTGTTACACGTAAATGTAACATGTAACATGTAACATGTAACATGTAACATGTAACATGTAACATGTAACATGTAACATGTAACATGTAACATGTAACATGTAACATGTAACATGTAACATGTAACATGTAACATGTAACATGTAACATGTAACATGTAACATGTAACATTTACGTGTAACACGTAACATGTAACATGTAGTTTGGAACATGGAACATGGAACATGGATCATGGAACACGTAACATGTAACATGTAACATGTAACATGTAACATGGAACATGGAACATTTACGTGTAACATATAACATGTAACATGTAACATGTAACTTGTAACATGTAACATGTAACATGTAACATGTAACATGTAACATGTAACATGTAACATGTAACATGTAACATGTAACATGTAACATGTAATATATATATATATATATATATATATATATATATATATATATATATATATATATATATATATTTGTGTGTATGTATGTATGTATCTTGAGCACATCACGGGAGAATTACAAACATCGTACTAAAACATATACATAACACATTCTTTAAGAAACCATTTCTTCATCTGGGTTTCACACTAGGATTGAACCAGCAAACCCCACGCCTGTTGGCATTCGATACCCTGACATTATTGCATGGAAAGCGAACACTTGTGAGATCATCGATACCAGGATTTGGGTATCGCGATTTGGGTAACACGTAACACGTAACACGTAACACGTAACACGTAACACGTAACACGTAACACGTAACACGTAACACGTAACACGTAACACGTAACACGTAACACGTAACAAGTAACATGTAACAAGTAACATGTAACATTTACGTGTAACATGTAGCGTGTGACGTGTGACGTGTGACGTGTGACGTGTGACGTGTGACGTGTGACGTGTGACATGTGACATGTGACATGTGACATGTGACATGTGACATGTACGTGTGACGTGTGACGTGTGACGTGTGACGTGTGACGTGTGACGTGTGACGTGTGACGTGTGACGTGTGACGTGTGACGTGTGACGTGTAACGTGTAACGTGTAACATGTAACGTGTAACATGTAACATGTATCATGTAACATGTAACATGTAACATGTAACATGTAACATTTACGTGTAACATATAACATGTAACATGTAACATGTAACATGTAACATGTAACATGTAACATGTAACATGTAACATGTAACATGTAACATGTAACATGTAACATGTAACATGTAACATGTAACATGTAACATGTAACATGTAACATGTAACATGTAACATGTAACATGTAACATGTAACATATATATATATTATATATATATATATATATATATATATATATATATATATATATATATATATATATATATATGCACGCACACACAGTAACCGAGTTACCCCGCCATGCCTGGGAACAAAAGGCAGTCACCCGCAATAACACCGTTTCACCTGTTCGAAATCGGGTCATTTAGGCTATGCTTAAAATACACTAGGTAAGTATGCGTTCATCTATATAACGCGAAATAAAAACAGTATCAAGAATAACTGTACCAATAAAGTACCAAGAATAACTGTGACGAAATCATACATAGGCAGTTCAACCACAATGCAAACATATATTTTGCAATATATGTATTACATGTTTATCTGTTTGCGCAATCTGCCGCCGATTAGTTCGGCTTTTCATCGCGTAAATATACATATATATATATATATATATATATATATATATATATATATATATATATATATATTTGTGTATATGTATGTATGTATGTATGTATGTATGTATGTATGTATCTTGAGCACATCACGGGAGAATTACAAACATCGTACTAAAACATATACATAACACATTCTTTAAGAAACCATTTCTTCATCTGGGTTTCACACTAGGATGGAACCAGCAAACCCCACGCCTGTGGGCATTCGATACCCTGACATTTTAGCATGGAAAGGGAATACTTGTGAGATCATCGATACCAGGATTTGGGCCGACAATTTCGTTATCAATGAAGCCCACAGTTGTATTACACCAACCCGTCATTGATAAATGGAAAGAGAATGTATAACTCAAAATCCTGACCTGCTGGGATAAAGATGACTTCCGAATTGGAACCAGCATATTGGATTTAATCTAAATTGATTCCGCTAGCAAAAGTTGTGGTATTGCGAAATAGAAGAAATCGACGAAATCGACGAAATCGACTAAGTACAAGAAACCAACATGAAATCCACGAAAACGACTAAGTCCCACGAGAAATGTGTACGTTATTACATTATGAGTCGAAAGTTATTACATTATCAGGCAAGAGGAGTTTATTACATTATCGGTTGAAAATTATTACATTATCGGTTAGCAAGTTTATTACATTATCGGTTGATGTTATTACATTATAGGGTGGTTATTACATTATCGGTTGATTTTATTACATTATCGGGTAGTTATTACATTACCGGGCGATTATTACATTATCGGTTGTAACAGGTGTCAATGTGTTTCAGGCTCTAACAGTGTCAGTGTCATGTAGGCTCTATGTGTCAGTGTTACAGGCTCAAACAATGTCAGCATGTTGACGCTTTAAAAGTGTCAGTGTTTTGCAGGCTGTCACAATGCCAGTGTGTTGCAAGCTCTAACAGTGTCAGTGTGCTGCATGCATTAACATTTGTCAGTGTGTTGCAAGCTCTCACAATGTCGGTGTATTGCATGCATTAACATTTATAAGTGTGTTGCAGGCTGTCACAATGTCAGTGTGTTGCAAGCTCAAACAGTGTCAGTGTGTTGCTCGCATTAACATTTGTAAGTGTGTTGCAAGCTCTCATAATGTCAGTGTGTTGCATGCATTAACATTTGTAAGTGTGTTGCAGGCTGTCACAATATCAGTGTGTTGCAAGCTCTAACAGTGTCAGTGTGTTGCATGCATTAACGTTTGTCAGTGTGTTGCAAGCTCTCACAATGTCGGTGTGTTGCACGCATTAACATTTATAAGTGTGTTGCAGGCTGTCACAATGTCAGTGTGTTGCAAGCTCAAACAGTGTCAGTGTGTTGCTCGCATTAACATTTGTAAGTGTGTTGCAAGCTCTCACAATGTCAGTGTATTGCATACATTAACATTTGTAAGTGTGTTGCAGGCTGTCACATTATCAGTGTGTTGCAAGCTCTAACAGTGTCACTGTGTTGCACGCATTAACATTTGTCAGTGTGTTGCAGGCATAAACAGTGTCAACGTGGGGTAGGTTCTAACAGGATGACAACTCTGACCTGTTGCCATGGTGATGTGGTCATCGGACCCACTTCTATCAAGGCTTGCTATGCAAGGTCTGCTATGCTGACATATTGCCATGGTGATTTACTATGTTTGCACACATTTCCATGGCTGTCACAAAACTGGTATATGTATAATATATTCCTATTCCTGATTAGTTATGTTGATTAGTTGCACATCTCTCATGTTGTTAAGTAACGTTGTCTGAATGTAATATATATATATATTGTCCCATTATATGTTTGTGTAATGGGCTTCATGCTACAACCATTCTTTGAAATTATTAATTCTTTAACATTTGACAGTCCTAGTACTAGGGAGGTTACCAGCTCCTAGGTTTTTTTCATTTACTATTTTCTCCTTATGACTACAACATGCATGTTGAAGGTTTACTCCCTGATTAGGCTGTCTTTGTTCTGGTGGGCTGTATATTTTGGTGGGTTATCTTTATTCTGGTGGGTCATCTGTATTCTGGTGGGCTGTCTATATTCTGGTGGGTTATCTTGATTTTGTTGGGGTGTCTTTATATTGAAGACATGTCTGTATTCTGCTGAACTGTCGACTGAAATAGATGACTATTTTTGTGACTGGTTACAAATTGTTTGTCCACTCTTTGCACAGCAAACTTCAAAACATTTCTTTTATTGAGTTATCATGTCAACCCTAGATAATATGACCTGCCACAGGTCATTCATTGCTTACTGCAGTTGATGTGACAAGATGGTAGCAACAATAGTGTACGTTGATAAACTATGTCCAGTGTTTTATGCATGTCACATGTGAGCACATTTTCTGTTTATATTTATTGCTATGGACTGAGATCATAAAATTAACAGTTTGATATGTGTTTATGTATTAATGGTTAACAACGCAACATCCATGTAAGCTGATACCTAGGTGAACATAAATTTGATGTGAACAAATAAAACTTGTTTTCCATGCAAATATAATAATAAAATTCAATGTGTTAACTTAATTATTACATTTTAACTTGCGGTCAACTTAAGTTGTATTCCTTATCTATTGATGCTGGTTATCTGCTTTCAGGGATTGTCTCTCACTCCCTCTCTCTCCCTTCTTCTCTTTTGAACTTTTGACATGTGTATAAAATATGTGTGGTGGCTGCTTCATACCATGGATGTGCACGCATTTCACTGTACTTAGAATGCTGTTATAACCATGTAAAATCTAATGTACCTATTACGTACTATTTACCATCTGTGTGCAATATGTCCCAGCGGTTGAGTAGTGACTGTAGTAATATAGGTTTGTGTGTAAAAGTACAACATTAACGTATGTTGAACCCATAAAAACGACTATTTCATAAACATGACATCCTGTTGCTATATTACATTCATTCCCAAGGCAGTCTAGATCCCATAAATAAATGCATATCTGAACAGCTAGAAGAGTTGGCAGGTGTAGTGAAGTTAGAATTATACACAGGTGAGTTACATATAAAGGTGGAGGGGATTTAAGAATGCATGATCCTGGTTTCATTTATATGGATATTTGTTATTTATATGTAACATAGAGTAACTAAGAAATTAGATCAACAGTAACATATTACCATGTAGTTTTATATTTATTCTCTAAACTCCGCTGTGAATGTTGATTGCTATTTACACAAATATTTCCATTCCGTTGGAAGAAAGATTGAAATTGAATGGAACATAATTGTCAAAACATTTCATAAATGGTAAGTTAAGTACTTTATCGATACAAAAAAAGATTAATTAATGCATACAACAGTGCCACACTGTTATAAAGCCTTAGTAGCACAAAGCAGTGTACATACACACTGAGAAAACGATACATACTAACAGTTTTGAGCATATGCATGGGTTCACTAATTGTCAGCAGATGGTTTAAACCAAGTTAATAGAATCCATATTCTTAATCTGTGCAATCACTGTCACGTTCACAACATCTTTCACTTTAGATGTGTTCACCATCTATTTCTTTTCAGATACATTCTTCAACTCTTTCTCTTCACCAACATTCATTCCCTACCGGTATCTATCTCTCTACCTCATTATCTGGCTCTCTCACTCTTCATCTCTCTCCCTCTCTGTCTTCAGCCACGTTCACTGTCACTATTCAGACATGTACACTATCCTGTCTTTCTTTCGATCTCTCAATCTCTCTCTCTCGCTCTCTCTCGCTCTCTCTCGCTCTCTCTCTCTCGCTCTCTCTCTCTCGCTCTCTCTCTCTCGCTCTCTCTCTCTCGCTCTCTCTCTCGCTCTCTCTCTCTCGCTCTCTCTCTCTCGCTCTCTCTCTCTCGCTCTCTCTCTCTCGCTCTCTCTCGCTCTATCTCGCTCTCTCTCGCTCTATCTCGCTCTCTCTCGCTCTCTCTCGCTCTCTCGCTCTCGCTCTCGCTCTCTCTCGCTCTCGCTCTCTCTCGCTCTCGCTCTCTCTCTCTCGCTCTCGCTCTCGCTCTCGCTCTCTCTCTCTCGCTCTCTCTCTCGCTCTCGCTCTCTCTCTCGCTCTCGCTCTCGCTGTCTCTCGCTGTCTCTCGCTGTCTCTCGCTGTCTCTCGCTGTCTCTCGCTGTCTCTCGCTGTCTCTGTCTGTCTGTCTGTCTCTCTCTCTCTCTCACTCTCATCAGCCACTCTCACCCACTTTACTCTCTTCTGTTGTGGACACCACCTCTCTCTCTCTGTCTCTCTCTATCTCTCTCTCTCTGTCTCTCTCTCTCTCCCCCCAACCAATCATGATATGTCGGATTGAAGTCTCCATTTTTCTTATAGCAGCAGTCTGAAGCATGAGGTTTCTTCAGCACATGGTCCACCACTGAGATATGTGCTTTACTTACATCCTTGACTTCTTGTAACTACCATACTTTGATATGGCTACTGCAGTCCTCAACATATTCTATGCTAACCTTTACAAGAGTTATGATTGTTGTGTAACTTGATAACCTGGCAGAACTCTGACGCTGGCCATATGATGCTGCCAGCGAGAAACATGTTATCTGCCTTCTTCTACAGCCCACATGTAGGTCTTACGTTGTACTTGTGTGAGTTGGATGTTAATCGCTCTTTGTTTGGCAATCAAGATACACAACATTTAAAAAGAAACAATTGATATTCCTGCTTATGTATACAAGTAGTTCATTGCATTTCTCAAATAACACAAAACCAGCTAAAGTTATTAAATGGAATCAATGTGTGTGCACACAACATGTAGTGTTTGCATAAGGAACACCAGCAGGGTATGAACCTGCCACACACAACATTGAACCGACATTACCCTAAACTATGCAAGTGAACAAAATTATTTAGAGAAACACTTGACAGGGCTTTAGTGTTAAAACAGTATTTTTATGTTTGCATTGTTCTAAGTATTTTTTTAATATTGTTTTGAAATAATGGTCAAATAAAAACATATTCTTCTTTTATAATGAAAATGAAAATATGTAGGTATTTATAATGAAAATGAAAATATGTAGGTATAAGATATCTTCGATATTTTCGTTATGTGTCATAGTGTTAGTTGTTTTACTGATCAATGCAGGTACTTTGTCACGTGTTGTGTACACGTATGAAAGTAAATAAATATGAATTTAACATTAATGAATATCTCATCAAAAAGATTATAACCAAAGGTTATACTAGATAACATATACATGTATAAATAAACGTAACCAAATTTTAACAAGTATCTTAACATTGAATGATCGCAATTATTTATTCATACATTGAATGTATTATTATTAATATATTATAGTTCGATTTATTTATTTAGTGACGCTTAAAGATGTAGTAGTATATGTAAATAGTAACAATTATTGTATCTTAGTTATTTACTATTTACGTACGTGCAACAAATTAACTAAAGCTTATCGTGAAGTTGAGATGTTGTGTACGATTAAAACAAAACAAAATGTGTGTTAGAGTTAAACATTAAAAGCCTTGAATTTATTTAAATTAATATTTTTCTGAATACCTTAAAAATAACAGTCAATGTCAATGTCACACATTTACTGTTTTAACGAAAAACTTTGAAAAAGAAAAAAAGAGGGAATGAGGAAGTGGGAGACACTGGATATATAGCCTGTAGTACAATCTAATGTAACTAGTTCGGCCAGAGATACCTCATCGGTTGCTCCTCATAACGTTCCCTGGCACGGTTGGTCACAATCCTTACTCCCTCACAACTGACCGACTTCCGCCGGAAGTGTTCCTATGGGAGGGAAATTACCTGGCCCAAACCCCGATTCGCCAGATCGGTTGTGACCTCCATAGGATGAGCGTCACTGGTAACCCCTTCCGCCACGTGCGGTTGGAAAACTCAGTTGCAATGGAGGTAGCCATTTTGTTTGCTTATAAACCCATGTCGAGCCTTAGCTGGTGAAATTGTGGTGTCAACTTGTAAGACACGTAAGCTTATACATCTGACGTTATTTATGTTGCAGCATTACTTTATAACTTGGCTTATATGGCATACTATATCATATGGTACATTAAACATGTTAACATGCATAAATATAATTATTAATGTTGACTTATGCAGATTCATGGTTCTGTAGCGGAAGTCGGGCAACAATATGGCGCACACATTGCCGACGTTTTCTCCTTCATAAAATTAAATAAGGCATTATTTTTAAACGCAGATACATAATACAGTACATCCTACAGTGAATAATATAACTCGCATTGGTATATGAGAATTCATAATTTAAGATAATAAACCGAGGTGGATTAAAACCTATTAGTTATTTGCTATTTTATATAATACATAAATAAAATGCTTACCTACGAAGGCTACGATTTATATCGACGCAAATCAGCAAGTGCATCTATTCATTACGTATTAAATATGTTCCCAAGTAATGCTTTGATTAACGAGAAATGGGTTATCTGCGTAATTATATTCACAGTAAAGTGACGCTAACATTTATGCATAATGATAAAAAAAAGTAATCTTATGTATGCGTGCTGGTTTGACTATGCAAGTTAGCAATATAGAATGTCGACACTGTACCACATGGCAATATATGTGATGTTCTACCCACAGTTGCATATTGCCGTTCTAAATACAATAACAACATTACACACATAGTCTACCTACCTTAAAGCAATTGTCTGTAGCAGTTGTCGTTCTCTTTTTTGGCGTCTGGTTGTATATCCCAATGTTTGACGACTCCCAAATTGCAACATGTGCAGCTCATTCGAGAACAACTGTCAAAGCGTCAAATGTGTATCGTTTGCTGAATACCATATAATACGCTGCACCCGACCCAACACGAACCATCCATAAACACGTCAAAGTTGGTCTTGTACTGAAAACCAGAAGAACTGCATTTCGAATACAACTGCACTTCGACGAATCCATGCTTTCGATCGAACGCTTAAGTCATTTGTTTGTAGCAACTCTCAGGTGCAACGCGACACATGTTACTAATCATACGTTGTTAATGTGTGCGTTCTTGCGCGGGACCAAGAACATACCATTGTCGGAGGCCGCACGTCAGGCTAAGAATGTCCACGGCAGTGAAGCTTTGCATTGTCTGTGCTAATTGACAATGAAACATGTCAGGTATTACCGACGGACAAAAACCGGTTGCCTTACACAAGTAGTTTCATTCTTCTTGTCGAATGTGCAAATACCCATGACCGTACTGAATGGCGACTTAATTAGAACGATGAGAGGCGTGAAAAGGATTGGTGGATGAAAATATGGAGGAAGAGGGGTGTAGAGGGAAAGTGATAAGGGAAATAGTAGAGATTAAAGAAAGTGGGGCAGGGGCAGGGGCAGGGGCAGGGGCAGGGGCAGGGGCAGGGGCAGGGGCAGGGGCAGGGGCAGGGGCAGGGGCAGGGGCAGGGGCAGGGGCAGGGGCAGGGGCAGGGGCAGGGGCAGGGGCAGGGGCAGGGGCAGGGGCAGGGGCAGGGGCAGGGGCAGGGGCAGGGGCAGGGGCAGGGGCAGGGGCAGGGGCAGGGGCAGGGGCAGGGGCAGGGGCAGGGGCAGGGGCAGGGGCAGGGGCAGGGGCAGGGGCAGGGGCAGGGGCAGGGGCAGGGGCAGGGGCAGGGGCAGGGGCAGGGGCAGGGGCAGGGGCAGGGGCAGGGGCAGGGGCAGGGGCAGGGGCAGGGGCAGGGGCAGGGGCAGGGGCAGGGGCAGGGGCAGGGGCAGGGGCAGGGGCAGGGGCAGGGGCAGGGGCAGGGGCAGGGGCAGGGGCAGGGGCAGGGGCAGGGGCAGGGGCAGGGGCAGGGGCAGGGGCAGGGGCAGGGGCAGGGGCAGGGGCAGGGGCAGGGGCAGGGGCAGGGGCAGGGGCAGGGGCAGGGGCAGGGGCAGGGGCAGGGGCAGGGGCAGGGGCAGGGGCAGGGGCAGGGGCAGGGGCAGGGGCAGGGGCAGGGGCAGGGGCAGGGGCAGGGGCAGGGGCAGGGGCAGGGGCAGGGGCAGGGGCAGGGGCAGGGGCAGGGGCAGGGGCAGGGGCAGGGGCAGGGGCAGGGGCAGGGGCAGGGGCAGGGGCAGGGGCAGGGGCAGGGGCAGGGGCAGGGGCAGGGGCAGGGGCAGGGGCAGGGGCAGGGGCAGGGGCAGGGGCAGGGGCAGGGGCAGGGGCAGGGGCAGGGGCAGGGGCAGGGGCAGGGGCAGGGGCAGGGGCAGGGGCAGGGGCAGGGGCAGGGGCAGGGGCAGGGACAGGGACAGGGACAGGGACAGGGACAGGGACAGGGACAGGGACAGGGACAGGGACAGGGACAGGGAGAGGAGCGGCCAGGCAGGCAGGAAGGGAGAGAGAGAAAATGTTTAGTATGTTTAAAGGAAGGGAGGTAAATTAGCATGGAGACAGACAAAGAGAGACTAACAACCAACTTGTTCACTCTGACACATTGCGCTTGAGAACGATAAGGAATTGCAACGCCAGTCATTTAGTATTTTATATTTCTTTCATCTATTTGCTAAAATGCAAAAGGAACGGTTTAAATAATTATCACAATTGTATTATGTGTGTGTGTGTGTGTGTGTGTGTGTGTGTGTGCGTGCGTGCGTGCGTGCGTGCGTGCGTGTGTGTGTGCGTGCGTGCGTGCTAGCGTGTATGCATGTGTGTTGAAACATATCCCTTTCCACCAATACTGTGATGTGTAATTCATAACTGTTGTGGTTGAAAATAAATTTAAATAACAATCACAATGGTATTCTATGTGTGTGTGTGTGTGTGCGTGCGTGCGTGCGTGCGTGCGTGTGTGTGTGCGTGCGTGTGTGCTAGCGTGTATGAGTGTGTATGTTGAAACATATCCCTTTCCACCAATACTGTGATGTGTAATTCATAACTGTTGTGGTTGAAAATCTTCCCAAGGGACATGCTTCGCAGTAAATGGTTTACGGTGGTGGGAGGTAATGCAAGCTTTATGAAACTTGTCACAGCCTGAGCCATTCCTACTGTTTATCGTGTAGGCCTAGTCGGAAAGATAAAGAGGCATTGATAAAGTGCGAGTAGAGATGCTGGCGGTGGCTGAGCGATTTGGAATATGATCGACGAAACAAATTGCTGAACACCTGCAAGAGAGAGGGAAAGTTCACAGAGGAATGCATACTGGGGCTGATAGTCTGAATATAGAAACGAAACGGAGATGTGCATGGCCCACGAAAAATAAAAGCACTACGTTGCTAAGGCATGTGTTGAAGTTTCTGGAAAGAATCGTGGATGGCAGAATAAGAGCAGTAGTGTAAGGGGAATCGTTGAAGAACAGCTGGAGATTAGAAAAGGAAGAGGAACAACGGATGGGATTTTTGCCCTGAGTTAGCTAGTTGAGAAGAAACTGGAAGGACACGAGGATATGGCAATTAGATTCATAGACCTGGAAAAGGCCTATGCCACAATCCCAAGAGAAATGACAATGGGAACACTGATGTGGATAGATGTCCCGGGGGTCAGATTGGTGGAGGGGACACGAAGATGAGGGAGCTGTGTGGACCGGGAGTGTCAGGAGAGTCCAAAGTAAATGTTGGTCTGACACAGGGGAGCGCATTGAGCCCATTGTTGTTTATCGCTGTTGTGGAACTGATAAGCAGAAAGATTTGTATAAAAATCGTACTCCAAAAACTATTGTACGCAGGTGGCCTGGCAGTGGTAGAGGATGGGGAAGCAAATCTCCAATAACAGTTGATTGAGTGGAAAGATATTTTCAGCAAACATGGATTGAGAGTACGCTTGGTTAAGACGGAGGTAATGTGAGTGGGATATAGAAAGAAAGAGCTATAAATAAACCAGGAGCCGTATTCACGTCGCCCGGTTAAGCCTTCCTACCCGGATGTAACGCTATCCGCCGGATAACGGCACGTGATACTGTATTCTTTTACTATCGGCGGTTACGTCATTTACCTCTGGGTAGTTTATCTGCTCGACATGAATATGGCTCTTGGATGGGAAGTAGCTTAAGCAAAGAGACAGTTTTGCCTACCTGGGTGGAGCGATATGTGGAGTTAACAGTTCGCCAATCTCAAAAATGGAAAACCTTTAGGGTGTGGCTTAGACGTTGGCGTGGGTGTTCAGTTAACAAAAGGTAAAGGTAACTTCTTATATAGCGCAGTATCAATTCCTCAGAAAAATTTGTCCACTCAAAGTATCACCCTGCAATCTGTGGTGTGCGGCTCCACTTGGTACACAGGGAGTCTTACCTCACTACCAAACAATTAAAAAAAGGTTGAAAAATTGAAAACAATGGCATATCCATTTCTTTGGAACAGTAAGCCCGTTGCTTTGAAAAGAGAATCACTATTCAACATATTTGCTGACGGAGGTCTTAACATTGTAGATATTAGAACTAAAATATAATCTCTATATGTCAAACAAGTTCTGCAATTAATTAAAGAGCATAGAGCCAAGTGGACCTTCTTAGCAGTGTATTGGCTAGGTATACACCTTAAAGAGTATGTAGTTCTGCACCGCCTTTACCCACCTTAAATGTCATGGTGCTGGTTCACGTCCGGGTAATCTAGTCGGAGACAAGCCGTCAATCGATGCCTTTTCGAAAACTTTCAATGTTATTAGTAATCTCATTTCTTTCAAATTAAACCATTGCTTAGAACTGTATCACCTTAGAACATGTTAAATGCGCTTCTTTCGAACTTGACTTGCTCCCCGCAACATTAAATCGGCACATCCCATGATCGTTCGACAGACAGTCACACGTGCGTGGACAGCCAGTCTCTGCCACGCCCCATGACCGTCGCCCGGTACAAAATTACGCAACATGTACTGGAGCGCCAGCGACCGATGTCGCTTCGATCGGCGCAGCAAGTTGTCTCTTGTTTCGGCCGGCCGCATCTATTCACACCACACTCATTCAAACGGATCGTGTTTACAAACACGCCGAACGCTGATATAACCATGCGTAATATATATATATATATATATATATATATATATATATATATATATATATATATATATATATATATATATATATATATATATATATATATAATTTGTGCACACATGTTATTACAACTGCGCTATTTTACCCAAAATAGCCTTTAAATAGATCATTTACGAAAATGTATGCATAGTTAGTGCGTTCAGGTACTCCCAACGAAAATAAAAATTATCAAAGATGAGACGATCGCTCTATTAGATGTCATTGAAACTATTTATTATCGAACAACTTATAAAAATAAACTATACGATACTTTATAAGCTGCTAGATAATAATAATTTGTTTAGCAGTTATCACCATATTCGGGCCAAAAAAGCATATGAGACGGTTCACCACCACATGCATGCAATACTTCAAGATGGTCGACGATATTCCGTGTGGCGATTGAGACTTCTTTCTTTTTCGGTTTGGGATGCAGATTGTTAACGACGAAGACGCCACATAGGACCAGTTCAGTACGTCGGTGGTAGTGAAGCCCATTTTTTCCCGCAGCCAGTTGTTATACAATGACAATCACGAACACTTCTAAGCAGCCATATTTTATAAGCAAGTGTCGGACGAGAAACAGATCGAGAGTGTGGCTATATCCGTCATAGCTGGCTGGCGACAAGGCCTGCTGATTATTTGCGACGTGTCACAGCGGAATTATTTCACCCCAACAGAGCATCACATCGGTAGCGCAGTGTAGACAGGCGACGACAGGGACAGTGTGCTCCCTCGATCGTCTGTAATTTCCCCTTGCCCATAATCAGTTTATTTAATCACATATTGGAATAAATAAGTAACTGTCACCAAAATATGTTTGGAAATAGTATTGAGCCAAGTGATGCCAGTAGCGAATTGCAGGTGTCGTCCGTCCGACGACCTTACTAGCTATTCTTTGATTTCCTGCCAAGTTTCTCCTAGATGCGAGAAATGTGTCGGGCACCGTGACATGGTTGCACCCCATTGACCGACTACGACGAGGGGTCAGAAGAGATTTAGACTTCCTGGTCTGACTCATGTGAAAGTGTTAGGCCTAGTCAAAAGAATTGTGTTACTTAACATTTTGAATAGCCATTATGAAGTGAAATGAGTATAATAAAGCAGACACACCAGTATATTACTTGCTACGATGTATCTGCAATGTAATGACGCATGTTAGGCAGTCTTTAATTACCATAGCGATTTTTAACCTTTTTATATACGACCCTGCGGATGCAGAAATACGTGGTAAATGTGATCAGTATTGACGGGCAACGCACATGCTTGCATTTCAAAAGAGCTAGAGGTATGTGATTTTGACGAAATGCGATGAGCATAACATAACATTTCTCTGGTACAGTTTCTTTATAATCGACAAAAATATGGCCTCCAATGGGAAAAAAATCATTAACATATTATATTAACGAATGGCATGCAGACACTCTACTATCTAATCACACTCTGACTCGCGGTTGGGACACACGAAATACGGGAGCCCTGGTGTGCACTCACTGTGAGCCAAATTCTTGCATTCTTGATATTGAACCCAGACATATTGTGGCCGACTGCAACTGAATGGTTCTCCGCACATCAAAACAAGGCCATTCCTCTTCATCGCTGCTTTCGTCGACTTTCTTTCACTTTTTATTTCAAATATTGTGTATGCTATAAATACATCACAGCTATATTGCGTTTACATACCATATTCGTACTGCATGGCGGGGCAAGACGGCTCCCGTGACCGTTTTGCCCCGTTCTAACAGGGCCGTCTTACCCCATACATACCAGTGCTGTCTTTTTCACCTTCACATGTAATCTTTTAATATCGCTCCCATTTCGATGAAAGTCATTGAAAACGTGTATAGATGCGAGTGCATTAGTACCAGTCGCTGGCTTATCATCATACGGTGAACATGTTAGGATAGATTTGACCGAAGAGTGATTATTAGATCACAGGGTATGCAAACCTTTACAAAAGGTTTGTGAACTTACTTTTGGTAGCGTTTAGCCTTGCAGTCGCTAAGCGTATTCGCTAGGTAGCAGTATCATGTTCCACTATTCAACGTTAGTTTGTGTTCACTCGTTTGGCAGATAAGACGGGGGGCCGTATTACCCCCAGGGGCCGTTTTGCCCCAGGTTATCCTACTCTTTTTTTGACTGATGTGATCAATCAAACATCACTAGGCCCCTATTACCTATGCTGTTTAGATAACGATATTTCATTTTTCAAATGTGTTTATGTTGGAACATTTGATTTAATGTTCTGAATGACAATAATTAAGCTACGCACAATGAGCAACTCCATTAACATATCACCATCGTGACTAATTTTTATCCATGCCGTGACCTCCTGTAACCGAGCCCAATTTTACCATCCCGTCTGCATGTTTACGTTTTCGCAACTTGAAATTACCATCTCACACATAATCAACTTGAAGCAACTTGAATCCACTTCCTCGTAGAAACGTTCGGCTAGACGACTACTGTATTGTTTTACGTACTCATTGAGATGACTGAGAGGGGAGGGAAGGGTGGCCTTTGTATTCGTATTGCATTCTACTAACGCTGATTGTTAATTTGATTGAAGTAGAAATCTGAGCCCGCAGCCCGCCCCGCAGTAACTTGGCCCGCAATTAGCCCGCACCCACCACACATTTTCCACATCTTGGCCCGCAGCCCCCCCCCCCCCACGCACCCCCGCAGCTCAGCCCGCAGTAATTTGTCAAAAGTCAGCCCGCAGCCCATAACAGAGTGAATATCTAACATGGAATAATTAAAAAATAACTTATCCTTGTTGATCTTACTTAATTTATTAACTAAATTTCATTATTTTATTGATTAAAATATTTTGTATTAGGTATGAGAATACGGCTATTATAGTTTATATTCACCTGCCTTTTAACTAGTTAATTACTATAAATTCAATTAGTCACATTTTCAGCTAGATAGAAATAATTATGTTAGAAGTCACTGTGGTCATTCATCATGACAACATTGAGCATATCAGAGAAGCTAAAATCCTCTACCATGTAGTCAATTGTCACCTGTGACCAAGATTGACCCAGCTGCAATTAGCAACAACAGGCCTCTTTTGCAGTGGCCTGCCTGTCTTTTTGTCTTGGCGTTCATGACCCTTGCTCCCTTCAAACCAGTTCAGCTAGGTAGCAGCTGCTAAGGCCTGCTATTGTGTCAGTGCCTCGTTGGTGGTGCAAAGTGATAAGAATATTTGCTGAAGGGAAGGAAGGGGTGTCCAAAACCAAGTATAGGACCTTCAATTGCTTAACGCTGTTGTAGTTGTACAGCTTACCAGACTGGGTAATTGTGTATCCTACCAGACATTGTCATTACTCGATACCTATTACATTAAATAGACACTAGCCAACACTGGGTGAAATATGTATTAGAACCTCTCAAGAATAGTTTAGATGTTGTTATTAAATACTTATGAATAATATATTACAACCAATATATAGCAACAAATGACAGCACCACCAGCCTGCTAATTCCCTCTGTGTGTTTGAGAAGGTCTGGCTCATATAAGCTAGCCCTTCGTCCAAGCCAGGTATCCCAAATTAAATAGGTCTCCTTGGGAGTTGTTTAAACATCACTCAGCATAGCAAGACAGGGCAGCCTGGTGAATGGCGATACAGGTTTAAAGGGAGACTCAATTCAACTGGGCTGTTAGCTAGGTCTGTCATCATTGCTATGAATGTGTAACAAGGACAGTCTGTGGCGATCTGAGCCACAATAACGTTGTTTTGCTACCTTATTTCTGACGGTAGTGCTCTCACTTGTCAGTGATTCAACAGAGGTTTAAGGTGCTCGTGTATGCAAGACCAAACATTTGTAGTAACTACCAGACAGTGTCGATCTTAATAACATATTTTGTGACCTTATTCCCTGTGGTTTTTCTTAGACTCAACTGTTACTTTTTCTGTGACTTTTTAAGTTCTAACTATTTAAATTATTAATTTTTGCTCACGCTAATGAATGACTGAAGCCTGTGAGGCAAAACAACGAAACAATGACATTCTGAATGTTTTTAACAGTTATCAACATGTTCTGTTACTATATAATAATACCCACTGGCAACGTGTCATTTACCAAATTGTCATGGATCTGGCTAGCACGTGTTATCATAACATAGTTAGACGAACACACAGGCATGCATGCGCCATGCACGACATATAGTTGCACGCATACATGCATGAACACATGCACGCTTGCATGCAAAGCATTAGACGCACACACACAAAGGACTATCAGGTAATCCCCCCAACTAACAGGCAAAAACAATGTGCAAATTTTGAGAGACTGTGCAGGCTAAAAAAAACTCAGCTTGCGTCCGCCCCACAACTATAATATATTATCATTCGGCCCGCAGCCCGCCCCGCCCCGCATATGTTGCCATATATTGGCCCGCAGCCTTGCCCGCACCGCACTGGTCTGGCCCGCAGCCCGCACCGCAACAAATATAAAATCCAGCCCGCACGCACGCACGCACGCACGCACGCACGCACGCACGCACGCACGCACGCACGCACGCACGCACGCACACACACACACACACACACACACGTGATTACAAATATTTTCGATATAAATTTATGTTTTACAAGTGTTGTATTTTATGCGCCTCTGAGAGGAAGTAAATTCTTGCTATACGGCGCTTTGCAAATGAAACATTATTATTTTATTATTAACAATAACAATGGGGATATGCATACCACACAATACAAACATCATTATACGAGAGAAAGATCCGCCATATGTATGTGAATCTTAAAAAAAAAAAATTGCCAGGTTGTTTTTCGCAATCCATGACCTTCTGTTGTGTCTTTGCTAGTGCGCCATTGTTACATGGTGCATTCGTGTATGCCGGGGTAACACACGAGTTGCGCAAATTTCGTTTATATTTCCGTGATATGCGTCTATCTCCCATCACCCGTTCGACTTTCCTCCAAGCGTTTGTCCCCCCCCCCGTAATCCTCATTGTAACCAAAACAATTAATCTAATGGATTTTGCACTGGGAAAATTCCACTTCCTATAGAATATGGTGAATTTATAAATTGTAATACGCAACGTTAATTACATGTTGTGAAGTTACTGGTTGAACGCCAACGCCACATCATCTACATGTTAAGGTAGGAATGTTTATATATTGTTTCATCAGAATAAGTGACTACATATATATATATATATATATATATATATATATATATATATATATATATATATATATATATATATTGCTATTTGTCTAGGTTTTGTCAGTAGGTTTGGGAGAGTAGCGTAGTAGGAATGTACGTGGTGGCTTGTTATAGGCTGATGTTATTAGGGGCTTTGGGTTCGTGTCTCTTTAATAATATGTCGTTTCTCTCTATTTTTCTAACGTTGACGCCTTCTGTTAATGGTTTTGCTGAACTACCAGCTACATTGGTCAGTAAACTTGGTTGTTATGTCGATATTCATGTTGTTAATAATCAAGTTGGGTTTGAATTTTCTACTAGACCGATGTAGGGTTTTTTTTAGGAGAGAGGAGTGATCAGTCTCGCTATATGCCTGTAAATTTGTGTTTTTAACTGAAAAAGTGGTGGGGACATTTCCTATGCTATCCCCCAGGCTGAAAAGTGGGAGTACGCGTCCCCCCGCGTCCCCCCGTCACCACCTATCGACGCCCGTGCTTGTACGTGAGTTTTTAGGCAGTAAGGAGGGGCTCAAAAGTGCTGCCACCTCACGGCGCTGAGACAATCTTGGGTACATCCTACGCATGACATATTGAAATTGAATAAAAATGTATATCATAAAAGAAGATGTACCATGAAGAAGACGATGCACAGTGGTGGTGAAGAAGGTGCCGTTGCCGCGGACAAGATAGTGTAGCGGTAAAGGTACCGTGACGGTGCAAAGTTGCACCGTGTGACGGTACCTTAAGCCTAAGTTATTTAAAACTATCCGATAGATGGCGATAGCATCTCATTTCTCGTTTACAAAGTGTAAAACATGTAACACTGAACAAACACGAATGTATAATCTTTTGTGCAAGTTTCTACGTAATGTCGAATTAAACACTATAAATCTTTGTTTTTGCAATGTTTTAATAACAGGTTGCAATTCTAGTTGTTGTAAATATTATACTAGCGAAACCCTCTTGCTATTCGCAGAGCAGTGATGTCACTGCTCTGCAAATTAGGGATGCGTGAAACAATGCCCGTATTCGCAGAGCAGTAACGTCATTGCTCTGCGAATATTGGCATTGTTTCCCTAAATCGCAGAGCAGTTACGTACGTCACTATTCTGCGATTAGTGGGAAGTACCCTTATTCGCACCGAGGTCACTGCTCTGCGAATAGTTGCGTCCTACCGGGTACTTTATATTACCCATAGTTCCACCGGATGATAGGCGTATGCTAACTGATAAAAATGGCCGACTACGAAGAGCCGATATCGGAACAAGAGAAGGTAATGCATTTCTCTCTGTGTTGTTTATCCATAGTCTCTGTCCAACTGGGGTCAGCGTATTTGATATTATCATACTGACCATACGACACGGGCAATTTTATGCGTGATTTTCGTCGTAGAATTATATATTGGTGGTTTGTGTTACCGGATGTGATCCCATCGGCGGAGGCAGAATCTAGGCCCGAACTAAGTAACACTTGGCAAGAAATTAGTTGACAAGACATTAGTCGTGTAACAGCAAACTAGTAGCCAGCCAGCTAACATTGGGATCGTCTCTGTGCGGCATGTTTTAATCTAACCTCAATGACATGTCCTAAAATAATTGTGTTCTGTGTAACATGTGAAGGCTCATCCTGTCACTGTCAGTGCCGATCGAGGCGAACCGGAACAGTGAGTGAATGGGTGTCATTCATAACTCAATCAGTGTGACAGCGACACTGACTCACGAATCACCGTTGTCGCCAGTAAATTATGCAGCACTTGTGTAGAATTCGGACCCACCTAATTGTTGCCGTTATAACTGTACATTTGCCTATATTCAATAATATTGGATACCTCACACAGTCTCTAATTCTAAAAATGATCAATCAGCATTCCCAGGCCCAGGTGTATTTATGTTTCACAATTTCACAAATATTACATTTTTGAGACCCAAATAGCACTATGATATGTGCCAGTCGCAAGCGCAGTGATGCATGTGTTACTGCGCCGTGCACATGGAATAAGCGATGTGAATCAGTTAACGGACCATCAGTTAAACCATTTGGAAATTAGGATTGTCCAGACAAGGAACTTGGCTTTCTTCCAGCAGTCTGGCATGATGTATGGTAGTGCTTGGCTGCTTGCCTTTGAAAGGAACATGGATTCCAAATAGCAGTGGTGGTGGCTAGAGTGTTCAACCACTACAGCCAACCAGTGGCTAGCAGGACACATTTAAATCCAAATGACCTGTAAACATGGAGTTATAAACAACAATCAGAGGAAAAACCAAGCTTTTGTTGAATGGCTATGCATATGCCAAGCACACAGAAGAGAAAAATGGCATGACATGGTCACTGGTGACATTGTACATGTCTTCCCTACTAGTGTGTACACCGACTTGCTGCCATGATACATGTGTGACTATGGATTAAATTGTTACTGAACACATAGTTTCATTTATTATTATTAACTGCAACATTTTTATATAAGGAATTATACCTTTAAAGAATATTTGTGGGTTTTACCAATGTCATGTTACCAAAATGTCCTATTACCAAAACGTCCATTACTAAAGTGTCTGGATAGCGTGTTGAACATGCTGTACCAGTACCACATTGATAAATGTGTAATGAGAATGTTGTGGTCAGTTGTATGATAGATCAAGCAGGTTCAGTGTGGTATCTTTGCCATTATAAATGTTAAGGATAATGTAATTATGTACTTTTGAAAGAGCAGTTTCTGTGGATTGAATTTTTTACTTTAAACAATTTAGAAATAAAATGTGGCTGTGTCATATTAACTATACAGTTATCATTCTGTTTTGTAGGTGAGGATAGTTTCCGACTTCATCGTCCATTCTCCGCCTGGTGAATTTAATGAAGTTTTCAATGGTATGTTTCTCTTGTTTACATTTGTTCACACTGTTGCAGCATGATAGAGTATCTGTTCAGTGCAATAGTGAGGACAGAAAGATAATAACATGTTAATTCACTCTCCCTAAGATTGTCACTGAGACATTTCAGGCAACTAATACCATATATGATGATTTATTATGATCTATATTTTAGCCATCAATTACATTGCCCAATATAAAAATGCAAAACATGACATACTTCCACTATTATAATTATAGAACGATATACACTATTCACAAGAAAACAAAACACCAAGTTTTTTTACCAAACGTTTATAACATGATTAGCATCAATACATGTAACACAAATAAACACCCTATATAGATTAATAGAACACTGTTTAACTGGGCAAAGAAAGTGAACAACTACATGGAATTTTGCAACCACTCAAAATAAATTAATGGGATGTCTTTCAGTTATTAACATGGGCTATCAAGGTCTGATTGATGTAAATATTATATACCTACTACTGGCTTAGTCCTATTAAATTGAGATATTGTGCTGTGAATTAATCATGTCCTATTCTCGAGTTGCATAAATGCAAACACATAATTTGTGGTCCTATTCAAATGAACTTTCCACTACATCTGAAGAACTAATTCCTAGTGTAAATAGTGAAGCAGGTGTATGTCCAAGATATGTACATTTATTTCTCAAATATGAATTGTAAAAGTTTGAAGGAAAAAAATTGAAATACCTTCAACAGTTCACTGTTGGCGATTGGTAGTGCTAGTCTAGATTATATATTATAGCCAGTGTTTGGTCAAAATAAGTATTTGAGTTTTTTATTTGAATAGAGAAATTTGGTGTATTTGAATTGGAAATCACAAAAGGGCATCCAGCATGTATTTTGTTTTTGAAAAGTATTTGCAAATGTATACAACAAAACACACATACAAAATTACAGACAAAGCATTGCATCACTTCTGACTGGCTCAAGAGTCAAGACAGTCAAAACAAGTCTACAATTATATAGGAGACAAAATCTAATAGTAATAGGTGAACATTGAATATTTTTGTTGATTGTTGATTTAGTAACATTATAGTCCTGTTTCTTCTTAAAAAAATATGTCATAATCTTGAAGTTGTATGGTGGGTTTAAGCTGTGCAGCGTGAGTAATACATTTAGAGACAAAATTCCATCCACTAAACTTAACAAAAGCCATATATTTGAATAATATTTGAAAAACATTGCAGTGTATTTTAATCATATTTTTATCTTAAAATTGCAATGTGTTTGTATTTGAATTTTTTATTTGCATTGAAATCGGGAAAAGAAATGTATTTGAATTTGATTCGGCTAAGTTGTATTTGTATTATTATTGATCCCAAAAATATATTTGGACTCAACCCTGATTATAGCTCATGAATAAAAAAATGTGCATGCATATTTCCAACCTGACAGACCTGTATACATAGTATTTTACATTACATACACTGTATTATATACATTATTAGTGTGCAAACTGCTCAAACTGAAATCAACATAAATTAACCTGAATATTTTGTTTTTTCAGATGTGCGTGTCCTGCTGAATGATGACAATTTACTAAAGGAACAGGCGTCTGGGTAAGATGCCATTTTTATAATCTAGATCTTATTAATTGGGGGAAAACTTAAAGTGGGGATCTTCATTGTCTCAACCAAAACGAATCAGCTTACAGGTAGACAGTGGTGGATTGTTATGGTCTGTTTAACAGGAGAGTTCTACCGTTAGATTCGTCGTTAAATTCTAGAGTACACAATTACTAAGACACATGTCAGTTTTGAGCCAAATTTGTATTATAATGGTTACTGAATGAACTTAAGCTTGTCTTCTTGAAAAAAATTCAGTGATAACATTAAAGACTGCTACAATGATGGCGTGTTCAGAAACATTGATGACCACATGGGCGATTAGTACGAACAGATATATGCTACTAAAAATTTGCTAGGGATCACTATTGCAGATGCCCAGAAAGTGGAGGGGAAATGGAGGCGAGGAAGACCGAAATAGCGATGGGGTTTGCATTAAGCATGACATAGAAAGAGGTGGGAAAAATGGGTTTAGTCTTCTCCCACCTCTTTCTATGTCATGCTTAATGCAAACCCCATCGCTATTTCGGTCTTCCTCCGCCATTTTCCCTCCACTTTCTGGGCATCTGCAATAGTGATCCCTAGCAAATTTTGAGTAGTATATATACATTTTCAATAAATTTTGCCAAACTGGTTATCGATTTTAAAAAGCAAACCAATTCATAATACTAACAGAGTAAAGTTGATTTGCATTTTGTGTGTAGTGCCTTCGCTCAGTACAACAAGGACCAGTTCACGCAGTGCCGGGTAGATGGCTCTGACGAACACGTTCTCATCACTGAGCACGGAGATGTTGGCACCGGACGCTTCCTTGACCCAAGGACGAAGCGAACCTTCAGGTAATGTTGTCACAGTCATATAATCAGGGCCTTGATAGTCTTGAAAAGCCTTGAATTTGATTGGACCAAATTCAAGGCCTTGAAATCCTTGAATTTTACAAAGTAGTCTTGAAAAGTCTTGAATTTAATTGTGGTCAATAAAATATTATTTTGACTCAATTGTTGTGATGAATAACAGCCATAAAAGGATTTTAATGCCTATGCACAAAAATAACTCATGTGCACATTGGGCAATCGGCAATTCATTGTGGTCCGCGCCATTGTTTTCTTAGTCGAGTAAAAAAAATTAATGTTAACTTCATTTACTGCACTTAAAAGTATATTATGTCTTTAAAAAAGTCTTGAATTTCTTTTTCAAGTAGCCTTGAAAACTCTTGAATAGCCTTGAATTTCAAATGTTCAGATGTGTATAATCTAGGCTAGCGCTGTGCCTAAAATCTGTTTAGCCAATTTGGCTAAAGGTCAGAAATTTGTTTAGCCAAATGAGATTCTCTTTAGCCATTTTTTTTTAGATCAATTAAATTACCCCGTTTAAAAGTGCAAAACAAGACATAATATAATAACAAATTCTATACAATATCCACAAGAAAAAAAATGTCCTATTTTAATTAACTAAACATTTATATATTTAGCTAAACATATATAACGCAAACAAACATCCAGTATAATTTAACAGAACATTGTTTAACAGTAAAATGAAACCTGAACAACTGTTGGGAATTTTGCAAAATATAAAGAAACAGCACCTTACACATACTATTAATGTAATACAATTTACATTACCAGTGTGTATAACATAAATTGAAGGATGCACTTTTATGAATCACGTTTTTGACATGCATCTTTCTATCTGTAATGTTTCTGGTGGTGAAACTTGTAAAAACATACATGAATTACAATCTATATTGGCATTTTATTGAATAGTTACCAGATGGCACATTGATTAATCATTGACAATGCCATGTGACTGCGCCGGCGATACTGAGCGATAATATGGAACCTGTCGGGTACAGCGTTGTACTTGCCTCAAACTTGTAATTAGTGCCATCAGGCAGGTCCCCATTGTCTAGTAAACACAATACTTGATTGATTTAAGCTCCCCTATTGTCTGTGAGCATGGCTAAGTGGAGGGATTACCGACCTATTGTTTACCCAGCGGGTCACGTTACGCCGACTGGTTATTTGGGTCAGTTGAATGTGCGATCGTTTAGGCAACTTTAAACAGATATAACGTTTCGCCAATTTGGCGAAGAGGTTTAATTTATTTTCGCCAAATAGAAAACGTTTCACCTATGGCGCAAATGGCGATCGACAGCGCTAGCCTAGATAATGTAATCTCTGTCAGCAAAGCGATGTACACTTATGATAAAAAAATTGAACCACCTTTTATGTACACCTTACATATTAAGTTCACCTGAGGGCAATTCCAGATTATTTCTGTAACAGTAGGAAATTAGTCTTACTAATACAGTCACAGTGTGGAAGAGCATGGAAGAACGCTAACGTGGTGGTAATCTTCAAGAAGGGAACCAAGAATTACAGACCGATATGTATACTATCAAATGTCTATAAAGTACTCACGAAAGTACTAACGAAACGACTAGAGAATACACTCAACGAAAACCAGCCACAAGAGCAAGCTGAAATCTGAAGCAGATACTCAATGGTAGACCACATCCACGTCGTAAAGCAACTGAAGGAGAAGTGCAGAGAATATAATATCCCACTCTGCATCGCATTCGTTGACTACGAAAAAGCCTTCGATTCAGTGCAAACTCGAGCAGTACTGACCTCGCTTCAAGAACATGGGATAGAAGATGTCTACGTCGAACTCCTGACAGACATCTACACCAACAGCTCAATGACTCCATCTACACAAAGAAAGCAACAAGATCAACATCAGGAGAGGTGTATTGCCCATACGTGGCAACACTCTAAAGCATATTCTTATGTCTGACATGGAAACCAGAGGCCTCAGGATTAATGGCGAATATCTCGGGTCAACTTCGCTATCGATATCTGACTGATCTGAGTAAAATCTGCCAAATGCCTCGAGATGTTGGAGGTCATATAGACAAACGCACCAACACTTTTCATTTGTGAATTGAGTTTAACTTCAACATCCTTCAAAATAAACTAAGTCAATTCACAAATGAAAAGTGTTTTTCTCAAGATGGCAACAGCACATGTTTCTGTGACCTACATGGAGCTTAGGTCAACAGGATAGTTAATGTAAAAGAAAGATCTGATCTTGGTAAATGAAAGGCCTAGGAACTGGGTTTATTGGGCGGTTTTGGCTGCTCTGCAGAGTATGACTGGTCACAAACAAGTCTAGATTATGAATATTTTACCCATTCCTGCGCTAGGTTTTCTTGTGAAATATTTCGCAATGTTCTTCTGTGTGGTAGATGTGATATCGTGCCTGCCTTCTGTTCGTAATGACAATACTTCTCGCCTGTCAGGTATGACCATCTGCGCAAGGAAGCGAGCAACTTCCAGGCAACTGAGATTGACACAACAGGTGAACCGTGGCGATCTGCGCTCGAGTCAAGCATGACGGAGTATGTGCACAACCACTACAAGCAGGGCACGGTGACTGTGTATGCGAACACGGACGAGGGTAACATCACATTGACGACGTGTATCGAGAGCCACCAGTTCAGCCCTAAGAATTTCTGGTGAGATACTTGTATCCCTTTCTCTGTAGGTCACTCGCAGGTATGAACTGTTGACGTCCACAAACATCAACAGATTTGTCTCTAAGACGGGTTTTGTAATAGTTTAAAATGTAGCTTGTTATGATATTGTGTAATTGTATAGTATTATTGTTCTGTTAACCATGTGCAAGATCAAGATAAGTTATATCTGGCTCTCTGAGTATGATGTCAAACATTTGCCCTTGTTTTTACATCTTGGAATAAACACTAGATACATTGCAACTTTCGGTAAATTTTATAATATGTTTCCCCACAGGACTTGTGACACTTTTCATACTTAGACACTGGGCAAATGACCATACCATATTTAGTTGTGTCCAGTGCTATACCCATGGGTTGATGGAATTCAGGGTTTCATATAGTGGTGAGTCAGAAATTGTAGTGTCCGTCACGTAGCTGTGCTTTGAGATGGCCCCTATGAGTTGACTTTATTGCTTACAGGAATGGACGCTGGCGCTCGCTGTGGACAATCACATTCCCAGAGTGCGGCGGTGGCTCGGCTGAACTGACAGCCATTCTTAAAGTCCAGGTGAGCACACCGACACAGTTATTGAATATATTGTTCATGGCTCCAAGAATGGTTTATTGTAGATAATTTAACTTACTTTGGAGCTTAATGTCGAAGATGAGTACGACATTTTGATCCGTCAGCTACGGACCTTGTTCACGTACTGGTGTCACGTGTGTTGCCTGAATCTGAAGCAACACACGTGACACCAGTACGTGAACAAGGTAGCTGATGAATCGAAACATCGTACTCATCTTCGAAAATAAGCTCCAAAGTTAAATTATCTACAACATACACAGTTATTTTATCAATTTAGTCATTTTACAAATTGAAACAATTTACTTTACAATAACTCCTATTGAATGTTATTAATACATACGAGCCATCTTTTTTTCAGCAATGTTATTAATAACGTGATAATGCACACACAGAGCGAATTGATCAATATACATGTAGATGTATATCTGTATCAAAATTATGAAATCTTTTTTTAACTATATTTTAATGTCGATAATGGAATTATTTTTTGCAGTTTTTGTTAGAAAGTCTGCACAAATAAGTAATTTTTTTAAAAGGCAGACACATTTATTTTGACCACAAGTGTACAAATTTATATAACTAATACATGTAGAGGTCAAGGAAACTCCCATTGAGACATGGCAGAAATATGAGAGCCCCCTTCAAATAATAACAAATATAGGAAATACAAATATTAAGCACAATTGAATATAAAAGTAGTACATAAAAGTGTGAAACCTTATAGACTATGTTTATAATGATGTGCATATAAACTGCATATACAACAATTTTGGATGTCACAATGACTTTTATAGTTCATGATGAAATAGTTTTCACATCTTCTTTCAAATGCAGCAGTAACTAAGAAAACTAGTGTAAATGTCGCCATAAAAACATAAGCTGTGCAGTTTTAAAAATAAATATTTTTTTAGTTTTCTTAGTTATCGCTGCATTTGAAACAGAACTAATTTGTGACATAAATATTATATCTTTCAGTAATAACTTTTATATATTGTCTGTAAGTTAGGTGATAACATGTAACATGTGTTTTTCACTTTACTCTTATTTATAAATGAGATGTAAGGTGTCAGTTTTAGAGATACTGTGTGCACTCATTTAGACTGTCCAGTCCTCTGTAGTGACCAGGCTGTCCAGTCCTCTGTAGTGACCAGACTGTCCATGTTGCAGGTGCACTACTACGAGGATGGCAATGTCCAGCTGGTCAGCTCGAAGCAGATCAAGGAATCTCTCACCATCACTGTGAGTTCTCTATCACTGTTAAATTGAATTTCTATCAAGTCATTTCACTCTACTTTGCTGGTGGCAGTTAGTTGGTTGTATTTCCTTACTGTTTGGCTGAAACCTGACAGCGACCCATGATCATTTCATTGATTTTCTCTTAAATTCTTTATGTTTTAACAAACAGACACATACATGCATGCAAGTACATGATGTACATATAACCAAAGAAGCCAAATTCACATGTTTTGTTGTTTTGTAATGCCATCAAAAGTAGGAAATTGTTGAATTTGTCAACTGTAGAATCTATTTATTGGCCTCTTGATACAGTTAGAATTTTGCGTGTCTTTAACACACTTGGAAACTATCTCTGTTACCTGACTGTTGGCCAAACTGAAATTTTAAACACCCGCATGTTTCATTTCAGAGTGAATCACAGACAGCAAAAGAAATATGCCGAATTGTTTCAGAGGCTGAGAACGAATATCAAGTAAGCTGTTTTTGTGTCAAGTGCTTTCTCTTGTTGAGATCATGTAAAATAATATATATATATATATATATATATAATGTTGAGATCATCTAAAATTATATATATATATGTGTATATATCATTTTAGATATATATATATATAATTTTAGATGATCTCAACATATAAATATATTATAACCTATGTTTGGAAACTGTTTGACTAGATGACTACACTCCAAGTCACTGATCCACGTAAATTAACTAATAGTTTGTGTAATTGTTGTACAGAACATTGTTGGTTGCCTTTATTATTGCACTGTAAGACACCATAATTCACTTTCAACAAAAAAGCGAAGTTGTAATTATAGTTGAACTCTTTATGATTTTTTGTGTTAATGATAATAGCCACTTACCTCCGGGTACACAACCAATGTTCTAACATGAATTTTTTTAATTTAAAAAAAAAACACATTCAGCGGATAAAGGTTTAGGTTTATTCTTGTGGTGATTGTTTTATAAAATGTTCACAAAGTTATTACTAGACAACTAAGTGCCTAACACAAGAAAATACAATGGAATGTAACAGAACAGGGTTTGTGGATTTATACCACTCAAATTTACTTCCAGGAAGCCAGTTTTGCAAAAGTGTAAGTTGCACACTGAACTGTAAAATGTGTTGGTTTCAGACGGCCATTTCCGAGAACTACCAGACAATGTCTGAAACTACATTCAAGGCTCTCCGGCGGCAGCTTCCTGTCACGCGAAGGAAGATCGACTGGGACAAAATCCTTAGCTACAAAATAGGCACGGAACTGAAGAATGCATAGGACGTCCCACTTTCCTTTCGAAGCCTTCATCCACATCCATGCGGTGCGACAGGGGTACAATCTACAGGGTCACTACCGCAGTGGAACTCTTCTCAAATACTACCTTCACATGGTTCAACCAGCATTTCCATGGTAGCTGCTCATGGACATTTGTAGATATGTCCATCAGTTCTGCTACATGACAAAATGTGCATAATTAACGTCTTAGTCGATTTTGTGCGACAGCCATCATTACCCGTGTTTACGTACATATGGCAGGTTGGCAGAAACAGGATGACATATTGTTTTGTCGGGGTTGGTAAAAATGTTTGTGAACATTTTCACGATCAATATAAACACCAATTTGCCATACATGGCACACTTTGTGGCACTAGCATCTTTTTGTGAAATTATTTTGTCTTTCCATAATCATTATTAATTTCAGCATAAATTTTCAAACAAATTGTTTTCACAACATCTATGATATAAAATGTTGATTACAGATCCTATACACAAGAGTTTATTCAGGCTTTTGTTAAACTACATTTCAAAGCAGTACAAACACAACATATATAATATATACACAAACATCGCTGTGACATTACCTATTTCAATGTTCTGTGTCTCGTCGAGTGCCAAGATCTTGTGAACATCTTCGCTAGGCAGAAAGTGGTTCCCTATCAGAAAGTGTTGGTAACTAAGAACCCAGCATAGCTGCTAGTGTCTGCTATGGTCAGCCATGCAGTCGGCCAGTAATAATATAAGTTTAAGACACCCGCATGATACGATCACAAACACATTTGTAACACCTAATTTCTTGGGGTGCCATGCTGCGTTGACAAACCTTGTTAACGAGACCGTTTCTCTGCATATAATATTGTTTTTGCAGTCGGCTAGCGTTGCATTTCCTCATGTTTAGTTATTGCTTGATTTTTGCTTTAGTAGACCTAACTTATATACACATGTTTTAATTTGCACCTTTCAGTTTGTTGACATTATTTTAATCATTTGTAGGCTTTTTAGGAAGTACTTATTTGTGAACATAGTTGGACATATGTCTGTGTACATCATACTGGTTGAATTTAATTTTGTAGCCAATTAATTTTGTCACATCGTATATGAAGCAGGTCACAATTTTAAAATCTAATCAAGTGCACCTTGAAAATTTGAGGCGTTGATACAGTCGCAGGCAGAAGCAGACATACCTCAGGCTTGTTTGTTTATTTGTGTGCATTATTCTTCTTTACTAATGATTTGTTTACACATTTGCTGATGATATGTTTATATGCAGATATCAGTAAATCTAACACTGCTGTTTGTGCATGTGAAATTGCGATCGTAATGACAAATTATCAACACGTGACTGGACAGATACATAATTAACACTTGAAGGGAGTCTAGTGCTTTGCGGGTTTGCAAGAGTAATGCCTTGGATACTGTAGCGGTGAAAACCTACAGGTGATTAACATGGTCATCCATTGTTTGCGTGGAACTAACACGGCTGAATATGGAGCCAGAAAAAAGGAACATTGCTGTGTGAATGTTAAATTGCTGTTGTACTGCAGCAGTGGTTGCAGATGTCTTGTGATATATAATGAATATATTTGCTGTATCATTTTCATGAGTTGCACAAACTCGCAGAAGAATTGTGAAATAAGAACATCCACTACCTGCCACAGATCAATATTTCAGTGGTACCTGCTCTCCATTTGATTTGGTGTATTCCTAGACCACGGACAACAGTAGAATTGTGTCTTCGGTAAATACATGACTTGGTAGGTCAGCTTCTTGAGTATACATGTATGGAGCACGTATATATGCAAATAAACACTATTAAAATGGCATTCTCTTGTACTTACAGTGACATTCCAACAATGATACATTTATTACTTGAACAATACCAACAATAAATAATTTAATTGCAATTTATAATGCTATGCCAACAATATAATATGTAAAAAATTAAAAAAATACTGATGGTATATCAGAGACCATTTGTTCAATGAAGCGAATGAATACAGAAAGAGGGGAATGAACATATGCAGCTGGGAGGAGATGCAATTGTGATGTTCCAAACCTAAAGGGGTTAACATACAAACCTTCCTGGCAAGTCGGGGACATTTCAGGCAACAACACTATCAGTACACCTGGCATATTGACTTGTTGAAACGTAGATTAACCAGTTGGTTCAATCAATCATCATAAGACTCCTCGGTGCCAGGGATCACTGCAGTTGATTATGTCAGTACCAGCATCCCTGGAACAGGCCTCTGCAAAACTCTTTAACTACAGCCAATGAAATAATCCACGAGGAGGGTGATGTAAAGTGTGAGTGATTTCAACCACATGGTGTTACGTGCAACATTTAGGATGTCAATAGGAATTCTCACCAGTTGTGTCCATCTTCAAATTGTGGTGATGCAATAGTGACTGGCGACATCAATTGGTATAATTTTATAGTTCGACTCCGGTCTTTTCCACGGTTTGCAGTGACATTCAGCCAGACAAAACGGTTTCTTGTCACTATTTCCTGCCCCTGCCTTAACATGTGATGACAGGTATCATGTGATGACAGGTATCCAATCATTAAATACTAGCTCAAATCAAAGAACAAAATTGATATGAGCTGGTTTAAGGAATCATTGACCAAGTGTGGAAATGTGCCAATGAGTGTACATCCATGTGAAGGGTCATCTGTGGCTTGTGAGAGTGATACCGACTGACCAGAGTGAGATTGTACACAATCCTCACATAGTTGCAGTGGTTCTGTTTCTAATGCCATGTTCTCTAATCTCTAACTTATGTATTTCACATCATAAGCTCAAAACACAATTTTTATTAGCAATGGCCCAACTGACAAAAAATATTGCAGCTTTTTCTAACTTGTTAGTAAACAGAAACATAATACAACTTATTTGGTTATATAATTGAAATGTGCACATTTGTATGCACATGAATTTCAGTGTTTGACAAAATTAATGAAGATTTCACCCATGTGACTGTGATTAATATTTAAAAAACTATCTTAAAAGCATACTTAGGCAGCCCAATGTACTCCTAAAGGCTAAACCTAATCCTAGCTAACCATAACAAATACTAATCCTAACCCATTTTTTATCAATCCTAGGTTTGGTGTATATACATGATTTGCAATCCCCCACATGCGATCTCGCTGTCTCCCCATCAAGTTTCGTCCACAGCTAATGAATATTTATTAGCGCTGATTCGACCACCATTGTTGTGACGTCACCGCTTTTGCGGTGTTCGTTACGGACTGGCGGTCTTGTGCACCTGTCAATATTGAGGTAGGCGGGGCCGATGTGCGCGGTCGTGTCCTTGGGAACAAATACAAGCATGTAAACACAAATCGTGTCTGAATCGGTGATAGACTTTTCCATCGGCCAGCAGTTGACTGCTTACAGCGACCTGCTGCGCGATGTCATAAAGATTCGCCGAATCGTACCGCCGTTGACAGCTTGGATTACATATCGTGGTAGGTACCCGCATTAATATTTACGAACGCGCATACTCAGCGACAAAAACTGGTCTTTAAACATGTGTCATAAAGATTCTGATATTATGTTGCACCAGTCACCTGCTCGGACTTAGGTTCAGCCGGGGCAATGACCTAAATTAGCAAGCATATCTATTCTAATACTCTTTCTATAAAAAAAAAACCTGACGCCCATACCTGGCGTCGATCCGATGTAGTGATATAATGTTAACTTTTTTTAATTAATATAGGCCTCCGCTTAAAATAATAAAATGTATGCCTCATTAATATATATCGAATACATATATTTGAGCATTTATGGGCTGCATGGGTTAATACTTACCAAACCCATCCCTTTGGGCTTAGTTGAGGCTCCCAAAAATGTCCAACTGCATGCACCTTGCATCTCCCCAAGATTCAAACAAGCTATATATGTATAACTGCACTCCTGTCTAATTTTCACCTATAATTATAAGGCTGACTGTTTGAGCCACTAACGCGGCCCTTCACATCATTTGCCTATACCACCCTATACATACCTCTCTATGTGTAGGTCTATTATATCATGCCTTCCCACAGCCAAGATATATATTCAAAACCACTAAAGTCGTGCACAAATTAACATATAATTATATAATCGCCAGTAGGCCTTATAATATATATGATATATGAGGAAGTTAGCTGAATCCCCCAATTGCATCCCATGGTTCCAACATTATGATAAACATATATATATTGTATTTGAAAAAAAAATTGCGCACTATCAATATTTGCTAATGAAGTTGAATAAAATATGTTTTGCAAGATTTGTTGCTGTTTACCAATTAACGTATAGGTACAAGATTTGCCTGGCTTTTACATTGGTTCAATGTGATTTGAAAAGCTTGAAAGGCGCTACGGCAATATATGCCAGGTGCCACTTTATGTTGATTTAAAAAAATTCATTGTTGTAGTACGTCATCAGCCTACATGCAAACTGAGAGTTAGTTTTGTAAAGATATTTTAAAAGTGACATTTTGGTAAAATTAATTTTCTGACATGCAACCAATAAAATACCCTGATCCTAAAGTGTACTGAAATAGCCATCACATGTCTAGATAGAAGTCATAGAGCTAGATAGAAGTTCATTAATGGTCTCCTAGCTCACCCGAGTGATTGTGTCTGGAGGTTGTAGCTTTGGATGTCACTGTTTATGTAATTTTATTGTTATTAGGATGAACTTGTAAAGTGTCATGAATCCAGGTTAAAATAAAAACCTGCGCAATGCCCAAATATAATACTGCCCCCTGTATGTTAAATTACTTAAAATTGAATTACTTACACTTTTTTCAACACATTCTAGTTTTTAACTATTGCTATATTTAAGTTAACTAGTTACAACTCTGCATGTATTATAAGTTGTTAGGTGTTGTTAAGTAAGTTATTAGATAATGGTATTAAATAATTAAATACACCTGTATATGTTTTTTTTACAAGGTAATATATATATACAGGTATGCAAACTACTTCTTTTGAAACATTTATTTATTTAGGACACAGTCTCCAAGAACAATCACCACAATATTTGGTTTGAGTGCAAATATATATTGTATCATTATATTGGATTTGTCTGATCTTTTTCTATCCTTTGACCTGTTGCGAGTGGGGCTACATCACATGTGCTGTCTCTTCTGTTTCCCTCATAAATTCCTTCTCTCCATGCTCCCCTCTCTTCTGCAAAGGCCACCCACTCACGACTGTTCATGCCAGGCATCTTCAGAACTAATTTCAAGATGTTAAATTCTCTCAAGCGTCAGTTTTCCCCTTCGTCATCGTTTACACTCTTCGGCTTGCCACATTCTTTTCAGCAGATTTTCAGTGGCAACCCAATATACAGACTGATCCAACACTCACTTCCAAACACTCACTTCCAACACTCACTTCCAACACTCACTTCCAACACTCACTTCCAACACTCACTTCCAACAATCACTTCCAACACACACTTCCAACACTCACTTCCAACACTCACTTCCAACACTCACTTCCAACACTCACTTCCAACACTCACTTCCAACACTCACTTCCAACACTCACTTCCAACACTCACTTCCAACACTCACTTCCAACACTCACTTCCAACACTCACTTCCAACACTCACTTCCAACACTCACTTCCAACACTCACTTCCAACACTCCTCCATCAGTTGTTTCCTCTGCTTTCTCTTCAGCTATTACGTTTAGCTAATATTTTAAAAAGGTATGATACACACAACCAAAGGTCAAAATGTTTAGCAGATTGTCTTGTCTGCTTAAACACGTCTGCATAATTTCTGTGATACCAATATGTGGCCTTCATAATCATATGCTACTGCCCGGAGTATACATGTACCGTTAGATAGTGTTACAGTGGACACTTGTTACAGTCTCGTGATAAAAGGAATATCCACTTCAAGGTAACTAGATACACTGATATTGCCGTTAAATCCTATGCCATTTAATGTACACAATGGATAGGCAGATCTAATTATATGTCATAACGAGCACAACCATGCAAGTTCCAACAAGTGCCCATGGTCTTCAATACTGTGTATGGTGAAGATAATATGGTTATGTCACAGATGTAATCACTTACAATTAGTGTTAAACTGTACTCATGAGTGTGATTGTGACTACCAGTAGGGGGAGAGTTAATGTTTGCATCAATGCATGAGTCATGATTGTATGCTTGTCTGTTACATGATAGACCTTAGATAACATGCTAATTGGTAAGACATATTTTTAATTAAACTGACTGATATCTAACTGCTACTATTTTAGTCAGAACTCTTGTTAAAATAACAGTTAAGTACTTTTAATTAGTAAAGTAATTACATAATTACTGTTGGTTGGTATAATATTGTACACATGATAAAAAGAGCCATTGAAACGAGTGAACTATTTCAAGGTAGACATTCACTAATTCAGCTACACCTTTAGTTATGTACAACTCATTGTACATGCACTTGTAAATGCTTCAACTCATTCAGGAAGTGGCCTTTTTAAAAGTATCTAAACCTGACTCGTGGCACACACACAGTGATACACCGTCACACACCTCCAGGTTCTCATCGCCATTTATGTCATTTCAGTCGCAACGAAAATGAAACATGAAATCGATTCTTATGAAAGTGAACTATGACCCGAGGTACGTGACCCCGCACCGCAAGACCTGGCAGAACCCGGCACTCGTCTCCCGCTCGACCACACTCCAACCGTCGGCATTCGGCCAGCCAGATGGCTACACAAGTCTCAGTAGTCGGCTGAACGCCATCAGAGACATCTACCTACCCCCGCCAGACCACCAGGGCATATGCGGCAGTCTTGAGGCCGCCGCCACGCGGCAGTTGAGACAGCGGCAGTTGAGACAGGTCAGTAGAGAGGTCAGTAGAGAGGTCAGTAGTGACTCCTCACTGGTGATCAGGGCTTTATGCAGGATACAATTATTGCCAGTCACACATGTTTTGGTGTTAACTGTTAAGCTAGTTTACAAACTTTCAAGTGTGCCTGATGACCTGAAATGGGCTACAAACACACATGTGACACCATTTACACTCACTTTCAAGGCATAACTAACAATATCTATGGTTTAGGAAGACTTTTTTTTTGCTCCTTCATTTTTACCCGTCCACGCAAATCTTTACCTGTCATATTCGTTTTACCCGTCCAAATGACAGGTGGACAGGTCTCTACATAAAGCTATGACTGGTGATTGTACCATAAGTTAGTGAAAATAGCAGTCCTTCTGAAGGGATAATTTGGTGAAGTGGAACCTCAGTGTTAAGTTCTCCATTGAGACATAGCAGAATTGACGTAAATAGTGAGGTGATCTGAGTAGTGAGGTGACCTCAGTAGCAAGGTGACCAGAGTAGTAAGGTAACACAAGGAACGATGTGACCCAAGTAGCGAGGCGATCTGACTTGCAAGGTGACCCAATGAGCAAGATGACCTGTGTAGTGAGGTGACCTGAGTAGCAAGGTAATCTGAGTAGCTAAGTGACCATGTCAGTAGGACTAGTTTCATATATTTTGCTCTCATAGAATGGAAATAACTTGGGAAGTTTGCAAGGTGACCTTAATTACGAAGTGACCATATTACTGAGGTGACCACAAGGAGTGGTTCAACTGTAGTTCAGAAGTGGCTCTAAAACCTGTCTGTGTCTTCCAGAATTTGTCAGAAAATAAATGTTTTTGTTTGATGTTATGTGCTTTCTGGATCTCCTTCTCGGCGGTCACCGTAGACAAATGCCAGATAAATGCGAAGACTTCCTGACGAATTAGATTGGAGTTGTGGTAAAGTAGATAATCAATATTATGGTGAATATGAATGGAGCAGAATAATACCCAGAATATATGCATGGCTTGAGAGGACTATCACAACCTTGTTTATCGGGAAAGTAGTTCATTTACATAGTTGATAGATCAAATATTAGTTTTAGTAGTGTGTCAATTTGTGGCTTGGTATTTGGACGGTTGTAAATGCATTACGAGAAGTAATTCTAGAAAGGATGGCTATAGTGTATTGGTTCCCCATAGGACAATGAATGTATTGATGAAAGTGCATGCACACCAGGCAGTGTAAAAACACGATGTTGTGTACATATATATATATATATATATATATATATATATATATATATATATATATATATAATATATATAATATACATATATAATATATAATAATATATATATATGTATAATTATATATATGTGTGTGTAAACCAGTATTTGATTGAATTCACTTCACATTCTCTAGATCAAGCCGTCAAGGAATGGGACATTGTCGTATGTTGGTAATCATACATAAGATATATAGTCTAGTCGGAAAAAGGGGGTACCGTGCACCCAGTTAAATATACTTTTAATTGGTATCACTGGATCGGAAAAAATATGTAGAAAACGGTGTGCTATGTTAACAAGTCAGCAAAATGTCCCACGTATCGTTTTTATGCCAATTAGTGCCGCCATTATTGAAAATTCTATTTTTTACTGTATCACAGCCAGTATTGCAGATAACCGACAAAATAAGATATATAGACCCATGTTATGAGGGTCAGCGACCATAATAAAGTTATTGTTGACATGTTCACATGTGTCTTTGTCAGTTTAATATGCAAATTAGTGCCGCCATTATCGAAAAATCAATTTTTCACCATATCTCGGCCCATATTGCACATAACAGCATGAACAAGGTGTCCAGACCCATGTTTTCAGGGTCAACGATCATTAAAGGACCATTCTTGAATTAACTACGTGTGTTCCTGACAAGTTACGCAAATTATAAAATGCCAGCATTATCGAAAATGTGACATTTACGCTGTATCTCAACCAATATTGCAGTTAAGTTGAGAGGGTTTTTGAGGGCATTTACTTACGAAAGCGTGTTCTGTTTTATGACCAAAGGTTGATACAATTCAAGGTAGTGTGAATAAAGAAATTTCACTACGTTCATTTACCAACTCGTTTACTGAGCCAGGTAAACAGCAATCCAGAATGATCTTTTCTTAGGTACCACGCCTCAACCTCCCATGGGCTTCATACGATAAGTGTTAGATCATTATTCACCATCGCTTTAACTGATATCGTCAAAGTCAAACTCGTCCTTCCTCATTTTCCTCCTCCTCCTCCTCCTCTTCCTCTTCACGATCACCAGTGTCCAGGAGATCAACTAGTGAGTTTGGTAACGCAGCATCGTAGGACCACACCGGTTCCAACACTCCATCCTCAGTCCTTATCCACCCTTGACCATCATCGTAGGGATTTGGTTTTTCCAGGATGGGTTCGTCAGCACGCTTATATAACACTACGCGGTGGTTCACCCGCTGGAGGTGTGTCTTCAAAGCAGGGAGGAAGGAGAGCCAGGTCGACCTTAGCTTTGTAAGTGACTTTCTCGTCTTCTCCCACGATCTTGCGCAGTTGTTTGGTACGGAGGCCGTCCATCGAAGACTCGCGGTTCTGTCCGTACACCAGGCAGGTGAACTCATCCAACTGCTTCAGCACGTGAGACTTGAGATTCCATTCCTCGCCAAATTGCAGAAACAGTTTATGAAACCTGGGGTTTTTCTCCAGCCTTTTCAGGGCCCCCACCTTCCCCCTTCCCTTTGAAGGCACTGGAACAGTCTTCTCCACTGAAAACATCCCAAGAAGAGTCGCACAATACCGGTAGTCTTCTCCAAGGGATACTGCGAGATTAGAGAGGTTGATTAGTTGTCGATGTTTCTCTGCCTCGGTATCATGGTATACAGTCAGCTTGCTTGGTGGCGTGGGCGTGGGCGTGGGCGTGGGCGTGGCAAAGTAGAATCACGAAGATATCTGTGTCAGTGGTTCTGACTACTGTGTTCTTGTAGCCATGCAAAGGCTGTGGCGCGATGGATGTACATTGTACCATAAAAAGCCACCATTCTCGTGTCAATCTCCTGTTGGTTGCTGTAGATTGTGGCCAGTTCAAGCACCTCAACCTGTATCACAAAGGACCACTGGTGTTTGAAAGCTGAGGTAATAATAGAAAGAGTGAAGTTGATCTGAGCTATGAGAAAATGTGATATTTGTGTAGAAATAATAATAACAATACAGACTTTCAACTCAATTCTTCGTTCAATGAGATGAGTTGACGGGCTTTCCCTTCTACGATCAGCACAGCCATCTCGGTTCTCTCCAGCTTCAAGCTGCCTGTTGAGCACTTCAAACTCACAGCAGGAGGTGGCAGAGCTGCTTCTTGTTGTCTTCATTTGCACGGAACATATTACAGTCGTATGGTTTCCTTGTCGCTGCTCCAGCCAGAATAATCTTCTCTGAACTGTCGCGCCTCAACCTCTCCTGTGTTTTGATATCTCACCACAGATAGGGAGAAGATTGGTAAGGGTACGCCTGCAAGTTTTTATTAGATGGTGGCTAAGAAGCACTTCTTGTTCTCGACTGATAGTTACCATCCACAGTCTAAACACTTTGCCATGCACACGCCATCAAGCAAGCTGACTGTATACCATGATACCGGATCAGGGAAACATCGACAACTAATCAACCTCTCTGATCTCGCAGTATCCTTTGGAGAAGATTTCAGTGCGACTCTTCTTGGGATGTATGTATTAAGTGGAGAAGACTGCACCTGTGCCTTCAAAGGGAAGGGAAGGTGGGCCCTTAAAAAGCTGGGGAAGAACTCCAGGTGTCATAAACTGTTTCTGCAATTTGGTGAGGACTGGAGCACTTGGAACAGTTCCCCTGCCTGGTGTACGGACAGAACCGCGAGTCTTCGATGGACAGCCTCCGTACCAAACCCCTGCGCAAGATCGTGGGTGAGGACGAGAAAGTCACTTCCAAACCTAAGGTCGACCTGGCTCTCCTTCCTCCCTGCTTTGAAGACACACCTCCAGCGGGTGAACCACCGCGTAGTGTTATATAAGCGTGCTGACGAACCCATCCTGGAAAAACCAAATCCCTACGATGATGGTCAAGGGTGGATAAGGACTGAGGATGGAGTGTTGGAACCGGTGTGGTCCTGCGATGCTACGTTACCAAACTCACTGGTTGATCTCCTGGACACTGGTGATCGTGAAGAAGAAGAAGAGGAGGAAGAGGAAAACGAGGAAGGACGAGTTTGACTTTGACGATTTCAGTTAAAGCGATGGTGAATAATGATCTAACACTTATCGTATGAAGCCCATGGGAGGTTGAGGCGCGGCACCTAAGAAAAGATCATTCTGGCTTGCTGTTTACCTGGCTCAGTAAACGAGTTGGTAAATGAACTTAGTGGAATTTCTTTATTCACAATACCTTGAATTAATCCCCATATCAACCTTTGGTCATAAAAAGAACACGATTTCGTAAGTAAATGCCCTCAAAAAACCCTCTCAACTTTCCTGCAATATTAGCTGAGATACAGCGTAAATGTCACATTTTCGATAATGCTGGCACTTTATAATTTGCATAGCTTGTAAGGAACACACGTAGTTAATTCAAGAATGGTCCTTTAATGATCGTTGACCCTGAAAACATGGGTCTGGACACCTTGTTCATGCTGTTATGTGCAATATTGGCCGAGATATGGTGAAAAATAGATTTTTCGATAATGGCGGCGCTAATTTGCATATTAAACTGTCAAAGAACATGTGATCATGTCAACAATAACTTTATTATGGTCGCTGACCCTCATAACATGGGTCTATATATCTTATTTTGTCGGTTATCTGCAATACTGGCTGAGATACAATAAAAAATAGAATTTTCAATAATGGCAGCACTAATTTGCATAAAAACAATACGTGGGACATTTTGCTGACTTGTTAACATAGCAAACCATTTTCTACGTATTTTTTCCGATCTAGTGATACCAATTAAAAGTATATTTCACGGGGTGCACGGTACCCCCCTTTTCCGACTAGACTAATATACTAACTTATCTTTAACGAGTATGTCAACAGCAATATATATTTGGAATATTTACCTCTCAATGTGATTAACCAAGAACCCATAATATATCTTCAGATTTACAAATACGATCATTACAGCATGTATAATTATTTATTAATTATTCATGTAGCACATTTTTGTAACATTTATCCACATTTCCATATTGGCTTTATATGACTTTGTATGACTGGTTTAAATAATACCGTTAGGAGAGATTTGATTGCATTGTGTGGTAAAACAATTCTTCATGTAACTCCCCAGGTGCCTGACATGTCACCTCCAGAACCACACAACAATGGACATTTATCAAAAAGACAAAACGAATTTGCCCGAAAGTCTTACTCCAGTCCCATGCTCGAGCCACTAAGCCAAGTTGATAAACGACTAAACCCAGAGCCACCGCAACGATCGAAGACTTCACTACACAGTTTCCATGGTAACCATCTTTCTAGATGTTGCTGCTTTTGTTTTGTCTGAATGGATGGTGTAATGCTTAAAATAACATGCATTATGTTTGTTGGGTCAACCTACCATATTTTGTGGAACATGTGATTTTTATGATCTAAAATTGTTATTTGCATCAGCAAAACATGTTTAATTTGCTACTTAGTACTAATGTAACATTATATTTTCAGCATGGCATGTGATATTCAAAACACCCCAAAGCAATGTTTAACATATTTTGGCATTTTGCAAACATGCGAGTCCTCCAAATGTGCAGATTTTGTCAATAATGTAGAGCTTGGCTAGACTTTCTTGCCAGTATGTTTTTCGTGGGTCTTTAAATTATGCTCTTAAGGCGTTAATGTTTTCAGATTTCAGAAATACAAAAAATGCTCTCCGTGCTACAGGTGAGAAAACCTGCCATATCTGCCAACTAATTTTTCATATCTCTCACTTTCAGGGATGGTTAAAATACTTGTAAATGTATTTAAGAAGTATTCCACATAAAATACCCTCAAAACGTATTGCAAACTGTCATGGAAAAACACTGTTGTAAAAAATCTCAAATATGGTAAATTTTGAAAAAATACATTTGATTTATATTTTTAAATAGTAAAAGTACTTAAATATATAAACATATTTTGAAAGTAATTGCCCAGGTAAATAATGTATGTTCAACTTTAGGTTTCAGGGAAAGTTCCCACATATGAAAACTGATGAAAAATAATGTGGCTTCATCCTATATTGTCTTATTTTTTATGATGCATAGATATGATAATTGGAAAATAGAACATTTCATGTGCATATACATATGTATATATTAGCATATTCATTACATATTATATAAATAACTTTAAAATAGAACACATTCAGTTTGGTTGATATTGTTTTGAAAAATCTAAACACTTTTTAGATAAACAATTGAAATGTTTTTTTTTCTCAAAAAAGAGTTGACACAAATTTGATAAAAAATATATTTAAGTTTTAACCATCCCTGCACACCTTGCGTTGCTGCACCTGATTGTGGTGGTGGTGAAACTGGGTTGTTTCACATGTTTTGGGGTCACACATTTTTGCACATAACAAGCAATACATTTTTATAAAAAACAAAATGGTACATATAGTTAAAAAAAGTTTATTAAATCAAACCTAACTTGCTTTGGTAAAGTAATCAGTCAAATATGACCTTAAGACTGATAGGAAATGTATCACAATAGTAAGAAATGTTCCAAGGTTAACAGAGTAACTAAATACAAATTGGCAGGCAATAAATTTTCAACATGCATGTTGTAGTCATAAGAACATGATATTTAATTAAGAAATAAACCTAGGCGCTGGCACCCTTGTTTTAATATTCTCAACAACGATAATATGTTATAATGAAATATCATACACGTTATTGATAACCACTGTACTCTGATCACTTGGCTGGCTGAATGGAATGGAAGTAGGTAACTCCAACTTGAGTACAACCACTAAAGACCAGTGCTGTTGCTGCACTCGCACGACTTGACTGTTTCTGATCATATGAATAATGAGAGAAAATGCCAATTAGGTGATTGTGTTGAGAAGACTAGGCAGTGACTATGGTTCAACAAAGTACATTTCATTCATAATTATAAATTCACTGTATAGTCCAAAGAACTCAGGGCCTTTTTGTGATGTTGTTGTGAGGTCTTCAGAGCCTGTTGGCCCATTTGTCTAGTTTAGTGTGTAAACATGATACTCTGTGATGTGCCTGTGAATGGGTAGGATTGCAAGATTTATGGCACAGACAAATACTGTGTAATTCAAGGAAGTGGGAATGTGTTTGTCCCTGAGCTTCAGTAAACCAATTTTTCAACCCGGCAGTAAAATATATATTAAAAAACAGCATCAGCTCATCAGAAGGCTGAGATGTTTCCTACAGTCACTTGTATTTTCACCAACTTGCACATGCAATAATAATACTTAAAAGACAAACAAAGTTAACTTTTACGTGGCATACACCTAATAGAGTTAATATAAAGTAACAATTTCCACATATACTCAATTTTTTAACGCCAGCGGTTTACCAGAAAAATATTTTTTAACACCCAGCCATCCAAATTCTATGCGCTACCCCATCTTAGAAGAAGAATGACGTCACGGCGGTGATCGAGGCGCTCTCCGCGTAGATTCCATGCATAGGGTTTGGCTGTTGTCATGAAATGGCTGCAACTCGGCAACGCGCGTAACATGCTGATGACGGTAAATATAAAGTTGTCTATTATTGTTATCACTGAAATCATCCCATCAACTGATGATACATGTCTACATCAAAGCATTTCTCCTAAAAATGGACCGAGCAAAGTGCCAAACAGTACGCCCGCAAATCACCGACGTCAATCCATTGCTTCAATACTACCGGTTGTTTCAACTATTATTGCAACCGTATGCCGAACACGAAGGCATAATTACTAAAGTTTACCATAGATTTAACCACAGATTTAGATATACGTCTATAAGCAGCTGCTAGATGTCACGCCAACTGAACGAACTGTCGAAGACTCGAAATTGTTGACCCTTAACAGCGTGGCCGGAAGCTGACTGATATAGAATGCCGCGCGCTGAATGGCCAAGCCAAATTAACCCTTCACCTATGGCGGCGTCTAGACCATCGTGGATTTCGGTAGAATTTTAGACTTTAAAGTCACATTCTGAGTAAACCGCTGACATTAAAAAATTGAGTATATGTGGAAATTGTTACTTTGTATAAACTCTATTAGGTGTATGACACGAAGCTGTAGCCTTTTTTTGTCCTTTAAACATCACCACATTCAGGGCCCCCCCCCCCATTCATGGATGTTTGCAACTGAATGATGGAATATGCCATTTTTATGTGGATTCCTTAATTTAAATTTTCTAGCTTATTTGTTTGCTTTAGGGACTACTGAGAAATATACACAAGTCTACAACAGTCACATGATGGGCCCAGGAGCCAAGCCACAACATAACAGCACCAACCTCCTGTACGGCAAACTGAGAGGTAGAGACCGACAGAGGAACAACTGGCACAGACTGGGAGGGGGAGAAGTGGGTGGGTGGGTGGGTGGGTGGGTGGGAGTGTGGGAGTGTGGGTGCATGCGTGCGTGGGTGGCTGCGTGCGTGCGTGCGTGTGTGTGTGTGTTTGAAAGTGTGTGTGTGTGTTTGAAAGTGTGTGTGTATGTGTGTGTGTGTGTGCGTGCATGCGTGTTTGAAAGTGCGTGTTTGAAAGTGCATGTTTGAAAGTGCGTGTTTGAACGTGTGTGTTTGAATGTGTGTGTTTGAAAGTGTGTGTTTGAAAATGCGTGTTTGAAAGTATGTGTTTGTTTGAAAGTGTGTGGCTGAAAGTGTGTCTGTTTGAATGAGTGTGTGCATGTGTATTTGAGTGTGTGTATGTGTCTTTAATTGTGTTTGTTTGCGTGTGTGTTTGATGCATATGTGAGTGTTTGGGTGTGTGTGTGTTTAATTGTGTGTGTTGATATGTGTGTGTTTGAGTGTGTGTGTTTAATTGTGTGTGTTGATATGTGTGTATTTGAGTGTGAGTGTGTGAGTTTGTATCCAATTTGCAGTGCACATATTTATGCATGTTGTTGTGTGTATCTGTATATATGCATGGTTGTGGGATTGCATGATTATGTTTTTGTGTGTGTGTGCACAAATGTGTGTTTGCATGTGAGAGATGCCATTATTGAGGTATACAATGGTTGAATGAAATGTAAGTCATGTTTTATCTTTAAAGTTACATCTAGATATTTAGAAATTTGAATATAGTTTGAAAGCCACAGCTAATGTAAATTGAGGCAGTGAATCTGAAATTTGGATCCTTCGCCAAGAAAACAATGTTCTGTAAAGGTAGCTGTTTAATATATAGAAGGTTAGTCGTGTTCTCTAGCATGAACCCACAACAATTACCCTAGATGTCAACATACCAGTTTGTACTAAACTGTTATAAAAACTAACATAACGTGACCTGTATATATTATCTAACAAAACAGTCAAATATTCCTAAATCTTTTCCTGGTGGTTTCTGCTGACAACAGTTTACTAATAATTGTATGCATTTTCAAAACACCATCCATATTCTGAAAGAGTGGCACTTTTGACCTCTGTGGTCATAATAGTTGGCACCATGCAAGACAAGTTAAACAGACAGTTAACAAACAAAGCAAACATTCAGATAATCCTCTCAAATTAAGTTGCAGTGCAAAACAAGCTGAAGTCCTAGCTTGTGTTTGCATGTCTACGTTAACTCTGGTGTAAACATTGCATGAATATGTTAACTTCACAGAATGGTTATATTCACGGGCCATAATCCCACTCTCCTACTTAGTGGCATGGCGAGACAATTTGCCGTCAGGGTTGTTATGTTTGTCGGGACATGTACTGCTTCTGTCTGAGTTCTGCACTGTACAGGTCTATTATTAATTATGTTTGACATTTCTTGCCAAGACTGGTTATGATCAGCCATTAAAATTGACCTGAAAATTGCATTCTGTTCTTCACCTTGAAAGTTGTTTATTCTGGTCGCTGTTTTCCTCTGATGATGTTTGTTTCAGATGTTGGTTATCTTGGATGTTTCTATAAAATTATATGAACTCACTACTTAGACATAGATCATACAGTCAGCCATATAAGTGTAAGAGAAGTTTTGTGATTGTGATCAGATGATTGCCTGGTCATATGAGAGAAGTGTTGTCATTGTGACCAGATGATGGCCTGGTCATATGAGAGAAGTGTTGTTATTGTGACCAGATGATTGCTTGGTCATATGAGAAAAGTGTTGTCATTGTGACCAGATGATTGCTTGGTCATATGAGAGAAGTGTTGTCATTGTGACCAGATGATTGCCTGGTCATATGAGAGAAGTGTCATGATCGTGACAGAACTGTAATAATTGTGACACATCATATTAGAGAGTATCATGACTGGTCGTTTGAGAGAAATGTAATAATTCTGCCTGGTCATATCGGGGAAATATCATATACTGTAATACAAATGTAATCATGGTGTGTCACATGCGAGAAATGTCATGATTGTGTCTGATCATATATGACAGATCATGTATTATTATAGTGCCTGGTCATATTAAAGAGGCATCATTTCACCTGGTCGTAGGAGAGAAGTACGTCCTGGACTTGAAGCGGAGTCGGACAATGGGTGTCGTCGACGGACACAAGAAGGAAGAGAAGTTGTCCGCAAAGAATGCGGAATTGCGGAAGATGATTCGGCGGGCGAAGAGAGAGGCGGAGAAGGCCATCAAGGTGGGACACCTCACGTAACTTGCACAGTGTGGTGTGAAATATTAGCCACTGTTATTTTTGCATTTAAGAAGTGACATTCGTGGGGTGTGTCCTTTAATGAGGACAGGATTTCGAATGGCAAGGGTGGTCCGTGGAGGTCGAACTGTTCATCATCTCCACATGGACATTACAGGCTGGAATGGGGAGATAACATTTATTCCGTTTTAACAGATGTTCGTACGAGGAGTGCAAGTTGTGAGCGTGATCAGTTGCATCTTTGGCTTTTTATTGAAATGTTGATTACTCGCAGTAGTCATGCAAATTAAAAAGATAATATTAAATCTTATAATGGCGGTATCACAAAACAACCAGTATCTTTATATTATGGAATATATTGTTCATGGGTCCAAGATTAGGTTATTCTTGTAAGAAATTCAGTTCTTTGGAGCAGTTTTTTAAACATGACCAAGACTCATAGTTGGTGGGTTGAAACGTTATACATTTCACAAACTATGCTTCAAAGTAAGAGGCATTCCTACAAAACTATCTTTATAATGTAAGTCGTACTGTAACAATATTGTTACCTCTAGAGTATAGCAAATAAACTCAGTCTTAAAATGACACAAAACAAGTAACTTCTTGATGGAGCTGTTTGTATGAGTTGTTAGAATACGTCCAGTGGTTATATGTGCAGTCAGTATAATGACAGATCAGCTAGTTGCACTGTTTTGGGGAGCAAATTGTCAACATCTTAAGAAGAGACTGTAAGCTCCACATCCTGTGACTGACAATCACATTAATCATTATATCTGAACACCCTAAAACACCTTAATCTAATAACTGTGTGTAGTGTGTTTTCCCACACTTCATTAAGTATGTGTTTCCCGTTACTGTGTATTGTCACACATCCCCCTTTCTCGCACGTCTGTTATCATGTTTTCATTCAGGTTTCAGTGCAGGCCATGCCACTGACATGATATTTGTTATGTTGTCCGAACAAAGTTGTTTGAATACACCTGCGGGTGTGTAAATATAGCACTTGGTGCATGCAGATTGAGTCAACGCACCCTAGCAAAAAAGTAATCTTACATAAAAAATATACAAACACATCTTAATTATTAAAAAATCCCATTGCACTGTTCTGTCATCTATGAAGACCAGAAACTGATTTCGTGTGAATGTGTTAGATGCCTGCCACTGGGCCATCTGCTCGCACTGAACAGAAAGCAGCGCGCCCACAAACAACATAGCAAAAGTGTGACATGCATGCCAAGTTATATGGCAAAATTTTGATATGTATTTGGAAATGTTATACTAAAAATTAATTCATTGGTATCTGTTATGTAATAATTAATAGTTTGCAATGAACAGCAGTGATTTAGTGAAAATGGGCTCCAAAAAGAGGCATTTCTCAATGGTATGCCTTTCATTGTCACAGGTCGAGGCAAACTGAAAACATGCACTAGTAAACTTATTTGGATACATGTGATAATAATAATTATAGTCAGTCACTTAGAAAATGTGTTGATCTTCAATGCAAATGTTGACCGAAATCAATGCCATTAGAGAAACGAAAGTTACAATGAGTTGAAATGTAAATGCAGTTTAGAGCAGATTGGGTCTAATTACAAAGAGGAAGTTTATTTGATTTGCGTTGGCTCACATCATAAGATTGTCTGAAGTGCTGTTTTCTCTCTCTGTAGAATCGGAAGATATTCACAATCGTTGGCCCATACCGCGCCCTCAGGGTGGCACTAAGGCAACGGGGGTGGGTTGAAAAACTCAACAACAGCCCTGCCATCGGCTCTGTACCTGTCATTGTGAAGAAATTTATTACAGATAAAGACAAACATTCAGGTACCTACATCAGTTGTATGTATGTGTATATATATATATATATATATATATATATATATATATATATATATATATATATGTATGTGTGTATATGTATATGAATAATTATATATATATATATTTATATATATATATAAAACATGCCAGCTGATATATTGCATTAATGTACGACAATGTGATCTTATTAATTAATTTATTTATTATCTATTTGATAAGTTCATATGTAATTTTGACAGGTGATTATATAAATTATTTAAGAAAATATATTTTTAATATTAATTAGCTTATAATTTTACTTGTTTTATAATGCCAGCACCTTTGGGCAGATTTTTAACCTAGAGACATGGCACTTTATAAATTCTGCCTAATAATAATAAATTGTGTAGTGATGACAGTGTAGTTTTTATGTGTCATTTTCTTTGGACTCAGACAACTTGATGGAGTCTTTCGATGAACTGACCGGAAAAAATGAACGTTTTTGGTGGGAGGAAGAAAACGGCTACTACGGCATAATGGTACGTAGTTATGGCAACAGCCAGAAGATTCAATCAAACGAGCAACAAAAACTTCCTCCAGATGATGCAGCATGCATACAGAAGCATAATGCGGTTTCCTGTGATGTTTGTTGTGGTATAGCTGTGAGCAGTTTTCACAGCGTAAGTCATATATAATGTTGCTAACTGATTGGTTTTGCTCAGCTGATTGGTAAACGTTTTATGAAGCTCGGAACAGATTCATAACACATGCATAACTTCGCAAATGTGACCCGCCACGCCAAAATGCGATGCTTCTCGAAAATAATGGTAGCCTGTTTTATTGCATATTTGGATAGAGCAGATTCAGACGGAAATGATGATACCTCAATGTTACTTATAGTCACATTATTTCCAGAGATACACTTATTTGAATGTCGAAAATGCGAAATGTACTAATTTGAGAAAAATGGCTTTAAAGTTTTCACTCGTTTATTTGTGATGATTTCACTTCTTACAGACATGTTTTGCTCCAGATGGGCCTGTTTAAATACATAATAATTATGATTGTGTATATCTATGCCCGAAGCCTACAACCCATATTTAAAATTTAGTATGGACAGCACCAATACAACACTTTAGAGGCAGGCATGATAATCAAATCTAGTCTGAGACGAGAGTGAAAGGTCAGAGGAAGTGACAGCAGTCAGCGTATTTGAAAGTTTTACGCAGTGAGTTCTCATAAAGCAATCAAACCAGTCAATATATTACATACTCAATACATTATTATTAAATTAATAATTATATTAGATTGCTTTACGTACTGCATCGTTAGTGGTGAGGGAAATTAGGTAACACCGCCAGATTTGGCGTAGAACTAGAGGGTAAAACTCAAGTGCCAAAAATACCCTGTCGCTGTCATGCATGAAATATTCGATTGCCACGTCCCTAAGACTCATATCGCTGAGGCCACAGCGAGCAGTTTTATTTAGAAGATAAGAGACAATGTTGTCCTTGCTTAAATTCATATAATAATACTGAAATAGTTCATTTTAACAGTGAGTTGTCAACGAAAACGAGCGTGAAAAAAAGACCGGAAGTTGATCGTAAATGACAGCTGACCAATCAAAGAGCTAATTTTTGTCACGAGGTGACGCTTAGCCTTCACAAAAGTCCCATTAACATGCACATTTATGGAAAGTCTTTAATGAAAATGTTGTCAGAGTTTAGAATTAAAATAGAGTTTTCCGATGGTACCAAACATAGCGCCATCGGAGACAATTTACTTGGATTATTCTTGAAGAGAAAGTGGGTAATTTGTTGTGTCAAAAACAATCACAATCTTTAAACGACGTTTGATAGGTGTCAAAACACACCCAGATAAAGACATTTAAACTTTAGTCATGACATTTAGACAAGTTACATATGTTAGATTATACTATTTGGGAACGATTGCCGCTGGAAAGTCATTTTCGAAAAACAATCAGTGCCGTAATGTTTTGGCTCGTACATCGTTATAAGCTCCAGCGGGAAGCATCTCATTTTGGCGTGGCGAGTCACAAATAATCAATTAAAGGGGAGGCTGAAACGCTTAAACAACCATTGCCCAAACATAAAACATACCATTTACAGGAGATGTGACAATAATTTGATGAGTATGGAACCACGGTATATTTTTTCATGGAATTCCAGTGAATTTCCTACCAGATTCCTGTGCAGTTACATTTCCATTCGTTACACCAAGCAATTAAATTTGCTAAAACCGCATAATAAAACTCGTTCAAATTGATTGCACAGACATGTAACTTTGTTTATTTTAGTTTGGTGGGAAATAATTACCATTTCAGCGACGGAACAAATATGATTTGTGCACCATTACTTCATGAATATTAATGAGGACTGAGTAGTGTCACGTTTGAAATATAATAGGACACCAAAATGTTATTCTTGTTTTCATGCAGGTCTATTAATGAACTTTAAAAAAATTACAAGTCAAACCAAATGCAACTCAAGAGTGTTGACTAGTACCAAAGATGTTGAAGTTTGAAAAAGTATATAAAATATACCATGGCTCCATATGCTCATCAAATTGCATCCCTGTATTCAGGGTAAGTAAAGGCAGTGAAGGCAGTTCTTATATAGCGCAATATCCAGTCCTGAGGACCGCTCAAAGCGCTTTACACTTTACTTCCCTGACAGACCTGTTCACTCAGACACCATCTCGGCTTCTCTGGGAAGCATCCAGCCATATGCTACAATTAATGCGCGAAGGCTACTCGTACACATATCCACCACTGTCTATTGCCAGGTACTCATTTATTCAGCTGAGTGAACTGGAGCAATGTAGAGTGAAAAAACTTGACCAAGGTTTTAACGCCGCAGCCAGCATTCGAACCTGGGTTCTCGTAGTTGAGAGTCCGAAGCTCTACCCTGAGCCACTGCGCTCTACTATAGGGTGAGGTTGACCATAGTTTCCAAGGGTGAGGTTGACCATAGTTTCCAAGGGTGAGGTTGACCATAGTTTCTAAGGGTGAGGTTGACCATAGTTTCCAAGGGTGAGGTTGACCATAGTTTCCAAGGGTGAGGTTGACCATAGTTTCCAAGGGTGAGGTTGACCATAGTTTCCAAGGGTGAGGTTGACCATAGTTTCCAAGGGTGAGGTTGACCATAGTTTCCAAGGGTGAGGTTGACCATAGTTTCAAAGGGTGAGGTTGACCATAGTTTCCAAGGGTGAGGTTGACCATAGTTTCCAAGGGTGAGGTTGACCATAGTTTCCATTTTCATCATCTTTTTCTTCCTCACTCCTTCCTCACTTTTCTCTCACTCTGTTCTCTTCCAACAGTCCCCAACTCCTTCTATCTGTTGCTGTTGTTCTCCATTCTCCTCCCACTCTTTCGAGGTAAAGCAGTCCTTCCATCGCAATATCAGTCTTCCTCACCTCCTCTCCTCCAGTTTCTCGGCATCTGCTCTCTTTGCCAGTTTTTCGTCTCACATTCTTTCACCTGACTGGCCCATTTCAACCTCCTCCTCTCCACTTCTAAGCACTTTCACTCCAACCTCCATTTCCAGTTCGTCCACTCTTCTGCCATCAGCCCTCTTAATTCCCATGATTCTTCTTACACAGCAAACCTGCACTTTAATCATGTGGTTTCTCTGTTAGTGCCATTATCCCTAGGCCATATGTGCGTCAAGGTCATACTTACTGTAAATGGTATGTTCTTATGTTTTGGGCAATGGCTGGTCAAGCGTTTCAGCATCACTTTATTTTCCATCCAGCATGAACACTAAGACTGGGTAAAACCCTTTAATCAATAGGTATTTAATTTTCTTCTGAGGAGTTGTTGATCAATGCCAATTTTTCTTTTGAACATCGTTTTGACTTCATGCTTTAAACAAATACAAGGATACCCCTGAATTAGTAATTAGTGAACTTGTTAGCTTTAGATGAATATTAACTATATTCTAAATGGACAGGAACTAGCCAGTGGTAATATAAAATATGGAGTTATTCCCACATATTTCCTGGTAAATACCACTTTTCCCTGCAAATACCGGTAACTACCAGGTTATTCCCACTGCCCTTTCTAAAACCAGTTTTTCCCGGAAACGTGCTAACCCTGGCCAATTTGGCATATGATATGCAAAGCATCTAGAAAGAAAGACTTAACCTACAACTCAAACATGCTAGCTCTAGAGTATTTGTAGGTGTGTGAAAATAAACCAGATACAGTCATATTACTGGAGTATTTGGCCATACAATCACTGATGAACTAATGATAAATTAATAAATTATTATCACAGATAATATTTATTATTGGTTTCTTACCGTGCCGACACAAATGTGACAGTACAGTCAGAGAAACATTACAGCTATGTTGGACAGTCAGTGCTTTATGTAAAACTTCAATATTGACCTGTTAAAACCATTCCATTGTGGCTATGAACTTATTCATTTGTTTTATATTATGTTGGTATCACACAAAATGCTTAATTTAATGGCTGTATACAATATCACATAAACTGTAAACATATTCATTTCTCATATCTGACATGTGTCCTGTGAAATATTCTGTCTGCTGTGTCTGAGGGCTGTGTCACATGAAATGTTTCAGTCGCAAATTGTGCGCAATCATCAAGCGTCGTTCATCTTTACCGTGAAGACGATTGACTGCCGTATCCTCCAGATGGCGCAGACTGTCAACCATTTCGGCAGAAACCGACACATCACGACAAAGGTTCCGCAATAATTGTTCCACGTCCGTGTGTAAATAAACTGCAATTATTGTATTGTTTTTCATTCGCTTACATTGTTCACATGTTCCCGGGCATTATGAATACATTTTCGGTCTAGATAACCTAGTATTTTAGTTACTGAACAAGATGGACATGTTTATTTACATCCTCCTCTGATACATCTACATACATGGTTGTATACTGAAAGTAACTCATCACATATAATACAATGTCACACACAAGTGGTAAATGTTTGATTTATCTTGAAACTGTCTCCATGGGATGTTATGCAGATGTACATTTCGCGTGATATTTTGTAAACCAACTCCACTTATTTAACCATGGCAAAATGCAAAGCTATACATGCATGCATGTGTAGTGGGTTATTGTGTACATACATACATACATATGTATGTGTGTGTGCGTGCGTGCGTGCGTTCATGCATGCGTGTGTGTGTGTGTGTGTGTGTGTATTTACTGTGATAACCAGTACAGGTTTGTACTTTATAATTTTGCTGTCATATCATAAAAATAATCCATGTTAAAATAACAAATTATTGAAGAATTGCCGAGATCTGGATACACTGGACCAGTTGTGTTGCCCGGTGTATCATGTAACTGAACAAATAACATTGCTGGAGTCAACAAATAATAACTCGTTGGCCCAAATGTTGTCACTGAACGGTGACTGTATTCACCTCCCTCTTGACACCCAGCTGCCAGTGTGGTTATGGTATATTTTGTTTCAGTCGGGCTTGTGTCAAAACCTCCGTAACACTACTTGGTTTGACGCGATCGACCACCACGCATTTTACCCTCGCTGCTACAGAGTGGACGAGACTGATGAACGGGCGTCATTCATAGGTAGGCAGAGGTGGACAGCCTGTACAGTCAGCATTGTCACCTTTAGCTGGTACTATCGTCTCACGCCAGCTGTGGCAATTATTAACACCAATTGTGTGTTAACCCATTTGTCTTAATTGCAGAAACCAGATAATAATAATAAAGCTTTATTCGCCATTTTTAATATGCATTGTATATTTCATGTCGAATACGAATGTGTTCTAGTTTCTGAGTCTTAGTGCCTATAATATACAAAATAAAATGAAATACAATAAATAATAAAATGATAAATTATCTATTTTTTATTTTATGCAAATAAATAAATATATATTCGAAATGTCCTTTTAGATGATAAATTAACTATTTAGAAATTATTGTGTTAAGGTAATTAATAAATAAAAATGTGTGACCTCATGTCTGCAGTGGTAGAATATAAAACTATCCCAACTAATCAGCCGTTATAGTTACATTCATACATACCACTTCAGATTACCACAAAACTGCCAAACAAGAAAACTTCCTTTGCCTGGACATTTGTGCCAAAGTCTTACTAAGTGTCTGTTTTGTTCCACTCTCCAGAGGATCACCACATCACGACGTGTGTTGGCTTCGTCGTGCGTTTCGTCGAGCAGTACGCGTACAAGTTGTCCACCCGGCGAAGCTCATTCCCCAAGATCAGCGCCAGAGAGACCCCGGACTCGCCCCCAAAGAATGAAGGAAGGTCAAGGTCACACTCCCTTGTGGGCAGTCTGCTGGGTGTGTCGGGGGTTGCGTTGGCCGGCAGCCAAACTCCCAACTCTGGCAGTTCCCCTCGGATGCAGGAGACACCCAGACACAGTTCCCCTGGTCTGCAGGTAGGAGTGCTCTCCTTGGTTCTCTACTTGGCTCTCTGCTTGGTTCTCTGCTTGGTTCTCTACTTGGTTCTCTGCTTGGTTCTCTGCTTGGTTCTCTGCTTGGTTCTCTACTTGGTTCTCTGCTTGGTTCTCTGCTTGGTTCTCTGCTTGGTTCTCTCCTTGGTTCTCTGCTTGGTTCTCTGCTTGGTTCTCTGCCTGGTTCTCTGCTTGGTTCTCTGCTTGGTTCTCTGCTTGGTTCTCTACTTGGTTCTCTCCTTGGTTCTCTGCTTGGTTCTCTACTTGGTTCTCTGCTTGGTTCTCTACTTGGTTCTCTGCCTGGTTCTCTCCTTGGTTCTCTGCCTGGTTCTCTACTTGGTTCTCTGCTTGGTTCTCTACTTGGTTCTCTGCCTGGTTCTCTGCTTGGTTCTCTGCCTGGTTCTCTGCTTGGTTCTCTGCCTGGTTCTCTGCCTGGTTCTCTGCCTGATTCTCTGCCTGGTTCTCTGCTTGGTTCTCTGCTTGGTTCTCTACTTGGTTCGCTGCCTGGTTCTCTGCCTGGTTCTCTACCGGGTTCTCTACTTGGTTCTCTGCCTGGTTCTCTGCCTGGTGCTCTGCCTGGTTCTCTACTTGGTTCTCTACTTGGTTCTCTACTTGGTTCTCTGCTTGGTTCTCTGCCTGGTTCTCTGCTTGGTTCTCTGCTTGGTTCTCTACTTGGTTCTCTACTTGGTTCTCTACTTGGTTCTCTGCTTGGTTCTCTACTTGGTTCTCTGCTTGGTTCTCTACTTGGTTCTCTACTTGGTTCTCTACTTGGTTCTCTACTTGGTTCTCTACTTGGTTCTCTACTTGGTTCTCTACTTGGTTCTCTACTTGGTTCTCTACTTGGTTCTCTACTTGGTTCTCTGCTTGGTTCTCTGCTTGGTTCTCTACTTGGTTCTCTACTTGGTTCTCTACTTGGTTCTCTGCTTGGTTCTCTGCTTGGTTCTCTGCTTGGTTCTCTGCTTGGTTCTCTACTTGGTTCTCTACTTGGTTCTCTACTTGGTTCTCTACTTGGTTCTCTACTTGGTTCTCTGCTTGGTTCTCTGCTTGGTTCTCTACTTGGTTCTCTGCTTGGTTCTCTGCCTGGTTCTCTACTTGGTTCTCTGCCTAGTTCTCTGCCTGGTTCTCTACTTGGTTCTCTACTTGGATCTCTGCTTGGTTCTCTACTTGGTTCTCTGCCTAGTTCTCTGCCTAGTTCTCTGCCTGGTTCTCTACTTGGTTCTCTACTTGGTTCTCTGCTTGGTTCTCTACTTGGTTCTCTACTTGGTTCTCTACTTGGTTCTCTGCTTGGTTCTCTACTTGGTTCTCTGCTTGCTTCTCTACTTGGTTCTCTACTTGGTCCTCTATTTGGTCATCTACCCGGGTACTTGGTCCTCTACTTGGTCCTCTACTTGATCCTCTACTTGTTCCTCTACTTGGTCCTATACTTGGTTCTCTACTTGGTTCTCTACTTGGTGGTGTGTTGTATAAGCCATGTTAGTCATTCACACAAAAATTCGGTTGGGGCACTTGGGGGTGGGAAGTCCATATTCTCAATGTTGATATATATAACTTTGTTTTGTTTTTGGTTGTAATAATCAGACTGTCACCAAATAGTGTTTTATAGTTATATTGTCTGAAGGATAATTGCAAGCAGAAGCAGTGGAACACTTTGCCGGTGAAAATGATCACGGAAATCATGAATTTTAATCGATTATCATAGTGGTTGCCATGGCATCAGCGGCAAGTACTTGTGTTTGGCGATCTTGACTAGTAATGAAGAATGCCATCTTTCGCGCAATACTACCTATTTTGGGGCAAATTTATACATATTTTATGATTATGTGCATTTAGACAACTTGTCTGATATAAATGCTTATCGAACTGTTGTGAAACCACAACATACAGTAATGTAAAATGCTATTCCTGTAATAGACATATGGCCTAAAATGACTTCTGCAAAATGTTGTCATTTCCAACAATGTTGATAACAGTCACATGTTTGAATTGCATTATTGTATCTCATAGCTCAAACACTCTTACACAGGTTCTTAACTTTAGCAACTTTATTTTTTATGAAACATAAATTTCCAGAATTTAAACAAACTATACAATGGAATGTATGAACATTCCATGTGTTTACCATATAATATTATACTGCTTGACTGAGCTTTTGTTAGGCAACAAGCACGCAGCAGCATAAGTCAATTGTTAATCTGGCACTGTTTATCACAGCACATAAACCTTGCATGTTACAACCACATATATAGTCTTCTGTTTTCCCGATACAGCAAGAATCCTTATTCTTGACACAAGACACAGCGAGATCGCAACTGAGTGTCCAGTCAGATGGGAAGCAGCCGACACTGCCGCCAGCGAATGACATCGACGACAGAATCGTAGTCCCTGTGTCTGCACTTGAGACCGCAATTCGACATTGTGAACGTTTTCTTAACGTGAAGTCACATCAGGACATTGATCACGGAACAATGGCAGAGGTGAGAACAGGGCCGTGTGTAACTCATAGATGGTATAAATTTATGTTTTTGCTATTTTATGCATTTTACCCGGATATATAGAATTAAAGGTGTAACACTGGGAGACAAAGTAAAGAGTGTGGACATCAGAAAGGAGCTAGGAGTGAATAGCATCAAAAAGAAAGTCAGAGAAATGATACTACGCTGGTATGGAATGAAAGAAATGAATGGAAGAAAACAACGAAGTGTGAGCAATTGTTGATATGATGATGCCAGGAAAAAGGCCAAGGGGGAAACCAAGAGGGAGATGGATGGATTGCGTCCGTTGGGATAGGCAGGAACTGCGGATCACCCCAGAGGATGCCCAGGACAGAACATTCTGGAAATCAAGAATTCAGGCCGCTGAGCTCACCTAGTGGGAAAAGGCGATGAAGAAGACCCAGTAATATAGTGTAGTGTAAATATTAGTCTCGCTTAACTGACTCTCTCGCTCATCTGCGTAACTTCACCGAGCAGATAAGATGGTCTGGTGACAAATATGCTTTGCCAATGTAACCCTTATGTAGTATTACTGTACAAAGCAGTCAGACGGCATCACCGTTTTGAATTAATTATCAGGTTTATATGTATAGTAATAGTAACTAGTGTTCATAATGTACGTATGCATTTGATAGCGAAACTAAGTTATAAAGTATCGGTACACAAAATAAAAAGTAGAAAATAAAAAATGAGATGAAAAATTAACAACATAAATGTTTCTGTTCTGTTTAGTTTCAGTGTGACATCTTTCCGTATAAGTTTCATTTTGAATATTTTTTATAATACAGAATTTTCTTATAAAAAGGGTATACTGCTGTCCTCATGTGCCTCCAGTATAGGTTTAAAATATTTATAATAAAACAGATTTGATAACAGGGAAAATTTATATGATTCAAACGGAGTATAATCATATATATATATATATATATAAGTTTGACCACTCGTGTGAATGAACATGCTGCCCTCTGTTGACCACAGAGTGACTTGGACGATGAAAAGAAATGGGAGATATTTGTCAGCTACTACTACGACTTTGTTCAGTAAGTAGTCATTATGAAGACTGCATTATCACTTTGTTCAGTAAGTTGTCATTATGAAGACTGCATTATCACTTTGTTCAGTAAGTTGTCATTATGAAGACTGCATTATCACTTTGTTCAGTAAGTTGTCATTATGAAGACTGCATTATCACTTTGTTCAGTAAGTAGTCATTATGAAGACTGCATTATCACTTTGTTCAGTAAGTAGTCATTATGAAGAATGCATTATCACTTTGTTCAGTAAGTAGTCATTATGAAGACTGCATTATCACTTTGTTCAGTAAGTAGTCATTATGAAGACTGCATTATCACTTTGTTCAGTAAGTAGTCATTATGAAGACTGCATTATCACTTTGTTCAGTAAGTAGTCATTATGAAGACTGCATTATCACTTTATTCAGTAAGTTGTCATTATGAAGACTGCATTATCACTTTGTTCAGTAAGTAGTCATTATGAAGACTGCATTATCACTTTGTTCAGTAAGTAGTCATTATGAAGACTGCATTATCACTTTGTTCAGTAAGTAATCAGTACACACTCCCGTTAGATGAAACCTTCATTATGAGTTTGTTCAATAAGTGGTCATTAAGAAAAGTGCAGTGTGACTTTGTTCAATTGGTAGTTTTACACATCCAGATTTAATGAAGACTTCATTATGACTTTGTTTAGTAAGCAATCAATACACACTCCGTTTAGATGGAGATATTATGACTGTTCAGAGGCATTCCACAATCAGATTAGAAGAGTATCTCGTTATGACTTCATTCAATAAGTAATCAATATACAAATATAAATAAAAAAATGTCATTGTCACATTGCAGAATATATGGCCATGCAAGTCTCTTATTCCACCATATAATAGTTATGCAATGTTGCTATTTTTATTCACAATATTGTGCATATGAGCTATGTACTGTTTCGCATACTGGCATAACTACCATAGCAGGAACCTCCGGTGTAAGTTTTATAGGTTCTACCCAACAAAGCTCATCCAGAAGATGTGAACTATTATGCAGATAAGTTATTATTTTCAAATTGTTTGCATATTGCAGTAATTTTGACTTTGAATACACTTACAGACAACGAGATGAGTTCAGCTGTGTATGAAATCGTCAAGTATCACTCAGAATGAACCAGAAACAAGAATCACTTACGTGCCCTATAGTCATAAAAATGCAGTTTTCGTAAAAGCTTTCCTTCTGAGTTTATTCTGTATGTATTAATTACTCCTCAGTTTAAAGTTAATTACTTTATTGCTACCTGGTCCCTCCACATGACATTTGATATTTGAGACAATAAGCTGTATTAATGGTTGTTCGTCATCTTCTATCTCCTCCAGTAAAAACGGGAAGCTGAGCTCTGTTACGGAAGCGATGGTGAAGGACTGCAAACAGCTGCTGACAAAGTTGAAGGAGAAACTGCCCCAGTTTGAGATGGATGGCATGCGCAATATCTGGATCATAAAACCTGGAGCAAAGTCGAGAGGGCGAGGTGAGTAGGAAAGAGAAGTGAACCATTCTTTGTCGTTGTAAAATAATGTTATACGATTTAAACTACCATATTTATTCTGTTAAGTGTACAGTACGCTTAAGATAAATTTAGTTAAACATGTTTCTTTACTGTTTCCACCAGTGTCATCCACCAGATGGAGACACCAATTTGCTACTTACGTTATGAACTAGCATGGTGCCATTAACATTGTGTAAAATTCAGGCTGGGATGTCAGGTGGCAGTATAGATTGTCTGGAAATTATGTATTTATTGAGATGTATGTGATGATGTAGACAAAGGGGTGGGGAGGCTGCAGCTGTCACAGTCATAGATTGAAGTCATAAACACTGTTGAAAATAGGGGTGTCTGCTAATTATGGCATGTACACTGAATGGAATGAATATGATATATCAGTTATGATACAAGGACCCAGGTATGTTTTATTGAAACAGGAACAGTACTGAATTCAAAGTTTACAGAAATCAAACTGATGCAATAGAAAACCCTGAATACTAAGTGTGGATTGTTCTGAAGAAAGTCTTGACCCAGAGAGAGGCAAAGTTTCCAGTGTCAGTACCGTGTTATGAAAACCAGAAAACGATTTGTGGTCACATGGTTTATCACATGGCCATTCAGTGGTTGCAGTCACATGACATGTCACATGCTTCGTGCTTGCAGGGATCGTGTGTATGGACAACCTGGGGGGCATCTTGAAGTCTTGCGCTGATGGAGCAATGGTTGTACAGAAGTACATAGGTGAGTGGCACGTACGACATTGGTACAAACTGCCTACTTACCTTTCTCATGCCATGTGGTACATGACCTTCTCAGGCCCAGCTGTTTTATGTTGTCATTGCTGCTGTGCCCCAGGTCAGCCCGGTAGTCTGACCTGCTGTGTCCCAGGTCAGCCCGGTAGTCTGACCTGCTGTGTCCCAGGTCAGCCCGGTAGTCTGACCTGCTGTGCCCCAGGTCAGCCCAGTAATCTGACCTGTTTTGTCCCAGGTCAGCGCTGTAGTCTGACCTGCTGTGCCCCAGGTCAGCCCAGTAATCTGACCTGTTTTGTCCCAGGTCAGCCCTGTAGTCTGACCTGCTGTGCCCCAGGTCAGCCCAGTAATCTGACCTGTTTTGTCCCAGGTCAGCCCTGTAGTCTGACCTGCTGTGCCCCAGGTCAGCCCAGTAATCTGACCTGCTTTGTCCCAGGTCAGCCCTGTAGTCTGACCTGCTGTGACCCAGGTCAGCCCTGTAGTCTGACCTGCTGTGACCCAGGTCAGCCCTGTAGTCTGACCTGCTGTGTCCCAGGTCACCCCGGTAGTCCAATACCAATACCAATTTTTTTTAATCCAGTTCTGCCATTTCTAATCTTGGACAGGTTCACCTACTCTAGATATCGTTCCAGTTCATTCAGCTGTATGAACAAGAACCTGCCTATTGAGTGGTGGAAAATTGTGTATGAATAGTCTTTGCACATGAAGTGTTTGATTGAACAGGTGTGTTGTGGAATAAAGTGTCAAGTGTTTTGAGCAGTTATAAGGACTGGAGAATTGTGCTGTATGAGAACCTACATTTGTAGTAAGAGTAATATAATAGTAATTAAATGTTAAAGCATTTTATATTACGGCAAGATTCCTTATAGTATTCTTCTTACTTGATGAACTTTTCATGAATATAAAGCACTTTGTGTAACAGCTGCAATATTGCTATTGGTAACAATAATAATGAAATCATGCATAGTTCTGATGTCACCACTGGCGTCTGCACATGATGTAACCATTGATGGTATTAAAGGGATTCTTTGAGACATGAAAGGAATTCTTTTGTGTCCCAGATTAGAATGAAAAGGGATTCTTTGATATTATAAAAGTCTTTGTAATGTACAGTTTTTATTATTAATAATTAACTATTTCATATAACTGTATCGTTCAGTTCATTATAATTATGTTATGTTAATCACTACTGAGACTGATAATATAGCGAAAAAGAATCTTTTCGTTTCTGTATGTGGAGTTTCTAGGTTGGGTTTGATCCACCTAGCCCTATGTTATGTTTATATGATGTGGTTATTGGTGATTAATAAAACACAATTCCAATAAGTTAAAAGCATAGAATTACATTAAATAATTACATTAACAGGATTATGTACATTATAACGACTTTACAGTTCTCAAAGAACCCCTTTAGGGTCCCACAAAATCCCGTTAATGTAGCCATATTAAACACTACAGAAGCTCAATTCACAGAAACAATACAAGTTAAGCCAGTGTCATTAACTATGCATAATAAAATCAACGAATGTTACATAACCATTGTACTCTGACAGAGCGGCCGTTCCTCATCTACAACACCAAGTTTGACATTCGCCAGTGGTTCCTGGTGACGAGTTGGAAGCCTCTCACCATCTGGTTCTACAAGGACTGCTACCTGCGGTTCTGCTCCCAGGAGTTCACACTCGACAACTACAACGCGTGAGTCTCGGCCGAGTACCGATTGATCAATTTTGTCGTTTAATTCGTGCTGCTGAACCACAAGTCAGTTACAGTCTTGTGTGGTCAATGTCATGTCGGTTATAAAAAATAGTTTTGGTTAAATATATATAATTATCAAATGACTACAACTAATTACAATTTCATGATAAATATAATAATTAACACAGTGTTCGTTAAGCAGTCTGCCAAAAACTGACAATCAGTTATGATAATTAAACCGATTCCAAACGTATTGATCAGACTTTATGTAAAGTGCTTTGAACAGAATTATGGACTGAATATAATGCTCTCTCTCTTCTCTCTTCTCTCTCTCTCTCTCTCTCTCTCTCTCTCTGTCTCCCTCTCTCGCGCTTTCTCTCTGTCTGTCTCTCGCTCTCCTCTCTCTCTCTCTATATATATATATATATACTGTGTGTTTGTGTAATGTCATATATATATATATATATATATATATATATATATATATATATATATATATATATATATATATATGACAATATTAATAGTTTATTATTATCATGCTACTTTCAGAGCTGTCCACTTGTCTAACAACAGCATTCAGAAGCACTACAAGAATGGCCGGAGATCCTCCCGGCTTCCGTCGGATAACACGTGGACCAGTGACGAATTCCGCAGATATCTTGTGTATGTGGATACAACGTGATAGTTTTTCATTTAACCCTGCAGACCTTGCAAATGTTTATCGAGCACACTCCTAGTCTCTGCCGAGGAAATTACAGCTAGTTTTTGTTTCTTAACATTGCTGTGTCCTTTTTTAAAGATGGGAAACATGACATATCCTGTCCATGTGTGTTTGCGTTGACTGCTTTGAATATATCTGCAAGTCACACCAAGTTACATATTTATCCAAAAGATGGCGCCACCTCCTTGCATTGTCGATTTGTTGTCAGTTTATCAAGGAAATCTATACAGCCAAACACCCTCTTAGAAAGATGTCATATATACACATACATCTCTTACATATATATACACAAATGTACACACACAACACTAACATACACGTACACAAATGTACATGCATGTCACTTACATACATGTACACACATCACTTATATGTATGTAGTTTTGTTCTACATCACTTACATGTACATACATCACTTACATACATGTACATACACATCACTTACATGCACATACACATCACTTAACATGTATACATACATCACTTACATGTACATACATGTGCTACACATCAGTTACATACATGTACACACACATCATGTACACACATCTACTACACATCACTTACACACATGCTTACACACATCACTTACATGTACACACATGTACTACACATCACTTACATACATACACACACATCACTTACATACATACACACACATCACTTACATGTACACACATCTCTTACTTGTACACAAAATGTACACACATCACTATATATGTTTATGTACACAAGTGCATGCACAGCACACACACACAACCTCCACAGCCAGTGTCAAATATCACTTTTCCCTGCTAACACAGTGGGTTGTTGTGTGCCCTGCAGGGAGAGGAAGCGCGGAGCAACGTGGGACTTGAAGATCATCCCCGCCATGAAGAAGAGCATCCTCTGCTCACTGCTCTGTTCACAGGAGTTCATCGACAACAGAAAGGTTTGCCTGTCTGCTGTTCATCTGTTTGCTCTCTGTCCATTCAAGTCACTGTCTGTGCGTCCGTCCGTCCGTCCGTCCGTCCATTGGGTGGACGGGTGGACGCCACGGCGGGCGGGTGTTGTGGATTCTATTTGTCGGTATGCTCTCAGTTAGTCTCACTCCATGTCTTATTTCTCGCTAATCGACTGTATATTTATGAATCATAAAGCTTCGACTTCGTGCTTTTTGTTCACTGGTAAAATGTGTATGAGTTGTATGCGCTGACTTCGTGTCATTTGCTCACTATGTCTTTTGTTCACTGACAGAATGCGTACGAGTTGTACGGCGCTGACTTCATGTTGACGGAGGACCTCCGGCCATGGCTCCTGGAAATCAACTCGAGTCCCTCAATGGCTCGGTCGACCCACGCCACCCAGCTTCTGGTTGACAAAGTCCTTGAGGACTTGGTCAAAGGTGTGTAGCAGTTGCCATGGGACACTGGATTCACAGTCAGGGGACAAGGGTTTTAATCCACATCCCTCCAGTCCTTGGAAATTATTACAAGTGGGAGAGTGGTGGTCGCGCGGTAGAGCACCGAAATGTCAATCGAGGGGACGGTGGTTCAATCCCACCTACCGCCGTTTCGAAACTTAGGCAATTTCGTTCACCGCACATTTGCCTGTGTCTTTTGGAAGAGAAACTAAAAGCCAGTGGTCCCTTCTATCTGGTGTCTACGCCAGGGGAAGTAAAAGATCACACACAGGGGGTAAATCACTTTGTGAGTCCATTACAGGTTACACATTAAATGATTAAATGTGTAACCTGTAATGGACTCACAAATTCTCGTTGGACTTTAAGGTAGGACACTGGTCGGGAAATGGATTTTGATGATATCTCAACAACCAGAGCAGCAATCTTTCTAAAACTTTCAGGATGTGGTTCTGGTGGGAAAAGATGACCAATTGAAAAATTTCATCTCATTTGCATAACCGTAACCATGGCAACCGGCTTTTCTGTGAAAATAGGTACGCATGATTTTGCGGGAGGTCTTGCAGTAAAACTATGCATATGTTTCTTTCTTTTTTGTTTGTTATGATCCACTGAAGTGTTGTAGAGTGCAATGATGCTGTTTTTGATCAACTCCTTACAATATTTATTATCAAAAAGAAATTGCAAAGATTTTTTTCGTTTTTCCAAATATTATAACAACTTCAGTCATCAATAAAAATCTTCATATAAAAGCTATCATGTTTAAAAAGCATCATTGCACTCACTGCACCATTGGGAATACATGGTAAAAAAATCAGACTCCTAGGTTTTGTACTTTTTCCGGGAGACCTCCCGCAAAATAGCAATATTGTTGAAAAGTAAGTTTTGAGAAAACGGCAAAAAACCAAATGAACATCAAATATTTTTAATAACACCAGTGTAAAGTCACCATTATGACTGTTTTTCATACCAGAAGCATGTGGTAACTATATAATGAAAGTGTGTGAACCATATTCAGTATATATATATATATATGGAATTTGTTTATAGTTTACACAAGCGGCGGCGGCGGCGGCAGTGAATAAATTCATCACTGGCCAAGCATACTCATACATTGTATATGTATTATGTAATGTTGTCTTTTATTAAATAAAATATGATATATATGTATATATATATATATATATATATATATATATACATATATATATATATATGTAAGGCCTATACATATATACACATATTTATATCATATATATATATATGTATATATATATATATATATATATATATATATATACACACAAACATCTATTACTAAATAATTGGTCAATTTCATGCACACATATCATAAATGATAAGCATACTCTGTCACAATTAATGTTTAATGAATTATTTAATGTTAAATAAATTGTTTAAAAATTTAATTACCTAAAATACTTTTCATATTTGATAAGAAAAAAATAATGCTAGAAAAGTAAATCCAACAACAGTACCACCTTTCGTTTTATGTTAATTCCACATTGGATTAATATGAATGAAACAAATTCAGTCAAATTATTTTCTGTAATAAATAAATAAATGTAACTTCCGACTGATACTGATAGAGCGACAAACTTCGGCAGCGCCAGCGCCGCTGTCAGTGACAGTCCGGGTGGTCGGCGGCCGGCGGCCGTAGCCGCGTAGCAAGGCCAGCCTGACGTCGCCGTCGGCATTTCTTTCCCCGTTCGCTGCCGCTTCCGCGAGTCCGTTGCGCGACTGAACAGCATCATGCAGGCTGTTCATGCTATCTCCCGCGCATTCAGCTTATTTGCGTTTATTATATCGTTTCTGTCTTTCAAATTGGTAAACCGTACGGATCTTTCGTCGATCCGACGCCATGACACATACAGGTCATTCATCTTGAAGCCGCACCGTGATTGGCTGGCGTCGTTGCATAAGGTCAATTTTAATTAGCTACGTGGCCGCGATCACCATATATGGTTCGCGTGAGGTCGGGCTGCCAAGCAACAGCTGAAACTGTTCGTGATTGGATAGTTTCGCGGCACTTTCGGCGCCGATAACTAATTTATGTACGGATGTCGCCGATTTTTGACTTCGGTAGCGTACGGAAGGGATCATTTCGAACACGAGGATACCAAACATGGCCGCGTTGCATGGAGCAATGTTTACGTTTGAGCGCGCTGAAAGTTGGCCCGTTTTCGTCGATTTTAAAGGCCAGCCGCCATAACGACATTAGCAGCTAGTTGGGTAACGACATAGTTAATCCTTTTATTGGTACTTTTAGGACGAATTCAGTGAAATAAAGTTAGCAACACGTGCGCAAGACATCGTTCGTTCTGAAAATCAAGTTTATTAAAATTCGACCGTTTTGTCATTTTCCTGCAATTCCCGACCCGCGGCATACGTTAAACGCCCTGCAAAAGGCCCTGGAAATGAAGAAAGAGTAAAAAGAAAAAAACAGCAAGTGGTTGACTCTAATTGTCCATATTTGAACATCTAATTTGGAATGGAACAAATTGATTGAACGTTAATTGATTTCACCTAATCGTAGTCTGATGTGTTCGTAATGTGTGGCCACTGTTCTTTTGTAGTTGTCATTGATCGGAAGGAAGACAAAACCTGTGACATTGGCCGGTTTGAGCTGATCTACCGTCAGGCGACAGTGGTTGACCCTAACCCTGCCGACATTTCCTTCATGGTCCTTGGCAGACGAATGAAGAAGTTGCGAGGTAAGTTGCCTCGTTAGGACAGTCTGCGCCTAATAGAATCACTTGAACTTTTAAGTGCAAATTGAAAACACATTTTTAAGGCCGCATTTGTGAACTAATTGTAGGGTATTTTATACCGATTTTATTTTGACTCGTTTTGCAATTTTTTTACTTTCTTTATTGTTAAGTTATTAATATATTTTATTATTATTTATTTTTATTTTTTTATTGCTGATAATTTTAGCTTATGGACTAGGACTTTTAGAAGTTTTATTTAATTATCTATTTAATTATCTATTTATTATTCAATTCAATTCAATTCAATAACTTTATTCCAGACTCAACAGAGCACATACAGCAAGTATATGTGACTCTGAGGTCCATATGTTACATTAGGTACACAATATGTGCAGTATATAAAAGTACAGAACAGTGACAGTGTATAAAAGAAAAATGCATACAGTTATTTCAATCAAGTGTGTATATACAAAAGCTTGTTCCAGTGTTTGCGGATCCTGGAAGTGAATCTTAAGCTAGTAGTTAGTATGTCATTTAAAATATAGTTAACAGAGCTATCAATTCTACACATAAATCTATACACCATATTCCTAATAACTGATTGGCAGCATTGTACATCAAAAACAGTGCATAGCAGGCTGGTACTTTCAAATTTTGACATACCAATAAACAACTTAAAAATATTATGATATGCAATATGCAACCTATTTAAAGTGGATTTCTTATAATTCCACCAAAGTTGCACTCCATACATGGGTGAGCAATATGAACGAAACAGTGTGAGTTTAACCTCTAGGGAGCACATACTAAATTTTCGCAATATAATATTTCCTTGTACATACAGAGTTCTGCGTTGTCTATTAATATCATCATCATCTGAAAGATCATCTGAAATATAGTTTCCAAGATATTTATATGTAGCTACAACATGCATATCATTTAACATTTCGTCTTTACGTGCTAGTTTAACTGATTATGAATATTTTTAATATGTATGTGTTACAATGTATTTTATGTGCCTCTGAGCAGAAATGTTTCTGGATATACGGCGCTTTACAAATAAACATTATTATCATTATTAGCAGTGACCTCATAAGTTCACAAAGACAACCACAGTGTTATGCAGTTAGCATTGTATCAAACCAACCCAAACCTCCACCAAATACAATGTGTGGGAGTATTTTTTATATATGTGACCCCAGCTGACCAAATGAGTGATAAGTTGGGATTTGACATTTGGCGTGAGTGCCATGTAAAACTATATACTTTTGGTGATTTTTAGATTTGTATGGAAAATTAATTTATAGCATCTATTTTAACACTTCCAGCCATTCTACATTATTTATGCTAAATAAAATGTGTAATTTAATGCAATCTAATGCGAACCCTCTTGATTAACTAGCACAAAATGCAAAACTTTTCAACAGTTTTACTTTTTAACCCCTACCATTCTTAATGTGACATAACTTCACCAATTTTTGTAGTAGTGTCATAATTTTTCTTTCTGTAAAGTACTACATCTCCTCTTTCCAAATACATGTATGTATATAAACATATTTCCTACTTATCACTCATTTAGTCAGCCGGGGTCATGTATAAATAGCTATCAATGTCACTTTGCGTTAACATACGTAGTGGTGCAGTGGCCACAACTTCAGACCCTCAACCAAAAGAACCCAGCCTCAACTTATGTGCTGCTGTGTCAAACCTTCAGCAGTTTCTTTCATTTCACATTGCTCCAGTTTATCCAGCTGTATGCATGAGTACCTGGCTATAGACATTGGTGGATATTTATATAAAATAGTCATCATGGTGAATATTTCCCAGAGAAGGTGAGAGAGTGAACAGGTCCACCAGGGAGCCACGTGTAAGGCGCTTTGAGCCGTTCTAAAGACTGGATGCAGCAAGACATAACACCTTACCTTTACCCACCAAATATCTTCCTGTACATCCTTCCAACTCAGACACCATCTTCTACCTCTCCCCTCCCCATTCATTCTTGGTGTCCAGTCCATTTAATTGACCCACCGATGCCCTTATTAGTTTAGTTAACACAGGCTGTGTTTTCAGTTACTACATCGGTAATGGTTCGTCAAATGTCAGTCGATCCATTGCGCACCCATCGGTGTGCATCATTTCGCTGTGACCTTTACGTAGAGTGGCGTAAGAAATAGCCATGACGCTTAATTAATGTCAGCCATTTTGTGTGAAAACTCACAGTAGATGTCTACACAGTTTACCAGGTCAGTTTAAGGTAAAGCCAGTGAGAGACGCAACCATTGTCAATGTAGAACTGGTGCCCATGATCAAATATTCTCATTACTTTAATCGATTACCAAGACGATTACATGTAGGTAATAGGTATCCACCGATGTCTGTGCAACCCACGTAGTGCCTCTCACCTAATAGGGAAACTGTGTAGGTGCGTTACCAAAGTGTGTTATTAAGTGTGTGTGTCTGCCGACTCATCTGACAACTGGGTGTGTTACAGGCAAATTGCACTGTTTGTCCAGTGAACAGGATACATCAGCCTCCGATGGAGAAACTTCAGGTGAGAAAGGACGGCCGACGCGACTACACAACAGGGAGCCCGGCATGCTGAACCGCGCGGAAAACTCGTTTTTCTAAGGCAGGAGTGATTCCTAGCATTGTAAGAGCGACACTTTATGCAGTCTCAGTGTAGATCCGGCACACATTTTCCAAAGGCCATCAGAAATTTAATGTGAGCGAAAGCATTTATCTCCACTGAGTCTGTGTCTGAGTCACATGACGTATGCAGGTTTCGGCAGAATTTGTCTGTAACTCCTGTGGTCGGTTTTCGTTGAATGAGTTCATGCAGAGTAGCGCTGGTAACCATGTTTGTGGTTATGTTTTTCTGTTACCTATCAGATGTAAATAATGTATTTAAATGGTATTTTCATTCATCAAATTATTCTTTTTGGGTGCTTATCTTATGTTGTACTGCGATTAAGGGAGTTTCCTAACACCAATGTAGCTTTTTATCATTGTACACATGCAAATCATTGTTGCTTGAAGCAGAGTAGGAACAAATTTACAATGGCAGGACTAAGATAAAACATCAGCGTCGTTTTTTTTACAGAGTTACAGGAGTATGTCTCTAATGTTTCATCATAGCACATGTATTAAATACAGGACTTTTAAATGTTTTATCAATTTTTTTTTATTAACTGACAGGCTGATATTAACGTTATCTAAAATAGACTGGTTTAAATTAATTATTATCAAGTATATAATAAAATACATATAATATACATATATATTTATTTGTTCAAATGATCAGTTCAATGTACCGTTATATTAACCGAAGTGGCATGCCTTTCTCATTTATTGGTAACTTTATTTGTATGAAATATAATAGAACAAGCAATATGTTAGCAGCAGAATACAAGAAACAGATTGTTCACTTGTCAAGTCTCAAGACAACCAGACTCATATTTTTCTAAAGATCTTTTTCATATTAGTAACTGTTCCAACTTTGGACAATTAGTTTGAAGAATGCTTCTTCATTGAGAGAGTGCTATGAAATTAATATGAAATATTGTTCATGTTGAAGTGTTTCTAACTTTTAACTTCTGCCTTAATTATGACATCCATGTAACAAATAATATATATATTTTCAACACGGCTATGTTACTATATTTTCAGCATCAATCTTTGCAAACAGCAACTTGCACTATGCTGAATGCAGAAATCATGCAGAGAAAACATTACATGTCTGTGATCCTTTTACGTATACTAATTGTCTGTAATTTATGTGTTGTTATACATGTAAGCAATACATTTATGTATGTAATTTATTTTTTCAATAATAACACTACATGTTGTATGTTTTACAAAAATATATATGTTATATAATGTATGTGTAAAAAAATTAATGTTTGTTTATATATATTCAATATTTTATTAATATATATATATATAAATATAATATATATATATATATATACAGTATATATATATATATATATATATATATATATATATATACACTCATGCAAGGGTGGCAATGAAAATAAATATATATATATATATATATATATATATACATATAAATATATATATATATATATATAATCTGTTCATTGCTGTGCATGTGTTGTTTATCAATATATATATATATATACACCCACGCAAAGATGGCAATGAAAATGTGATATGGAACACCTAACTAGACTTAACACATCAATAAACACCCTTCCCTGAATACCTATGGCAGATTTAGGATTAGCGACATTGCTATGTAAACTGATGCATGCATCCATTGTACAGCAGTTCCCACATATCAAGTGAGTACTATGAAGCATGCAGCTATCCATTGTAGTGGACTGCATTAATATCGGCAGTCACACTGACATTATGCAAGGCTTGAAAGACTTGTGACAGGCCATTGTACGGCTGACGTTAACATGCCGGCCACTGAATGGTTGGTGATCATTGCTGAATTAACGGCTAGCGTTGATAAACTCACTCCAAATCGTCAGATACTGGCATAGTTCTGTGTGCTCTGCAATGAGCTGTCTTTTTGTGAGCTAGAAGTGTATCAAAGTGCAGATGGTTTCGCAAAACACCTTGGGCAGCTGGTTTGCCCAAATGTCCCAATGAAAACACTTGTGAAGGTCGCAATCCTTGCATGAATAGACGAATATGTGTGCCAGTATATATGCAAAATGCAGTACGTTTCGTTGGTTACGTCATGCAGAACTAGTTGATTGTTTTGCATATTTAAAATTACCAAAATATATCAACTTAATCGTCTTAAAGTACGTGTATATTAGCATTGTTATGTATCTTTTATACATTGTCACTTTTTATCACATTATTTGCTGTCTAAAATCGCATTGAACATGAAGTTGACAGACTAACAAATAAACCCAGACAAATGTATATTTCATCTTTAATGGTGAGTGATTTGTTGGTCTCTCGGTTAATACCATGAAGCAATCTCTGCATGTATCACAAGACTGTTTTTGTTTTGGTCACTAAATCAAGTATTTTCACAGATGTTAATATACCAGAGACGACGAAAATGACACGTTTTATATGGATAGTATATTTTGCCCAATGGAAGTATCACATATGCAAACACAATCACTGTTGCGGTTAATATCTATTCTGTTAACAGTCGTTCAATTAACTAATTAGTAAGGAAATATACCATGCTCCCGCTGTAGGACAATTACAACGGTTTGGTGTTACGTACTTGATAATAATTTTATTATTAACGTAATCTGCTGCAGTGTTCCCGTAATCTATGGATACAATTATGTGGGAAAGTTAAATGGTATATATATATATATATATATATATATATATATATATATATAATTCATAAGTTTATTAACGATTTTGTTATGCAATTCTAAAACCCACGCGATAAGCGTCGCCAGATAGAATACATTTGTATTTGCCGACAGTTAATGCACATGCGCACAAATGGCAGTTATTTCAGTTCCAATACTCCCAAGATTAAAATGTTTTGCCTGCTAGAACAGTGCAAGATATATTAAATGCGCTAACTGATGCGGAAAACACTTGTTAACATGCCTCTGGCTCGGCTCTCTTGTCATATTATATTGGCACAGTAGTTGTTAGTATGTATCCTATGAAACTGTTATGCAAAGCTTATTTTTAGTGTTCACCTTTGTGATCGCGTGTGCAGTAAACTCCAAACGGCCATTCGTTGAAAGGTGTCCACTGCACGTGGGTGTATCTGGAATGACGTACACATTACATCAATGCAGTGTTCCTGACTAAATCATCAAAAACGTAACTGGGTGAAAATATGGGTGCATTTATTGTTTTCTTTTTGTGCACCGCTCTGAATTGATGGAGTTGCAAGTCTTGTATAATAAATAACCAGTAAACCGTGCGTTGTGTCGTTGTTTTACACCTCTGTGTGTATGTATACATGCGGTGGGCATGATAACGTTTCCTTACTTCTCGGGCGCCAGATCTACGTGGGTTCTGGCAGCCTCTAACTGATGCACGCACCTGCCCTCCTACTCACCCATATCTCTTGTGAATGTCCTATTTTGCGGCACTTCATCACAGTTGACGGTAGTGAATTACTGGAAGAAGAAGAAGAAAAACACTCGTTTGGTTATTTTTTTGCGTAAACGTTCTTATAAGGCATTCTTACGCGTAATTGGTGTATCCAGTACGTCACGGTTTCCTTACGTCACAATCAGAATTAAGCGCGAAACCTCCGTTAATTAAGCTTTGCCGTTGTCAATAATATAGATAGACCCCCTACATGCGGTGAGTATGTTAACCTTTCTTTCTCTCTCGGGCGCCATAGCTACGTGGGCTCTGGGAGCCGCTAACCAATGCACGCACACACACATACCTGCCCTCCTACTCACCTATGTCTCTTGTGAATGTGTGTGCGCGCGCATGCGTGCGTGTGTGTGTGTGTGTGTGCAAGCGTACGCTTGCGTGTGT
>OZ024854.1:61529251-61569251 GCA_964017155.1 Oasisia sp. SBJ-2009
CAATTACAGTGGAAGAGTGTTATTTGTAGCAGGTAAGTTCAGATAGAGCTCTTGGAACAAAAAGTACAGTGGAAGAGTGTTGTTTGTAGCAAGTAAGTTCAGAGATATATAAAATTATTACACATTGCACCTTGGTTGTTGATTTGTCACAGCCAAACAGCGGGGTTTTCAAGGCCTAAGTGTGTGCCCCACATGTTCCCAATAATTATTACAATCAACATGTGCACCTACATTAAGCGGATAGCTGTTTTCGTGTTCACGGCGCACACAAACAGAAAACTTATTATCAATGTATCGTTGGCGGACGTCACAGATGAGTGATATGAGTATAGATTAACAACGGAAGACCCACTATGTTAGCAATTAACGCTGCCACGCCTGCATGTTTGACACGTTCACCGTGAGTACACGAGGCCCGCCGCCCGCACCGGCCTCGCCTACGCCTCGGGGAACAGTTGGCTGTGACCGTGGCGTCGATGTTGACGAGGTCTGGTGGCAGCGTCAGTTTCATTCCCGGGAATGACGCCGTATAGCGGCGAGGCGCGACGCTCCAAGTGCTTGGTACGTGGTGTCATTCTGCTTATATTCTACTGTAGATAACAACTGTTTTTTTACACAGTATTACTGTCTAGTTAAAAAATAGACAAAAAAGATAGACAGTATGCTTAAACCATAATATGTACTGCGACCTTCAACTGTTGAAATGACTGAGTCTGACAGATTTACTTCGTCGTAGATTATTAGAGTAGAGAGGGGCAAAACGCACCCCCTCGGGGCAAAGCGCACCCCCACCTAAATCGTAAGATATACGTTTTAGCGGCCATTTTTACCGTTTTGCGGAAGCACTGTGGCGCCAAAACCATCTTGGTAGCATTATTTCAGGAAACACAGAAATCGAAGTAAGTCACACAAATTAGCAGTTTTCGTCCATATCATATTGTAAAAACGTGAACAGAATTTGGCGTACTTAGCGACTATGCAAGGTAAGGAACCAATTATGCTAATTAGCTACATGATAGTAAAATATTGTATACTAGTATAGTATAGAATCGTATATTAATAAATATGAAATAAAGTATTTGTCAAATTTCGTCTTGTGAGGAATCAATTATGCTAATTAGCTACATGATAGTAAAATATTGTATACTAGTATAGTATAGTATAGTACAGAATCGTATATTAATAAATATGAAATAAAGTATTTGTCAAATTTCGTCTTGTGAAGCAATGTGCACCCGGGGGTGCGATTTACCCCACATGACGAAATTTAAGAGATGCTTCGGGCGCTCATTAAAAGTAAGTTTTTGGTTGATGTGACGCAGCTGCGTTTCTGCAATTATGATGATATTTAGATAACATATAATGCATGTAGCTGTGTTTATCATTTCTCCATAGGACGAAAATAAATAGGTCAAAACATATTTGCCTCAAAATGGGTGCGCTTTGCCCCTCTCTACTCTATATATTTTTAAACAGTTCGTTCTCTAGTGGGCCTTTTGAAATGGTTTAGATATTTTCATATCATAATTATTTCGAGCGGTGGAGAACTTGGCGATCAATATTTCAAGAGGCTACATGCCGAGTTCCAGCCGCGTAATTTCATTTTTTCAATATCAGTTACGTCATCTTCAAGATTTCTCAGTTGAAAATATTTCAAAATTCCGCCGTCATTTGAAAGCATACATTTGAAACGTTGTCTGTCCACCACAACTACCTGGCTTATCAATCAATTTGTTGACAAATGGAATTATTTATTGAATCTGAGATCGATTAAGCATGTTGTATTTATGTTCCTCTGAGCTTATTTTCCTAGGATTTAGACGCAATAGAACTTATTATTATTGCATTTTAACTTATTGTTTTGAATGGTCTAAGCTATGCGTCATTTAGTGTTGAGATTATAGCGTTGTGGTTTGTTTCAACCAACCGACCATTGGTTCGCATTTAGTGTTGAGATTATAGCTCATTCAGTCAGTGCGTCGAAAAGTAAAAAGAGTAAAATTACATTGGGAAATTTATTAATGCGGGTAGGCAGGAAACTATTCGGGTGTGTTCGGGGTGTCACGTGTACACGCCAGCCTTAATTGTTTCACCGGGCAATGCCGGGTGGCTCAGCTAGTTGCCAATAAATTGCGTTAACGGCGTCTGTTCACACCTGCGGCTTTCGCGTTGAGTCAATGAATTTGAATATCACTGGGTCAAATCTATATCTTAAAAGAGTTATCCACAGTGCGCAAAATTATTGGAAAACCTGACCTTTTCTACATTAAAGAATGGGTCATCCAAAAGAAATCCAACACGCTCAGGGCAGGTGTGTTTTGGCAAGCGTGGAAAAGTCTTGCGTTGGGTGAGCGTGGCGAATGAGCAGGTGGTTGGACGTTGACACTAGAGAGGGGATGCATGCACGTAGCCTCCAGGTTAGCTGATTGAAGTATAGATAGACAATAATAAACGGTATGCGAGTAAATTATTCTTTCTCCGCTTCCGATATCTTGACACCGGAGCCTGTTTGCCGATGCATAGCCTTACCCTGTCTCTTATCCAATCGTATTGTTTCAGAAACGTCTATCTTGCTTGGTTTGGAGCACGTGTTTGGAACGAAGTGACGCTAAATCACAAGCTTCACGGAGACTCTCAGGATAATTACAGCGACCGCCAACCGCTACAAGTATACCTGCCGGAAAGGCATACTCCTCTGAAGTAACTACTTCTTATATACTATGGTGCAGTAACGAAAACTACAATCACGGATTTGCCGAGTAAGCGACAAGACTGCAGTGTTCGTGTGAAACGTTATCATGGCTGCTGCGTTATCGTGGTTACTCGTGTCGCTTGTTGTCTTCAACAGTAACTACATCGATGTCAGCGCCTACTCCGACTTTCGCGGGTATTCGGGCGATCTGTTCGATCAAACGATCAACAACATCTTGATTGCCGGATCGACTGACTTATTCGGTGGTCGATCTAAGAAGCTCAGCGTGCCCGATACGTTCCAGCTGAGTATGCTTCTGGTACGGATGCGCCATCGACTGATAAAGCACGAGGTTTACAAATCACGTCCGCGGTTGGTCCTGCCGAAAGTTCGCCTCGATCTGTTGCGTCGACGACTCCAAGGCTTGCGCAGATTGTCGGCCAAAGCGCCAGTGATTCTCCGGGGCGGTATCGATGACACCGAACAACTCCGACTGTTCCTGCGCCGCGTGCCGTAGCACTTTAACGACCGGCAAAAAGAATACGAAAAGCGCCGTCCACAAACAAAGAATGGTCACACGCTGTCGAAAAGCACGACGTCAGGGTATGATCGGCACCGCGCATCCCGGTGTAACGTCGTCCCGTCCCCGTCACCGGCAATTTGGGCGCGCTTACCTCACAACGTGTTGACACTTCGCTCGCCAAGACGTGTCGTGTCGTTCGTTATGTTGTAGGTTGTTCCCTCATGGCTAAGGGTATGTACATTTGTCAATGAGATAAACACGTGTTTCCACGTTCGCAATCAGCGTGTGATTTCATTACGACCACAGCGTCATTTACAACCACAACAACGCCGAAGTGACATCACTTGTTTCTCTTTCGCCGTGTTCTGACATTGAAATTTAAATCATGTCCGGATTTTTTAAGTTTAAACAATAAAGCAAACTGTATATCACCGTGATATACAGTTGCCGAAATTTCGTTAATCAAAATTGGGGAAACGTTTTCCTAGTTTCCCGTGGAGAGCGCCAACGTCTCATGTTCGGTGTTAATCATGCCGCCGTCCTCGATATTCCAAAATCCGCCTCTTTTAAAGCAATTTGCCCTGGTGGGAAACCACGCCAAGGAATCGTGTATAATTTGGACTTTAACAAATAAAATATCCAAACGCACAGTACGAGGGTTTGTGGCATTGTTGATCTACGCATGCGTAATTTCATGTCGTCGTACTGTGGGGATGAGGGTATACTGACCACGTGAGGGGGTATGCATATATTTGCATATTTCCTCGACCCCTAAAACAAGGACATGGTCACTAAGTAATGTAAGGTCAGGCCAATGTCTGAGCCAATTCTCTGCTATCACCCTTGCGTCTACCGATTATCGATCTCCCACCATCACTCTTTCTCAAGTGGACAATCGAGGACTCGCCCTTGCTTAAGTGGACAGCCGAGTACAACCAACGCCAGCGCCTCTGGCGTGCCTATACTGGCGGAAACCATATGCCTGTCAGCATTCATTTCATTGTTATCACACGAGTCTGGATATTCTTGCTAATAACTAAATGTATATAATAATAATTTATAATAGCTAATATAATAATAATAATTAACTAAATTACTCATTACATGCAGGTTTGTTACAGCGGGGAATAATATTGCAACAGTGGCATCACCTGGTGTGTAAAACACATTTTACCGCAATCTATTTTGTATCGTACCGGTCGGTCGGTTGAAAGAAATCACAAATGCTAAACTCTTAACGAGTTTTCGTCTTCGTTCATCCTCGCGCGCCAGGGGTCGCTGTGTCTGATTACGTCACTACCAGCTCTTCTTTACCCCTGGCACACCCCTTTCAAAAGCTCCTCTTTTAACGTCAGCCACTGAAATCGCCCATGAGGAGTGTTTCCCGGCCTCAGGTCATATGATGTAATATTATGGATGCTTTAATCCAGCCACCTGCTGCTCGTGTTAGATGTAATGTTTTCATTATATTGGGATTCTACGGAAGCCCGTTTGTGCCACGATGAATTTATATTTTTCTGACCGCCGCTACTTAATTATCTGGCGGCCGCCACTTAATTATCTGGCGGCCGCCACTTAATTATCTGGCGCCGCCACTTAATTATCTGGTGGCGCCACTTATATATCTGGCGGCCGCCACTTATTTATATGACGGCCGCCATTTAATCGGCCGCCAGATAATTAGGTGGCCGCCGCCAGATAATTAAAGGCAAAACAAAGTTAACTGTTTCGTGGCATACACCTAATAGAGTTAATATAAAGTAACAATTTCCACATATACTCAATTTTGTTACGCCAGCGGTTTACCAGAAAAATATTTGTTAACACCCAGCCATCCAAATACTACGCGCTACTCCATCTTAGACGAAGAATGACGTCACGACGGTGATCGAGGCGCTCTCCACGCAGATTCACTGCATGGGGTTTGGCTGTTGTCATGAAATGGCTGCAACTCGTCGGCAACGCGCGTAACATGCTGATGACGGTAAATATAAAGTTGTCTATTATTGTTATCGCTGAAATCATCCCATCAACTGATGATACATGACTACATGTCTACTTCAAAGCATTTCTCCTAAAAATGGACCGAGCAAAGTGAACTGTACTTGGACTGGAGGGATTCCAAACAGTACGCCCGCAAATGTGACTCAATTTCTTAAATACTACCGTGCATGTGTTTCAACTATTATTGCAACCGTATGCCGAACAGTAAGGCATAATTACTAAAGTTTACCATAGATTTAACCACAGATTTAGATACACGTCTATAAGCAGCTGCTAGATGTCACGCCAACTGAACGAACTGTCGAAGACTCGAAGTTGTTGACCCTTAACAACGTCGCAGGTTAAGGGTCAGACATAGAATGCCGCGCGCTGAATGGCCAAGTCAATTTAACCCTTCACTTAATGGCGGCGTCTAGACCATCGTGGATTTCGTTAGAATTTTAGACTTTAAAGTCACATTCTGAGTAAACCGCTGACGTTAAAAAATTGAGTATATGTGGAAATTGTTACTTTATATTAACTCTATTAGGTGTATGCCACGAAACAGTTAACTTTTTTGCCTTTAAGTAGCGGCGGTCAGAAAAATATATATTCACCGTGGCACCAACGGGCTTCCGAAGGATTCCCACCAGTCGTCTATCCGTCTTCAATTTGAGGCGGGCATTTGTGCTGTTCCCACGGCTGACGCAGTAGCGACCGGCGGAGTCAGTTGCTATAATGTTACAGGTCACTCCCCAGATTTTCGGAGGCGATCAGTCAGGCCGGTACAACTGTCGCGCTTACATTTTTCCGGTCGTTATAAACTTTCCGAATGACATTTCGCATGCGCGATACATGTAAAGTCATCAATATGCAGCGAATCGACAAAGCATTGTTGGTATAAATGCCACGCGCTGTTCGTTAACTCTCCTATGGTGACTACTGTGAAGGGTTGCCTAAAATTTCATTAAATACATTAACATATTTCGTTTGTCTAAATCACTGTCACGGCTTATGGCGCAATATTTGCGCTTGCTATCAAATGATTTGCGATTGCCATCAAAACATGCCTCAAAACATGTTTGCCTCGTGTTAATTTGCGACAAATAACTTTGCTGGTAGCTTATATCTACATCCTAATGAACAACCCGTAGTAACCACAAATGCTTTGTCGTTTCGCTGCACATTGATGAATTTACATTTATCGCGCCTGCGCAGAAACGTCAACCGGATGTTTATAACGCCGGGAAAATGTAAGTGCGACAGCGCAGCGCAACGACCCCTGGCTATCGAGGATGTCTTCGTTAGACCATATAATAGACGACACAGCCGTGGTAGTGGCCTACAAATGTCGCACATAACATCCGGGGAATGTCGTCTTGTAACGAGCTAAGTAAAGTTGTCACAGAATGCCAGTTGCATGCTGTGCCAGATATTTTGTGTGATGTTTTAATTGCAGTTTCGTGCAGTCAGCTACAGTTTCAAATGCGGCATGCTTTTCCGGTGAGATCACAGCAACATTATAAGGAATGACTTTAACGCTCTCCGAGTGGAAGGCATCCATGAACCGCTGACGTGTGCGTATCATTTGATGAAAACATAAATTTAGTAATAGTCAAGCTGCCATAATGATGACCTTGCAATGTTAACTACTGTAAACTTTTTTATGGAAATGTATTTTATATAGCTATGAGAGCAAAATTTGCTTGGTTGCAACTTGTGCAACCTTTAGCATTTCACAGAATTCAAGATGGCGATCTCGGCCATCTTGAATTTCGGCAAATGTTCAACTGTTGATCTCGATGACATAGAGGGCCGTGTAATACCTCTTTTAAGGGTTTTCCAGGATGGAAAGTCTATTTCTGGAGTTGTTTTTTGGATACGGGTTCAAAGTCAAGGTCATATCAGAGGTCAAAGGTCAAATGTACTTGTACAACCTGTAGCATTTCTCAACATTCTAGATGCATGTATATATTAAAATGTATTTGTCAGCCAGCCATTTCGATATGCAAGTATATGTAATAAGGAAATAAAGAGTATAATATGTATTCATCATCGACACTTGGCTCTCCTTCATCGTGTTCAATATCCATATGCTAGCTGATGAAAGAACTACAGCAGATATCTTCTCCCTCGCATTTGCAGTAGTCCATGCATGAAAGGCCTGCGCGGTTGCAGCTGCAGCGTTTGCCACTGCTATACATGCCTTGCACTCTGCAGTGCAGCTACAACTAACTACATCCAGGGGTGCTTGGGGAGCAACTGGCACTGTTAAGACGGCCGGTGTGATGGCGGAGCTTTCGATGCTCCAACCAAAGATGGCAATATTTCGAGCTTCTTCGCGTGGATCATGTTGGTCTGCGGTCTTCCACAGTAGCATCTGAACATGAGCTTGGTGCTGCAGGTTGGCACCAGTCGGTGGAAGTGTCTTCAGTGGCCGAGGTTTCTTGTGGCCACGGTAGAAGAGAGCACGTGCGTCATTCATTGGTGTACATCCCTTCTGGCCGTAGAGGGGTAAGAAGAATGTGTATGCTGTCTTCTGGAACTGAGCGTGGGTCGCGCCAGGCTGTCCGAGCTCTTCATCGATAGCTGGTATATATATATATATGTATATGTATATGTATATGTATATGTATATGTATATGTATATGTATATGTATATGTATATGTATATGTATATGTATATGTATATATATATATATATATATATATATATATATATATATATATATATATATATATATATATATCTAACTCGAGGAGCTTGAGCGCTGATATTTTCCTTTTCTAAAGGGGCACGACACTGTATCGCAGCCTCACAGTGCGTGGCTACCGAGAAGTTGACTTCACTTTCTGGGGCTTAACCGCTAAAACAGTTTCGTTGATTTCCAAGACATCGCCATTTCACTGTTCCATTTGACAACTCCCGTTCACGTTCCAATGGATCTGCGACAGCCATGCCGCATCTCGCAGCTGACTGAATATGACTGCCGCAGAGTGAAGCTGCGATTCTTCAGCGGACAGAGATTTCGTCGGAAGCAGAGGTGGGTTCACCTTGTAAGGCCCCGTGTAGTGCTCCAGCTGTATACACTGGTGGGTGAATCGCACAGCGGATACCTCGTGTTTCTTGAGTCGAGGGCTATTCAGCTGCATCACGCCAATCTTTCCTGTGTTGATGATGCCGTAAGGATGCTGGACGAACTCCATGACCATGGCGTGGGTGCCCTTCATCCCATTGGGGCACGCGATGTACAAATCGTAGTTGTCAGCCCAGCTGAAGATAGGGCCGATCTCCGTGCTTAAGCCGAGTTTCTTGTGGTAATCTGATCCAACACGAACTTGGCCACTGACTTGCGGAAGCGCAATACTTCGTTGTATGTGATTGTGATACCGTGCTCATTAAGAGTCTTGATGAGCTCTGAACTACCAAGCTTGTGGTGTAGTTTCACTGCGATCCCGAGTGTAGTCTGGTTTCTGCCGGCACCACAAATCCTAGTAAACCCTAACATTCTGGAATAGGTAGGCAACGAATCACATATAATCGGTCAATAGAGGTGGTCTTTTCCAAATGTTAGGTCAAATTTGAGTTTTCGACTTCTGATTTGACCTTGACTCAACTCCGTATCCAACAAATAACTACAGAAATGGACTCCCCATTCTGGAAAACCCTTAAAAAGAGATATTACACGACCCTCTATGTCATCGAGATAAAAAATAGAACATTGGCCGAAATCCAAGATGGCCGAGACCGCCATCTTGAATTCTGAGAAATGCTAAAGGTTGCACAAGTTGCAACCAAGTTAATTTGGATCTCCTAACTATATAAAATACATTTCCATAAAAAGGTTTACAGTAGTTAACATTGCAGGGTCTCATATGGGAAGTATAAGAGCGGCAACTTGACCATAAAATGAATAATAATAATACGCCGTAATAAATCCTGTGGTTGTTTGTCGTGCGCCGAAAACAATCATCTATCTGTGCCAAAACATAGGCGATATTCATAACGCAGTTGTCAATATCGCATCATTCTTACCTGTAGACTGTTTTGGTAGGATCGACTACGTAGGGTTACGTGAATATGACATCACGCCGACTCCCAGAATGCCAGTCAATTCACTTCGATTGACTTCCGGTCTCGAGTTCCTTCAAACGTCTTCATTAGCTATCTCCATGTTTATCCGAAAAGAAGAATAGCATATCCCAAACAATTGGCGGACGTAAAGCTAAAATAATGGCGCTCTTTCTAATAAATATAGGAATAAATAAAGTGACATATGTTAATTGATAGGCCATACTATGTCGGGCAGCCTAGGCCTACCTGTAGTTCAGAGTTATTGAACTTCAGCTGATCGCATGGGGTGACGTCAAATGCATTGTTTAAGCACTCTACAAAGACCGATTGACTTCCGGTTGCTAGTTCCCTCCAACTTCGTCATTCGCTATCTCCTCGTTTATCCGACAAGAAGTAAGTATACCCAAAACAAGTAAATGTATAACTCTTCAATTAAACACATTGTCAACTGGCACTGTAGCCCGACGGAACTCAGCCCGTGGGTGGTCATGCACTTATACATGTATGTTATCGAACGTATGTAGTGCGGACATGTAGCATTGACTGGTGACATCCAATGTTGAGAATTCTACTACACCGCTTGCTTTCGAGTCACCGGTCCGTGCTGCTTTTTATGGGGCGTACATTATTTACTAGCACTTAGCACCTGGTTACGTTCAACTCACACCTTTCTGAAAATAATTGGGTTCGGACACCTATCATTTCTTTCCGATATTCATTACTTTATCGTCAAGTGTTTAACTTGCTTTAAGGCATATTACCGTTCTGTTGGCCAAAAGACAACAAACATTGTTTATTCTCTTTTCGAATGTATTCTCTGTCCTTTTGTTTAGATCCATTGCATCACACCATGTCAGAATCGGACAATTTAAATGGAAGATTTGCTAGGTCACTTTCGAGTACTTGTATTGGAAGAATTACGAGAATAAAACCTGTTGAGAAGAACGGAGGACCTGAGGGAGGGTGTGTGTGATATTTCTCGAGGAAGCTGTAGAATAGATTAACAAAGTTTATGTAAATAAATAAAATCGATCAAAAGTTGGGGACCATTGTTGATACCTGCAGCGTACAAACTAGTTCAGGTACAAAATGAGAGGGGGAGGAAGGAAGGAGCGAGGAGAGATAGTGAAAGAGAGAGAGAGATAGAGAGAGAGAGATAGAGAGAGAGAGAGAGAGAGAGAGAGAGAGAGATAGATAGAGAGAGAGAGAGAGAGATAGAGAGAGAGAGAGAGAGAGAGAGAGAGAGAGAGAGAGAGATAGAGAGAGAGAGAGAGAGAGAGAGAGAGAGAGAGAGAGAGAGAGAGAGATAGAGAACTCGTTTATGTTTTGGCACGACTTAATAAGACATTAGTCTTGGTACAAAAGTGAAGTAATAAAAACACATATATGTAACAGTTGATGGCAAGAACACCAAAGAGGGGGGACATTTAGGTAGACCATACAAGTAAGTAAACAATACAAAATACACAGTAAAGCACATTAAATTTACATGTTCTCTCGCAGTACTGTAAAGCACATTTGAGCAAGAACACGGTAAGTAATCGATCAAGATTATTTTTGAGTTTCAGATTTAACAAGATTGCCACCTAGAGAATCAACTCAAGATGGCAGGTGGACAAGGAAGCCCTTTGGCTTATCGAGAGTCCAACCTATCTATCTAAATGTACCCCGCCCTTCTTAGGTACATGTCAATTTTATTTTTGAACATATTAACACTACTAGCACTTACACAATCAGCCGATAATCTGTTCCATTCATTTACTGTTCTTTGTGAAAATGAAAATTTTCTAATATCTAATCTACATTGCTTCTTTGCTAATGTAACTCCATGTCCTCTAGTCCTTCTCTCTTCCTTGACTGAGAAAAAAATATTTCTGTCAATATTTTCATACCCATTCAATATTTTAAAAACTTCTATCTGATCTCCTCGCAGTCTCCTGGTTTCTAGTGTTGTTAATCCACATTCTTTTAGACGCATTTCATAACTAATATTCCTGAGTTTTTGTATCATTTTGGTTGCTCTTCTTTGTACTCTTTCTAGTATATCAATATCCTTCTTGCGATATGGCCTCCATGCCTGTATGCAATATTCTAAATGAGGCCTAACTATTGTTTTGTACAGTGGTATTATTAGTTCTTTTTCCTTGTACACTATATTTCGCCTAATTAATCCAAGAATTTGGTTTCCCTTCGCTGCTGCAATTGCACACTGTTCCGGTACCTTCATATCAGCACTAATGGTTAACCCTAAGTCTTTTTCCTTTATGGTAGTATTTAGTACAGTATCACCCATTGTATATTGTGCATCTTCATTCCCATGTCCTGTGTGGAGGCACTTACACTTCCCATAATTAAACAGCATTTGCCACTTCTCAGACCATTCGGTCAACTTATTTAGATCATCTTGTAATTGCTGTCTATCTGTATCACTTTTTATTTTTCTGAACACTTTTGTATCATCCGCAAACTTCAACACCTTGCTTGTTATATCATCATCCAAATCATTGATATATATTAAGAACAAAATAGGTCCCAATACTGATCCCTGCGGTACTCCACTCAAAACCGATTTCCAGTTTGAAACCTCCCCATCAACTACTACTCTTTGTCTTCTATCAATAAGCCATTTTTCTATCCAGTTAATCATAACATTGCCTATGCCATGGGCCTTCAGTTTAAGTAGTAATCTTTGATGTGGCACTTTGTCAAAAGCTTTTTTAAAATCTAAGTATATTATATCTACTGGTGATCCCTCATCTACCCACTTTGTGACATCTTCCAAAAAACATAAGATATTTGTTAAGCATGACCTCGCTTTTAGAAACCCATGTTGAGATGGGTTAATCAAGTTATTTTTAACAAGAAAATCAACCAAGTGCTCTTTAATTAGTCTTTCTAATAGTTTACAAATCACCGATGTTAAACTCACTGGTCTATAGTTCTCTGACTTGTTTCTTGATCCTTTTTTAAATAATGGTATGATGTTTGCTTCTTTCCATTCTAACGGAACTACTCCTTCCTCTAATGCCAAATTGAACACTGTTGCAAGTGGTGTGCTAATTTGTTCTACAATTTCCAGTAGTAATTTGGGAGGAATCCCATCCACTCCAGGTGACTTATTATCCTTCATGTCCCTTATTTTCTTAGCTACCATTTTTGGTGTTACAATTAGTTGTCCTAAATAGTCTGACTCTCTCCCTTCGAATTTAGTCTCTGGTACTGGTAATGCACTAATATCTTCCCTGGTAAATACCGAACTAAAGTATTCATTTAGGTTTTCTGCCATTAAGAATCCCTCTGTTATTATGTTTCCATCACTATCTTCTAGAGGTCCGACCTTATCCTGAACTTTCTGTTTACTTCGAACATACGCATAAAAACTCTTGCTGTCATGTTTTATATTAAAAGCTAATTTTTGTTCATAGCTTCTCTTTGAATTTCTAATTTCAGCTGTGGCTTGGTTAAGTGCTTCTTTATCAATGACATAGTCTTCTTCACTTCCATTATGTCTATATGTCTTCCACATCATTTGCTTGTATTTGATTTTTCTAATGGCTTCTTTTGATAAGTGTTTATTTTTTGACCGTTTCCCTTGTTTTTTCAAGGGGACAAATTTTTCGACAATGCAGTCAATTTCACTCTTTAAGATATTCCAACATTCTTTTGCTGTCTTATTCTCCAGTTTGTTATTCCAGATGTAACAGAAAGTGTATATAACTTACTAAATAAGCAAAAAGGACACACAAAGCACACTGAGTGATATTAGGACAGTTTATTTGAGTCAATGGTGCTAGACATCGCCGGGTTCGTGAACATGCCTACATTGGGTAAACAAGCATTTCATTTACACTTATATACAAATCATATTATTGTTCTAATAAAGGTACTGGTAGCCCGTGATTATTTCCCTTGTTAACAATATACGTATTTAATGTCTACTGCACATGATAATTTACACTAATTAGCAGAGTTCGTTTTTACAACACGTTCAGGTGTCTCCACATATGTATGATGTAATTTTACAAATCTCTATAAACAGTAGCAGCAATAATGGGCAGCGTACCGTGTTCATGGAATTCGTCTACTATATCATTATATTAGGTGCATGTGACTGGTTCCCATGAACCAAGAACTAATTGACATATCCATTACGATGTGGTTTGCCTACGTCACAATCAAACTGCTGTGCGCTACATTCATAATCTTCTGAAACCAGAATTTCAAGAAAATATACGGCGAAATATACGGTGTTCAGGCAGCCGTTTTTTGTTTTGCTTGACGGATTTTGCAAAGCAACTGTTGCATGACATCTCGTACACAAAACACTGCCACATATAACCAACAGTCACTTTAAAAACTGTTCCATTTCGTCATAAAGAAACACTTCTGTCGTCACAATTTCAATAAAATTTACGATGGTATAAGCACAAATGCATCACGTTTCTGGCATCCATTTTGATGGCTCGGTGGAGGTTTTGCTTAGCAACAAGTCACTTGAAGGATAGGTAAATTCGAGCAGTACTACTAATACACACGCTTGAAATGATGATTCCACGCAATGGCCAGTTTTAGTGAATGTATATATGGGAAAACGTTTATGTGACAGGATATGACATAAGAACAAGCGAAGTAGACTTACGTCCTTAACAATACTGGCATATGATCACAAGAGCTGTAATCCTTGAACAGTCGGTGTCATAAATTACAACAGCCGTTCAAACTTTCAGCAACAATTTTATGATCAGTGGCAATTAAGTGTGTTGCAATTTGAACATATTATTGCTGCATAAAAAACATGATACAATACTCTACTCGCAAAATGTACAAAGAAACAGGTCAAATTTGTAGCATGCGTCAGTAAAATTCAAAAAAATCTGGTACACCATTTTTGTGTGGTTTTAAATATAGATATCAATGACTGTACCAAACCTGAAAATTGTAGATTATTTCCTAAACAAATCTATTCCACAAGTCTATTTAGTCAACCTGCTTCAAACTATGCACAAATGCAGTAAAAAATATACGTGACTGTTGTGTAGACAAGGTTTCGTAAACAGCATGCTTCTTGAAGCCTCCAGCTAGAAATTCAAGCGAACATTTGTGGAAATAAAATTCAAGACATGCCTGCAATGTTGTAGATCCATTCAAATTCTGTATGAGTAGTACTCTTTCAAAAAGAACCATATACATGCATAAATATGTCGCCACAGATACTGATATTGTAAACAGCATGCAAGAAATCCAACATTTATGGAAACTAAATTGAAGACACAGTAACGTGACTGCGAGGCTGCAGATACATTATGATCCTGGGGGTACTGGTTGTATTTTGCCAAAGAAACATCATATGCATAAAGTGTACTTCAGCAAATGATAACAGGACGTAAAGCAGCATGTCACATAATGGGAATGTGAGGTTTCTAACTCAACAACGATGTGAACAATCAATGAAACAATCACAAAACTGCTACTCTGGTATGCAAGTTATCATGTCACATAGCTTTAACTGCGTCTTGTTGCTAAAGACCTTACTATCACATTGTAAAAGACTTGAATTTCTCTTTCTATGTTTACTGCTAGTGTGCATATGCTGGCACCTTACCACCTGTTTGTGTAATCTCACAAAGTTGCAACATTGGAACAAATTCCATAAATCAATCACAACATTATGTTTCAGGGGTAGAACATTTATTTTACTAGACAGCGGGACTAGTAAAGTCAAAAGTTTACTAGTCCGCCAAAATATAAAAACAAACCAAAGTTAACTAGTTCCAATTTGTCTTAAAACTAAAAAAATAGTATATGATGCAACCCCAGTTAAATAACAATGCACTTTTCATAAAGGTGACAAATAAAATAAGACAGAAATAACAAAATTAATTAAAAAATGAAGAAATTAAAAAACTGTGCAAATGAAAAAGAACACCCATTGACCGGTAGTACGACCCTACCATCATGAATTTTCTACAATCATTCTGGAAATTTACCTCACATTACAATGCTCTACTGGACTGTATTAATGGAAAATAAAAAGATTACAATAGAAAATTATAGACATCAAAGAACAGTAATCTTACAAATAGTGCCCAGACAAGTTCATAGCTGGTAGCAATGTCATCATTTATGAGTAAATGAAGCTGCTGTAGCCAGTTGCTCACTGGCAACAACTTATCACCGTTTTAATGACTTTTTGGATTTAGTTACATCCTCCCAGGCTGTGGATAGGTTAGGGCTAGGGTCACTGTGACTACAAAGACTTGATTGATTGATGAAGGGTGGGGTGGATGACACATTTGACTTTTACTAGACAGGACTAGTTATTAGGCAGGTTTACTAGTCTGCCCTTATCTTTACTAATGTACGGACTAGCAGACTAGTCCGTACACTAGACAGACTAGTTGGTAGTTCTACCCCTGATATTTTATATATGTAAGCGTGTTAAGTCGACATCACAGAAAACTATAAAAAAGAGTAAATATATGGGTAAATATTTTCTATCTTTCAACTAAAATAATATGCATCATAAAACACAATCGTACAATGAGTAATTCACACTGACGCTTGACCGTGTTTCAACATTAAATTTACATATGTACACAAGTGCCTTGAATATACCCTTCGACCTAACTGTTTCAATGCCGAGCTCTTGCACTAGTTTCCTTCCAACGATCAAATACACAATCACATAGTTGGAATATATTGGATCGCATTTTCCAACAACCACATATTACCAACAACAGCAGGAACAGACAACAATGCTGCCACAAATCTACGACAGCTGAAAACAATCTAAACAACAGCCACATTGCCTTCAAGAAAAACAGTAGAGCGTACAGGTGTATATTGTTTTCAACAACTCTACACTTCTATCTAAACACATCTGGTTCAGTCATACCTGTATGAAACCGGAAATCAGCATTTGGTTTCTGTATAAAAACTATTCCGCTTCACACAACGTTTACAGCATCATGACACAGTGTTAAGTGCGGCCAAGCATCGGATGAAAGTGGACAAACATATTTGTACACGTCGCCAACAGTTACAATAAGCACACGCCATTCAGAGAAAACATTTTCTTAGTAAGAAAGTGAGAAAGTGAAACAGTATCACTGCTTAAAATTATGTTCTTATATACATATTCTGGTATCTAGATTAAGTTCTGGAACATTTTCCTGTGTAAGTTCAGAAAAATTAACAACACAAATGCATTTTTAAGTTCTGAGATGTTGTGGGTCCAGCAAAACAGCAATGGATTTACAAATGTGCAACGTTGCAAGAAACCAGGAAGTCTAGAGAATGACACCCATTTCATTGAACTATTGACTGCTTTAAGTATTTCCCGTCTGTACGGAAGACGTATCTCATCGCAGACAATGACTATTCAGACAGCCTTCTTGCATGCATATTACAAAAGCCCATAAAGATAATGTACAGTGATTTTTGTTGAGTAACTGAACAAATGGTTCCTGGGCATATATCACGTTGCCACTTTCCATGGAGTTAATATTGCACAATGGCGAAAACTATAACACGAGCCACTCATTAGCTGCTAACGGACACTCCTGCTTGAGCAATAAGAAGACTACACACAACAACTAGAGCATATGTGTGATGGCACACTCCCCAACTCGACAGGAGTGTCCGTGTCATGGTACTTCATCCGGTTCAGAAGTAGGAGTGTCTGTCTGAGGACACGTTCTTGCCACAGCAGCAGGAACATCTGCGTGATGGTACTTCGTTAGATTCGGATGTGTGTTGGTACTTCAGCCTGGTCTACGGTGTCTTCGCTCTCCAATGTCTCTGTGATAATGTGTAACTCTGTACAGGTGGATATGTTAGTCTGTCTACAAGTCCATGGTGTCTTGTGTAATGCGTGGCTTAAATGACGTCACCTCGTCGTAGACTTTTCCTACAACAAATATGGCAGATTTTTATATGAGAGGATGTATTCGTTATTAATTAAGAAACAGCAGTAATAATATATATTCCTATACAACTGCATTAAAAAACAATAACCACTCTATAAAAATTACTTCATCCATACTGACATTCATACAAAGATAGCACAATTAAAAATGTAATCATCATACCTAAATTATGTAACTACAGTAGTAACTGTAGTGTAACTTTGTCAGACATAGTCACAATACTTTATTTACAGACTATAATAATAATTTTTTGTATGATTTATAGCAGATACAAACATTTAATGTCTTGTTGAAGAAAAGGGTGGTGTTAATGTAACATCAACATTTGTCTTAACGGGAGTGTTGTATTATTATTTCGCTTTAACTTAAACGAACACATTGAAGGTCAAACCAAATACGTGTGTACATATGTGTGTGGCCTCTTGATACATACGTTTCCACGTTGGTATATCCAGTTCTTTGTCCTCGAACGACTGATCGTATGGCTCCGAGATGGGCTCATCTGAAGGGTCAGCGTACGCCTTCAAGTAGGGATGTGCAAGAGCTTCCTCTGCTGAGATCCGTGTGTCTGGATCGAGGTCCAACATCCGCTCCAGAAGGTCAATGGCTGCAAGGAACATGCGGAACGTGAAGGACTTCACGTTGAGCCAAATCAAACACATCCCATGTGGCAAAACTATTTTTTATTAAGCCTTTATTTTAACAATTTTGAACAGTTCAAAATAACATGTTATCTGAACAGATGAGTGGCAAAACAATTAATGTTAACACAATGCTCCCATGGATCATAGCTCTGCATGTGTCACCAGAACAGTGGCGCCACCCTGTGTATTCTTCCTTACTAAAATATGTGTTTCTTTTTAAAGTCCAATGTACCCACTTGGCACATTTTTAACTGTTGCTGGTCTTTATTAGAGTGAGTTTTTTTGTATTTCACATGATATACAATTTTCATAAGTTCAAAACCTGTTTCAAGACACAGACAAAACAATATAGCCTATCTAAAATGTGAAATAAAATAGACATTAAACTGACAGATTCATATTTGGTATCCATATTCATACTCCAAAATGTGTTCTTGATTTAATTTGATCACAGATTTATCAAGCAGTAGCTGCAAGAGTCGTGTCTTCAGCCACAACATTTCACCACTGCTATTTCTAGTCTGCAGATAAAGCAGCAAGGAATAGTGAGTACTTAACACGGACTAAGGATAGAGGCACAGCAAGTACAACTACAAAAATCATTTGTAAACAAGCCAGCTAAGAGGTAGAGGCAGAGCAGTGACACAGGAGAGTTGTGGGAGAACAACAGCCATGTCGAAGTTGCTAACTTATTAGTATCACTGCTGCACAAACTACTCCTGCTTGTTCTTATTTTAATCTGGACCTTTTTGGAACATAAGAAATACTTAGTACTGTAGAAGGATCATTTACAATCGAATTTTCTTCACAACACAACTATGAAATTGAAACTAACTTTTGTTTTGACTGTCAGTGAAGTGAGTCAATATCACAGCAGAGTTATGGAGAACATGTTATTTTAAATATTACTGGGAGTGCTTCCGATTTGATGAACACTTTCAGTATTATTATTTTTACAGCACCATTTCCAACTGAGTCCACTGCACACTACAGAGAATCTGATTAAAAGGTAACATGTAATAGCAGCGATATCAATGCTTGTATTTTGTTCCTAAAACTTAGATAGGCATGCAAACATAATTACAAGCCATACACAAGTATTATTATAATACATAATTGGAATAAAAGTGGTAGATTAAACATAATAAAAATTACAGTAAACCTAAACCAATATAAACATCAGTAAGTCACTGTATTAAACAAAAGTTTTCAAGGCTGTCTTGAACGAGTTGAATAAAATACACAATAATTAATACAACCAACAACGAGAACCATTTGCAACAAATCACAACTCGGTGTGTGTGCATATGGAAAGGAAACAACGACATTATTGCTTTAGCAAACACATTTCTTCTGTCAGAACTCAAAAAACTTTTAATGGTAAAATGGTGTCACTGTATAATTGTACAGTGATTCCATTTTGGACCATTTTTTTTGGACAATTTATCAAGCCATATTGTAATTTAAACTTACTCTTTAATTTAACGTACACATGAAGGGGATTTATGTAGCGAAACAAGGCAATGGTCAAATTAATGTATGAATCAACAACACGACACAGACAACTGACTTCCCACCTGGATTCACAAGATCGTAAGTCAAGTTTTACCTAAAGGATTCGCTCCGTGGAAATATTTCTTAAAGTCCCTCTTTTTCATCTTAGGCAGTGTGAGAATGTACCTCCTAGCCTACAGTAGAGAGAAGACATACCTACAAGGTGCAAACCAATCAAACAAGGCAAAGTAAACAGACGTGGCTGATGATGACGGGTAGACCCAATTTTTTCTCAAACAAAAACATCGCCCAAATCATGTTTGCATTTACTTAGACTTGTTGGAGTTCCTGCAGTTTTCTTTGCTGCAGTTCAGAGAAAGTATCGTGAGTAATTTGAAACTTAAACACCAAAGCAATATGAACAGCCAAACAAAAACTTGTGCCTACCCATCACATTTCAACCCATGATTAGGTTTGCACAAACAAAACGATAAGAGCCTTGCAGACTAGTTGTAGGCTTGTGTAGCACCAACCAACAACATCAAACCAAGCATTTGACTGGCTAACGCCAGTCAAAGTCTCACCTTTTGGGTTTGCGCCGTGGAAAACCTGTTTAAAGTCTCGTTTTTCCATTACTGGCAACGAGCTAATGTATCTCCGAGCCTGTTGTCACATAAAAGCCAACATAAATCATGAAATTTATGTCTCGCTACTGGTACATATTATGTTTGGGCTGATCAAATAAGACCATCACGCTGTTGGGTCAGATTTTATTTTTTCATTTTGCTTATTGGCTGATCATCCTAAATTCTTGCCATTTTAGTTATTGTAAAATAATCATTATATCTAGTAATACAGCGTACTAGTAAATTTCTTTTATAAAAATGAACGTTTTACCATTCTGATACTTGCACAATTTCAGAACTTACAATTCTGCCTTAAGCAAATAATTATGCTCTCTTGCCTATTTTGAAAGCTATACATTTCTGGCAGAACTATGCATACGAATTATGTATTCAAACATTGCAAATATATATTTACATGAATTGTGTTGAATTAAAACAACTTTTCTTAAATAAAGTAAATTGTACTTAACAGCACATACTGTGTTATATTTATAATCAATAATATACATTAATGAGACGATCACAAATTATTCATAGCTGTCCAACATTATTAAATATATACTACATTTCTACAGCACTCGACTTTTAAAGAGATATAGAACTCTTAGATGCATTGGCTCAAACACATTTTTTCTTTTTGGCAAAAGATAAATTACTACTAAGTTCCAAGATGGCCGCTACTCACCTCGTCACTCGTGATCTTGGCCAACAGAGCGTCACTTGGCGTTCCGACGAGTGACATTATTCTCGTCAACTGGTCGATATGTGCACATTGTTAAGGCGGCAACTATTGTGAACATCAGTACATTACACCAGGTTGCAAAAACAAAAAATTACTTTAGAGATAAAAATTACATTTTTAATTCACCAGTCTGGATGACTATCTAATGTACGTTAACACTAGCTTTTCTTGCAGAATGTCATTATTTTTGGTGACATTTACTAGTTAGATTAGCTAGAAATAAATCAGCCTCACATCATGTGATTTTTTTTAGATTGAATTTAGCATGGTTCTATCCATATAATTGTTAGACTACCCAGGGTACATACTTATATTATAATTTTTTGGGTATTATGGTTTAGGTATGGTAAAAATATAAAAAACTACACATAAACACTACACACAAGGTTCTACTATTTAGAATGCCGAAATAAGCTCATATTTTAAATTAAACCAAGCTAACGAAGGTACCAATGCCATCACACCATTTGTTCTTCTCACCTGTGCTGCCACCTGTTGGATACCATAGTGACAAAAAAGCACTTACAGCTGCACTAATATTACACTATATCTAAATATGCATAAGTCTACATTCACTGTCATGCACATACATATTTTTACACATATAATACAGCATACATGGATTAAACGAACTGATATATTATAAAATCAAGTTTACAGAATTTTATCAAATTATAATTATTTATTCTCTTGTGTACTGGCTATTATAAAGAAAACCAATAGTAAAATACAATAAAAAAAATTTGTTTCATCAGCGTGAAGCTTTATGTGCTACAATAAAACTAAGTTATTGCCTTTGACGACTGTGACATGTATGATTGTGCTGCTGTATAGCCATTTTGAATCATCAGACAAAATATGTTTTTAACATGACAAGGAGCTGCTGTGATAGCAATCACAAAAGCACTCTATTTTGAAATTGAAAACGTAAAATGCCTGCATTTATCTATCTTTTACTTCTTCATTGATTTAGCTCAAGCTACTTTTGAAGCTTCGTTTGTTTATATACTATTCAAGCGCACTAGCGTATTATAAACAGGCCTGTGCATATGTACATCAGCCGACTTGCAGAGGACAAGGCTGAATCAAAAGAAAGCAAAGCTTCACTGGAGAAAAAACAAATAACAAATCAAACTGATGGTAGGTTTGGCTTTAAAATAACAGTTTCAGCAAGTTATTCAACACGACAGGAGACGATGAAGGGTCGTTCATAATTGTCAATGTTTAAGTTTTAACTATTTACACAGAACTGAACTAGTACACCTGAACGTGAAAACACTGATAACTATCTAGATTGCGACATATTTAGATATGGTATAGTGTTACAACATGGTATGTGCTAAGCTCATGTAATAGCAATAATACTGTCATTACCATGTTTACCAACAATTACGTACAATAACTATGGTTATTCAATTATCATGCGACTAACGTTTTAATAATTAAATGGGAGGCGTTAACCAGTGTCACTCCTTCTGTAAACTCTGAATGGAGAAATAAATGCTGACAACTATGAACGACGTATAATATAAACAAAACTGATTGTAAGTTTCTTTTTCAATAGTTGTAATAACAATAACAGGTACATCAGTGAAAAATAAATCTAAAAAACACTGGTACTACTAAAACAATGTTTTTAATGGTTCACGTCAGAGTTTCAACAATTCATTTAGACCCAAATAATAATAATAATAACACTGGATATAGCTTAATTTTTCACCATTTCCAAGAATACATTCAACATGAATAGGTTAATCAATTAAATTTTAGTTGTTTTGCAAGTTAAAAAACGTTTAAAAAATTTGCTTAATCTGCTTGGGTATTAAGGTAGGACACTGGTCGGGAAATGGATTTTGATGATATCTCAACAACCAGAGCAGCAATCTTTCTAAAACTTTCAGGATGTGGTTCTGGTGGGAAAAGATGACCAATTGTAAAATTTCATCTCATTTGCATAACCGTAACCATGGCAACCGGCTTTTCTGTGAAAATAGGTACGCATGATTTTGCGGGAGGTCTTGCAGTAAAACTATGCATATGTTTCTTTCTTTTTTGTTTGTTATGATCCACTGAAGTGTTGTAGAGTGCAATGATGCTGTTTTTGATCAACTCCTTACAATATTTATTATCAAAAAGAAATTGCAAAGATTTTTTTCGTTTTTCCAAATATTATAACAACTTCAGTCATCAATAAAAATCTTCATATAAAAGCTATCATGTTTAAAAAGCATCATTGCACTCACTGCACCATTGGGAATACATGGTAAAAAAATCAGACTCCTAGGTTTTGTACTTTTTCCGGGAGACCTCCCGCAAAATAGCAATATTGTCGAAAAGTAAGTTTTGAGAAAACGGCAAAAAACCAAATGAACATCAAATATTTTTAATAACACCAGTGTAAAGTAACCATTATGACTGTTTTTCATACCAGAAGCATGTGGTAACTATATAATGAAAGTGTGTGAACCATATTCAGTATATATATATATGGAATTTGTTTATAGTTTACACAAGCGGCGGCGGCGGCAGTGAATAAATTCATCACTGGCCAAGCATACTCATACATTGTATATGTATTATGTAATGTTGTCTTTTATTAAATAAAATATGATATATATGTATATTATATATATATACATATATATATACATATATATATATATATGTAAGGCCTATACATATATACACATATTTATATCATATATGTATATATATATATATATATATATATATATATATATATATATATATATATATACACACAAACATCTATTACTAAATCATTGGTCAATTTCATGCACACATATCATAAATGATAAGCATACTCTGTCACAATTAATGTTTAATGAATTATTTAATGTTAAATAAATTGTTTAAAAATTTAATTACCTAAAATACTTTTCATATTTGATAAGAAAAAAATAATGCTAGAAAAGTAAATCCAACAACAGTACCACCTTTCGTTTTATGTTAATTCCACATTGGATTAATATGAATGAAACAAATTCAGTCAAATTATTTTCTGTAATAAATAAATAAATGTAACTTCCGACTGATACTGATAGAGCGACAAACTTCGGCAGCGCCAGCGCCGCTGTCAGTGACAGTCCGGGTGGTCGGCGGCCGGCGGCCGTAGCCGCGTAGCAAGGCCAGCCTGACGTCGCCGTCGGCATTTCTTTCCCCGTTCGCTGCCGCTTCCGCGAGTCCGTTGCGCGACTGAACAGCATCATGCAGGCTGTTCATGCTATCTCCCGCGCATTCAGCTTATTTGCGTTTATTATATCGTTTTTGTCTTTCAAATTGGTAAACCGTACGGATCTTTCGTCGATCCGACGCCATGACACATACAGGTCATTCATCTTGAAGCCGCACCGTGATTGGCTGGCGTCGTTGCATAAGGTCAATTTTAATTAGCTACGTGGCCGCGATCACCATATATGGTTCGCGTGAGGTCGGGCTGCCAAGCAACAGCTGAAACTGTTCGTGATTGGATAGTTTCGCGGCACTTTCGGCGCCGATAACTAATTTATGTACGGATGTCGCCGATTTTTGACTTCGGTAGCGTACGGAAGGGATCATTTCGAACACGAGGATACCAAACATGGCCGCGTTGCATGGAGCAATGTTTACGTTTGAGCGCGCTGAAAGTTGGCCCGTTTTCGTCGATTTTAAAGGCCAGCCGCCATAACGACATTAGCAGCTAGTTGGGTAACGACATAGTTAATCCTTTTATTGGTACTTTTAGGACGAATTCAGTGAAATAAAGTTAGCAACACGTGCGCAAGACATCGTTCGTTCTGAAAATCAAGTTTATTAAAATTCGACCGTTTTGTCATTTTCCTGCAATTCCCGACCCGCGGCATACGTTAAAGGAACATGCAACCATAGTATTGAAAATGCGTTAAAATCCCCCCAATTCCCACATACCATTCATGATAGAATATTGTAACACATGTATTTTTTGTTTAATTTTGTAAGAATGTTATACATCATAAAATTAATCTTGAAACGTGCATTTTCACTGACCATGGGCGCTGCCATTGTTGCCCATTTCACGGGGAACTCACGAAGATTAACGCGAGAGAATGCGTGAGTGTGACGTAGGCGGTCCACCACCTCAGCGATATAGGCGTAGCGTAATATGTAAACACTAGCATAGCGACATGAATCGAGTTGTTTTATGAGTCTTGTGATAATGAAATGCTTGAATATCAAGCATACGGATGTCAAAAGAAGGCAGGAGAAGAGTCCGTGAAAGGAAAGAGATTTGTCCAAATGCCAATAAATTATCTACGAAGCCCGCCGTCGAAGGGCGAGTTGGCGAACAAATGGCTCCACAATATAGGTACGAGTCATACAGTGGAAACATTCAATTTCAACCGGAAAATGGTTTGCCAGGACCATGTCACCGTTGACATGGAACACAGGTTGCCGGGATTGGGTGAAAGACGACTGTTGAACGAAGCTACTGTCCCCACTGAATTTGTGCACAGAACGAAAAGTTCGGGGCCGAAGCGAAGGGTCGGTGTTGCACGCGAAGAAGGGTCTCGCAAAAGGGACGAACTTAATGTATGCAAATACTATATATGGGGTACTAGAATATCATTCAATGTATTTCCTTTATTATAATAAAAATCAATGATTAGTAAAATATTCATTGCGCGACGGTCGACTGGAATAATTAGTTGGATAAACGATTTGTTTACATATGAAAGTGGGCGATAATAAAAGTTATTAAGCTCCGTCGAACCAACCAAGTCCAAAATGGATTGCGCGATTTCCTTTGTTGCAGTCTCTACTTGAGCATCATTATTCTTTATCCTATTCTGTATGAATGTTTATATTATAAGGGACGGCGTTTTTTTATAGCTAACGCTGTGTAACTATTTAAATGGATGAATATATCTCAGACTCAGTGGGTACGTGAAGAATTCGTTTTGTTTTGCCCACCCGAGGCGCTAGCGGTGGTGGATCTGTGACGTCACACGACCACAGGCGAAATGTCCAAAATGTCAGCCTCCAGGGAGGTTCACTAATTATCCTTAAAAGTTAACAAATCATTTCAGAAAAAAATAACAAAATATGGGATATGATTCAATGAACATTGTTTAATGGTTTAAGCAATTTTTACTTTTTGGGTTGCATGTTCCTTTAAGCAGAGACAGTTTTTCACAAAGGATATGGTCAGTTCCGGGAAATAGTGCCTTGCCATTCAGTAGTTCAGCCATGTTACAGCCGACTGACCAAATGTCCACTGTAACAGAATAGAAGACAAACTGCAAGCTGTCTGATGGTGCATGGCGACCATCTTGGTAACCATGGCAACTACCAAGTTACCATGACAAAAATGAAATCCACCACCAGAAAACCGGCTATGAAAACCAAAGTGCACAGCCAATTTGTGTCATATTTTTAGGCTCTCTGCTTTCAGAGAACTGTGTAAAATTAACATAGTGCAGCAAAAGTATAGAAAGCAGATATATATATATATATATATATATATATATATATATATATATATATATATATTAGGGTTAGTATAGCAAAATTGCAAACAACTGATGTAGTGAACGAGAGCAGTTAACGTAAAATAAATAAACATACAACTACAGATAAAAATGCAAATTTTCATAAGCTATAAAGTGACAGTCATTATTTAAGTATGTGTATGCATGTTTTGCACCACACAATGTGGAATCCAACTAGTAAGCAATGTTCATCTATAAAAAGTCCTTTTCGTAAAATTCCCTTGTCTCTGCATTTATCAAGAGAACACCTGTATTTTGAATTATTTTGAAGATACTTATGCTTTTATACATCCCAGTGAACAATTCTACTAAATATTATATAACACGGGGCATGTATTTTTACTATATATGACAATCTTTTGAACAGCAAAAACCATCAAGACATCAGATTCTACTCTTCTAAAAAAACCTGTAAAGAATATGCCTGATATTTCAATAAACTTTCACAAATTTATTGATAGATTTATTGTGTATATGTGACCCACCACGCCAAAATGAGACGCTTCTCACTGGAGCTTATAACGATATACGAGCCAAAACATTGACACTCATTTATTTTCAAAAATGACTTTCCAGCGGCAATCGTTCCCAAATAGTATGATCTAACATATGAAAGTTGTTTAAATTTCATGACTAATGTTTAAATGTGTTAATCTGGGTGTGTTTTGACACCTATCAAACGTTGTTTAATGGGTGTGATTGTTTTAGACACAACAAATTACCCACTTTCTCTTCAAGAATAATCCAAGTAAATTGTCTCCGATTGCGCTATGTTTGGTACCCCCGGAAAGCTGGAATTCTATTCTAAAAACTGACAGCATTTTCATTAAAGATTTTCCATAAATGTGCATGTTAATTGAGCTTTCGTAAAGGCTAAGCGTCACCTCTGATTGGCCAGCTGTCATTTACAGCTCGTCAGATCAACTTCCGGTCTTTTTTTACGCGCATTTTCCCTTGACAATTCACTGTTAATACAAACGATTTCAGTATTGTTCTATGAATTTAAGCAAGGAGAACATTGTCTTTTATCTTCTGAATGAAACTGTTCGCTGTGGCCTCAGCAATACGAGTCTTAGAGATGTGGCAATCAATTATTTCATGCATGTCTGTGACGGGGTATTTTTGTCAGTATAGTTTTACTGTATACGCTAAAATCCGGCAGTGGTATCTAATTTCTCTCACCACTGAAGATACAGTACGTAAAGGAATCTAATCTAAAGATTATTTTAATAATAACGTAATGAGTGTGTGAGGTATTGACTGGTTTGTATGCCTTATGAAAACTCACTGCATAAAACTTTCAAATTCGCCGACTGCTATTACGTCCTATATTTGCACCTGACCTGTCACTCTCGTCTCAGACTCGATGTGATGATCACGCCTGCCTATAAAGTATTGTACTGGTGCTGATCATACTAAATTTTAAATATGGATTTTAGGCTTCAAGCATAGATAAACACTATCATAATTATTGTGTATTTAAACTGGTCCATCTGGAGCAAAACGTGTCTGCAAGAAGCGAAATCTTCACAAATAAAGGAGTGAACATTTTAAAGCAGTTTTTCTCAGATTAGTACATTTTGCATTTTTGACAGTCAAATAGGTGTATCTCTGGACATAATGTGACTATAAATAAAATTGAGGTATCATTATTTCCGTCTGAATCTGCTCTATCCAATAAAACGCCCTACCATTATTTTCGAGAAGTGTCTCATTTTGGTGTGGCGGGTCACATATGTGAGTGAAACATACAATTATAACCAAAAACAGTAACAAAACAACAAACAAAACAGTAATCCAAATTGTACCTGGAATTTCTTTCAAAAATAAATGCTGTATATTCCATGGTTTATCTGTAATAGTAATCAATACTGTTGTCAGATGTTTTATGGAGTAATCGAAATTTCTTCTGTAATCAAACCTGACTGTGGCACTAGTCTGATATTAGTAGGATAGGCAGCATGCAAAGCCAGTTATGTTTAGCAACACCTTAATTACCAAGAGTTATTATTACTTGCAACCATGCAAATAGAAAGCCTGAAAAATAAGAAAGCAAGCCCATGCAGCCATGACATTGCAACGTAAACCCACAAAGCCTGGCTCTGTTGTCACAAATGAGATTTAATGGGGCTATAATTATTATTGTATCTCAGTGGTGCTAATTCTGCCAGTGTTTTATGCTTAAGTTCCCTTGTATTCGTGGTCCTTATGTGTAGGACTTATGTTCCTATGTTTGCAGTCCTTAGTTCAATGGCCGGTACATTTGCAGTGCTCATGCCAGTGATACCTATGCACGTATGCCTTCAGTCCACACTTCCAGTCATCATGATCGCATTATTGATGCATTTTATCTCTACTGTGTATCCTTACGATTCCAAGCCACATGTTTCTTTGTTTATATTACATTTACATGTAGTCTTGTTGTTTATGTTTTCAGCCCTTATGATTTTAGTCATCACGTTTGCTGTCCGTATGTCTTTGGTTCTTCATATTATACTTATATTACAGTCCTCACATCTACAGTAATTATATTTGCAGTACTTATGTACTACTACTGCACTGTGCTAACAATGACCGTCTGTCACATGTAAGACACACATGTATACACTACATACAATGTATTTTTATCTTTGCGGTTCTAACAAAAGCTGTCGTTGTTTCTTGTATCAACTGAAATTGTTCGTATGTGTTGCTACACTGCTATGATCTCCTTGGTTACATCAGAAAGGATATTATTCTCAGCAGGAAAGATTGGCACTCGCAAAATCAGTTCACCCATGATACAGCCAATGGCCCAAATATCGACTGAAACAAAGCATCATGGGTAACATACAACAAAGGTCATCATGCAGAACCTGGCATCCGAGAGTGTGTGAATCACTGCTGGGTCGTGGGTACAGAGATGAATGTTGTGCTTTAAACTGTTTCACACTTAATTTATTGTTTGTGTTTTACTTTTGATATTGTTTTACTGGTCCAAATTACTGTCTATTTAGTTAAACAAATATCTTGTGCACATTTTGTGTGTGTATTCTGTATGATTCACAGCTGTCAAGAGTATTTCTTGTCATCCTTAACTTCAGCGATAGCTGGTATCATTGATTCGCTTGTTACATAACCTCCATTTAACCTCAGAAATATCTTCTTACACCTAGATGTTTCAATGTTCAACACAGACACACTACAAATCGGCAAAAGTCAAAGCATGACAACCCATCTCTGGAAAATCATAGGAGTAAGAGAACTAGCTTCATTTGAGCAGAAGACCATATGGGCGAAACATATGACATATAACCACCACCAGGGGAAGTGTAAAGAGCAGCACTACGACTACAAGTGTGACAGAGGTTAACACATTAATAAGTTAGTACCTTATTAGATGAAAGTTAGAATTCCAAAAAGTGCAATGTTAGTACTCAAACAGTGGACATCACCAGTGACAAATAGTAAGTCACTCTGTTGATGACACAGAGGCAGCTATGAGTACACCTATTTAGTATTGACATTATCACCATTTTGATAATATAATTGATATTATCATAATATCTCCATTAAGAAACTCACATGTATGATGATATATAACAAGTCTAAGCACCATTTTAAGATATGCAATACAATGTGAAATTACTACAAAATGACAAACTACTCTGATGTTGCATGATATTTTGCCTGAAGTGTGTCCCACCATTGGTGAAACAAAACAAGGGAAACAGCCACTAGCAAAGTCAAACAACCAACAGCCAGAAATAATTGCTGACACAGATGTGGAAATAATTCACCAGATAATCTCAGTTTCACTATCTATGAGGTTATCAGTTAATTATTTTGCTAAGCTTAGATGGGACCCAGGAACAGGTCCATGCAAGATAAAGTTGTCATTAGTAACAGATTTACCTTGCATTTAGTATAACCATACTTTAAGATCATTATTCTCTAAATAAAAATATTTACCTTATTCCAAGATTTTTAGTTTATGATAATTGTTTGAGTGTGACCCCCCCCCCCCCACCATGGCAACTAGAGGGGTGTCACCCACCTGTCTTGTTGTAGTGCATCCAGTTGAGCATGATCTCCGGGGCTCTGTACCATCTGGTGGCCACGTAGCCCGTCATCTCATCATCAGCGTGGCGAGCCAGACCAAAGTCTAGAATCTGTCGTGACAGCAACAATTTAACATAGACACAGTCATAAAGTAAAAAGTAAAGGCACTTCTTATATAGCGCAGTATCCAGTCCTCAGGACCGCTCAAAGCGCTTTACACTTTACTTCCCTGACAGACCTGTTCACTCAAATACCATCTCGGCTTCTCTGGGAAGCATCCAGCCATATGCTACAATTAATGCGCGAAGGCTGCTCGTACACATATCCACCACTGTCTATAGTCAGGTACTCATTTAAACAGCTGAGTGAACTGGAGCAATGTAGAGTGAAAAAACTTGCCCAAGGTTTTAACGCCGCAGCCAGGATTCGAACCCGGGTTCTCGTAGTCGAGAGTCCGAAGCTCTACCCCTGAGCCACTGCATGTTTGTGGTGTCAACATGAAGGTTTGGGTGTTGGTTTCTGCTTGAAGCTGTGCCATAACAGTTTTTCGTTTGTTGTTTTATCATTGGGATTAAAATTTCATAGCAAGACATTTGTTTGGAGCTGAGAGAACTGAGGCAGTGTGGGGTGGACAAAACTACCTCAAGTGTTTACGTGGCTGCAGATGGTCTTGAACCGAGTCCTCTCAGCCGACACGCCAACAGAAGTGTCAAATGCGTTCTGTCTATCCATCCTTCAGCGTCAATTAGGGGTGACAGCAGTGTTCAACCAGCCCCTCCTCTCACTTACAGATTATGTCAGAACTGATTATGGTGGAACTTGATTAACTCAAGCTTATCACCCCGAGTTTGACATCTTGCTACAGAAATATTCCAATATGAAACTGCCATGTCCACTAAATTCTACTCCAGTTACCTTTAGTTCACAGTCTTCGTTGACGGCAATGTTGCTGGGCTTGAGATCCTGCAAGATTAGAAAGAAATATCAATCAGTCAACACTGTGAAGTTCTTTTTGAATAACACTTCTCGACACACGATACTATGCCCAACAAAGCTTTCTACCCTTCTTAAAGTTATGCAATCACTGAGCTTTATGTATTGGCATGAACGCCTCTGTTCACCTTTGTGCTATGAACATTTGTAACTCTTTTATGTGTTAATTAGAAATAGTAAACACTACTACAGCAGCAGGGCTTTATGCAGGATAAAAAGTATTGCCAGTCACACATGTTTTGGTGGACACATGGATGTTAACTGTTAAGCCAGTTTACAAACTTTCAAATGTGCCTGATGACCTGAAATGGACTACAAACACACATGTGACACCATTTACACTCACTTTCAAGGCATAACTAGCAACATCTATGGTTTTGGAAGCCGTTGTTTATGCTCCTTCATTGTTTTTACCCGCCCACCCATATTCGTTTTTGCCCATCCAAATGACGGGTGGACGGGTCTCTGCATAAAGCTATGTACAGCAGATACACCATCTGGAATCTAAGCTCACTGATGCAATATACAGTAATCATTAGATATAATTTTTAATGCAGACATGCAAGAGTCGTCATTAGAGCATAAGGGTTTGTTACTAACAGTTGTAAATCTACAGCAATTACAGCAGAAATGCTGATGTTACTCTGATATGTTCTCGGAATACTTCCGATTGCTTCTATGTCAAAATGTTGGCTGTAGCAACCTGATGTCCAGGGGACTATTACGTGGTCAGTCACAGGCCTGGCTTGGGGTGATTTCCTTCACTTATATGTCCACGTGTGCCAGAAAGGCGTACACTTAATCCTCGTAATAAATAACTGTCACCCATCTGTTCTTTTTCACATCTACATCTCTGGGCGGTTGTCTCCATAAGAACATGAGACTTGAGACGGCATAAACGCAATAAATCTATTTATAACACTGTAAAGCTGAATGCAGTGAGAAGCTACTTTTAAAAAGTGAGAGATAAGGGTAGGCCACAGACAATATAGAAATATAATAAGAATCGCTGGATTTTGGTTATTCATTATTGAGTGGCAGGCAATCTGGAGTTTGTTGTCCTGCATCAATCTTCTTAAGCTACAAGATTATACGTCTCACTTACCCTGTGAATGATGCCAGCCGAGTGAACATACTGCAAACAAGTAATACATTATGCTGAATTGGCCATAATAACAATCATTTTTTCAGAGTACTACAGAATTAGAAATGTGCAGAATTAGTCAACTACCAAATATAATAACAGTAAGAAGTCCTATACCACGTAATATATCTATCTACACATGACATTATTATGTAACAGGCACTAACTTTAGAAATACATGCAAATATATGTTTGAAGTTCTTGTTTGCCATACACCCAGTCACACTTACGGTGACCTCCAACAGATTGAGTCAACTTCCTGCTAATAATGATCATATCAGGTTGATTCTTGGCAACTTCCTGCTAATAATGATCACCTCAGGTTGATTCTTGGCAACTTCCTGCTAATAATGATCACCTCAGGTTGATTCTGGGCAACTTCCTGCTAATAATGATCACCTCAGATTGATTCTGGGCAACTTCCTGCTAATAATTACTATAAAAAAAACACGCAACATCCTTTCAGTCAGAGTTAGAAGTGACCCACCTTCAGCCCACGCAGTATTTGGTACACGAGAAACTGGACGTGGTCATCGCTGAGTTTCTGTGTCTTCACAATGTTGTTGAGGTCAGCCCCCATCAGGTGTGTCACCAGGTACCTGGAGCGAGGAGACAGGTGAGAACACAAACGATCAAGTCAGAGCAGTGCCATGAACAGTGACACCTTTTACTGGCACGCTGCATCTAAATCATCCAAGTGTGACGCCACTTGCGTAAAGTGTATCGTGGAGAAATAAATCTGTAATAAAGGTCAAATTTAGCACACCCCAAAGGATTGCTGGAGAATGAAGTTCATACTACATGTGTAAGTGTCAAAATAACACACTCCGTAGAGTGGTTGGAAAACGCAATTTATACCACATGCCTGTACATGTGTAAATGTCAAAATACCACACTCCATAGTGACGTGTTTAGAAGTATAGATGATAAATGATTACAGTAGTACCTACGCACCCACATACACGTGCACACAAGTACTGCTGACACACAGTGTGTGGGGAAACGAACTGCTCCAACAAAGAACCCAGATTGTATCTATTCACAGTGTCATTTCGGCTGTCACACACCTTTGGTTCTGTCTGACAAATTATTTTTTAAACACCTGCACTGGATGTTTGTAATGCTTCTAGATGAACTATTGAGTCGCTGTATATATGTCAAAAGGAGGGCCTCTATTTAAATTTGTTTTTTAATATTATGTTTTTAAGACTATAATCAAAATGAGAATACACTACTAGTCATTTTTCTCATTTTTGTTTTGATATCAATTAATTTTGCAAAACTAAAATCTCTGGCCCAGTTGCCTTGTAGCTGTTGCGTCATCTTGTTGAATGAAACTTACACTTCATCGAAGTCGTCAATGCTCTGGGCAGGTGTGAATGTATCAAGTAGCCCAATCACCTGCAAATACAGAAACATGAATTGTCACACTTTAATACTTGTGTGAATTATGTACCTGTATGTTTAGTCATGCTAACAGCCTAACTTGCTAACAGCTTAATTCTTAATATGCACAACTGGAAATGCAGTTAAATTTAGACAAATCAAAGTACATAGCCACAATTTGTATTTATGATTTTAGTCAACATTTAGAAACATAGTAAAATTATTAATAACGGATATTCATTATATTTCTAAGGAAAACATTTGGACTTCAAAGTGACTTTCACTAGTTATGGTAAGGGCAAGAGTGGTGCAACCAAAGTCTAGAATTAATTCCCCATGAATTGAAAATACTCTAAAATTACACTATATCTATACTGATCTTTCATAAAAACCTCAAGACTTATTTGACTGAATTTGCATTCTGATCCTAAACCTCTGGCAATCCCTCCGTGAAATGTTGCCTCTTGCATGTCTCTATTCACAATTACACCTACTGACTCTGTTATATTGTTATATTGTGCATCTGTTCCCAGGTACCTAAGGATATAGACATCATGGATGTATATACTGTTATTTGTATTGGACCCCAAAAACACATGTTTGACCTGAAGCCTGCCAAGTAGCACACCCACTTGGTGCCAGACTTCCACCAAAGCTGGGCACAGTGTAAAGTTGGCCAGAACACCATAGGAGGCAGAGAGGAAAAAAGAAAGAGCTGTAGCTTATATCAGTCTTACTTAGACACTGACACAGGCATTTGGAGCATTTCAGACAGACAATGCTAAAGTCCACCTCTGAGTCACCGAGGTCACACCCAGCACCCAACTGACCCAAGGGGCTGGCCTTGTTAATTTCCACAACATATAGTTTTGGTTTCAAAGCAGAATTGTTGACAGTGTAGGAAACAAGTTGTTGTGTATCCAAAAAGACTGGTTTGCTGTTTTGCCAATGGAACAATATATCCATGATGGCAAATATACTTTACTACCAGTACTACCGCATACTAACTCCTTAGGTTACCAATAACCTTAACAGTAACTATTCATTATTAATGTTAGCCATTTTACATGCAAACTAATGTACATACCGAATAAATAGCAAACAAGGCAATGTATACACGTCTACTAAACATGTCTACTAAATGTAACTGATATTAAAAAGCTCCCAATTCTTATATGGAACAATTGCATGGTACAACCGTTACCTTGCTCAGTTATCTTTGATATAAAATCGCTACACACACCACACAGAATGCTTACATTTTCATGGTTCATGTGTTTGAGCATGTGAATCTCCCGGTATGTTCTCTTGGCGTGCACATTTGTCTGAAACGGCCGTGCTAACTTCTTAATGGCTACCTGCTTCCCACTCTCTGTCTCCGTCGCTGAACTACAAAGTAACACAGAATGATAACATTTACCATTATATTTAAATAATAATACATATACACAGAAATCACAATAATTGTGATTCTTTTTGTTATTATCCGACACTATTAGATCTCTGCCTCTATCACTGTATGAGAAAAACAGTTAAACCAAACCATTATTTATAGTACAATTCTAGGCATTACACACAGATCACATTAAGATAACAGGACGCTGTACATGATGTTTTAGGCCTATTTTACTTTGCCGTGGAATTGGAATTAAAAACTAGTGACATGCATCTGTGGTAAGAGTCCATAACTTTATGCAGAAAACTGTCCACTCGTCATTTCTTTGGGTAAAGCATGTTGTGGACGGATAGAAATATCACTGGACGTATGGTGGACAGGTCAACAAACAACGAAGGAGCAAAAAAGTCTCCAAAGATCATAGATATTGTCAGTTATGCTTTGAAAATGGGTGCAAATGGGTGTCACACGTGTATTTGTAGTTTATTTCAGGTTATAAAACACATCTCAACTGGCTTGTATCAGTTGTATGTATATGAATTAGCATCAACGTGTCCACCCAAAAAAAATGTAGTACAGCTGTACTGACAAAATGTTGACCTTGCATAAGGCCCAGGGTAAGACATACAACCAAGCAACAATTCCACACCTGGCACTGCAGCTCCACCACTGTGGAATGCACTGCCAGGAGACTTCCAGTTTTTCCAGAGTCACCTTTTAGTGGTCTCTTTACATGTACACATCTCAACAAACATCAAGTATATAATTTAGAATGTTGTGATGGGTATTATTGGATGTATGATTTTTACCAGCTTTTATGTAATTTAAGGCATTTTTTTCTGTGTTATATCAATAGTTTTGTGTCTATTACCAACATTTTAATTGTACAATGCATCACCTGACTGACTGATGTCCTATAGACAAGGTAGGTCAACAACAATTTCAATACAGAACTGAAAGAAGCATGCATTTAACCAGTACACCAGTGTAGATTGTTTCCATTTGAAGATACAAAATGTAGTAATCAATCATAAGAATTTATGTTTGATCCAACATTAAATAAATCAATCACCTGTTCAACGTTTTCAGCAAAACTACATAAAATTCACATACCAACCACTCCACGGCCAGTGTACATTATGTAGGTTTTAATTTGCACAAAATCAATCTGAACTGAAATTGGCAAATAAATCTAATTTAGGAGGCACCTTTAAGATAAATAAATCGTCTGACTGGTTTGATCTCTAGTACAAGTTGCAGTTTGATCTCAAGTACAACTTGCACTCAGTCTTCTGCTATCTACATGTGTTAAACTGGGTTCACACTTCACCTTAAACTGTTAACAAACAAGAAGTTGATCTCTCCTGGATAGCCAGAAGCCTTGCAACAATGGGATTGAGCCTACGCCCCCACCTCTCTGCCCCAGGGAAGAGCTAACTACAGATGTGACTCTCATTAGCACTGCTATTTGGTTACTGAGTATGTCACACAGGCCCTCCGGCAATTCGCCGAGTACAAACACGCAAGACAAACATGTACAATGTAGATTTGTATAAATTTATGTAACCTTTTGTCAATGATTAAACACACATGATCGTATACATGTTAATAAATCATTGCCATGCCTGTAAACAAATATTTTGTTATTCAAATTTCACATTCATCACCAGTATATATTATATTTCTGCTAGCAAAATTCATCCACCTTCATCGGTGGCTTTATCGATTTTGGTCAGTTTAATTGTCATTTTGCTAGTGCTATTCGTTCTGTTTTCAGCCTGGATAATATTTTATTAATATACCGATAAATGGACAATATTTTGTTTAGGGAGTATGATGTCACAGTTCACCAATATATATCACAGTACATCTAAGAACATAGCACAGATAACTTGTGTTAATGTAGAAAGTGACACTGAAGAGTGAAGAAACACCTCTTGCATTACATGGGTTGTGGAGAATGCAATAAGGCTAGAGAATATCCTCCAATTCTGAATCTTATCAAATTCATCCTCTGAATGAATGCGGCTTTCGAGAAGCTTCAGTCAGGAATACATCTAGAAGTGTTGTTAGCAATAAACAACGTAAATAAGCTTACAAAATAAAAAACATTACTGACCTACAAAATGTAAATGCCAATGTTCTGACAGCGAGTAATCCACATGCTGCAGACGGGCATTGGCAGTAAGTAAACATGCACCTAGTTTGGCATTTTCCACAAAAGTGGTACACTAGCCTTGCACACATTCTTGTGGTAATTGGCACTGACCCTTTTGAGAGTTGGTCAAACCACAGTTCTTTTCTAGGGGTCAACTCAAAAATATCCAGTGAGCTGTTTATTCAGAAGGAAAAAAACATACATCATTGTTATATTTAAGCAGCTTTTTAAATGATTACACCAAAACAAATTTAATGAAACATCAATTACCAACAAGAGCAAGTAATTTTGATAAGTGATTTAATGACACTAGCAACATACTAATTGAGAGGGGTCCTTTAAATGTTACGGTTAGTGTACCGACGACCCCCCACACAGATGTTCTACTTTAATTTACTTCTGGGAAAAAACTAAACCTTTAATGTTAGTGCAATGACCCCGTCAAGCAGATGTTCTACTCCAAATTACATGTACAAGAAGGAAACAGAGAAGTCTTGGACTTTTAAATGTTAGTGCAACAACTCATATTCTACTTGTAAAAGATTGTTGTTTATATTCTGACACAAGCTTTTACCTGCTAGATCATATAATTAATTTTGTTTGTTTTTGTTTTCAGTTAATAATTAACAAAGTTATGCTAGAATGTTTTATAACTGATTGACTGGTGACTGCATTAGTTTATAGTCTATAATAATGTTGAAAGAGTTACATTTCAGTGATACAAAACACGGGGTGGCTCTTTATGCATAGTACTAAGTTTAGCGATTGAGAAAAGTTTGATAGTGAACTTTGTTGGATATCATACTCAAGACTATGGTGGCTCGCATGAAAAGGCAAATCATGTGCTACAGATCACTGAAGTCATGTAACCTAAAGGATTCCTACCAGTAAGTGCTAACTATAAACAAAACTTTCAATGTAGTGGGAAACACATTTTCCATCTCACTGCCTTGTCATAACTGTTGCCATAACTTGGCTGCAAGCTCCACAACTATTTGCTGACTACTAAATTAGTGCCAGCTGTTGTAATCATAAATCATACACAATTTTTACCCATTACACTACAGCTAGGTTAAGTATAGACAGGAAACTCACAGAAACATAAGAAATACTGGGTAATACATATCAAAAATAATAACATTTGTCCAGTTGTTTTTTGTCTAATACATTGATGGGGGGGGGGGTAAATTGAGTGGTGTGATCATAATGCAAGCAATCACACAAAATAATCAATTTCAATTACGGCATGATTTCAAATCCAGAATCAAAATTAAACACTTTACAAATTTAAATACACAATTTTCTTGTAATGAATAGCTATTAGAAAAATACATTTCGACCCAGCCATGCTAGGCAACTTGCATTCCTCTTAGTAGATCTATATTGCTACAAACTGGAGTCGACTATTACCGTAATTTGCTGATCCTACATTAATTAACCATGTAATTAATGTTCGATACTGTCACTGAACTGGCCTGACTTCACTCTGCGAATACCTCAACAATGAAGGTATATAATACACTGTATGCGCAAATCATGCCACATTTGGCATGATTGTATACATGTATTGTTCCATATTATTTACTAGCCTATAAATTAGGCTTCGTGACATAACATTTAATGGACAAATATTATGATTTCAACCTAGCTATGACAATTTTAAGATTTATTTACTGATAGTGATGTGTTTAATCCAATATTTACATAGAAAATGCACTACACTGATGCTCAGATCTGGGGGACTTTTGACCAAAGGCAAAATAATTGCCCAGCCTTTCACATCCTGCTGTGTAACTGTGTAGAGAGATAAGGGGCTAGACCAGGTTGTCCTCTTATTAAACTGGGAAGTTACCAGGTGGGGAGCACCGAGCCAAGCTGCTGGGACAGTTCTGGGCCACTCCCAAGTCCCACAACCTGAACTTCCCCTCAGTGGGATGAGGAAAATTCTAGAAGTTTCTGCACAGGAAGTCAAAGTCTAGTGCAATGGCCCTAGAGCTGGAGTGGTGCCATGGCAGAAGTAGACACCCACTCAGGGCTTTATGCAGGATCAAATTATTGCCAGTCACATGTTTTGGTGGACATGTGGATGTTAACTGTTTAGCTAGTTTACAAACTTTCAAATTGTGCCTGATGACCTGAAATGGGCTATAAACACACATTTTACATCATTTACACTAACTTTCAAGGCATAACTAGCAATATCTATGGTTTTGGAAGACCTTTTTTTGTTTTTTGCTCCTTCATTTTTTGCCCGTCAACAACCCGTCCTCCATATTTCTACCCGTCCATATTCGTTTTTGCCCGTCCAAATGACGGGTGGACGGGTCTCCAGATAAAGCTGTGCCCCCACTGTCACTGCCAGGGTCCCCACTGCCAGGGTCCCCACTGCCAGGGTCCCCACTGCCAGGGTCCCCACAGCCAGGGTCCCCACTGCCAGGGTCCCCACTGCCAGGGTCCCCACTGTCAGGGTCCCCACTGTCAGGGTCCCCACTGCCAGGGTCCCCACTGCCAGGGTCCCCACTGACAGGGTCCCCACTGTCAGGGTTCCCACTGCCACAGTCCCCATTGTCAGGGTTCCCACTGGCAGGGTCTTACTTGAAGTAGGTACGGAGGCTGGGCACTTTGTGCTTATATAAATAAATGTAAT
>OZ024854.1:61574251-61579251 GCA_964017155.1 Oasisia sp. SBJ-2009
AAATCTGGACTGCTTTATATTAATGGAAAACGATCTATAACTATCCCACTTATTTGTAAACATTGAAATAACCTGACCAATGTTACAAGTCCAAGAGTATGTTATAATGCCCAAGTGTATATAAACTATCCATTAGCATGGTATCCATAGTTTTATTTAGAGACCCAGCCACCTGACTGTTTGGACAGATAAAACCTGTTATAGACACTCATAGGTAAAAATATTACTGGATGGGAGGTTGACGGGTAAAAAGTAAGGAGCAAGAAAGGTTATTTAGCACTTGTCAAATACGCTTTAAAAATGCATGCCACACTTGTTATAGTTTATTTCCAGTCATAATACACATCTCGTCTCGTGTGTATGTGTGTGAGTTACCATATACAAGTGTACCACAATAATGTGATCCTGAATAAAGGTCTGATTGCATGTGGCCTATTGTTTCAGACTGCATGTGGCCTATTGTTTCAGACTGCATGTGGCCTATTGTTTCAGACTGTATGTGGCCTATTGTTTCAGATCGCATGTGGCCTATTGTTTCAGACTGTATGTGGCCTATTGTTTCAGACTGTATGTGGCCTATTGTTTCAGACTGTATGTGGCCTATTGTTTCAGACTGTATGTGGCCTATTGTTTCAGACTGCATGTGGCCTATTGTTTCAGACTGTATGTGGCCTATTGTTTCAGACTGCATGTGGCCTATTGTTTCAGACTGTATGTGGCCTATTGTTTCAGACTGTATGTGGCCTATTGTTTCAGACTGTATGTGGCCTATTGTTTCAGACTGTATGTGGCCTATTGTTTCAGACTGTATGTGGCCTATTGTTTCAGACTGCATGTGGCCTATTGTTTCAGACTGCATGTGGCCTATTGTTTCAAACTGCATGTGGCCTATTGTTTCAGACTATATGTGGCCTATTGTTTCAGACTGTATGTGGCCTATTGTTTCAGACTGTATGTGTAAAACTGCAATCATAGAATGTCACATGTTAACTCTGGTATACTACAAAGGGAAGAATCTCACTGGATGTATGCATGAATTGTCCTTACTTTTTGAGTTTTGCCATTTGAACAATACAAAGTCATATGTAGACGACTGTGTGACATATACATGGCAATCAAACAGCCAACTGGATATAATGCAGGATTCACCATTTGCAATGTTCAAATAAATAACAACAACAAAAAATTACATATATCAACTGGTGGAAAAATTGTACCCCAAGATTTATTTTTAAATGTAATAAAAAATGATTTCTATTACTCAAAAAGACAGGCAAAGAGGCTTTACATGAAATTGTAACAATCCTGGAATTTTAAATTTTGCAATGTTCAAATGGCAATAACTCAAGATAAACAATAAAAACAGCCAATTCAAATATTCACACTCTAATCAAAGTTTCAAGAACTGAGAGACGACACCTGTCAACAATTTGTTCATAGGAACAATGACAGACCTGCTCACTTCCCCGGCATACAGCTGTAGGCCACTGTTGTCCATACTCGACTAACACAAGTCTGAATAAGTCTCTACATATTGCTGACTGAGTGTGCTACAATGTTCACAGAGGATTTTTTCAGTTTGCATTGTTATGGATGTTTGTTAACGTCAGTGCAATTAGGTCTAGTACATCGAATCGAATACAAATTGAATTTGAATATTCAGTGGCTTCAAATTTGATTAGAATACTGAACAGTATCAAAATGTCTTGCTGGGATGTGGCTTCATCCCGTGGGCATGGGCAAGAGTCCATGCTGGAGTTGTCAACATCATGGCCGTACTCATCAATCTATTTTTGTTTACGTTTTGACCTAACCATGAAAACAACTTCATACAGTCACCAAACTTATTCTCACATATCTTATGTACATATATACACACTAGATTACAAAATAAAATCATCTACATTCCTATAAAGAATAAAATTAAGAAAACAAACTTGTGCAAAACTTGACATGATCTATGGTGGCTACGTGGAGCTCAGCGCTTACCGTAATATCAGTAATTTATCACAGGTGATGACACCGCATTGACGGCGAGTTTTAGGCATGTTTGTCTTGTGATGTTTACTTGTTAAGTAATGTTAATGATTTTATTTTGTAACCTAGTGTGTGTATACGTATACATATAAGATTTGCAAGGAATAGTTTGGTGGTTGTAGTCTTTTTCATAGTTAAGCCAGAAAGTAGAGATCGACCGGGACCGATTTTGCGGCAGAGGATATGAAGGAAAATATTCTAGTGATATTTGGTTATATAGCTGTGAATTTTTAAATACAAATCAAATATTCGTCTCATCCTTAATGACCAAATAAAGCCGATTTTACTAGGCTCTGCGTAAGAAAAAATGACATATATGCCTGACAGTAGCCATGGATACAGTTATTATGCCAATTAGGCCAGTTAAACTGACTTTGGGAGCTGTTTAGAAGTGGTCTACAATCAGTGGTATGAACTATAATCAATGGTAACTATATACATATGTATGCATATGGATACTGTATATGTGGATAAAGGATTCGAAATAGTGGTAGCCCGAGGCTACCAGAATTTATGTTGGTCTACTAAAATTTGAGACAACAGTAGCCTGGTGGTCTACCACAAAATATGGATGGATCACTGATGGGCTAACCATCAGTGCTGGTCAAGTGTCTGAGATTACTCAATGGCTTCCATTGGGTTGAAACAATTGTATCCAATTAACCACTTCAAAGACATCTTTGGCAAGATGGGGCCAGTGTCAATAAACCACCCAATAAACTTACTAAACACCCTTAAAGACCACCCTCAAAGCCATCTGTTAACTTATCTTGGCTCTATGACTGCAGATCATGGGCTTTGAACCTTTAGAGGAAAGTAATTCACCTTGGGTGTGGGGAAAAAACCTCAAATTTATGTTGTAGTAACTGCAAGGTACTTGCACTTCAAGAATCCTTGTTCTGTGCACATGATTATAATACTATAAATCTTATACTTAACTGGACTAAATTATTCCGGCCTTTTAAACCCATTTTTTTCACCTTATATCAATGTGTATGTGTTCGCAATGTGATTCTACATCACTTCCGGTACAAAGAATTAAAATTAAAAAAAATTAATTTGTGTTTTAGAACAATTTAAACAGCTCGCGCCTCCGCGGTTCTGGTGCCTCTGAAAGGCACCTACAGCCCGCGCCATATTTGCAGCGGTGACATCGCGTTGTTTACTTCGACTCGGCGTGTTTAAATTGTTCTAAAACACTAATTAATGCAATTAAATCTGACTTGTTTGTACCGGAAGTGATGTAGAATCACATTGCGAATACATACACATCGACATAACGTGAAAAAAGGTTTCAAAAGCCCTTCAAAAGGCCGTAATAATTTAGGCCAGTTAAGTATAAGATTACCCAGTTCTAACCCGGATAGCAGGATACATTTTGTTATTTTTATATACAATATCAACTATAAAGTAACGTATTATGTATATACTATAATCTCTATATAGCACTATCCGCACTCCGGAGGATGTGCACTACAGGCTGCTACTCGGGTCAGGACGGAGGATGGCAATTTGGCTAGTTCTTTTAACTAAAATTTAAAGATTAAGTTAACTTACTCACTGTTTGGGGAAAGCCTGGTTTTTGTGGCAGGGATCCTCGCCTTCCCAGACACTGGGCAATGAAAGTCGACCACCTTAAGCTTAGACTTCGTATAAATAAGACTGCGTCAGTGTTTGTTTCTGTCACGGACTCAAAGACCGTCAGTCACAGTGTCAGTGAGGGGATATGGACGTTATGTCCCAAGTCACATATGTCCTAGACGATATGTCCTAAATTTATTATTACGTTTTTATGTTATTTTTGCACTTTAGTCTTAACATAAATATGTTGATGTATTAACACTAATGGCATAGTAATGCTGGCACTTTTTGTAGAACATTTCAAGTCCATTTCATGTTTAACTGTCACTTAGCATCTTGTTTTTGGGACATATCGTCCACAATATTTGGGACATAAGTGACTTGGGACATAAGTGACTTGGGACATAACGTCTATAACTCTCAGTGAGTGTGTGGTTATGCAGGTTTTTAGAATCTTAGAGAAACTTACCAAACTTGGCCGAAAGCCCCAGATCCTACGGGGCTCAGATTCTGATACCGTTTCGGCACCTCCCACATTGTTTTGTTTAGTTCCAGGCGATAAAAGCCGGAACGGATCTGCTTTGAGTGCGACATTAAACTGGTTATATTCAACACCGTAAACACTATTTCCTACTTCCAACAGTTACTTTTTACAGATTTCCCTTGCTTCCAGGTCCGGTGTACATCCGGGTCATTTGGTTTCACATAGAAGTTGTATCGGGACTGTTTTGAATTGGACGCTAATCAAAATATGCACGGTATGAAAAATGTTACGTGTCCACTTGAAACAAGTGGAGTTCCATCAGATACAGACACAACACTGCATAACACGGAACACATCACTTACATGGCCCATGTAAAACCTGTGGAATAAAACTTTAAAAAGGAAGCCATATAAAATATGTATAGAATTACCGCTGGGAATAAAACAAAACCACAGTAAGTCTCCGCAAAATAGTACGTTAATATCCACCAATTTGCATGTTAATGGACATTTCATTTAAAAAGTATTTTTAGTGTTTGCTTATTGATACAAATGCACACGCACTCGTCATATTTTTGCAATATTTGTTGTGATATACACAATTTGGTGAAATTGAATGTTATAACTTAAAGGCAAAACAAAGTTAACTGTTTCGTGGCATACACCTAATAGAGTTAATATAAAGTAACAATTTCCACATATACTCAATTTTTTTACGCCAGCGGTTTACCAGAAAAATATTTTTTAACACCCAGCCATCCAAATACTACGCGCTACTCCATCTTAGACGAAGAATGACGTCACGACGGTGATCGAGGCGCTCTCCACGCAGATTCACTGCATGTGGTTTGGCTGTTGTCATGAAATGGCTGCAACTCGTCGGCAACGCGCGTAACAT
>OZ024854.1:61584251-61621751 GCA_964017155.1 Oasisia sp. SBJ-2009
GTATATATATATATATATATATATATATATATATATATATATATATATATATATATATAATCAGTTATTATTAAAAAGACACAATCGTGAAACTTGTCACGCCGTAGGCATGTACGCAGAAGCCTTCATTCACACTATTCCTTCTTCCGTTTTGTTTCACCAATAAAAATATTCGCTATGTCAAATATACTTACGGCATCATCAATGGCTAGACATTGGTTTCAGTGACATCGAATCCACGTAGTTGAACTAATCAATGATACGTCTTATACTAATTTTGTCACTCAAAGCATAGCAGAACAATACATATTTTTAATCATGTGACCAATCACATGTCGTCTGTAAATACAAGTAAAAAATTGCCTAAGATGTGCGTGCATTGGCATACCTTGCCGTGTGTGAATGTAGATACATGTATGCACACTTACACACGCATGCACGGGCGAATACATACGCATATACACAGTAGAATGTGAAGTGACACAATTGCCATTGGCAGCTGCATGCTGTAACGTCTTCATATTATGCCGGAATGCGAGTAAAGGCTGTGCGAATACAGGCTGCATTCGGTTTCGATGGTAGACGCTGCGTCGTCTGTCTTGTGCTGTTGTGAACGTGAGTCCGTTGTTCCAATGTCAACCTCGATAGGGATACTCAGCCCACTGCCGCTATTCTCTGACGTCACACTCAGCTGAAAATACATAGCCGGTGTATTAGTAAAATTCCACTCAACACAGAACTATATGAACACCGGACTCTCAGTCTAACTGACTCTGTGGAGCGCCACAGTGCAGTGACGAGACCATCAAACTCTCAGTCTAACTGACTCTGTGGAGCGCCACAGTGCAGTGACGAGACCATCAAACTCTCAGTCTAACTGACTCTGTGTAGCGCCACAGTGCAGTGACGAGACCATCAAACTCTCAGTCTAACTGACTCTGTGGAGCGCCACAGTGCAGTGACTAGACCATCAAACTCTCACTCTAAATTATTCTGTGGAACGCCATAGTGCAGTGACTAAACCATCGGACTCTGAGTCTAAATGATTCTGTGGAGCGCAACAGTGCAGTGACTGGACCATCAAACTCTCAATCTAAACGATTCTGTGGAACGCCATAATGCAGTGACTAGACCATCGGACTCTCAGTCTAAATGATTATGTGGAACGCCACAAGGCAGTGGCTAGACCATCGGACCCTCAGTCTTGACAATCCGGGTTGGAATCCTATGTAGCAATGTTGAACACTGGGTGGGAAAATTTGTTCACGCTGTGTTGCTTCGGATCACTCCGTTGTATTAACGAGTACCTGGCTATATTTTGTAGGACATTTGTATACGGATAAACATGGCCCACGTTAATTGCAACGAGGGTCAATGCTTCTTGTAGAAGTTGAGATGGTGTTCGATTGAACTTTCCAGAGAGTAAAGAATAAAGCGCCATTGTCCAGTCCCAAGCACTGTATACTGTGCTAATTAAGAACCTACCATTAGTTTTGTTATTTGCCAGATGAACTCAGAATTATCAGCTAAATTCGGAATTACCAAACACACAACAACGAGCCACACCTTTACGACGTAGCTGACGTATATTTCCGGCGAAATGATGTCGCCGTGCTGACGCAAGGGGTGCGGGACGCTGATGTGGCTTTGTGACGACGGCAGGAGTGCACGAGGAATGGAGAAGATTCGTCTAGCGGTAACTCCCGTGTGGGGAGTCACGGCGACCACGCCACTCGACGCCAGGTCCTTCGTCGTCTGCTTTCGGTGGCGTCGTCTGTGGTACAATGGCGTCGAGTGTTTGCCGCGGTTCTCGCAACCCAGTATCGCACTGAACGTCATCACCTGTAAAATTCGCGAAGTGTCATTACTTATAATATTCAAGACGCGCAGTTTCCAAACAAAAAGTCAGCTGTGATGTATTTCATTGTACTTAAGGGTATTTGATGTGTTCAAATTATGTATGTATATATATATATATATATATATATATATATATATATATATATATATCGGCTCCGAAGTGTAGTTATGGCGTATACTTTTTAACGCTTTTAATTGTTTTCAACAATTGCTCTTACATAATTTAAGATTAGGCCCTATGCAATTTTACACATATATTGATAGGCCAATTTTACACACATAACGATAGGCTACATGTCCTGGTGGATGCGATTGTTGCTACCTCTGCTGCAACTGCTATTTCGTTGGGGTCGCGAACACGCGTGCCTGGGTGAGCACCGGGCGTTCACGTAAGCGGCTCATGTGGAAATGATTGTTTTCCTGACATGGCGCAGATACACACTATGTGTTTAATCGTACACGATAAACCTGCTGACCAGACATGGGGGCAAATACATTGACATTTATTTAAATACAAATATTCTTGAGGGATTCAAATACAAATACAAATACAATTACAAATACTTTTAAATGCAAACGTATTTAAATACAAATACATTCCAAAGTATTTCAAATACTTTAAAAAAATACTTTTCATGTTCATGATATGTTACTACATAGGTAAAAGAAAAGCAAGTCATATATCAATACATGTACTTTATAGGCATAATTAGTGTTTTGATCATACAACGAAAGGCAAACCATTGCTATGGAGTCTTCTAAGTACATCACAGTGATAACTGACCCAGAAACCCCTATCCACAGAGGTAAAGGCATGCATAACATGTTGTTTGTTAAGTTAAGCCAGGAGGTCCATAAAAATGCCTATGTTGCCCTCAGAAAAGACACTTCTAATGAGTGCTATGATCTTGTGAGGGAGTCTGACAGCTCAACATGAAAGACAGACTGGATACCAGAATAGCCTTGTGCCAGCTTGGAGCCTGACTAAGAACAAAGGGGATATTGACCGGTGGTCACTGTCAGGTGCTAATCCTTCTTCTGGCTCTAAGCAAGCACACTTTATGGTCACTGCCAGGGCCATGTGGGATGATACTGACAACGTAATTGAAAAGTATTTGAAAATGTCAAATACTATAGGATAGTATTTAAATACAAATACTACTAATTACTGAACATTAAAATACAATTACAAATACTTTTTAAAAGTATCTAAATACATTTAAATACAGACACAAATGTATTTGAACCCATGCCTGCTGCTGAATGCTGACAGAACACCAATGCTTCGTAAACGTTTAGTTTATAATGCAATATTATTTGTATGCACCATTCAGTGCAGCGTAGCCACATTTGGCAGAGGCATCAGACAATCAAACGGGAAATCACTGCGCGTGTCTACGTGCATCTTGGTTTTCGCCTGGAGTGGTTGAAGATTGAACAGTTTGCAGAGACTACTGTATACGGATTAATATGCTAGGGGCAGTTTCTTGACGGATGTCAGTGAAAAAAAAACAGTGCTGAATACGATTGGCGCCACCACGGAACCTGGCTTGACCTGAGTGCTGACCCGGAGCGAGTGACGCAGCTTGCAGCCTTCAACGAAGAGCATAGGCATGCCATCGTCGAATTGCAGAACAATGGCAAGGAACTTTTATACAGACGGCCACATTTTGTCACTGTCTTCCCTGGGCTTGTTGTATTATAGGACATCGGCCAGATCAATACATCTAGTTCTGTTGTTGGCATTGTGTGCGCAGTAGACTGGCTGTAAAGAGCCAACGATGGTTGCACGTCCGGTTTTGAAGAGGCACTGACTATCTAGCTGCAAGTCCTGATCAAAGTACTCCACTGGGCGGTTCAGAAAGATTCAAAAAAAATATCGTCAGTCGAAAAAGAAAAGTAATATCCTTTTATAAATACCACCACTATTATAAAACCATCATTACGGAAAGGATCACGAGTGGCGTAGTGGATATATGTTGGCTTACATATACCAAGTTCCCATGAACGTTATCACCAGGCCACAACACGTGTTTTTTTTGTCAAATCCCTCAGACATATACAGCAAATAACATTATTACTTAAACATGTGGTGGTATATTTATATAAAGCCGCACTAATTGAGTAGATTAGAATTTAACGTGTGACAACACGCTGTATATGTATCTACAATAGCCATGTTAATCAATTATTGACACTAATAAATAATTAATGAAGGTAAAGGACAAATACATGCAAGGACAAATAGGTACCCTGTTCAAATGTGTCATAGCAATCTGCAGTAGACAACATTATGTCCTAAAGTTTTCAACGAGTGTCCTTAATACGGGTTTCAAATGTAAAAGGGCAGTGACGTACGGTGTTCTTGTATTCATATCACAAGTAGAAAATCTACGTTCGAATGTCAAATTAATAGGGTCAATACCCGACACATACTTCTGACAAACAACAGCGGGTTTGTTTGATATAAATATATGTTGCTGTGTCTGTCCAACGGCGGGATCAGGGAGGATATTCTTGTGTGGCCAAAACCCCCCAACTGCACCAGAGAGAGTAATCTAGAGGGCCAACACTTCAATTAGGTGGACGACCCAGCGTTTCTGCCCGACGTGACATCGGGAGATGGGACAGAGGGGAGTGTTAAAAATATGCGACTACATTCACAATTTCGGCACTACATTCACACTGTCTTGTGATCCTGTCATCGGAAGACGGGGAAGGGGTGAGATGCTGTTGACAATTGTTCGCAATTTTCGCGTTCAACTTCATAACGTCTTTAGAGGGGACACGTCTGTTTAGCGCAGGCCGACTTCAAAATATCTAGGGTGAGCAAGTTCCCCGACCCCCCGAACCCACCCACGCCGTCGCGTCACCACTGCCAGTGTCTGTCCCGGTCGTACCTGTTGGAGGGCGATGCTGTAGCCGACGGCGCGGGCCGTGAGGTTGTCGACGGTCGCCGTCGCCACGAGCGGTTCGCCTGGCACGAGCGCCTGCACGTTCAGCATCAGCTTGACGCGCACCCGGTCGTCTCCCGTCAGCCACGACTTGCACACCTGCTCCTCCGCCCGCTCGACGGGGTCGCGGAGGCTGCTCGGCAGGCGGCCGGTGTCGACGGTCGCCCACACCCGGAAGCGTCGTGCGTCCGTGTATATGTCACTTCCGGTCTGCGCGTGCACGACGCCCTGCGCGCAGTAGGCGAGCTTCCCGTCGGCGCACTTGAGCGACGAGGGCAGATCGACCGGAAGCCGGTACTCGAAGTCGTAGCGGTAGTATCGTTGGCCGTCCAGTTCTGTCCAGAGAGATAGAACGTTAATCAGAGTTTGAGTTCGGGTGAAATGGTTGGGATTTATGTGTTAGCGGCATGTTCCAGGATTGCACTCGGACATGCGTGTAAACGTATTCTGTTAAACAGTGCATCAGTCTAAATGATGATGTGTGTGAGTGCGTGCTTGCTTGTGTGAATGTGTGTGTGTGTGGGGTGCGTGCGTGCGTGCGTGCGTGCGTGCGTGCGCGCGTGCGCGCGATGTGTGTTTGACTGCATGTGCGTGCATGTTTGAGTACGCATGTGCGTGTGTGTGCGCCGGAATGTGTTTTCGTGTATGTGATGCACATGCGTACGGGCTTGTCTTCATAATGAAGCATCCGTTCGTAAATCGAATGACGAATTTCCATGATTAAACGCCTTAGCTTACTCTCTTGCCGGTCGTCGTTAATGAGGACTAAGCGAGCAGTAGTCGAAAGCTCGTTCATAATGTAGCTTGATGAAATCGAGATGAATTTCTCCATGACCATGGAAGTCATTTTCCAAATAAATATAGATATGGGATCGGCTGTTATCTTACCCATCTGCCTTTTTTCGACCACGTATACAACCTCCTCGTAAAAGAGGCTGTAGTTGCCCCACGTGGTCCGATCTTCTTTCCACTTCGTGACGTAACGTCCGCTGAATATCACTGACACTCCTGTGAAGCAGAAAAAACATGCTTAACGGACCGAGCTTCTACCAAATGAACTGACAGACCGAGCGAATGAATAACCGAAACAATGAATAAACTAATTAACAAACAAACTATAGACGTATAAAAAAATCATTCATAAAATATATTGTAATTGTTTTAAGGCCAACAAGGCCATATATTATTAAAAAACACGGTTCTTTGAATGTTTGTTTGTTTATTTGTTTGTCCTATAAACTAGGCCAGTGACTAGTTTTACCAACACAGGTAGGCTGCAATAATTTGAAGAGTATTCCCAAGCCAACGATTATAATTGCATTTATCCCATGTCGTAAACGTGGCGCAAATAATGTTTTCCGTATGCCGGGCAATGCAACTAGTGTGACATAATTGCGCACAAACCTGTATATATATATATATATATATATATATATATATATATATATATATATATAATATATATATATACATTGTATATATATATATATATATATATATATATATATATATATATATATATATGTATATGTATATATATATATATATATATATATATATATATATATATATATATATATATATATATATATATATATACATATACATATATATATATATATATATATATATATATATATATATACAATGTATATATATATTATATATATATATATATATATATATATATATATATAATATATATATATACATTGTATATATATATATATATATATATATATATATATATATATATATATATATATATATATATGTATATGTATATATATATATATATATATATATATATATATAATATTCATTCCGCGGTCAAACGAACGAACCAAAATGTGATCTCTCAGCCATCACCAACCTGATATGTGAATGTTCCGTACGGGGCGTATGACCATGTGCCCCGCCACCACTTGGCCGGCCTGGTAGAGAGGCTTCCGACAGCCTAGGAGACACAGGTAGCATCCCGTCTCGTCGTGTCCGAGAGTCTCGTCGTCGAAGTGCAGCGTCAAATCGAAAGTCCGCATGACGTTCCAATTCGGCTTCCGGTCTGACTCGTGCACTTCCGGTGAGGTCAGAGGCGCCATGGCTATCCAGAAATTACTGATAGCCAATAACGTCGGCGAAAGAGTCAAAACATTTATGCAGGTATGGTCGTCCTGCTACGCATTAATCCCATCCTGCACGGGTGGACGACGTCACTTCCGCACTCGATTTTCAGAGTGGTGCCTTGGCATTGGTGTTCAGCCTCTGGTCTAAGATAGCCGGTGTGCTTACACTCGTTCGGCCGGCCGATAGCTGCAACGAGAATGGTATTCACTAGTAAGCAATTGTGGTAGGTAATATTCCCAATTGAATTGCTTTATCGGCGAGACGTTTACACAACAAATTGGGCGTACGTGAATACGAGCCGGCGAAGGCTGTGTCGATCGATCGTACCTTGGAGTGGGGCGTCTGAATGGAACAGGAAATTGATTGTCTTCACCGCCAGGGAGCAACTGTTGTGTAACTCCTTCGTGGCGGTTAATACAAATGAATGAGCGCAGAATAAATTGGGCGATCACATTCATTGTTGAACCTTTTTGCATCTATGTATTGGGATATCTGACAGTTTGATTATTAACTATTCCTGCTTAGCTTCTTCGAAGGCTGACCTTCGCTGCTTGTTGCCGATTGTTTTACATTTTTGATGCGATAATTATAGCTATTTCCAGCATTCTGCAGAGATATTAATTGATTGGTATATGTATAATTTTGTAGCAGTATGTAAACATGTTTATAGCAAGAAATAGCTAAGAGGTGGCAACTGTGGTATCTTTTCAGGCAGGTGGCTTAGAAAAACAGCGAGGTTGCCCACCTCGCACATCTTGTACCTGGAGAAACATTGTTATATTTATAATCACCTCAGTAGTACTGGGTAGTCTAGAATATTGTCGAACTTGGGTGGAATGTTGCAATTGGCGTAACATGTTTAATTTGATTCCAACTCTAGTTAGATTATTTGCTTCCATACACAACGAGATGACAGTGTAGTACGTGTATGAGATGGCACAGACCGATATCGCCATTTGGGGATTGCGGTTTACAGAGTCTGTCGCGTGATAATATAGCATTACTCAAGAACAAAGGAAATTGGCCACGTTTCTATTCGCCATGGATTTAACATCGCGCCCGATCGCTAGCACATCTATGGTATGAAGTGCATAATTCATGTTCAAGCAAATTACGCTATTTTCAATACGATTGAAATCCACGTTCTCCTGGCCACAAGAGATGCGATTTGCTGTGCATCAGAGACGATACCGATTGTCGAATTGGATCGATCACGTACGAGCATCGTCAATAATAGAACATCGTCTCACGTATACGTGGATTTAATAGGCACCCTGGATTATAGGAAGGGATACCTTTGCTGAAGGAATACGTCAATATCAGTATTAATTAACGTATCATACATAACCAGCTGTTTTTCCTGTTTTCGATAAATACAATTCCGGTGTTATATTTTCTTATCTTGATGTTATTTAATTATGTTAGTCAGGAGTAATTTTTGAACAATCCACGATCTTACTGGCGCATCGTCAGGACTTGGCTGTGCATATTGTAAAACGGTAATGGTAAATTCATTTAGCGTATTACCCAAGCCCCGGGACTGGTCAAGGCACTTTGTGTACATCATTTACGTAGCGTTTCGTGAGCGGTTGGCATGTACCGCGTTGGTGGTTTGCTCCACAAGAGAACGTCGATGAACGACATTAGCCTTGTACTGTATATGTCGGATCTTGTCAGAGTTATAGTCCGTGAATGGAATCTTATCAGCATTATACAGTTTGTTTACATGATACCGGTGGTATCTCTATGTCAACATTATACCGTGGGTGTCATCTGGTCAGTCCTCGTGTCAGCATTACACAATAAGGCCATACTGTCACCACAGCGTCGGCGTCACATTGTCAGCATTAAATTGTGAGTGCCATCGTCTGCTTAATACGCATTGCAAGTCAACAAAATGACAAACCAAGAACATTTCCAGTTTTAATAGTAGTGAGGTTGTTTAGCGTTTACGTACTCCTCTGATATCATGTTTGTTTAATGTATCTACGTCAGACAAATTGACCTCGACGTTATTTCAGAGCCGTGTTCACGTAGACCTTGACCCGATGGTCAGTACTGCAGGTCTGTATCATCTCGGCAGACGAATACTCTTGGTGGAACCTGGTAGAAATAGAGATGACTATTGAACGGTTATGAAACTAGTGATAGGGGTATTATTTACTTAAGAAATATAATTTATGAACTGAATTACATAAAGTAACATTAGTGAAGGAACTACGAAGAGTATTTAACATATTCAATCTCACAGAGAAGATGAACGTATGGTACATATTTATTCATACTCTTCACCCATTCTGTAATTGCTAGCAGGGTCGATATGTTTAAAAACAAATGTCTTAGTAAAGGTGGTTGTTGGTTAGCCATAAAATAGTCGAACTCTCGATATGACAATTGATTTAAACTCAACATGCAACCTAGCTATGCAACATGGTGTGGACTGGAATAAACTTATGCTCTTTCAATTTTTGTATTGTTATGAAGCTGTCGCTCTGTTTTTGTTAAATAATTCGATTTGTTTTCTCGAATTCATAAATATTGAATCATACGCCTATGCAGTCGTGATTCTGCCTTCGTAACTACAGGGCATGTTTACCAGCAGCAAGACATGTACGCGTGTGTGCGGTGCAAGGAACGTACTTTGGAGTGAATCGTTTCGCTTGTTAATAAAACTTCAACCCCACAATACAGTAAGACACCACCTCCAAAATTAACGTCACTTCATCCGAATGTCATGACCTCAGAAGTTAGTGATTGTATGTTCTAAATGGCGCCGGTTATATCCACGTGACGCAATTACAGTCATCGTGTCGACAGAGGCTGGTCGTCGGCACATGCCCAATTATGCCGTAACATCCCGAGCAGATGTCCGCCTTCCACGTGACGATAATTGCATTGACGATACATGGCTCGCAACGGAAAGCCATTATTGGAGAACAAGCATATTTGGGAGACAGTGAGGAAATTTTGACATATTGCCTCACTGCTCCATGACTAACTCCCTCCATCGTTTATCATGATAATCGTCTTACAAGTATATCAACGAACATCTCGTCTTCAGAGTCTGCATCATGCTTGCTCACGCGTACACGCGTATGCACACGAGCGGTACAATTATCTCGATGAAAACTGAAGATGGTCGTACATTTCTAGAATTTTTCTTAGTTGAATTCCAGGACATAAGCCAACCACCAAAAGTGAAGTGCACCAATTACGCCAGTAATTCATGAAATTTTCCCTACGTATCATACATTTCCCCATGTTCTCAATAGCAAATTTACTCATTTTGAACAGTAATGTTGAGCTATCGATCGAGGTGACAAGTGCTCGATTGTTTTGACATATATTTTCATTCAACGGCAGTTCTTCAAGAGTTCAGCTGGAACATTGAGTGAATAACAACAACGGCAACAGCCTTTGGATTTTGGTGATGAACAGGTTTCGTTCAGTCATTTCTGCATGGCTAAATATCTACTCCTCCCCGAATAAGACGCGTCATGCTCGATTGAGCGTATGCAACTAATACAATTAGGTAGGATCCGTGCTAACATGTCACCATTTTGAAAGAAAAATAGCCCTGATGCGGCACTGTGGCTGCGTCAGAGCCAAATAAACGTCTGGGGGCATTTTATACAAACATCGGGGGAGTGGCAACATATGTGATTTGTTTCATGTTTCATTCCATCTAGGTCGAACTGTCGAGCGGTTAGAATGCAAAATGCGAAGATGGAAAACCTAAACATATTCACGCGCGCGCACATACGCACACGCACATATACACACGCGCGCGCGCGCACACACACACACACACACACACACACACACACACGCACGCACGCACGCACGCGCGCGCGCGCGCGCGCGCGTCAACAACAACGCAAACAATAATTTCCCTCTATCCGATGGCGTCCTAAAATTCATGCTGAAATAATAAAATGGCGGCGCCTATTTCCGGATACGTCATTCTGATGACCTCACCAATTATCGCCCGGCGTCCTTGGGGATGGTGGTCTCGTTAGTAAAGATCGCCCCGAGATCGGTTGGAGTGCATGCCATGTTTACTTGTATAGTCCCATGGCTGCGATAATTGATATTTCGCCTGGAGAGTACCACGCATCGCGTTATTTGTAGCAGAAGGCCTGCTTAAAAGCACACCACTCTGAACGGCGTCCCCAACGGTATTTTCCGCTTACTTGTCTGGCTAAATCGTGTTACTTCTGATAGCATGCAGTGAAATGTTAATGCCATTGCAGTGTTTTTGTCAATATCTTATGTGTCTGCTGCCACCTGATGTTCTCAGAACAGTCGTATCATTTTGCTTGCGGCTTCACCTTGCCATACAAATACGTCTACACCAGATCAGTCGTAAGCTAAAAATACCGATTTTCACCATGTTGATTGTTGAAGGTGGTTGGTGTATTGGAAGAAGAAGACTCGGAAGGCTTCCTCGCGTGCATATACTGGGAATGCATAATAATTGTTAAATACACTTTCATTCGTTCGTTCGTTCGTTCGTTCGTTCGTTCGTTCGTTCGTTCGTTCGTTCGTTCGTTCGTTCGTTCGTTCGTTCGTTCGTTCGTTCGTTCGTTCGTTCGTTCGTTCGTTCGTTCGTTCGTTCGTTCGTTCGTTCGTTCGTTCGTTCGTTCGTTCGTTCGTTCGTTCGTTCGTTCGTTCGTTCGTTCGTTCGTTCGTTCGTTCGTTCGTTCGTTCGTTCGTTCGTTCGTTCGTTCGTTCGTTCGTTCGTTCGTTCGTTCGTTCGTTCGTTCGTTCGTTCGTTCGTTCGTTCGTTCGTTCGTTCGTTCGTTCGTTCGTTCGTTCGTTCGTTCGTTCGTTCGTTCGTTCGTTCGTTCGTTCGTTCGTTCGTTCGTTCGTTCGTTCGTTCGTTCGTTCGTTCGTTCGTTCGTTCGTTCGTTCGTTCGTTCGTTCGTTCGTTCGTTCGTTCGTTCGTTCGTTCGTTCGTTCGTTCGTTCGTTCGTTCGTTCCCTCACTCACTCACTCACTCACTCACTCACTCACTCACTCACCCACCCACCCATCCATCCATACATTCATTCATTCATTCATTCATTCATTCATTCATTCATTCATTCATTCATTCATTCATTCATTCATTCATTATTACTCTTGACTGATACGGATAGCTTTGCCGTGAGAATAATACAAAAGAAAAATGTTCACATTTTGAGATGAAGATTTATATAATGTAAGAACATGCCAAAGCAGATCAATGTTTACACTTATCGACTGTCGAATGTAAGACGTGGGACTGGAACCCAGAAAGCTCAGGGTGTATGGAGTCAAGTACTTGTACTTGTAATTATAAATGTACTCCTTTAGTAATTGTGTACTTGGTGAATTGTACTTGCTAATATATCAATGACATTCCAAATACTCAAAGTGTGAGTAGTTTAGAAAAAGAAGTAGTACTCTCTACTATTTCGTCTATATATATATATATATATATATATATATATATATATATATACATATATATATATATATATATATATATATATATATATATGGTGGTAAAACATGTATACTGGTTTTTATTTTCCCATCGTATGTTGTAATCTTCTTATCTGTAGAGGCGTCACTTCTAAAAACAAATTCCAATTTGATTCTTCTGCGAATACGACTCATTTATTTATGTATACTTGGAACTATATATTTTTGCTAATTTCTACTGAGCACTAGACCCCAGTGTATATTAATTGTTTTGCCGCATTTCGCATCCGCATGCCGTTTTCATACATATGAAGGCGTAGATTAACAAATTCTATCTAAAGCAACGCGCTGCAAAACAGTAGTGAAGTTAACCGATGAAAGGATTCGCTGCTTTCGTCGTTACTAATGCATGTACATAAAAGACAACGTTGCTTGATTAGCTACTACTATTAACTTAGTAATCCTACTATTGCTACTGCTGCTGCTGCTGCTGCTACTGCTACTGCTACTGCTACTGCTACTGCTACTGCTACTGCTACTGCTACTGCTACTGCTGCTGCTGCTGCTGCTGCTGCTGCTGCTGCTGCTGCTGCTGCTGCTGCTGCTGCTGCTACTGCTACTACTACTACTACTAGTACTGCTGCTGCTGCTGCTGCTGCTGCTACTGCTACTGCTACTGCTACTGCTACTGCTACTGCTACTGCTACTACTACTACTACTACTACTACTACTACTACTACTACTACTACTACTACTACTACTACTACTACTAATACTAATACTAATAATAATAATAATAATAATAATAATAATACGATAACTTCTATTGCGCCTAAATCTTTCGAAACAAATCTCAGAGACGCATCAATACAAAAGGTTAATCAATCTCCGAGTCTATTAACAATTCCACTTGTCAACAGACTGTGTTTGATACGCCTGTGATTTATATGTTGGATAGGCAAGATTGTAAAAGTATGTTTTCTTTTAATAACGGCGGATCTTAGCAATGTTTTCAACTTATATAGCACTAGAAAAAAGTAAAACAGCGGAGAAAATGAAATCAATTTTAGACAATAACTGAAATTAACACACTGGCTTCTTACTCTAATGCACGCGATGTGAATTATTTAAAAACAATTAACATAAAATCATGCACGAGTAGTCTGGCCATGCGTGTCTCAAGATGACCTTTTTCACGCCTCAATATTACTTCTATCCAATTACCCACTGGCGTCGATTTCACACCAAAAAAGACCAACAATTCCCCACAATCTATACCCAGCGTCAAGACACGAACACGATATGGTTCTGTTCATTGCGCGTTATATAGTGCTGTAGCCACCGTTGACGTGTTGACATCTCACTCCACCGCGGGGCGGGGCGGGGCGGGGCGGGGCGGGGCGGGGCGGGGCGGGGCGGGGCGGGGCGGGGCGGGGCGGGGCGGGGCGGGGCGGGGCGGGGCGGGGCGGGGCGGGGCGGGGCGGGGCGGGGCGGGGCGGGGCGGGGCGGGGCGGGGCGGGGCGGGGCGGGGCGGGGCGGGGCGGGGCGGGGCGGGGCGGGGCGGGGCGGGGCGGGGCGGGGCGGGGCGGGGCGGGGCGGGGCGGGGCGGGGCGGGGCGGGGCGGGGCGGGGCGGGGCGGGGCGGGGCGGGGCGGGGCGGGGCGGGGCGGGGCGGGGCGGGGCGGGGCGGGGCGGGGCGGGGCGGGGCGGGGCGGGGCGGGGCGGGGCGGGGCGGGGCGGGGCGGGGCGGGGCGGGGCGGGGCGGGGCGGGGCGGGGCGGGGCGGGGCGGGGCGGGGCGGGGCGGGGCGGGGCGGGGCGGGGCGGGGCGGGGCGGGGCGGGGCGGGGCGGGGCGGGGCGGGGCGGGGCGGGGCGGGGCGGGGCGGGGCGGGGCGGGGCGGGGCGGGGCGGGGCGGGGCGGGGCGGGGCGGGGCGGGGCGGGGCGGGGCGGGGCGGGGCGGGGCGGGGCGGGGCGGGGCGGGGCGGGGCGGGGCGGGGCGGGGCGGGGCGGGGCGGGGCGGGGCGGGGCGGGGCGGGGCGGGGCGGGGCGGGGCGGGGCGGGGCGGGGCGGGGCGGCTGCTGGAGCCGTTCTCGCGAGACGTTCAAACAGCGAGACCGACCGCATGCCAGCAATAAGAATGTCCTCCATTAAATATACCTTTATTTGTCATGGTATAAAGTATATTCTGTGGAATATGTATTACAGGATGTTTGCGAGTGTTTGACATAATAAGCTGTATTATAAATGACTAGAGAATGTCCGCAAATTCTGTAATAAAAGTGCCAATATAGCTATAGATTTTATGTATATCGATAGAACTTGAACTGACCCAATAATTTAATAGATTTATGTAAAATGATACAGAATAATATAATTATATAGAGGTTTATTGTAACGTCTACCGTTTTAGAATTCTACATGTCTTTCGTAGAATTCTATGTGACGTGTTTATGAAATTGTATTTACGCAGTGTACATATAATTTTGCATTCGAAACATTCACATTGAACAGGTACCGGCTATATTTTATATTAATATAAATAAATCATACTATAAATATGATATGGTGAACATCTTGAACGAAAGCTGTATGGTGCCGTGTGTCACGACTATACTGTGTCGCTTTGAGATGTATTTAGGGCCATCTAGTTGAAGCAGTTAACACCGTTTGTCGCTTGCTTTGGCCCTAACAGCGCAGTGTTCGGTGAGCTGGATGTCATAATTACCATAAACTCGTTTATCGGGCTACGGAGGAATGTCGACTGTGTGGATGATTACTCTGATGAAGAACTAATCGTGCCATTATAGCGAGGTTTAGAAAGGTCGACTGACGTTATTGGTTCGAAATTAGGAATACCAACTCTTATCACGTATACATGGAGGCAGACATTTTGAAGATATTTCCGAAAGGTCTTAAATATATTTAATTGTAATGATACTTTCACTCACTATTTCCACCTTTAAGCAATCAACCTAAACTATTGTATGGACTTGAAAAGATTTTTGTTGTTCACAAGCAAATCACCTAAACATTTCCATTCGCTAATGGGAAACGAACTGATTGAATGCAACCGTTGCATCGGCTATCCGACCATCCATCTCATATCTCATCTATCTCCGGGGTCTGTTAAGTTGTTTCTTCTATACATAGTCTGCCTGTATTCCCGTGCGTTCTGTTTGCTTACCCCGCCAACAACGACGACGACACCATTAAATATATCCCCTTTATGAGCCAATAGAAAGCTCAATAAAAATAAGCAAATATTATATAAACTAATTAATTTAAATATATTTTTGTTTCCAGTGTCGACGGTAATCAGATTCTGTAACTTTGATTTTACATGGAAGAAATGTATGCTTTCTGATATGTTGATGTTATGACTGTCTGTTTGTGTAATTGAACTTTTGTATTTACGAATATAACCAATGGTAAACATTTATTTTGAGTTACATCCTCATACATGGACCTCAGCAAAATGTTTATTCACAATAGTTTAACCCTAAACACGTTTGAATTGAATGAAGCATCCAGTTGACAGTCCCAATATCGCAGTTTGTAATGACCGTATTACTTCCTCCTATTATCGTAATAAAACAATGAAGACATCCGGTAGGACAGAGAAGCAACGGGTAGAAATACCGACGTAATGTCCTCACCTGCGTCGTTGTTTGTCGAATGCCTTTCTCGTGACACGCAGAAGAGCCGTATCACACTAACACCGTCATCAACCTAAGTGATCCGTCGTTCGTGGCTGTAGGTCGAGCCTTCTCTTAACGTAAACACCATCGCTGCTGCAGCAACGGCATCTTCAAGGGCTTCCTTCACCGGACACCAACCAAGTCCATGTGTCATCCGCACGCTACCCGCTCAGGCCCATGCTCTGCCGACACTCGTGTAGGACTTACGTTGCTCGAATTGTGTATATTATAACTCCACAACAATGAATCATACGCTAGAACGAGAGAGCGCGCCACAACGCGGCGTCAACTCTATTATTAGTTGACAGGCGGTCTATTCTCACCGGGCCGCGTTCGTTAGTGTTTTTGTCATCGCTTCGCGTCTTGCCATCAATTATTGAACGCTTCAGTCGAGTCCGCGCGCCCGGCCACGGAGTAGCGCCCGGGGCGTGTGTGGCGACAGTAGTTGGTTACTCGAGCGGGAAAACGAGCGTTGGTGCTCGCACGCCGGCCGGGACTGGTCGACGGGCGCAGGTGTGCGCAAACACACGCATGGGGTCATGTCTAAAAATACCTGTGCGTCTTGTGTCTGTTCTTGCGGGTTTATGCACGGACGCGCATGCGTTAGTTTCCAGTGCGTGCGTGCGTGCGTGTGTGTGTGTGTGTGCGCGCGCACGTGCGTGTGTGCGTGCGCGTGTGCGTGTATGCGTGCGTCGATTGGGTTCGTGTGACATACGTGCGTGGATTCGTAAGCCTCATTAACCTAAGTGGACATGGTGCATGTTTGTGTGCTTGCGGACTTGTGTGTGCACGTACGCGTGACTGCACGCGATATTGAAAACGCCTGATCCGATAGATGCAAGTACTTCCAGCGAATGCGTAACTACACATCCGTCGCCATTTTTTGTTTTGTTTTAATACCAGAATAAACAGGCTGATGGTTTGTTCAATTGTGAAAGAATCATAGCAGTTTGAATGTTTTCTCAACGACCTGATGTTCGAGTCCTGCCGGTTGCAAATTAGATGAATGGAAAAAATTGATTTTATGCATTCCTGCTAATAATTATTATCTCTGGAGTGAGAAGATGATCCTTATGCGCTGGGGGTGTCTGCTCGCTCGAAGCCTTTCTCGTGAAGACTTTCTCTAGCAAATCATAATTACAGTACACAAATAACACAACGATAAAAGGATACACGACTTCGCCACCATGTTCTAATTGGAAATAAATTAATACGTACATTAATTGTATTGTTGCGTGCTCTACCTTCGTGTCTCGTCCAATTCTGGGGCAACGCAGAATTGTTTCGTTGCATCTCAACTAGAAGACTAAGCGAAATTGTTTCCAATGCCCCGGTCACACTATAAACATGTTGCGTTCACATGGCTACATCCTGAACTAGAGTACTTCTTGTCAACTAATGTGGTTCTTTTTTATTAATGACCATATCGTATCACGTGGTAGCAACTGCACATTAATCATCTATGTCACATAATTATAGTCATATATATATATATATATATATATATATATATATATATATATATATATATATATATATATATATATATATATATATATATATATATATATATATATAGACCGCCTGTCAATTAATAATACACACTACATATATACAGGACTCTAAGTAATTATAATTTGTAGTAAGTAAATAAGTAAAGAAATAAGTATAAAGAATTCTGAATGTAAAGCAAATACTTCTTAAGCTGAAATACTTCTTCAATTTTTTGTTTTTTTTTAAAGTAAACCACTCTGAATGCGTTCTCTCCCTCCAACCACACCCGAAAGCACGGAGGAACGTTCATCAATGGACGCCGACACTCAACAAAAGTTGACACTCGGCGACCAGCTTCACGCTCAGGAGAAAACGCTACGACTCATCATCGTGGTTTACGGTCCGGAGTCAGTTTTACCTGACGTCCTGGCGATGCATACTATAGAAATGATCCCTAAAAGTATGATCTTAATAAGTATAGGTTATCGTAGACAGATGTACGGAAACATCTCTGATGAAAAACAGGTGCGTTATTTTATCGTAAAGATTATTAAATTAAAATTTATCTATATTTACAATATTTTCGAGTAGATTTTGTGAATTGTATTTCGACGTATATACGCATGAAGGATTGTACAGAGGTATTTTAATGTATGTAATTAAGTGCAAGTAAGTGGTTTTGGTGAGAGCCATGAACTTGAGAATTTATCTAACAAGTGGTACCATCTGACGGCAACGAGTAGTAAAATATGTGTTATCAGCTTACCCTAACTGACTATAAGGTGCTGCCACCTCACGGATAATCGAGACAAACACGTACATGCGCTCCCTTTGCAATCCGTGAAGCGACTCTTTCTTCAAGCAACTTATAATAATTGTGGTGTAGGCGTCAAACCATATTTATCAATATGTGAGCTAAGCGCCTATTTATATGATGTATATAATTGTGGAAGCCCAAACGAAATCAATATAGCGTCGAATGGTGGAAAAAGAGCGAGATGCCTTAGGAAGTTAGGATGGCTGACATTGCTGCTGACAGAACGGAATGGAGGGATCTATGCGACCTGGCGGTAACGGGAGCCGAAAGTCGTAAGTATGTAACTAAGTTTTTTTAAGATGTCTTTTATTTTGTAAGTAAACCACTGTGAACGCGTTCTCTCCCTCCAACCACACCCGAAATGGAGGGAAACGGAGGAACGTTCATCAATTGACGCCGACACTCGACGAAAGTTGACACCCGGCACCCAGCTTCACGCTCAGGAGAAAACGTTTCAACTCATCATCTAGGTTTACGGATTCAGTTATACCTCACGTCCTGGCGATGTTTTTAATGTCAATGTTTGTTCGCATTAAAGACATACACATTATAAAATAATAGGAATAAATTTATAAACTGATAATGATATTACATATACTGTTATGTCAGTATATGTACTTTCCCAATGTGTATTGTATTCAAAAAAATATATATACTCAATAAATACTCAAATACTCAAACTGTGTGCAATCATTTGTTGATATCAGTTTATATAAAATAATTAAGTAATTGTATGTTTCCACAATCCCTTGATGTGTATAGAAGTATATTCAAAACATTGTACCATAAAACACAAATACAAACAGGCAAAATTAGCTACAATACTACCTACAATCTAAAATGTGTAAATTTGAAGTCAATGACGTTTGTGTCAATTTACCCCTGACAGATACATTCATATAATGGTTACAAATTCATATTCAAAGTTAAAGTATAACATATATAAATATCTTTACACATAATAGAGTTAAAAGAGATGGTCCGCAACTAGATATTTCTTAAATGAAAGATTCCTTAATTTACGTTTAAATGCAGCAATAGTATCAACCATTTTTAAATCATCACATAGAGAATTCCATACTTGCACTCCCTTTACACAAAGATACATTGATCGCATAGTAGAACAGACACTCTGTCGTTCTAAATCATGAGTGGTTCGCATTGAGTAAGAGCTTATATATATATATATATATATATATATATAAGCCTAAAGGCAGCTTATGTCGACCAGTGCCTAGAGGACCGGCTTATGTAGACCAGACGTATTTTTTTATTTAATACATTTTCCAAAGATGTAAAACTGGAACATTGTTTCTAATGCTAATGTTTAACACATAATGAAAGTTCATCAAAATATTTCAATAAATAAGGTATATGCAAAAATCGGTCTACATAAAAACCGCGTATGCATAAATGCAGATTTATGTACACCTGAGCAACGCCGGAAGCTGCATATATTTAGTTAGCCTTTTTTGCGGTAGACGCCGAATCTAGCTATGTTGTGATACATGTTTATGCAGTAAATTTAACAATTTAGTGAATGCTGTAAAATTACTTGCCGAATACCAACGGCAACACCAACATTCGAGGGATGTATCAGCCCGCAACAAAGAAAAATGCAAGTTTTACTAATTTACACGTACTAATATAGCCTTTTGCATCGGTATGAAGCATATCATACACTGAACACGAAACTCCAACCCTTTGTTCGATATATACCATAAATATAGATTTATAAGAACTTTGACCCGGTACACATAACCCGGCACACAATATACTCAAAAATATGCACGGCGCTGGAGAAAACATGCTCAAAATCACTTAAGATGTTGTTCATTTAAAAATTAATTTCGCACAGTACTTCACTGTCATGTGAACTGTGTGCACAAGCAATGGTACAGATCAATTCAATTGTGTTAGTTGTGAACTCACACGTCGAATCTTTATGTAGACCAGTTTTGGTCTACATAAAACAGCGGTCTACATAAGCCGGTCCTATATGCATAATCGGTCGACATAAGCTGCCTTTAGGAGTATATATATATATATATATATATATATATATATATATATATATATATATATATATATAATATATATATATACGTATACGAGAGAGAGAGAGATTATATTTAATTTTTACACATTTACTGCAATCATATCATTGATATGCTGATCAAATTTCGTCAAAGTCACACATTTCAGGCTCATTTAGAATACATGCATGTGCATTTCCCGTCAATATTGGCCAAATTTAGCATGTTTTTCTCCATCCGCAGGGTCATGTAAGAAAAATGACAAAAAATGACTATGCCAACTACACTCTGCCTAACAAGCATCATTACACTGCATATACATCATTGCACTGGATCTACTAGTATGTCTGCCCTACTCTACTCATTTTACATAAAAATTATTTTTCAGAATCTCAGATGATAGAATTATTAATTAAGGTAATACATTCGTGTGGGTCACACCAGGAAGTCTACATGTGCTCTGACCCCTAATGGTTGTACGCACGACGTAGCTAGTCGGTCGCTGACATGATATCGCGGGGCGGTGTCAAGAGGCAGTACTTCCGGTTGTTACGAGTCGTGAATGTGTTACGTCACAAGGCGCGAAGTTGGCTGGTCGTGACGTCTGGCTGTCGGCTGTGCCACGTGCCAAGGTGTGAGTAGGGATGGACCTTCCAAGCTGGGCCGGGTGGTCTATTGACAGTTCTCCACGTGTCGTAGCTCAAATATTCCAGGCAATCCCCTTTAACGTGTTCTAACTTACTTACTTCTAAAAGAAGAATACATTTGGAAGATAATGTATTAATTTGTAAAAACGTAATATTGCTGACAACATGGATGCCCTTAAGATTCTATTAAAATTTTATAAAGACTTCGAGGCGGCAAGGATTGACGGTTTGTCATTCCTACTGGTCACGACAATGGTGTCGACAGAAATGTTTGCGTTGGCATTAAATCCCATATGGTTATGGTGACAACCCCCTGCACGTATCGCCAACACAGAAAGCGCTCGCACGATTATGCAATAGTCGCAGGTAGATGTGTGTCAGGAGCATTGTCATACGTGCGACACCCGACGGACGCGCTAGACGGCGACAGTAGTGCCTGTTATTCCAGCGTCTCGCGTGAAAGTGCTGATACACGATGTCAAACGCAGCAATGTTAGCGTGGTAAGTTCAACATTCTACTACGTCTGGTTATCATAATATATGCGTCATGCCGTCGGTGAACCAGAGATACGTTACAGTGGTTCCATAAACACGACTTGGTGAACTGGAAAGTTCAGAGGCCCACCCGATTAAACACTGGGAAATTGGTGTGTATAAGTACTGGGTAAAGTAGTAATAAAATGTAAGTCAGAAAATTAGTAATGTGGTCAACTATGTATACACGCAACAATTATATATATCGCATATATATATATATATATATATATATATCGCATATATATATATATATATATATATATATATATATATATATATATATATATATACATATATATATATATATATATATATATTTATATATATATATATATATATATATTTCGACTTTATTTGAAATCCAGATCAATTTATTATATAAATTGCGCAGCTGGGTTCATCTTTTATTAATCATAAAGCTTTAAATGTAATCAGCCCTGAATTACTTCCCTTAATTACTTCTTTAATTTTTTTGGTTAAAAAAGTAAACCACTCTGAATGCGTTCTCTCCCTCCAACCACACCCGAAAGCACGGAGGAACGTTCATCAATGGACGCCGACACTCAACGAAAGTTGACACTCGGCGACCAGCTTCACGCTCAGGAGAAAACGCTACGACTCATCATCGTGGTTTACGGTCCGGAGTCAGTTTTACCTGACGTCCTGGCGATGCATACTATAGAAATGATCCCTAAAAGTATGATCTTAACGAATATGCTATTGTCTGACTTGATGTAGTGAAGTTATTCTGGCGAAATGCGAGTGCATGATTCATAATAAAGATCATTAGTGTTACCCATAAGTTCATATGGAATATTTTAAAGATTTACATGTCGTTGGATTTGTTCGTTTAATTACATATCAAGATATCAAGATTATGTACATCTGTAACTACAGAACCATTGTTTTATTCGGTTTACCGCTTACCCAGAGCGTACTCCGTTGTGTGGCGCCACTAATTTACTGGGTAGTGCATAAGAAATGCCCGCCACCTGCCGGATAACAAAATACAAATAACAAGGGTTCATGTGAAGTGTGAGTTGTTACGCAGATGTTCCACAGCATTGTCATAATAGGTCGCCCAAAATAGAAAAATAATGGTGGCCAGGTCCAGATTTTTAATGTCGTAGGGCACCCTCTATACAGCAAAAATATGACCTACTGGGTGACGTTGTTCATAAGACTCATAACACTATACATTTGAAATCACCACATTTCCCGGACTTTTTCAAATCTACCGGAAAAATAGTAAGACCCTTTCACGACATTCACCGTTGTTTCGGGTTCTTATCGGTTTTAGGGTTTCATACAGTACGTTATGCAGAAATAAATCGCGTCATGCATATTTATTGTCTAGCAGTTCGAGCATCTGTTGGTCGAGGGGAAGGTGTTCTAAACTTGAGCAAATTCGTTCGCTACCCACTGCCTGACTTTCAGAAGAGACCAAACGCCTGCACCTACTGGTGAAAATAAATACTATCACTAGAATCACACAACCATGGGTTTCTACTGAATCTGAATCAGAATAGGGTATGACGTAAGAAATCAATATGGGTTATTGTGTACGACAGAGGGGTTTGCGCATATTATTGAGTGTGTGAGCCAGAAGTCAGGAGGCTGAACTTGCGACTCGTTAAGTTTATTCCACTAAACTCTTATTTCTTTTAGATATGTACAAAACAAATGAATTGTTTTAACTGGAAAGTGTGTGCTGTAGGCACTATGAAACACTTGGTGTTGTTGTTTGTTAGCGGTGGTAAGTTCGAGGATAACATCCAACTCAAACACTTCCCGGACCATATTATGGTCCGGGAAGTGTTTGAGTTGGATTTGTCTTGTTTTGTTTTTGGTCCGGAAGAATGTTTGGGTGAATAGGGTTGTGATATATGCATTAACCACGAAAACGTTAACAATACAACATTAGCTGTTGTCAAGACCATTTTGTTCTGAGGCAGCAAGTAGCCCAGTACCAGGAACCTGTCTAGATGAATATTGCGCTAAATAGATGATTTATTATTATTTCACACCTGCTTAGCCATTACGATATTTATGGGAAACATTAATTGCCGTGCATCGTCCCTTCGTATCATCGCCCGCTTGTAGTAAACCCACAATCAACGATCAGCTGTGAATAACAACAGGGCACTTTCTACGGTTGTCGCGTTACAAAAATCAAAGTGCAGTAACTCAGTAACACAACGAACGCGGATAATGGAATTTTATTAAAAACGACTCGCATTCATCCTAACGAGACGGCGCGGTTCCGATACTTGGCCTTCGTCTGGTAGATTTTTCTCGTAGATTCGCATGAAGGATTGTACAGAGGTATTTTAATGTATGTAATTAAGTGCAAGTAAGTTGTTTTGGTGAGAGCCATGAACTTGAGAATTTATCTAACAAGTGGTACCATCTGACGGCAACGAGTAGTAAAATATGTGTTATCAGCTTACCCTAACTGACTATAAGGTGCTGCCACCTCACGGATAATCGAGACAAACACGTACATGCGCTCCCTTTGCAATCCGTGAAGCGACTCTTTCTTCAAGCAACTTATAATAATTGTGGTGTAGGCGTCAAACTATATTTATCAATATGTGAGCTAAGCGCCTATTTATATGATGTATATAATTGTGGAAGCCCAAACGAAATCAATATAGCGTCGAATGGTGGAAAAAGAGCGAGATGCCTTAGGAAGTTAGGATGGCTGACATTGCTGCTGACAGAACGGAATGGAGGGATCTATGCGACCTGGCGGTAACGGGAGCCGAAAGTCGTAAGTATGTAACTAAGTTTTTTTAAGATGTCTTTTATTTTGTAAGTAAACCACTGTGAACGCGTTCTCTCCCTCCAACCACACCCGAAATGGAGGGAAACGGAGGAACGTTCATCAATTGACGCCGACACTCGACGAAAGTTGACACCCGGCACCCAGCTTCACGCTCAGGAGAAAACGTTTCAACTCATCATCTAGGTTTACGGATTCAGTTATACCTCACGTCCTGGCGATGTTTTTAATGTCAATGTTTGTTCGCATTAAAGACATACACATTATAAAATAATAGGAATAAATTTATAAACTGATAATGATATTACATATACTGTTATGTCAGTATATGTACTTTCCCAATGTGTATTGTATACAAAAAAATATATATACTCAATAAATACTCAAATACTCAAACTGTGTGCAATCATTTGTTGATATCAGTTTATATAAAATAATTAAGTAATTGTATGTTTCCACAATCCCTTGATGTGTATAGAAGTATATTCAAAACATTGTACCATAAAACACAAATACAAACAGGCAAAATTAGCTACAATACTACCTACAATCTAAAATGTGTAAATTTGAAGTCAATGACGTTTGTGTCAATTTACCCCTGACAGATACATTCATATAATGGTTACAAATTCATATTCAACGTTAAAGTATAACATATATAAATATCTTTACACATAATAGAGTTAAAAGAGATGGTCCGCAACTAGATATTTCTTAAATGAAAGATTCCTTAATTTACGTTTAAATGCAGCAACAGTATCAACCATTTTTAAATCATCACATAGAGAATTCCATACTTGCACTCCCTTTACACAAAGATACATTGATCGCATAGTAGAACAGACACTCTGTCGTTCTAAATCATGAGTGGTTCGCATTGAGTAAGAGCTTATATATATATATATATATATATATATATATATATATATATATATATATATATATATATATATATATATATATATAAGCCTAAAGGCAGCTTATGTCGACCAGTGCCTAGAGGACCGGCTTATGTAGACCAGACGTATTTTTTTATTTAATACATTTTCCAAAGATGTAAAACTGGAACATTGTTTCTAATGCTAATGTTTAACACATAATGAAAGTTCATCAAAATATTTCAATAAATAAGGTATATGCAAAAATCGGTCTACATAAAAACCGCGTATGCATAGATGCAGATTTATGTACACCTGAGCAACGCCGGAAGCTGCATATATTTAGTTAGCCTTTTTTGCGGTAGACGCCGAATCTAGCTATGTTGTGATACATGTTTATGCAGTAAATTTAACAATTTAGTGAATGCTGTAAAATTACTTGCCGAATACCAACGGCAACACCAACATTCGAGGGATGTATCAGCCCGCAACAAAGAAAAATGCAAGTTTTACTAATTTACACGTACTAATATAGCCTTTTGCATCGGTATGAAGCATATCATACACTGAACACGAAACTCCAACCCTTTGTTCGATATATACCATAAATATAGATTTATAAGAACTTTGACCCGGTACACATAACCCGGCACACAATATACTCAAAAATATGCACGGCGCTGGAGAAAACATGCTCAAAATCACTTAAGATGTTGTTCATTTAAAAATTAATTTCGCACAGTACTTCACTGTCATGTGAACTGTGTGCACAAGCAATGGTACAGATCAATTCAATTGTGTTAGTTGTGAACTCACACGTCGAATCTTTATGTAGACCAGTTTTGGTCTACATAAAACAGCGGTCTACATAAGCCGGTCCTATATGCATAATCGGTCGACATAAGCTGCCTTTAGGAGTATATATATATATATATATATATATATATATATATATATATATATATATATATATATATATATATATATATATATATATATATATACGTATACGAGAGAGAGAGAGAGAGAGAGAGAGAGAGAGAGAGAGAGAGAGAGAGAGAGATTATAAGGAAACTGCACCTGAAAATTTGTTTTAATTTTTACACATTTACTGCAATCATATCATTGATATGCTGATCAAATTTCGTCAAAGTCACACATTTCAGGCTCATTTAGAATACATGCATGTGCATTTCCCGTCAATATTGGCCAAATTTAGCATGTTTTTCTCCATCCGCAGGGTCATGTAAGAAAAATGACAAAAAATGACTATGCCAACTACACTCTGCCTAACAAGCATCATTACACTGCATATACATCATTGCACTGGATCTACTAGTATGTCTGCCCTACTCTACTCATTTTACATAAAAATTATTTTTCAGAATCTCAGATGATAGAATTATTAATTAAGGTAATACATTCGTGTGGGTCACACCAGGAAGTCTACATGTGCTCTGACCCCTAATGGTTGTACGCACGACGTAGCTAGTCGGTCGCTGACATGATATCGCGGGGCGGTGTCAAGAGGCAGTACTTCCGGTTGTTACGAGTCGTGAATGTGTTACGTCACAAGGCGCGAAGTTGGCTGGTCGTGACGTCTGGCTGTCGGCTGTGCCACGTGCCAAGGTGTGAGTAGGGATGGACCTTCCAAGCTGGGCCGGGTGGTCTATTGACAGTTCTCCACGTGTCGTAGCTCAAATATTCCAGGCAATCCCCTTTAACGTGTTCTAACTTACTTACTTCTAAAAGAAGAATACATTTGGAAGATAATGTATTAATTTGTAAAAACGTAATATTGCTGACAACATGGATGCCCTTAAGATTCTATTAAAATTTTATAAAGACTTCGAGGCGGCAAGGATTGACGGTTTGTCATTCCTACTGGTCACGACAATGGTGTCGACAGAAATGTTTGCGTTGGCATTAAATCCCATATGGTTATGGTGACAACCCCCTGCACGTATCGCCAACACAGAAAGCGCTCGCACGATTATGCAATAGTCGCAGGTAGATGTGTGTCAGGAGCATTGTCATACGTGCGACACCCGACGGACGCGCTAGACGGCGACAGTAGTGCCTGTTATTCCAGCGTCTCGCGTGAAAGTGCTGATACACGATGTCAAACGCAGCAATGTTAGCGTGGTAAGTTCAACATTCTACTACGTCTGGTTATCATAATATATGCGTCATGCCGTCGGTGAACCAGAGGTACGTTACAGTGGTTCCATAAACACGACTTGGTGAACTGGAAAGTTCAGAGGCCCACCCGATTAAACACTGGGAAATTGGTGTGTATAAGTACTGGGTAAAGTAGTAATAAAATGTAAGTCAGAAAATTAGTATTGTGGTCAACTATGTATACACGCAACAATTATATATATCGCATATATATATATATGTATATATATATGTATACATACATATATATATATATATATATATATATATATATATATATATATATATATATATATACATCGCATATATATATATATATATATATATATATATATATGCGATGTATATATATATATTTCGACTTTATTTGAAATTCAGATCAATTTATTATATAAATTGCGCAGCTGGGTTCATCTTTTATTAATCATAAAGCTTTAAATGTAATCAGCCCTGAATTACTTCCCTGAATTACTTCTTTAATTTTTTTGGTTAAACAAGTAAACCACTCTGAATGCGTTCTCTCCCTCCAACCACACCCGAAAGCACGGAGGAACGTTCATCAATGGACGCCGACACTCAACGAAAGTTGACACTCGGCGACCAGCTTCACGCTCAGGAGAAAACGCTACGACTCATCATCGTGGTTTACGGTCCGGAGTCAGTTTTACCTGACGTCCTGGCGATGCATACTATAGAAATGATCCCTAAAAGTATGATCTTAACGAATATACTATTGTCTGACTTGATGTAGTGAAGTTATTCTGGCGAAATGCGAGTGCATGATTCATAATAAAGATCATTAGTGTTACCCATAAGTTCATATGGAATATTTTAAAGATTTACATGTCGTTGGATTTGTTCGTTTAATTACATATCAAGATATCAAGATTATGTACATCTGTAACTACAGAACCATTGTTTTATTCGGTTTACCGCTTACCCAGAGCGTACTCCGTTGTGTGGCGCCACTAATTTACTGGGTAGTGCATAAGAAATGCCCGCCACCTGCCGGATAACAAAATACAAATAACAAGGGTTCATGTGAAGTGTGAGTTGTTACGCAGATGTTCAACAGCATTGTCATAATAGGTCGCCCAAAATAGAAAAATAATGGTGGCCAGGTCCAGATTTTTAATGTCGTAGGGCACCCTCTATACAGCAAAGATATGACCTACTGGGTCACGACAATGGTGTCGACAGAAATGTTTGCGTTGGCATTAAATCCCATATGGTTATGGTGACAACCCCCTGCACGTATCGCCAACACAGAAAGCGCTCGCACGATTATGCAATAGTCGCAGGTAGATGTGTGTCAGGAGCATTGTCATACGTGCGACACCCGACGGACGCGCTAGACGGCGACAGTAGTGCCTGTTATTCCAGCGTCTCGCATGAAAGTGCTGATACACGATGTCAAACGCAGCAATGTTAGCGTGGTAAGTTCAACATTCTACTACGTCTGGTTATCATAATATATGCGTCATGCCGTCGGTGAACCAGAGATACGTTACAGTGGTTCCATAAACACGACTTGGTGAATTGGAAAGTTCAGAGGCCCACCCGATTAAACACTGGGAAATTGGTGTGTATAAGTACTGGGTAAAGTAGTAATAAAATGTAAGTCAGAAAATTTGTATTGTGGTCAACTATGTATACACGCAACAATTATATATATCGCATATATATGTATATATATATATGTATACATATATATATATATATATATATATATATATATATATATATATATATATATATATATACATCGCATATATATATATATATATATATATATATATATATATATATATATATATATATATATATATATATATATATGCGATGTATATATATATATTTCGACTTTATTTGAAATTCAGATCAATTTATTATATAAATTGCGCAGCTGGGTTCATCTTTTATTAATCATAAAGCTTTAAATGTAATCAGCCCTGAATTACTTCCCTGAATTACTTCTTTAATTTTTTTGGTTAAAAAAGTAAACCACTCTGAATGCGTTCTCTCCCTCCAACCACACCCGAAAACACGGAGGAACGTTCATCAATGGACGCCGACACTCAACGAAAGTTGACACTCGGCGACCAGCTTCACGCTCAGGAGAAAACGCTACGACTCATCATCGTGGTTTACGGTCCGGAGTCAGTTTTACCTGACGTCCTGGCGATGCATACTATAGAAATGATCCCTAAAAGTATGATCTTAACGAATATACTATTGTCTGACTTGATGTAGTGAAGTTATTCTGGCGAAATGCGAGTGCATGATTCATAATAAAGATCATTAGTGTTACCCATAAGTTCATATGGAATATTTTAAAGATTTACATGTCGTTGGATTTGTTCGTTTAATTACATATCAAGATATCAAGATTATGTACATCTGTAACTACAGAACCATTGTTTTATTCGGTTTACAGCTTACCCAGAGCGTACTCCGTTGTGTGGCGCCACTAATTTACTGGGTAGTGCATAAGAAATGCCCGCCACCTGCCGGATAACAAAATACAAATAACAAGGGTTCATGTGAAGTGTGAGTTGTTACGCAGATGTTCAACAGCATTGTCATAATAGGTCGCCCAAAATAGAAAAATAATGGTGGCCAGGTCCAGATTTTTAATGTCGCAGGCACCCTCTATACAGCAAAGATATGACCTACTGGGTGACGTTGTTCATAAGACTCATAACACTATACATTTGAAATCACCACATTTCCCGGACTTTTTCAAATCTACCGGAAAAATAGTAAGACCCTTTCACGACATTCACCGTTGTTTCGGGTTCTTATCGGTTTTAGGGTTCCATACAGTACGTTATGCAGAAATAAATCGCGTCATGCATATTTATTGTCTAGCAGTTCGAGCATCTGTTGGTCGAGGGGAAGGTGTTCTAAACTTGAGCAAATTCGTTCGCTACCCACTGCCTGACTTTCAGAAGAGACCAAACGCCTGCACCTACTGGTGAAAATAAATACTATCACTAGAATCACACAACCATGGGTTTCTACTGAATCTGAATCAGAATAGGGTATGACGTAAGAAACCAATATTGGTTATTGTGTACGACAGAGGGGTTTGCGCATATTATTGAGTGTGTGAGCCAGAAGTCAGGAGGCTGAACTTGCGACTCGTTAAGTTTATTCCACTAAACTCTTATTTCTTTTAGATATGTACAAAACAAATGAATTGTTTTAACTGGAAAGTGTGTGCTGTAGGCACTATGAAACCCTTGGTGTTGTTGTTTGTTAGCGGTGGTAAGTTCGAGGATAACATCCAACTCAAACACTTCCCGGACCATATTATGGTCCGGGAAGTGTTTGAGTTGGATTTGTCTTGTTTTGTTTTTGGTCCGGAAGAATGTTTGGGTGAATAGGGTTGTGATATATGCATTAACCACGAAAACGTTAACAATACAACATTAGCTGTTGTCAAGACCATTTTGTTCTGAGGCAGCAAGTAGCCCAGTACCAGGAACCTGTCTAGATGAATATTGCGCTAAATAGATGATTTATTATTATTTCACACCTGCTTAGCCATTACGATATTTATGGGAAACATTAATTGCCGTGCATCGTCCCTTCGTATCGTCTCCCGCTTGTAGTAAACCCACAAGCAACGATCAGCTGTGAATAACAACAGGGCACTTTCTACGGTTGTCGCGTTACAAAAATCAAAGTGCAGTAACTCAGTAACACAACGAACGCGGATAATGGAATTTTATTAAAAACGGCTCGCATTCATCCTAACGAGACGGCGCGGTTCCGATACTTGGCCTTCGTCTGGTAGATTTTTCTCGTAGATTCGCCGCACCGGCTCGCCGCATCGCGACGTAAAATCGATTTTCCTCGTAACGAGCCACCGCGTCGCTGGCGGTCACGAGAGCTGGTGGTAAGGGCTTGCACCGCACGATCGCAGCAATGGTTCGGGGCGATTCTGACGGCGCAAAACGGCGGCCAAATCTCACCTGTCAATGACGTAGCTGGACTAATCACCGTCGACGACGAGCCAGAGATACCTGTCGTCGCTCGCTCGGGTGGATGCGAGCGTCGCGTGAGGACGCATTCGTTTGGCGAACATCCGTGTGTCAGCGTCGTCGCCATCTCGAGTCGATCTGGCTGGCCGCGCGGCCGGTCAACGTTGCTATACGCCTGCCCACCCGCCCGCCGATGTATCACCGCCCGCGTCGGCTGCTAGCACGGCCGACGTCGTAGGGCCGAGCGAGGTCGTCGCCTCGCCGGTGGACCTCCGCCGTGAGGCCGCGGTCTCTGACGGCGCCGTTGGAGGACCAGGGTTACACTCGACACCGTGAGTAGCTCGTACGACGTCGTCTATGTCGTGACATATAATATATACATACATATATTATCTATAATAATATATATATATATATATATATATATATATATATATATATATATATATATATATATATATATATATATACCGTGAGTAGCTCGTACGACGTCGTCTATGTCGTGACATATAATATATACATACATATATTATCTATAATATATATATATCTATATATATATATATATATATATATATATACGTGGTTTGTAGATGTGTGTACACATAGATAAATATTACGCCAATATAAATTAAATATAACAACACATATGCCTTTGTAATATTATATATATATATATATATATATATATATATATATATATATATATATACAAACATATATTTTATGTATGTATGTATATATACATATATTATTATTATTATTATTATTATTATTATTATTATTATTATTATTATTATTATTATTATTATATGCAAACATACATACATATATACATAATTATGTATTATTATATATAATTTATATTGGTGTTATATCTTTCTATGTATATACACACATCTACAAATCAAGTATGCATGTGTACAACTATTGCAAAACTCAGATTAGCATTTTACCAAAGTAGCATCCACATATGCTTCAAGCCGGATGAAGGTACACTACACAAGATCATACTTTTATGGATCATTTCTATAGTTTGCATCGCCAGGACGTCAGGTACACAATGATACGTCTCTTGCGCTTAAACCTTAAAAAAGTTCAGACGCGCATAACTATAAAAGGTTAATAAATCTCAAAGTCAACAAATATTTCGGTTGTTAACGATTTGATTAATAAACCAGGGAGTTATGGTGGATAGGTAAGGTTATAAAGGTATGCTTTTATATGATCGCGGACTTTGGCAATATGTTCAACTGATCTAACATTAGAAGGAAGCATGTTCCAAACAGTAGGTGGAGCTGCATAAAAAAACCAATCCCAATATTTATATTTATATCCACTTCTTCTTTTGTTAAACATTTCCCATACGGGGTCGCCACTTGTTCCGTCTTTATGTCTTCCTCTTTCAACCTCCTCAACTATGTGTCTTTCTTTACACTTTCCGTCCATCTTTGTATGGGTATTTCTTCCTTTCTCTTCCAAACGACTGACAATTGTGCACATTTTCTCCGATACCACGCCATACCAGCGAAGCCGGACACCTGTCAATTGTTTCCTCTATTCCCCAACTCCCGCTAGCTGTAGCACTTTCTGATTTGTTAGTTCTTCAGTGATATGTTCATCGCCCATCTTATCATTCTCATCTCAATTCTCTCGAGGAGTTCTTGTATCTGTTGGATCCATGCCCCCGCTCCAGACGTAGGTCCACTGGCTGAATGACTAAGCAACTCTTGAGCTTTAGTCTGTGTGGTCACTTGCGGTCACAATGACTCCACTTAGTTCACATCACTTCGGACAGACTGCCTTGACCTTTGCCATGACAGCCTCTAGGGACAAAATGTAAATCAGAACTAGATGATCGAAGATGGATAGATTTTCTTACAGGAGTAAGCAGTGCCTGTAAATACGATGGTTGCTTATATGAACGCATCTGGTAAGTAATAATACATATCTTCAATATGATACGATACCGGACAGGAAATCAATGCACTAACTTTAGAAGTGGCATAGAACGTGTAAAATGTGGAGACCCAGTCATAACCCTTGACAAACAATTCTGAACACTTTGCAATTGTGATATCCTGATGGCAATATTATGAAAAGGGAATTACAATAGTCCAGTTAACTAGTGACTAGCGCAGTTGTTTTTTGCAACAGGAAGCAAATACCAGCGAATGAGTCGTAAATTACGAATATAACAATAACAGGTTCGATCAATCTGAGCACTGTATTCTGTAAAATTAACGTTGTTATATAAAAAATACTTTTAATTCAGACCATCGTCGGGCCACTGGCGCGGAACAAAGGTATTATTATTGGAGGGGGTGAAAACCGACGTTTCAGCATCACGTCGCTTCCCAAGTCTCTCGGGTCGTGACTTGGGAAAACAATTGAAATTCCAGTGAGCAGTTGCCCCTTGTCTCCCCTCCCCACATGTTCACTCGCATTTAAACCCTGGACCTGACGTAAACTTTGATGATGAGTCAACGCGTTTTATCCTGAGCGTGAAGCTGGGCGCCGAGTGTCAATTTTCGGTGAGTGTCGGCGTCCATTGATGAACGTTCCTCCGCCTCTGTTTTGTAAGCAGTCCAGCTTTGTCCGACGACGATTCGTCGTCGGAAGTAAAAACACGAATCAACGCGCTCTCGCGCACACACGCACGCACACACGCAAGCACACACACACATACACACGCATACACACACACACGCACGCGCACGCACGCGCACGCACGCACGCACGCGCACGCACACGCACGCACGCGCGCGCGCGCGCACACACACACACACACACACACACACACACACACACACACACTGTAGACCAAGTGTTTTGTGCGCGGCCACACCTGCTCAGCTCACGGCTATCCTTTATTCCGTAGCCAATTAATTCCACGCGGCAAGCGTTGGTCCTTTTCGTAGGAAAAGACAATATTTATTGTCTGCGGTAGCAATCCTTCTTACTCTGTAGACGCTCAATGTAGCGTTCGTTCATCTTACATCATCTGTTCACTCGCTTGCTACCAACTCACGCGCTCAACACATTTCACTGAGTCAGTCAGTTGTGCGTGCACAGGCCCTTACACTCGTGCCCACATCGCTCATTTATACATCCACTAATTTACTCTATCTGCCAGTCACTCATAAATTCTCTAATTTTCTCACCCATTCACCCAATCACGCTTGTACTTTTGATTAATTCGCCCTATCACCGGTCCATTAATTGAATCATTGATCCATTTATTCAAATTCTTACTTACGTACTCTTACTTACGTACTTACTTACTCACTCACTCACTCTCAAAGTAACTCATTATTCCACCGCTGAATTCATGATCCTCTAAGATCCACACAACCGGGAAAATGGATGATCCTCCGAGATCCACACAACCCGGACAAATTGATGATCCTCCGAGATCCACACAACCCGGACAAATTTATGATACTCCGAGATCCACATAACCAGGACAATGTTATAATCCTCCGAGATTCACCCAACCCGGATACATTTATGATCCTCCGAGATCAATACAACCCGGGCAATTTTCGAGAAAAAGTCGAAGTTCACGAACTAATCTAATGGGAACATACAAAATACTATCCTACATACATACATACATAATAGGTCCGCTAAATCACACTATTATAATCACATAAATGCATTTGCTGGTTTTCTGACGAATATTCACCACATTTCCACTAGTCTTCAACTGATATCACATCATCGTATTCTTCAAATTCCTTTCAAACAGACAACTAAGTGTATTCCTAACTCTGTTTTCGGTCAACCGCCCCAAAGAAACCGCCCATTGAAACGTGCCCCCACCCTTTTGGGTCTCACCGGCGTCGTTCATTAGAGAACATCACTAACCACCTCGTTAGTGTGCAGTCATAATGACTTACGTGTGACTATTTCACGCAAATTTACATCCGTGCCTTTGAAAGTCAGGCAACATAAAAGCTTTCCAACTCGGCGCGCTCGTCTCCTGTTCTCGTCCTCAACATATCCGCGTGATTTATGAGAAACGTAGGCGTGTGCATTAATGGGCGTGAATGGATTTTACACATCGCATCTTTGGCCGTTGTAGATGTTGCATAGTGACACATCAAAGGATTCGCACGCAGCGAATGACGTGTGACATTAGTTACAAATAGGATAAAAAGTAGTACATAAATATTATCAAAGTAGTATATCAATACTGCAATGTTTTTAAATCATTTATGGTAGCAAAAAAATTGAATCAGTTTGGAGTTGTAAAGGTTACGATCCATCAGTGATTGTTACTTACGTCGTGTTGTTGTTCTATTAACATATGTGGGCGGCTGGTGACTGACGCATCATTTTGGACATGGACATAGAAAATACCGTGATTTATTTTATTAAACATTAAGAGGGTGTTGAGGCGCACCATTTAGTGTGTATAATGTTGTTCAACGGGACTTTAATGTGTTTGTGTTTACTGTTGAACCGATCTCACTATTGAGTCGCAATGTCAGCGCAGTCCAAACGGGTCAAACCTTTGTCTACACCGTAGCGACATCATTCCGGCCAACACGTTGCCAACGTAATCACTGTTACCAAGGTGATTGGTCTTCATTGTTAATTGTATCATCATCATCATCATCATCATCATCATCATCATTATCATCAGCATCAGCGTAATCAACATAATCAACATCATCATCATCACGCGCCTCTAACAAATACACAATGCAGGACTCCAGTGTAGCGATCATTTCACTAATAACCAATAGTCTCACTCGATCCGCATTCACCGTTTCACAGAGGGACATTTCCTACATTTACAATGTTTGGTTGGTGAAATATGTAGATGATTCATATACGTTATTTTAAATAACTACCCTCCAGCACCCGAGCGGGTTACATCGGCTAGTGGGGTCGACTGGCATTAGTTATCTGCTTAACTCTCTCGGTAGTTACTCAGCTTCGCATTTGTCTTATATTAACATACTTCACACCTGTTTGTGTACCAAGAATATCGGAATTTGGTATTACGCGGAAACTGCAGAGCACTCTTTTACCTGTGGAGCGCGAATGACGCGCGCGCAGGCACAGGTGTGCTTTAACGCTGTCACGCTTTTAATAACAAAAAACCTATTACGCACACATGTTGACGTACGCACGACAAGACTGTGTAGCTTTCACATTCGCTTATCATAAGTGTATCATCGCACTAATTGTGGTGATGTCAAATAAAACGATATTATCAAATGTGATCAAAGCTCATCGACTGATTCCAATGTGCATGTGTAGATTACAATAAATAATGACACGTGCGTGAGTGGGGCCTAGTTATCTTCTTCTTCCGAATACCGCCTAGCTTCAACATGCTGAAGATACAATTATTGTCTTCATGCTGCATTAACTAATCGTTTGTCAAAGGATACTGTGGTTAATACATCAAAACATCCTCGCGATGCAGGGGTAGAGACTATAATTGTATATAATAATAAAAAAAAATTGTAAAACTTCTATAGCGCCTAAATCCTTAAAACATATTCAAGCTCAGAGGCGCATCAAACAAAATCATTTAGCTAGTCATATATGGGGGCAGGCAAGAGTCGTCATTGGAGCATGGAACCGCCGAAATTCTATGGTGGAAAAGCATAGAAGACATAGAGAGAGTCAGGGCCATTGCTATACTAATCTTTGGGTCTGGAGTCTGGACAAATGTAATTAGTCGCGCCCTCGGGCGATCGAGGATACATAATTCCCTTTCCTTAATAGTTGACCATCAGGAAACACTCTCGGCATGACGCTCCCGATGGCAAACGGACAACAATTCGCTGCATTGTCGGGAACCGAACATCTATGGCGCACCCTCTTTAATTATACGTTGATTTTATTTGTACAATATGTAACACACCCACATTTACATTTGTACAGCTGCTTAACAGATGTGATAAACATGTCCGAAATTGTTGTATTTCTCGGAACATTAATCTACACGTCTCCCAGACGGAGATGAGTTGACAAATATTGCATGACAACAGTATGCTGTTGACCTCAACAGTTCCGTCACTCCCTGTTGA